>CM033465.1:12132295-13332295 GCA_019425755.1 Amaranthus cruentus | reverse complement strand
AAAGGATTCTAGGGAAAGTCGGAGCTTGGCTTCATATGTTCACATTAGAGCAAGTGCTCTAGAAAGGATTCTAGGGAAAGTCGGAGAGGTACAGACAACTCAAATTTCGATTTCCTCAAGCTTACATCGTGCATGCCTATAACCTCAAAATTACGGCTTTTTGATCTCCTTAAGGAAGCTACTTAGTTGAATAACGATCAGACATGTGAATTCTTCCTAATGACAAATCCAACTCTGTCAACATACAACGTTCCAGATTCCAGAAATACAAATATGCTGTGAATTTTTCCCAATGACAAATCCAACTCGGTCACCATACACTATTCCAGAAACACAAACATACTAGATAAATGATAAAACTACTCCGCAGATCCTAATTTCAGACAACCTTTAACAGCTTTGCATAAGGGTATCTAGATATCTTTCAAGCTGAAGTTTCAAACAGCGTATTCAAGAAACCAATGCCCAAATTACAAAATCAACATTGGCATTCCAGGAAAAATCTGAAAGCTATGCGACAAATAAGAGTGTCACTGATGCAATAATGAGAAATATAGAAATGGAAGAATTAAATAAAGAATACCAAGGTATACTGGTATCCAAGTACCTTTTTGTTAGCTTCATATGATCTTTTTAAGGACTAGCTACCTACAACATCTCATGATACAAGAAAATAGAAGTGGACAAGAGAAAGTTGCAAGCATGCCAAGCTGCCACTCCTTAAAGTACTAGTGCACTGTTCCCTTCATCCTATTTAATCTAACTTCTACTGATTTTCCCAAATCAAATCTACTCTTTTTAAAGATTTCCTTTAAGCTTTGTTTTTTGTTACTAACCAAAAGCGCTTGTGGCTCAATGGATAGAGTATCTGCATGTAGAGCAGAAAGTTTGGGGTTCGACCGCTACTGGGCGCAAGTATCAATTGAGGTTTTCTTGACTGCGCGCATCTCTCCTTACTCCCTCCTTGGGGGTACATGTATGATTTATCCGCATCTTTCAAGAAAAAAAAAACCCCCTACTCGGACCCTGCCTTGTGCGGGATACCGGGAAGGTCTTTTACCTTTACCTTTACATAGTTAAGTAATAAAATTGCTTTTCATTGATTAAAAATATGACGAGTTAGCATTTATATCTGAAACCATGGTTCAGTTAATAGCATATATGTCTGAATTCTGAAACTGTATAGTGATCAATGACAAAAGCATATGACAATCATAAACCTCATGCTCAAAGAAAATTTGTATTTCAAACTAGAGCCACGAGTCAGATTTTAACTTCCAGACAAGTTTAAAAAGTATCAATCTTAACTCCTATCTCTCACAAATGAATGGAAGTGTTATAGCTTAATAAGTAAGACGTCAAAAGAAATATAGATGTTTTGTTTTCATTTTAGTTCCACCGTGATGCCATTGTCAAGTTCAAATATGTAATCATCTATATTTCTATCGCATCAAAGTAGTAAACATCAAAGTAATAAAGAGGTGAGAAAAGCTCATGATCTTCGTTCCAACTCTAGAAAGATTCTGTTTATTAAAAATAAATGGCCGATTTTTTTTCTAATCTCATCCCTTCCTCTCCATATCAACTCAATTTCTATCTAAACCAGGAATGAACATTTTGCTTCCCCTTTCATCAATATTTTTTTTATCTCCTCATCCTTTCTAACCTTTTATCAATTTTTATCTAAACGAAGAATTGAAATAACATACCTCACATGTCCATCCTCAAGGGAGTCAAGAAGTAAGGTTATTTGGTTTCCGAATATATCCTATAGTAAAATGACTCTTTCACTGTCACATGATCGCTAATCTTCTTGCAAGTCGCGAATCCAAAAAAGTGAATTATAGTCGGTTTTGAGCTATTTTAGGGTCATTTTACGAGAATTGCAAATTCAAA
Source organism: Amaranthus cruentus (assembly GCA_019425755.1). Taxonomy (NCBI): domain Eukaryota; kingdom Viridiplantae; phylum Streptophyta; class Magnoliopsida; order Caryophyllales; family Amaranthaceae; genus Amaranthus; species Amaranthus cruentus. Next base: position 13,330,399 of record CM033465.1, on the reverse strand, counting down.
AAGCAAATTAACAAGCGAATCATGTTACGCTGGACTCTTAGGATCATATGCGCTTGCTATAAGCTTAAAGCTTGTGCAGTCAAAAGGTTAATTGAAAACCTATTTGTTATTACACGAGTACGATTATGTACATCTAACCCACTAATCCCAGATGGGAGATACTGATGCGCTTAGTAGTATTGGGTAGTATTGGACTAATGGTATGTTGTACATCATTGTAGTACAGCTAGTCCTACCCTTGTGCCTAGCATCCAAGCTAACATCTAGCACATGTCTTCAATTTGCAAACTTGCAATCTTGATTTCCTAAATTACGGTATCTAAACCCTAAATGTGGCTGGGGATATCAACTGCAGCAACCAAAGTAAACCCTAATTAGAAAAACCTCATTCATTCTTATTCAATCATATATCCAAGTAATCCAACAACATCATGACACCAATCACCAACATCAAAATCAATCCAACAAGTCCTCAAAGACAGAATTCCCGATATGCTAATGAATAAACTCACATTTAAACAACAAATAAATCGAAAATTCCCAAAACCAATTACCACAATAAAGTACACAAAACTAATAACAACAATCAAATAACATTTAGTAGATAATAGTTTGAATGAATGATAAAAGGAGATAAGGTAGAAGAGGGAAAAAACCTCGAGTCATGAAGTACCAAGGGACGGCGAAAACAGCGGTGATAACGACAAGACCACCGAAAACATGCTTCTTGTCCCCGCTGTAAAGAAAATGCTCTAATTTTGCTTTGAATCCTGCACCGCCATTGCCATTGCCATTGCCATTTCCAGTGCTTTGACTTGCCATTGGAAATGTAATGCAAGTTGAGATCCTTTTACTTTTCGCTGGAGAAATATTGAAATAGTTATAGAAGTATAGGAGTTTTGTTTGGATGATAGAAGTAAAATGCTTTGTTCCTATGAATTTTATTTGTATTTATGAAAAAAAATATTTGTTTGATGGGTTTAAATAGATTCACATGTTATTTAGGAAAATTACATCAATAATCCAACCTTTTGCTACTCCGCTGTGAATAATTCAATCTTTTGATTATTTTTTAATAATTTAATGTTTGCCCTTAGTTCGCTGTATTCAACCTTTATTTTAGTTTGCTAGCAGCATACCCTATTACTACCTATTATTAGTAATAGGGTATGTTGCGGGCAAATTTTTTACAAAAGTTGGATTATTAGAAAATAATCCAAATGTGGGATTATTCATAGCGGACGAGTGAAAGGTTGGATTATTAATGTCGTCATCATCATCATCATACCCAGTGTATCTCGCTCAAAGAAAACTATGATCAGGGTCTGGGGAGGGAGGAACGATGGCATGCTCATACCCATAAGGAGAGTGCGATGAAAGAGTCCCCCGGCTCGAGAACAGTCTTCTAGCAAGAGGAACCTGCAGTTGGCAAATAGAATAGAAGCACACACACAAAAACAAAGATAAGATCAAAGAAACAGGTAAAAAGCAACAAAAAGGCAAAGGATAAAGACGAACGAGGGGGTAAAGGGACAGGTTTACTAATCTAGGACTTGGATAAGGCGCCGCCAACTGGCCCTATCCCTGGTCTGGTCCTTAGAGAGATGAAGTTCATGCATATTACTTTTGATTTGTTCCTCCCACGTTCTCTTAGGTCGTCCTCGACTTCTCTTACCCTCCACTATGATGCATTCGATCCTTCTTACTGGGGCGTCATGTGTCTTTCTCTTCACATGCCCAAACCATCTCAACCTGTTCTCCCGCATCTTTGCGGAGATAAGTGCAACCCTTAACGTCTCCCTGAACTCCTGGTTTCTTATCCTATCCAACATAGTCTTACCACACATCCACCTCAACATACGCATCTCCGTTACTTCCATCCTCTGTTCGAAAACCTTCTTTACGGGCCAATATTCTGTCCCATATAACATCGCCGGCCTAATCGCAACGTGGTAAAATTTACCTTTTAATTGCCTCAGAAACTTTTTATCACAAAGCACCCCGGTTGCTGCTCGCCACTTAAGCCAGCCCGCTTGTATACGATTAGTAACGTCTCCATCAATCTCCCCGTCGCTCTGAATCACAGAACCCAAATATTTGAACTTGGACGTACACGCAACAACTTCACCTCCTATGGTACCTCTGGCTCCCCTAGCGATTCTATCCCACTGAAATTGCATCGCAGGTATTCTGTCTTTGTACGGCTTATGCGCAGCCCCTTTCCCTCCAAGGCTTCTCTCCATTCTCTCAATTTACTATTAGCCTCCTCCTTGATTTCTGCGGCCAAGACTATATCATCGGCGAAAAACATGCACCATGGTACGGTCTCCCAGATGGATTTAGAGAGCTCTTCCATAATGACCGTAAAAATTAAAGGACTTAATGCTGATCCCTGATGTAGTCCCACATTAATTGGGAAAGACTCAGTCATACCCGCCGATGTATATATGTTAGTCGCCACTCTGTCATACATGTCCTGTATTACCTCGATGTATCTTCGTGAAATACCTCTATTCTTGAGGCTATCCCAAACCAGGCTTCGTGGTATGCTGTCGTACGCTTTCTCCAGATCAATGAATACCAGATGCAAATCCTTCTTTTGCTCCCTATACTTTTCCATCAATCTCCGGAAAATATGGATTGCCTCGGTGGTTGATCTTCCCGGCATGAATCCAAATTGGTTCTCCCTAATTACCGTCTCTCGTCTAATTCTTTTCTCGATCACTCTTTCCCATAGTTTCATAGTGTGGCTTAGAAGTTTGATCCCTCTATAGTTCTCGCAACCTTGTGCGTCACCCTTGTTTTTAAATATTGGGATAAGTGTGCTAACCCTCCATGCTTCGGGCATCTTCCTGGTCCTCAGGATGACATTAAAGAAGTTAGTAAGCCACTGAATACCCTTCTCTCCTAAACTCATCCACACTTCAATTGGAATGTTATCCGGTCCGACTGCCTTTGATCTCCCCATTTTTTTGAGAGCTTCTCCTACTTCCGCCGTGGTAATATCGATAATCGACCCATGCTCCTGTGCTCTTTGGAGGTATGACGCTTGTTGTATTTCCTCCTCTCGACCCCTAGTCTCATTGAGTAGTTGGGAGAAATATTGATGTCATCTCAGCTTGATGTCCTCTTGTCTAAGCAGTACTCGTCCACCTTCATCTTTAATGAACTTCACTGTCCCCAGCCTCGAAATTATTAATGTCGATTATTAATGTCAATTTTTCCTATTATTTATTATTAAATTAAATGCACATTTTAGTAATGTTTGTCAAACATATTATTTATAAAGATCAATTACCAAATACAACCTTGAAGTTTTGTCATTTTAGAATAAACAGCCTCGAAATTTTTTTTACAAACAACAACCTTAAATTACCAAATATGACACCGAAACAGTCACTTTACCGGATGACTCCCTAAATGACCGTTGACCAAGGTAAGTGACCTTTGACTTTCACTTAAATTCATTAATCAAACCTAATTACCCAATTACCCCCAATTAAACCCTTTTTTCCCAACCTTTCTCTAACCCTTCTAATCACCATCACCACCATTTTCCCATTTCAACAACACCACCACCACCATTAAAATTTCTTCCATTAATGGGTATTTTTCGTAAATTGATGGGCATTTCTTAAGTAACGAAGGAGAAATTTTGTGAGTAACAAGCTGTTATTATCACTTTCAAATGCACTCAAATTTCTTACTCCCTCCTATTCACCACAAGTATCCCATTTGCTTTACGCACTCTATCCAATGCACTTATTCAATCCTTAATAACTCTAATTGTATATAATTAAAAATTACAGAAAGTTGATATAAATAATCCTTGCATTGAGACGAATCAAACAAGATCCCACTTGACTATATTTTAACTTATAGATTAATAATAAAATACAAATTAAGAGTAAGAGATGAATAGTGCTGATACGCATGATTTATGTACATTTTATCCCCTAATTTTCACTCATATTATGCAATCCTTATGTTTTATTCTTCTGATTTAGTCAATTTATGCTTATTTTCGAGGATATTACTCTTTTGGTGTAGTGTTTGTTGTTTTGTCAATTTTTGCAGGTTTTCGAGTCATCTCAAGCACTAATTATATTTATCGTCTTACTCTCGGAGGCTTGGTGACCTTATGAACTAAGTTAATGACTAAAGGGAAGTCACATTAATCAAAAGAAGGCCAACCAAAGAAATGCTACAATTTTCGATCATCAAATGCAAAAGGGTCCACTTATAATGATCATATCTTTAAAAACACTTGGAATTTGATAGATATTTTTATTGGAGATTAAACTTGGGTTCATTAGCTTCGAAACGACTGGTCACATGCCCAATTCTGATAAGAAACGACCAAGTTATGGCATTTCAAAGACGCAGTGCGCATCAGGTACAAACCAGTCGACCGGTCGACTAGTACCAGTCGACCCGACTGTTTCAGGCCTGACAGCTACAGTTCCAATTTTTTTCCGTCTACTTTTGCCTCTTGCTTCCACCACTCCTTCCCCTTGCGTGCTTCAGCCTTCCCTCTCCTGTGCATCTGCTCCCCATGATGAAGAGGGTTGCTTGTTTGACTACCTAGGCAATGATGGTGAATGCAAGTGGGAAGCTCATACTTTTGGCTATTTATACTCCAATTTTCTGATGGAGAACACACCTATTCAGCACACAAGCTGAACCAAGCCAAGTTCTCTCCTCTTTCTAAGTTCATTGATACATTTGTATGCTTAAACACTAATCCATTCCAGAAACTTGTAGTAATTCTTCCACTTAAACACTTTTATTTGGTACTTTAGTCAAGCATTTGGATTGTAATATTGTAGTTGAACACTAGTAGATTGTAGTAATCTTTCTTTGGTAATTGATCAAGTATTTTCCAAAAATTGTGGGTTTGATTTAGCATTTGGTTTGAAATATTCCTTGGGTTTGGATATTGAAAGATCTTGTTCATTTGTGTGATTGTCATCCCCCTCCATAGTTGAGGGTAGTAAGTCTCTTTAACTTAATTTTCTTCTTTGTTGTTGTTACATCATGAATGATTTGATATTTTATGTGTTTATGTTAAACATGAGTGAGTAGTCTTCTTTCTAGAGTTTGGGGATGTAGTTAGCTAATTAATTTGCCTATGGGGTAATGGGTTGAGTATAAATATGTACATGAAAGAATATGTGAGTTCCATGGTAAGGAATCGAAATTCCATTTCGATCTCCATCCATGGACAATTTATGTTGCTTGATTGTTTGAATGCTTGAGAAGTATGAATTCATGCTAGTAATGAGTGGCCCAGAAGCTAACTTTATTAGGATTCCTTTGAGGCCTAGCCCGTCCTTAGGATGATGAACCATGCCCATCTTGTATGATTCTTTCTTGATTAACATAGATTGGAGGTCATGAACATGTATTAGAAAGTTGTTAGTATGGTCGAGTTATACGCCCAGAAGCAGAATCTCCTAAACCATATTAGTGACTATATAGTTCCTATGCCCAGAAGTTGTGGAGCTAAATTAGAAAGACCTTTCTTATCATAAAATGGTTAAAACATATTTTCAACCCATCCCTTTAGCATATTAAGAAGCTAAAATCCCTAAACTCTAGTCTTTTTATATATTGTCTAATACTTGAAATCCGAAAATTGGTGTTACTACAAAAACTTTAAAATCATAAATCTCTTTGTCATTAAACTCTGTTTGACCAAAACGTTTCCCTGTGGATCGACCCCTTAGTTACCACTAATGCTAGTCATTAGGATTATTTAAGGAGAATATAAATTTAATTGTGTAGACCGGACCTAGCTAAACGATCAACGACCTACGGTTCCGCGATCTATCAAGTGCCCAAAAAGCAAATGAGACACTTGTGAAGAATAGGAGGAGGTATAATTTTGTCAATCACCATTGGAGAAAGAGTATCCAAATCTTTGAGAGTTATTCAGATCTTTTATTTTGGTGAAAAGTATGCATGAGTAGACAAGCAAGACTTGCATGGGAATTTCAATTTCTAAACCCTGAATTTTTTAATGAATTTCAGATTCTCTCTTATGGATTGTTCTAAAACCCCTTCTTTAATGAAGCACGTTTCAGATTCTCTCCTTAATTACCCATTTTTAATCAAAACCCTCTACTCCTAAATTGTTCCTTCTAATGTTAAAGGATTAAGGGAAGAAATTTCTCAATTTCTGAAATCCCTAAAAATCTCTTTTTTGCATCTGATAAGAGAGAATAAATTGATGGATAAATGTCTTACTTTAAAGGGTGTGTATCTTCAATAATAAATACTATTATTGATTCTTACATGGTTGTAGCCATGGATTTCCATGGTGGGATTAGAATATTACTAAGACAAATCGCAGGAAGTCTAAAGTGTTAGGATTTGTATTGAAATCTGATTAGGTGAAGTTTATGAAATCTGATTGATTGTTATTAAAGGATGGGTTTTAATGGTAGTCAGGGGCGGATCTAGAAAAAAATCAAATGTTGTCAATAACGATAACATAAAAAAAAATACATCAACATTTTAATTACGGTAATTGACTCCGTCGAGTTTTTGAAAAAAATTGACTAACTGTAAGATTAAAACGTGGGTTTGTTATAGTCAAGGAAGAGCTAAATGAACAAAGAGAGACAATAAACAAAAAAACAGAAACAATTGCTAAAACATATTGCCTTCGTCCCATTTAATTTGCAGCATTTTCTATTTTGGTCCGTCCGACTTAATTTGCATCATTTTTATTTTTGGACTATAGCCCATCGCTTTCTTTTAATCTCATCCATACATTTTAACTCTCTTTTAATTTCAACCACACAATTAATTCTCTCACTTCATTTATTATCTTTATCTACCTTTTTCTTAAAATATACTAACTTTCTCCTTGCTTCAATTTATATGGGAGGGAGGGAGTACAATAATATAGAACTCACATTCGATTGTTATTTGGTTGATAATATCATAAACACACTTGAAGTTTCGATTCATCAAAGCAGCAAATTTACAGAATTTTGATTGCTAAAATCACAAGTTCTAGGACACTTCTACTTTCCCAATTGTGGGGAAGTCATCTCATGTAAATGTATTGTTCTAAACAATGACAATCCATGAATCCAGATGTAAACTACAGAATAAGTTCAAGGATCCAGGTCTATAACTAACTGCATATCTGAAACACAATTGAATGAAGCCAAAGTTGATCAACTTACTCATTGTGTGAAAATTTGCTGTGAAAATCATCTGCGTATCAGTTCTGGGAAAGAGCATGGGATGGAACTGGGGAATGGGTTTTCGAAAATCGAAATGGTGAGGGGTACTGTCTGGATTTTCTCAATGGGAATTAATTGGGGATGAGTTTAAGAAAAAAAACAATCTTAAAATTTGCTGTTATGAGGACTTGAACCCATGTATATGCTGTCAAATACCAAAACATTTACCAACTGAGGCACATTCAACATCAACATATAATAGGAATTAAACATCTATATAAGTCAAATGCTGTCAATTGACAGCATTGACTTGATATAGATCCGCCTCTGATGGTAGTGGTGGTGGGGGTGGTGATGTTGGAGGTGAGAGAATAGTGGTGATTGGGGAGGGTTAGAGAGAGGTTGGGGAGAAAAGGGTTTAATTGGGGGTAATTGAGTAATTAGTTAAGATTAATGAAAATAATAGAAAGTCAATGGTCACTTGTCTTGGTCAACGGTCATTTAGGAAGTCATCCGGTAAAGTGGCTGTTTGATGTAATGTTTGGTAATTTGAAGGCTGTTGCTTGTAAAAAAAAAAAATCGAGACTGTTTATTCTAAAATAAATGGACTTTAAGGTTGTAGTTGATAATTAATCATATTTATAATCATCTTTAAAACTTTATTGTAACTCAAACAATTCGAAATAAATAACGGTTAAATTTATTTTCAACAATTATACCGAATAGGTAGGTTTATAATAATTAAATTTATTATCAACAAATTGAGCAAAAATTGGTTTATTTATGATAATTTTAGTTTTAAAAGTTTTTGTTTCTAATTTCTATGATATATTGATATGTTTTATAAAAAAAATATATACTTTTATAAATATATTTTATATTTTCTATGTTAAAGGTTTTTTTTTGGGTATTATTATTTGTCGCCACCCTTTTAATTAAATCGCCACCCCTAATTTTAAATAAAAAAAAAAATTAATTAAAAAAAAAATAAATAAAAATTGAATATATAAATAAATAAAAAAAAAATAAATAAAAATTGAATATATAAATAAGTCAGGAAAAAATTAATAATTTCAAAACCGAAAAAGTGTAACATCTCTCTAAAAATCTCTAAAAAAAACGTTCCAAACGAAAACAAGCTCAATTAATCGAACAATAATGGCGAACCAAAACGAACAAGATTACGATTCGGTAAGTAAATTAATCGTTCTGAAATAAAAAAAAAAGGAAAAATGACTAAATGTGAAAACACCATAACAAATGCACAAAGCGTCGAAAATACATGAGTTTAGCACAAAGCGGCTGAATGTACTCATATTACACTCAGCACGCTTTTTATTTTTTATTATATATTATTTTATTTTATTTATAATATTATATTAATTTAAATTTAAAAAGTTTATGTTAATTAATTATTTGAATATTTATTGTGTTGTGATTAATAATATTAACATAGTAGGAAGAGCACCATTGATAGTAAGCCCTAAAATGCGTTGCACGTCGTGCAACATAATAGTCATCTCGCCCCATGGCATGTGGAAGGTGTTCGTATCCGGCTGCCACCTCTCCACAAAGGCCGCTATCAGGGCACTATCGATGTGCTGGTGCACGACGTAAGGAAGACGCCTACCAGTAGGTCGTAGAATTCGATACATCTCATGATATGTCCTCGAGCTCGATGATAGAGTCGATCGCCTTCTTCCTAAGACACACTCTAAAATAGGAGGGTTACGCCCAACCCTCGAATAACCCTCGCTCACGGCCTCCGTAGTCGGAATCAAACGAGTATCGACCGGCCCCTCGGGTTCCTAATCACCCGCCGAATCATTCAACGTGAGCCCGCCCGGGAGTCAAGATCCTCAACATGGCGCTACCACTCGATCGAAGGTCCACCGCTTGAGGTCTTCTTAAACTTACCTCGCAGCCTCCTCTCATCGGGGCCCAATCGACGCCTCAACCGACTCCTCTCACCCACGACTCATCGAATCTGTATCATAGTCGCCCGAGTCAAATGTATCAGCACGCTGTGCTCGCCGGTCAACGCTAGTACGCGACTTGGTGTAGCTGCACTCGATCGCAGGCCCGCTATATCCGACCGCTTCTTCCCTCGCCCCTCCTAGCGTAACCAAGAACCCTCTCTCATGGGGTCCCCCTTAGTAAGGTCGGTCCTAAAAGTATTCCCACTCAAAGATGCCTCTAAAAATACCCCTTCCTCTACCATGATTTCCAGCCCATTTAATAACAAAAAATTTATAATAACATATAATAATAAAATTTATAATAACATATAATAATAAAATTTAATAATAACATATAATAAATAAATTAAAAAAAGGATAACCGTACAAAATTCAAAAAAAAAAAAAAATGGTACATTCGCACGTTTTGTGCGAAACTGCCATGGTATTTTCGCACATTTTGCGGGAGAAGTCGATCAACCTTAACGATTATTCGCTATCAGTAACAGCGAGTAAAGACTTTTATCGAACGATTGTAAAGCTATGTCAAAAACCTTGTTCAACAATCCATTAAAGAGTTGACCTTTTGACTCAGCATAATGATTATTCGCTATTAGTAACAAACAATAACTTATTTTAGAAATTATCTTGTAAATGCTTACTTTTTTAATTTTTATTAGATTAAATTTTAGGGATATTTTATGAGGTAATCCTAAGATTCTGGATTTTTCACATGGTAACCAAAACTTTTAAAAAATTCATGCGGTAACCATGAGGTTTAGCAAATTGTTCAAACGTGACCATATTTCACATAAAACGTTAGCAAAACTTTAGCAAACGCTAACTTCAAAACTTTAAGACAGTTGTACCCCTAATTATGCTACTCACTATTTCAAATAACATCAGTCCTTTTCCCTCAAAATATAAATTTCAATACCATCTTTTGATTTGGGGAAAAAATATGATTTAAATGAAAGATGGTAGAGTTAGAGTTTATGTTTTGGGAAAAAAAGTTGAAATTGATGGCATTTGAAATGGTGAGTCGCATAAATAAACGTACAATAACCTTAAATCTTCGAAATCAATGTTTGCTAGTAGTTTTACGTGTAAAAAAATTAGAATTACCGCATAAATTTTTTAAAAGTTTGATTAACACGTGGAAAACTCCATCTCCGTTATCACTTGGGATTTCCTAAATTTTATTTAAAAGCGTGGTTTTTAGAAAATCCGCCCAGTCACTTCCCGATAGTCTCCTTTCCTTCGGTTGGTTTTCACCCAAATCAAATCTCCGTCTAAAATGACAAAGCACGAGAGAAGTAGGAGAGAAAAACATTCTTCTTCCTCCCGGAGAAGAGAACGGTGGCGCTCCGATGAAGATTCTGACTCAGTCGATTCACCTTCCGAGTCCGACTATGATTCAGCCTCTTCTTCTGACCGTCGCAGTCGCCGCCATCGTAGAAGCAGCAGCCGGCGCCGTCGAGAACGCTCTCCAGAATCTTCTGAAGATTCCGACGACAGAAGAAAACACAAGAGGAAAGTATCAGAGGAAGAGATAAAGGAGTATCTCGCAAAAAAAGCGCAGAAAAAAGCGATGCGAGTTGCGAAGAAGCTCAAAACTCAGACTGTGTCAGGCTATTCGAATGATTCCAACCCGTTCGGTGATTCGAACCTCAATGAGAAATTTGTATGGAGGAAGAAGATTGAGAAAGATGTTACGCATGGAGTACCGTTAGACGAATTTACGGTAAAAGCTGAGAAGAAGCGGCAGAAAGAGCGAATGGCGGAGATTGAGAAAGTGAAGAAGAGGAGAGAAGAGAGAGCGTTGGAGAAGGCTCAAAGAGAAGAGGAGATGATGATGTTGCAGAGAGAAAGAGCTAGGGCTGAAGCTGATGATTTTGAGAAGAAAGAGGAAGAGTTTCATTTTGATCAGAGTAAAGTTAGGTCTAAAATTAGGTTGCGGGAAGGGAGAACGAAACCGATTGATATTCTTACTAAGTATCTTGATGAATCGGATGAATTCGATGTTGAATTGGATGAACCCTACATGGTTTTCAAGGTAAGAACATTGCAATCAAATTCAATTTTTTTTGTTATAGTTTAGTGAATTGTGTTAATTTGATGTTTGTTAGAATTGTTAATGTGAATGTTTTTGTTGATGATTTGAATGCAGGGTTTAACCGCGAAAGAAATTGAGGAGCTTCATGATGATATAAAATTGCATCTTGGATTAGATAGGGAAACTCCAACTCATGTGGAGTATTGGGAGGTATTGGTCTTTTCTATGTCTGAAAATTGTTTACAAGCTTCTCTTGCTGTAAGCACACTATTGCTCCTGTGGTATCACTAAGAATGCAATTTCTTATAGATATGTTTTATAGTATATATGAGCTGCATTATTGCGTAAGAGGCCACTGAAAATCAAACTATTTGATGATTCTGTTCAAAAAACTATTTACAGAACCTTCAACTTTGTAACAAAAATATCTTCCATAGAGCAATCAGTATTTTAGGAAATTACAAATTCCAATTAGAAAGAGAGGGTAAGAAATCTCAGCTTCCAAAAAATCTTCTAGAAATGTTGGGGTATGCAAGAAACTGTTCTTTAAACTGAATTTTGGAGAGTTTTATTTTCTAGTTAGGAGAACTTCACTTTGCTCTTGTAGAGAATTGTCTGATGATCCCTCTAATTTTATATGTTAGGAAGTGGGCAACCTAGAGTATATGTTTTATGCAAAAGAATGGATGAAATTTATCAACAATGTTCGTTTTATGTGCTGTCATTGTCAATTACCATCACCATGGTTACTTCCATTTCTACCAATTTACTGTGACCATGATCTCTCTCTCTCTAGCTCATCTCTCATGTCTCAGGCCCTCATTGTTCTTTAATCTAAATGGTCAGTAAGTACTAGAGAAGTAATTCATCTATCATTAGACAGTGGTTCTAACTTATTTGCCATAGCTTTGATTTGGGAATTGAATTAGACTACTGAATGTCAAAGTTCAGGTTGCTTTGCTTTGTAAATCTAAGTCTCATGAAGACTAATGATTATAGAAGATTGGTGTAGTTATTGGTGATTCCCTTGTGGTAATAGTTGTAATTATTATGAAGAAAAAGGATGGGGAAAACGGAGTGGGGGAATCAGAAGTGGCTAAAGAGGATGAGCTTTGGAGGGGCTTTTTTGATGAAGGGAAGTAACATAAGAGTAGAAGTATTGGTAGAGTAACAGTTTAGCTGCAACGATTCAAGGAGCATAGTTGATGCAGGGGTAGAATGGTAGTAAAGATGTGATTGAAGCAAAAGTTATGTTGGAGTGCTGTAGGTGATGAAGATAATTATGGTTTGCTGATTTTTTTTTTGGGAAGGAGTCAAGGGGCGGATGAGGAATGACAATTTGACTAGTGATCACAAAAATCAAGGGGGTAGTAAGCGATAGAATTGTAATTTTGAGAGGATAAAGGCCAATGTGATGTCAAAAATTGTATAGGAAATAGTGGGCCCAAAGAGCACAAAGGAAGGGAAGTGTCTTTAAGTTAGCAGGAAAGAACTTTGGGATATTTTATAAAGAATGTTAAGACTCCTTGACTGCTGCTTTTGAATAGGAGGGGATATTAAGAGAAATAAGGGCCCAAAGTGCAAATAGAAAGGGGTATTATCTAGCCCTCCTACTAAGTTATCAGGTAGATGTTGAGGTTTCTTTTAAAGAATGACAGACGAATCTTTTGAGGGTGTATGAAAATTATATTTACAATAACAGTTTCTTCAGCTTGCTAGCATTTCGGGGCAAGCAACCGATCTGTTGCAGGGTTTTTTTTCCTTTAAGAAACAGGCTTCTGTTTACACAATTTGATCAAAGGTAGCTATTAAAATTTCCTCTAGTATCAAATGCAATGCTAAATATGAAGCATTGTGGCATTTCAAATGTCTAAATAAGCAGAGAAATGGGCACAGGTGATTTTTGCAAGTTGTGGTGTTGGCATGTGGTAGTTATGTTAACAGTAATGATGGTAATTGTCCAATTTGCTACCTTAATGGTTTTGATTTTTCAATAGACTTTACTGTTGATGAATGCTGCTGGGTTGCTGCAGGTTTTGTGGAACGACCTAGTTGATCTCTTTTACTGAATGTTGGGAAATGCATTAGTAGATACAATGAAAGTTGACTCCTCAAAATCATATACCCGATTTGTTGGTGCATTCCTATAAAAAGTGCCAGCGCATATGCTTTTGAATTTTAGATCTTCTTCCTAAGCTCTTGATTTCGAGTTGCATACTCTGTGCCATAACTGGCTGAAGCATATATTGTGAACCTTGAATGAATTTGAACTACTTACACCCTCTATCCCTAATAGATTCCCACACTTTCATTTTTAGTTTGTCCTTTTTCCTTGCTACAATTTGCTTTTATGGAAATGTCCCCACCATTTGCTTTTATTCTCATCCACACATTTCTACTCTTTAATTATCCCCACAATTCAAATGGTTCCGCCATTTCTTTATCTTTGTGCAAAATCCCATTGTTGCGATATCTTAGGGTGGCCCATATTGTAATTCTTCACTCGCTGCTTTCTTATTCTGGCTGGAATATTGCACTGTGCTCCTGTCACCTTTGTTCAACCCTTTCAATGCGTTGAGCACAAGGGTTATACTTTTCTAGTTGTTTTGGATATATATATAAAGTATTCTTCATGAATCATGATTCATAGTTTAAATTATGTAGATGTTGGGATTATTGAAACACGCTTAATTAATGCTTTTATTTGACAGGCTTTGATGGTGGTTTGTGAGTGGGAGCTCGGCGAAGCTAGGAGAAAGGATGCAATTGACCGAGCTAGAGTGCGTGGGGAGCAACCTCCAGCTGAGTTACTCGCTGAAGAAAGAGGTCTGCATTCGAGTATTGAAACAGATGTCAGAAACTTCTTGGAAGGCCAGAGTTACAAAGAGTTGGTGGCACTACAAACACAAATTGAGTCAGACATGCGTTCTGGAAAGGCGAAAGTGGTTGAATTTTGGGAAGTAGTTATTAAAAGGCTTCACATTTATAAGGCAAAGGTGTGTATCTGTACGTCCGAACTAAGTACCAACTGTCTAGACTTAGCGTTATAGTTTGAGATTTGTGAATAATTTGTTGATGGGAAAACGATTGCGATTATTAATCTGCAGGCTTGTCTTAAGGAAATCCATGCCAAGATGCTGAGGAGACATTTGCATCGCCTTGAGCAGCCCCTTCAAGATAAACACTTGGAATCTGAAGAGGATCAGGTTGAAGAGGAAGAAATTGAGGAAGAACTTAAAGGTATGAATTCGCTGTCCAGTTTACTTTTGTTTTCGAGATAGACTACTTTGTTAGTATAGTTTGCTGAACCATGTAATGTGTGTAGATGTTCGGGCATCCTCTCCAGAACCCATCACACACGAGGAAGCTGAGGAGTCAGGAGAGGAGGATGGTTCCTTTTCCCCACAGCTCTTACATGGTGAAGACAATGAAGAAGCAATTGATCCTGATGAGGATAGGGTTATATTGGTTAGTGGACTGATCTTATGTTGTTTCTTTACTAATTAAATCATGCTTATGCTATTTTACATAAAGTTGTATTTCTGCATCAACAGGAGAAAAAGCGATTGGCTTTTGAGGAGGAGAAGCAAAAACGGCTCAAAGAGGCAATGGCTTCAAAACCTCGTCCTCAGCCAGATGATGACTTTGAGTTCAGGGCAAAGAAAGTGATGGGAGCTATGGAGGATGGTGATGCGGTATTTGGCTCCGGTGCTGAAGTTAATATGGATTCACAGGTACATACATTGGTTGATTTGGTATTGTTTTGTATTATAAGGTTATATGTTATTAAATTAATCTGGGTGTTACAGGTGTACTGGTGGCATGACAAATATCGCCCTAGAAAGCCAAAATACTTCAACCGTGTTCATACTGGTTATGAGTGGAACAAGTATAACCAAACTCACTATGACCATGATAATCCTCCTCCCAAGATTGTTCAGGGCTACAAGTTCAATATTTTCTACCCCGACCTCGTCGATAAAACCAAGGCACCCACGTACTTCATTGAAAAAGATGGAGACAGTTCCGAGACCTGCATCATTCGGTTCCACGCAGGCCCTCCTTATGAAGACATAGTACGTATCCACCTACAATTGCTTGCTTTCTTTTTCTCATGTGTTGTGGAGAAACCATGGCGAAATATCTATTTAAAGCATTAAAAATTGATCAATTTGTGATACTTGTCGGCTCATACTCAATCTGTCTTGCAGGCCTTCAGGATTGTGAATAAAGAGTGGGAGTATTCCCATAAGAAAGGTTACAAGTGCACCTTTGAAAGAGGCATACTGCATGTATATTTCAACTTCAAGCGATATCGTTATCGAAGGTGATATTATCTCTGCTTTTCATGTGAAAGTTCACAGCATGATCTACCTGAGTTTTGTTCCGAAATGCTTAAAAAACACCATTGCTGGAAGAACTGTACATAGAATTTCAACAATTTGTTTAGAATTTTGTTTCAACATACTTTGCATTGTTTTTCCCTTTCCATGTCGTTGCTAGTTCGATATCTTAGATAGTCTAGCAAGTAATTTCTCCAGTAACTCTTACATGCTCAAATGCTATTTGTATTATTCATAAGTTAGCTTTGAACTTGAAGCATTTCAACTGTTGATTATTTTTGATATGAAACTTTTTGCCTATTGAGTATTGAGAATATGTATCTAAGTGAGATACAGTTTGGAACGTACAATTTTAGGTTGCATTTTCAGTCATCGAAATGTTGTAAGTTTACAGGAAACGGAATTTATTGACGAGAATTTCTATCTTACAAGAAAGAATATTGCGCACATTTCCAGTTCTCCCAACTCAGTAGCTAAGAATCTGCACATAAAATTGGAGCTTTTCATCCTTCTACAATCTTTACTGGGGTCCTGCAGTTGCATAATGGTGAAATTACGGACGTAACAATATTTTTGGGAATAAAGATGAGCTTATCACCAGAAAAAAAGCGTACCCGAAAGGACTTTGCTTGATGGACAATAGTTCCACATCCAACTGCACATAATAGCATAAAGCGTAACATCTCTAATTGCGATACAGGGGAAACGAGAAATGCAAATTTGAGAAGTCAGTTTGTTACCTCGATTGTTGCATTCGGAGGGATTTCTTGAACGCCCTTACTTCCATATGCTAATTCAGGCGGGACTATCAGTAATCTCTGCAATTTCAAGTAATCCTTTAACAATTACATTTCTAGCAATATATTGGGAGTCTTTGGTAATAGAGGGTTTCCAATACTAATGTTTGGTAAATTTGCTCATAGCAGCGAGTTCAAAATTAGATAATCAAATCAGTTAATAAAATCATCTGGTCAAATTAGTCATTTTAATCGGCTATCAGCCGTTTGCCATACATCCCAATTAACTTTTCAATTAGAAAGCAGAAGATTAGGCTCCATTACTTAAAATTTTGACAGAAGTATTTAACCATAGTAGTAATATTTGTTTTCGATAAATGATCACAATTTACAATTTTCTAGCCTCCTTATGGCATGCATCGGGAGCGGATAAAGAAATTACAATTACCTGGCCACCCACTCTCATGCCTTCAACACCAAGATCTAGCCCTTTTAAAACTGTCCCTCGTTCCGACTGGCCAACATCGAAGCCGTAAGGCTGCACGCATGATAAAAGGTTTACATCAACCATAGAAGCAAAAAAGATGCAAAAATACAAAAAAATTCAAGCACATCTTAAGGAGAAAAAATCTTGGTAAAGGTAGAGATCGATGTAAATCCATGCATAGGCAAAAAAAACCTTTTTGACGTGCATCTATAAAAGAGCTACTCTTGTAAAAGACCATCTTTCGTTAAAATGACCACAAAACAAGAAGTTTCATAAGCAAATTGAATTAAATTTCTAGTATAGATGGCAACTGATCAGTAAAGAAGCATATCAGGGAAAAAATAAGAGTTCGTTAAAGCAAAAACGAAAAAAAGAAGAAACTTCAATCTTAGCTAAGTCTAAATCACAAGATCCAAAACATGGAAAGTGAGAAGAAGATGATCGAAAAAAAAAATTCAACTCAGCCCTGCACGACTATCGACTATCGACTATCGACTATCCTTACATCTAGAGAAGTAATTATGCAATCTTCTCACAACATTAACAAGACTTATCTTAACTGGTATAGTTTCTTATTGTCTCATTCTAGTTCTTAATCTAAAGATTTCGAAATTTTAACTTCTTTTAACTTTTTTTAAGTCACAAGAAAAAACGAACTTGCAGGCAAAATACCACCTTTTACTTTTTAGGCACAAGAGCAAAGTATTGTGGTCATGCGGTCATGATCTAATATTAACACATGAAATTAACAGAGCTCAACATTATCCTTAGAAAAACCCAACTTAAACATAGATTTCACTGCAGTTTTCTAGATGATCTTGGTAAAAAGGAAGGAGATGGTGATAGAATCAAGACCCCAAAATGCTTAGAAAGGTGACGTAAAAGGGAAGTCTCTGATTATGAAAGACCAGAGTGTCAGAGTTAGAGTCATCAACCCAGTCCCGCTCAAGTCAGGGTCGGGGGTAGGAGTGAAGCGGACAGATCATACCCGTGTCCCCTCCAAGGGGAAGACAAGGAGAACAATTATGAAGGACCATATAGCCTATAAAAACTACTATAAACAAAGAAGATCATGCAGTTCAACGGGCATGTCAGCTACCCATTGCTTTGTTTTAAGTTTTACATAAAAATAGTGAAAACTTACATGGAAGAGCAGAGAAAAACCTTACCGTTCCACCACCGACTCCCATGCCTTGCCTACTAGTCATAAAAGTGATATTCTTCCATTTAGCAACATAATGCACCTACAAGTATTTTCACATGATCGAATTAGACACAATAAAGCTGCATATCGACAAAACATATCTCTTTCCATGAAGGGCAGTAATCAATTTATTGTAAAAGAAATTAGTCCAAGAGGAAATTTATATTCTATGCTTAAAGAAGTATATTAGGTGCATCGCATGTATAGTTAACTGAGAGTAAATGTAGTCAGTTACAGCCATACTGCTACACGAGATCCCTTTACAGCTTGTGGCCCGCCTCCAACCTTCAAGTCATAATACCTACAGAAAGTTATCATGAAAAATCAAGTGAAACAGAAAAACAATGAAATAATAAAAAATTTAAAAATTCATACCCCAAATACTTCATTAAATGTAGTATTATAAAACTAATATAGCAAACAACTTAATGTGAGTCAAGATCGTAATTTTACGCTGAAAGCCATTGGGGATTTTTGGCAAATGGTC
This sequence comes from Amaranthus cruentus, assembly GCA_019425755.1. Lineage (NCBI taxonomy): Eukaryota > Viridiplantae > Streptophyta > Magnoliopsida > Caryophyllales > Amaranthaceae > Amaranthus > Amaranthus cruentus. Next base: position 13,311,928 of record CM033465.1, on the reverse strand, counting down.
TTTTAGTTAGTCAAACAGCCAAAAAAAGTGTATGATAAATGTCTTTAAGGCAGTTGAAAAAAGGCTTTTAAGTCAAGACAAAAAGTTATTATAAACAACTTTTTCGTTGGCGTTTGTTTTTTTACCCACTTTTTCTCTTAACAACCACCATTTAGCAAGTAATTTTACCAAAATCTCCATAACAATTGTTAAGTTGGTAACAACTAGCAAACCAACCAATACTTTCAATTGATCAAATCAGCTAACAATCATTTAGACCCTGTATCAACTTACAGTTTCTAAAAAGAAATATGGAAAAGATTACTTTTTGTGCATATTGCATATAATCTTAGACAATTTAAAGCTCAATACATAACTGATAAGTTATGTATGCCACATGACAAATGGGGAAATTATTAACAGTTTAAAAATGAATCAAATGTATCCATATTGTAACAAAGTAAAAGGTAATGCAAAAAATATACAAGTAACAATAAAAAGAATTTAGGTTGGTTCACCAACTTTAGACCATTGGGAAGTGTTTTAAATTCACTCTCAGGTATCTTTGCTCCTCTAAGCTGTAAAACAGATAGAAAAAAGGTCGTTAAATCCATAGACACTATACCAAAGGTTTTCATTAGTATCAATAAAATTTGCTAACTATACAGAAACCTTACAGCTCTTCTGCTCGTGCTGACAGCACCTGCCAGATCAGGGATAAACAGCCCAGCAGCTGTATCATAAAAAATTTAGTCGATTGTGTAAATATAACAATGATCACAGTATAACAAGGATTCAGAAGACATCTGAAAAATACACATGGAAGATATACATGACCCGAATAGATAGATATTAGATACTCTTGTCCTCTTACAGTCAGACAGATGTTAAAGCAAGTAGTATAGTGAAGCAACGATTATGAAAGGACTCAACGAGTAAGGTAGATGATTACTGAATATATTACTGTATTTCAGGGCAAGCAGAGACGAAGCCAAAAAATAAAAGTAAAGGGGTCTCAGAAAATATGAAGCAATACTAGAAAAATATACTCGAAAAATTTGCATGGGCCGAACTAAAAAACTAAGCCACGAAATTAGAATTCGAAGTAGGCAGTGGAGGCCGGGCTCCTTCCGGACCCTCATTTGGCTTCGCCTTGAGAGACTAAAACATGTCATGCCCCCAACCCGTAGTGCGGATTATACATATAAAAGTAAACTCCTAGTTTAATATGTTTTGAGTTTATGATTATACTCATGATTGAATGTTGGAACGCTAAAATATCGAGTTCTAGTTGACCCAATAATGTATTCCAGACAAAACTACATTATATGATACTCTATCTCATCACCATAACTTTCTATTCCTCCAAATTCAACTCCCAAAATTTATGTCAAAACTCAACTTTGGGCATTAAAAATTAAGTAGAATCATCAACAAAGGAGAGTACATTAGCTTCAGTTTTAAATCTTGGTTGTGAGGGTTATGACTAAGGTGATAGAAAATTTGGCCTAATGTTGCAAAAGCCTACATTGTATAGTCATATCATGGGGGTATAAACATGGGGAATACGGCGAATACCTACACAAGTGCCAACAACTAGAATCTAGAATTCCAATTCCCAGGTTTCACTAAGGTTTTGTTAATCAAAACAAGTTCAATTCAACAACAATAAGGTGAAGAAGAGCACTCTTAAGGATTTCATTACTACCCTAATTACTACTTTTAGAAAATTAGCAATTACCAATCTTCAAATACACACCAAAAACCAAGAACAATCTGTCATTGAATTTACAGCACATAAAAGAAATTGGCAAACTGAAACCACACATGCAAATCAAAATTTACAATAAATGAAAAAGAAAACATTCATTCCATTGAATTCCATTACCCAATGCCATCAACACACTTTGGAGTGTTGGATATACGCAATCTTACCCTTGTTAGAGAAGGGTTAACTACCAAATTTTGACATACAAAAACCCTAAAAAAACTAGGGTAATCAAGGAGAACAATTCGAACCTGCCATAACAAAACAACTCATCAATGCCCTTCTACCGTCATTAGCCAAAGACAGAGTTACAGCTTTATCAGAATCATTTCCATTTGATGATGAAGAACAACTACAATGTAATACCGATAAGTTTCTGCTACTGGGTATTGTACCTGCATTAAACAATATAATCAATCATTGAATAAGAACTATAAAACACTGAAAATCAGAAAAGGGAATAAAGAATTAAGGAGAGTACGTGAAGGGGAAAATAGATTGGAAGATTTGTAGAAGAATTGAGTATGATGATGAGAAAAAAGGGTAAGTTCCATGGATTGAATTCCCAATTTGGGGATTTGGCGGAAGATGAGAAATTTTGCAAAGGTGTAATTGGATTGTCAAAGTCTCAAAACTCCAATTTCGTCCACTGAGAATAGTCAAGTTATGAGCTCCCCAACATGAACTACCACAGACCACAAGTAAACGGCTAAAACCAAACATCACAATTCTTTTTATATACTTCCTCCGTTCTAGGGGCGTTCAAAATAGACCCGATAACCCAATAAACACCTGACTTAAAAATGGATCTATAATTGTGTAAAAACCAAGGTGAACACAAAATCTGATTTTGAACTGACCCGAAACACCTGACCTGAAATCAACCCGATGACCCGAATGAACACCTCTACTCCGTTCCATCATACTTGCTAGTCTTGCTACTGAGTATGATTTTTTTTCCTTATTCACTTATCACTCTTAATTTGTATTTTATTCTTAATCTATAAATTAAAACATAGCCATGTGGGATCTTGTTTGATTCGCCTCAATACAAAGATTATTAATATCTACTTTTTATAATTTTTAATTATAAACAATTAGATATATTAAAGGTTAAAATGTTGTTTCGGCAAGTGTGAAAAATCAAATGGGACTAATGGATTGAATAGGAGGTAGTATTTCTTTATGCCATGAGAAACGATGATTTGATTTGAAAATTTGGAATCAGCTCAAATTTATTATTTGGTAAATAAAAAAAATAAATTTGAATTTGGATCAAATTTCACCATTGTTTTTAAAGTAGTTAAACTTGAGAATTTGAGAATGACTCCTTAAACAGTGTCATTTTCCATTTCTTCATTTATGATTTCATAGTTGAAATCCATAATTTAAAATGAAATACTTGTTCCCAAATACTACATTAATTTTTTTATATAATTGGTACAAAAAAAGGAAGAGCAAGGTGAAATTCAAATTCAAGTTTCTATTTAAAAAAAAGTAATATTTACTTTAATTGAGATAAAAATTATTATTTTAATATTTTATTTTTATTTTTGATGTCCTAGTATTCTAGTAAGATTGAATAAAAGAGAAAAAGGTGATTTATAGGGAAGTATATTGAGTTGTGAAATTGAGATGTTGAATGAAGAGAAATAATACATTCTTTGGATAATATAAAATGAAAATTTAAATGTGCGCTTGAAGTTTAAAGAATGTGATAAGATTTATTTAAAATAAATAAATAATGCAAAATATGTACAGCAATCTTAATAAATAATGCAAAATATGTACAGCAATCTTAAATCGGGTTGATGAAAAATTGAGTAAGATAAAGGAAATAGTTTAATTAAATTGCACATATGATATGGCCCCATTAGACATCCCAATCCTAATAAAAATGATTACTCTCTGTGTCTTTTAATAATGCAACAAGAGAGTTGATATAGCACATGAGTGTATTGTTACATTGGCGCATTTATATTTAATATCGCTAATTAGAGTAGTTAATAGGGCAAAAGAGAGACAAAAGGTGTTCTGAGAGATCGTCTATGGCAAAGATGGTTTTCCTAACAGCCCAACCCAATGATTTTAAATTTAAAAATAAGGTTGATGACTAATTAGTTACTTATTCTGCAAAATGGGTTGTCTCATATTGACCCGTCTATGCTATAGACGGTCTATAGCAAGAATTTGTGAAAGAGAAAATGGTTGGGAATAGTTACCAAAGTGAGGCAGGTCAAATGTTAAATTGATCGTAAGGCGCATTTATATTATATATATATATATATAGCCAATTAAAGTAGCTAATAGGGTAAAAGCGAAGATGGTTGGATATAGTAGTGTTAATTTGGCTTGATCGAAATGAGGCAAGTTAAAATTTTAAATAGATCGAGAAGCGGATCAAAATCTATTTAGATTTCTCCTAATTCTACTCCATACATACCTACTCAAGATAGAGAAGGAAAATAATTAATGATGAAAACAATTTTCTTAAAAAGGAATCTTGTTCAATCAATTTAAAGTGATGGTGGAAATTATTCAAAAGTAGATCATAATTTTAAACATTTGAGTATAGTGTACTTTTAAATTGATTAAAATAACTCAATTTATTTTTTTTTTTTTAAAAAAGAATCTCATGTCAAAATTTCTTATTCAATAATAATTTAAAAAGAACAGTTGATTAAATTCAACATTTTGTCAAATTGCACGAGTATGTGCATGTGAACATTGAGGTCACTTTATTCTATAAATATTTTAACATTATCAAAAAATATTTTCTTAATAAAAGTTACTTTTATGGGTGTAAGCTTTTTTATTTTTTTAAATTTTTTAGAAAGAGTGGTCAAAAAGCAATTAAGCTACTAAAATTCCATGTAAAGAAACGAAAACCCTAGGAAATACACCAAGTAAAAGCAAAGAATTCTATATGAATAACTAATCTCTTCCATTTCTATAAATATTACTCTTGATCATTATCATACTTAAACTTAAGCCAATAAACACATACAAAATACCCAAATTCTTTGGTCTTCAAGATTTGTATTAAAGATATCTGATTACATAAGATATTAGTTTATTTTAATTTAAATTACTTTAAATTTCAAGCAGAGCTTCAAAACTTATTGCAGATTATTGCTCGACAAATGTCAAACTCGGAGTCAAGAGTGATGAACTCTTCTTTATTAGTTAAAGCCGGTATTCCTGCTGCAATTTCTATTGCAGCATACATTTGTTCTAAAATCGTCTCAAAACGTATAGAAACTTCAAATCCATCTTCATCAATCATTGATCCTGCAGAACAAGATTGCAATAATTCAACTGTTTTTAATGATTATCAACATGAAGGTCATAATAGTAGAGGTAACTTGGAAGTGAAGTTACTAGAACTTGAAATTCTAGTGGAACATCTTCAAAGAAAAGAAAGGGATTTGAAGGCAAGGTTTCTTAAGTACCAAGTAATGAAGCAAAGGGAACTTATGTTAATGGAAATGAAGAATAAGTTAATTTTAGAAAAAACTCGAGCAGAGGTTTTAATTCAAGAGATTTATTTAGTACAAAATGAGAGTCAGAGAATGGGAAGTTTTATTTTGGAGTATATCAAAGTTATCCAAAAACTCGAAGATTCGAAAAAGGAAAATGGATTGCTTGAAAGGAAAGCAAGGAAGTTATGCAAAAGAGGAAGACAAAGGTTAAAGATTATAAGGGAAATGAAGTTGAGGATTGAAGCAAAAGATGAAAAGATATTAAGCAATGAAGAAGAACTTCAAAGAAAAGATGAACTTATTCAAGAATTGGAAGATGAAATTAGTCAAATGAAAGAGGTTATTGATCATTTGCAAAGAGAAAAATTGGAGATTTCTAATAACATTGACATTCATGAAAAACCATATTTCTTAAACCATAAGGTATGTTCTTAAATCTTATTTTAAATTTTCATAAATTATTTATTAATAATTTATTTAAAGTTAAAGTATAATTTACTTTATCAAGCATATAGAGAATCAGGTTTTGTCTTAACTGGAGAGTTCGCATCATTTTCTAGGAAAAATTTTAAGTTTGATTATCTTTTAGTCCTTCTTTCCTTTAGTTTACCCTGTCAACTTATCTTAGGCAGAGCCATCTTAAAGAATACGGGGCCCTGTACTAAGAACAGAAAAAGGGGCCCTTCAACATCTACTATGGTATAATCTACTAATTACTATTGTTTTCAATAAATTTGTAGTTGTTTATTAGAGGTTTGTATTAACATAAAAAAGACATTTATTAAAAAGTATAAAAATTAAAAGGAGATTTATATGTTATGGGCCCCTATATTTGGTTTTCATGTAGCAAACCTTATTAGCCAGCCCTAATCTTAAAATCTCAACAATCAACTTAAGTTTTGGTTAAACTGATTTCTTGACGTGGTATCAGAGCCAGAATTAATTTTCCTTACCTAGTATAAACTCTAACATTTGATATAGATTCTAATTTCTCATTAACTTTGCCTATTCAGGAAGAGATAGAAGGAGTGACAAAAGAGGAGCATGAGAAGGTTCTAAAAGAACTAGAGAAACTCGAGAAAGATCTAGAAACCAAAGCAAATGAAGTAACATACTTAAAATGGAGTAATGCATGTTTAAGACATGAATTATTAAGGTTCCATCAACAAAACAAACAAGAAGAAAATGATCAACATGTTGAATCTGATGAATGTGTTTGTAACACAACAGGAACAAGTTCATCAAATTATGAACAATTTTCTGTTTGTTTGTGTACTAATAATAATATTCAACACCCATCAAGGAGAAAAAGGTTTATTCAAAAGGTTAAAAAATGGGTTGAAGGAGGAAAAATGGATGATATTAAAGATAAAGAAATTCATCTAGAAGCAGATAATTTATTAGTTCATCCTAGGAACTCTTGTTCTAGTGTTTAATCTTTTATTAATATACAATATCTATTTATTTGTTATGTATTGTCTTAAACTTATAAGTTAATTGAATAAATTATTTTATCAAATACTATTTGAATAAGCTTTTTTATCAGCTAATTAGTTGTTTGACTCATTCAACAAGCTAATTAATCCAATCAACTAAAAGTAAGCTTTTTACCCAATATACTTGTGAATTGCGTTTGAAAGTTATATGGTGTTTGCCTATCCACATATATTGGTTGAACACTTGTAGAGTTATAGGATGGGTCAAATGCACGTAATGTAATTTTATAAGTAACATAGTGATTAATGTAAAAATAAGAAGAAACTATGAAGTGATCGGTTATACAACTATAACTAATATTAGATAAATAATTTAAATAATTTTTAAGGTGATTGCAGCCTGCAAAGCTAATTTATTTGCTAAAACTAAAAAAATTATAAATTTTTCAAAATTAAATTTTGGTCTTTTTACTTATTTTTTCTCTAATAAATAATTTATATTTCATTAATAATGAATATATCTCCTTTAACAACTAACGTGTACAACAATACTTAACAACTAACAAAGTAACTAATATTTACAACTAACACCTATTTCACTACAATTTTGAAACATTTTTTTATTTGTTCTTTTACTTGTAATATTTTTATATTATACTTCCTCCGTTCTATAATACATGCTATTGATAGTGACATTTTTTCACATAATATGTCACACTCGCAAGTATTATGGGACGGAGGAAGTAAATAGTACCTTCAACCTTGATCAATTTTTTTTATAAATCTTACTACTATTAACACATTTTTTTTTAATTTTAATTAAAAAAGGGTGTGTGCAAACTCTTGATGACATTGTAAAAAATCTCAATTTTTAAGGTGGTTGTTGGTACTAATTCAAAGATACAAAATCTTGAAGGAAGATAGTATTCCTCAAGCATCAATGTCTTCCTCCAGTTTCTCCCTCACACCCCTATCTCTAATCCAAAAACCCACCTCCCATGGCTCATTCTCCATCAAATTCTCCCTCTCAAAACCACCACAAGATCCAAATCCCATCAAAACTCCCAAATTCAAGTCATGGGTAAGCCCAGATTGGCTCACTTCTCTAACTCGTACTCTAACCTTTACGCAAGACGATTCTGGTATACCCATTGCAAATGCTAAACTTGAAGATGTTTCAGAGCTTCTTGGAGGTGCCCTTTTTCTTCCATTGTTCAAATGGATGAATGCTTATGGACCCATTTACCGTTTAGCTGCTGGGCCCCGCAATTTTGTGGTGGTTAGTGACCCCGCCATTGCTAAGCATGTTTTGAGGAATTACGGAACTAAGTATGCTAAGGGACTTGTTGCTGAAGTTTCTGAATTTCTCTTTGGTTCTGGGTTTGCCATTGCTGAAGGCTCTCTTTGGACGGTATTAATTCTATTTTTGATCTTTGTAAATTTTTCTGTGTTGCTCATTTTCTGCTAGAATTATACTACTAGGATTGGTTTTTGGTTTGATTATTGGGTATTCAAGGTAAATGTATTTATGTGATTAGCTTTATTTTGATTTGTTCTAAAGTTGCTTATTGTCATGTACTAGTAGTGTTTTTCAATCACTTGTTCTAAAGTTGCTTATTGTCATACTCATGTACTAGTACCATTTTAGAGGTCGAAATTTTAGGTTAAGTGATTGGAATTATGTGAATTGGCCTGAATGACGTAGGTATTGATACTTTGGTGGCATTAATTCAGAAAACATTGATGTAATTCGCAAAGGGTCTAAACATAAGGGTGAAATGCAAATTATTCTTTTAGGAATATATTTTGGGTGTTTGGTTTGGTGGAAATCATTTTCTTCCGAACCAAACACCCCGTAATGATCATACATAATTTCAAGGTGTGATTCTGGATATGTGTAATGTGTGTAAGAAATACTGCGTGAGGCGAACTTGATATTGATAACTTTCCATTTAAACAATAATATCAAAAGTTTTAATGAACTAGGGTAGTAACTTTTACTTGGAGATTTAGGGATGTATTGTCGATTTTAAAACTTAAGTGGATTGGTTTGAGGGATAGATCAAGATTCTAGCAAGGTTTAAATGTTCCTGTCGTCCAGGGCTTCTCATTGGTAGTGCTTCAATCTTAGGTCAAGGTGCCTCATCTGGGCGAGCTTGAGCAGGTGTAGATACTATGAGGCCCAAGGACCCACTTCAGGCGGAGAGCAATGCCCAAGTACTTATATCATGTATATTTAAGTGTGAGAGTGGATGAGGAGGAGATAATATGGTTGCTATCCTAAAATGTACAAAGCCCCCCTTATCCTGCTCCTCTCGGGGTATAAAAGTATAGTAGTTGGAATGTGGCTTTTGGCCATTTGGATCTTGTAGGCTGGTAGTATTGAATAGTCTTGGGCTTCATTTTTATGGGAGGGTATATTTATATTCATCAAGGTACTAAATCTCTAACCTGCTTTATTGATTTCCATGGATGGTTATAAGCTACTGAAAAATCGTTATTGTTTTGATTGTGCGTATATCCTTTGTTAAAACATGATCAACTTAGTTTCGGTTGTTAGGAATAAATTAACATACATATATATATGGAACAATTCTAGATTCACCTGGTTGCGTATGAAATCGGTTTTCTCATGTAGCTCGAGGTATACCACTCAAAGAAGTTGGTGTGTTCCTTGTAAATTAAAAACCAAAAAAGCAATTTGTATAATGTGCTACCAATTTGACCCCATTAAGTTTCTGCATAAATTTTTAAGGCCGTTGAATCAAAATGAGATATGGAGTATTTAGGTAATAACTAAAATGAAGTCGTATAGATATAGCATTTATGGTTCATGAAAATTTTTAAATGGGCGCTATGAGCATGGAAGCCTAATTTTTGATAGGCAAGGCGCAGGGCTGTTGTTCCATCACTTCACAAGAAATATCTCTCAGTAATAGTTGAACGGGTTTTTTGTAAATGTGCTGAAAGGATGGTTGAGAAGCTGAAAGCCAGTGCTGCCACTGGTACTGCTGTGAATATGGAAGCTGTATTTTCACAACTCACACTGGATGTTATTGGCCTATCATTGTTCAACTACAATTTTGACTCTCTGACTGCCGATAGTCCTGTAATTGATGCTGTTTACACTGCACTTAAAGAGGCAGAGAACCGTTCCACTGATCTTTTACCTTATTGGAAGGCAAGTATTGCTTGTTGAACTTGTTTTTCAATAGCTTTTGTTCTGGATATTGGAATTGGATGTTACCTTGTTATTGTTTTCTTACAGGTTAAAGCCTTGTGTAAAGTTGTTCCGAGACAAATAAAAGCTGAGAAAGCTGTGGATGTCATCAGGGATACCGTGGAAGAACTTATTGCAAAGTGTAAGGAGATTGTCGAAGCTGAAGGTGAAAAGATTGATAATGAAGAATATGTGAATGATGCAGATCCTAGTATACTACGTTTCTTGCTGGCTAGCAGGGAGGAGGTTCATACGTTACATTAAGCCTCTTTCATTCTAGTTGCATTGTCATTGCCTCAATTGCATATCATTATTGAAATTCAAAGCACACGAGAACGTGTAGCTGTAATTTTATAAATTAATACACCTATAACTATAAATTGCATTGTCATTGTCCTTGTAGGTCCTCTTAACTATGTATGTGTGTTTATCATTTAAAAGCCAATATGTAATCTGATTCACTAATTAATTGAATAATTGGTACTTTTACTTGAATGTTTTGATACATATATCCTCCTTTACAAGCATAAATTAATGAAATGTCCTAGTTACTCTATATTTCTTTTGTATGCATTACTTTTTCGAGTATTTAAGCTTCAAACGTGGTTAAGTTGGTTACTTCCTATGAAGTCTGTATAATATCTATCATCTATGTGAAAAATGGATATTTGCATCGCCTTTTATGCTGTTCGCTTTGGGTAAGGTATAAACAATTTCTTCATGTTAAAGACTTAGTTCGAGTGTCTGACAATTTGAAATGACATGGTAAGAAATCTTTAAGGCACATATGAATTGAAAATGGAAAAGAAACCTAGTTTCTTGGATTTACAGATTAATTACTTCATACTTCTATGTTTCATAGCTGTTCTGGACGCTATATAATATTGCTACTTGGCATGAGAATGTTCAACATGTTGGACCGCTCAAGGTCCCAAATTATTGGGGGCCTGTTTATAAAATTACGTTGTATAAGTTAAGTATTTAAGGATAAAAAGCTGTTCGAAAAGTATCATAATTTTAAAAATTGCACAGGGCCTTCAATGAATTTGTCGATTTTTGCTCTGGCATGCTACTTGGTTCCAATATTAAATATTTGTTATGGTCTTTTCAAACCTCATTTTACATTCTTGATTGCAGGTATCTAGCATACAGCTCCGTGATGACCTCTTGTCGATGCTGGTTGCTGGTCATGAAACTACTGGTTCAGTTTTAACATGGACGGTGTATTTATTAAGTAAGGTAATTGCTTGCATCTCTTCATCAAATCTGGGACGATTTTGCTGATCGAGAGTAAAAGAAATCAATATGCCTATCATGACTCATTTTCTTTTTCTCTTTCAGGATCCATCTTCTTTGTCTAAAGCAAAGGAAGAAGTTGACCGGGTTTTACAGGGTAGGCTTCCATCCTTCGAAGATACGAAAGAACTCAAGTATTTGGCACGTTGTATATTAGAGTCGATGCGTCTGTACCCTCATCCTCCGGTAGGTTCTATATTTTGGTCATTCAGCATGAAATGTTTCGTTTAACTTAACGGCTTGTTTGGTAGTTGGTAATAAATCGCGGTAATGGGAATGAAAAACTAGTGTAATTTTGGTTGAAAAATCTCATGGCTACCTTGATGGCCATTTTTGACAATCTTCAATCATCTCATTTTCTTCATAAAATTCATTCCAATGCATTATCATTGGGGGAGGTGGTATTAGGTGGTAATGGAAATTTGTAAACAAAAAAACTTTTTTGTGATCAAAGTTTCCATGGGAATGAGATGAAACTTTTGATGAAATTTTACACTATAAATGATTCCTATTACCACAATTTAATACCACTAACCAAACAGGCCGTAAATAGTTTGGCTACTTTAAATTTTCTTTCTATCTCCGTTGGTTTAGGTTTTACTCAGAAGAGCTCAAGTACCGGACACCCTTCCTGGAAATTACAAGGTCAATCCTGGTCAAGATATAATGATATCAGTATACAATATCCATCATTCCTCCCAGGTATAGATGATATTTTTTGTGTTCATTGCTTACTCTTGATCCAAGCGAGCTCTTAAATTTTTCTTTATGGGTCGGTCCAAGTGGAGATGGTCTCTCAAAGAGACCGTCTCTCACAAGAATATGTGATTAATTACTCTCTCCATCCCTATGAATTTGCCCCATTTTCCATTTAAGTTCGTCTAAATGAAGTTGCTCCATTTCTACTTTTGGACATGGTCTTCACCACTTTAACACATCTTTACCCTCTATATTTCATCTCTTATGTCTAAATAACCCCACCAAATCCAACTCTTCTTCGTGCGATCTGCAATTGGGGTAAAATGATTGGGACAGAGGAAGTATGAAGGAATACTAACTGGTAGTTGGGCTAAATTTCTTATTGATACATCATACATGATTTTATTACATTGTACCACTGTTTGTTTGTGGTTGTTTATAACAGTTTACTTCAGAATGATGCAGCAGTACTGAAATTTTTGGTAATTTTAGTTATGTGAAAACTGTTTTGTGGGTCGGGTTTTCTAATGTTTAGAAACAAATGATTCTCCCTAATTGGTTCCGATTCATGTGTTTTATCTGTCAAGGTGTGGGAAAGAGCTGAAGAGTTCATTCCTGAAAGGTTTGATTTGGAGGGTCCACTTCCTAATGAAACAAATACTGATTTTAGGTATGTGTGCATCCTGTTAAGCTCTCACTTCAAATGATTCCACTGGTTTTAGCTTCTGAAAATTTTACTTAAAATATGTCAGTCACATGATTCGCTAATCTCCTCACGAATTGCGAATCGAAAAGCAAATTAAAGTCGTTTTTGGGCTATTCTTGGGCAAATTTGAGTAATTCGCGAATTCAAAAAGCAAATCATCTAGCAAATTATGTTACACTACTCAATATGTAATTTCACATTAAAGATTGGTGACATTTGACATTCACTAAATCACATCAAATCTTCCTTCCATTTCAATTGGCTTCGCAGGTTTGTACCGTTCAGCGGAGGCCCTCGTAAGTGTGTAGGTGATCAGTTTGCTTTATTGGAAGCAATTGTAGCTCTCACTATCCTTCTTCAGAACATCAATTTTGAGTTGATTCCGGATCAGGACATCACTATGACTACTGGTGCAACTATCCATACAACAAATGTAATCCTCTAAATACACATGCATGCTGGATTCGTATACTCAATACTTTTTGTCATTTCTCCTTAGACAATACCGCGAACTTCAAATATTTTATACGTTGCAGGGCTTGTATATGAGAGTAACAGAACGCAAAGATGAACCTGTATTTGCTACATGACTATAGGTGAGTTCCGTTTATTTACGAGTACTTCTATAAGTTTAGACATAATGAAGTGGATTTATTATGAAGCGTGGTAGTTAGTTAAAGTGATCATGTCAGCATCCACAGCAGACGTGCACAGAACTTCGGCCTGCAGGTGAATTCTGCCCTCGGGCCTGTTATTGGCCCGCAACGCTCCCAACGCCCTGCTCATTGATCATTATATGTAATTAAGCGATCAATTTTCTCGATTCATATTCACATTTGTGGCAAATCTGCTTTTGGTTTTTGTATTGCGTAGTATATATTTTCAGCACGATTCTTTCACCCTCGGCCATTTTCTTACCATCTCCCCGTCCCGTCGGCCCCCACCCTTGGTGTGAAGAACAAGCTGAACTGCTTTTTGTAGCGTTTTTTAGAAGGAAAAAGGTGACAAGATTTATTGTGTATTCTGTCTGTTGGGAAATAACCACATGTGATCCCACGTCGAAGAATTAGAGAGAGATTGACTAACATATATACTTGATGAGCTACTTCTAATACCAGTTGGTTTTAGGATGGAACCTTATCGGATTTGTGTGCAGTCAACTCTCCTCTAATGCAGGTCTTGTTGTTTACACCCGATAACAAATATATCATTGTCATCTTAAAATAGAATCGGGCTAATGAAATGTGTTGTTTACAATCCATCAACTTCCCTCATGCTGGGATTGCCTCATAACAGTTTGACAGTAAACAAGCATCACCTCAGACGATAGTCATTGGAAACGATCCCTCCTTTCCGAAGATATCTTCATCGATCGTGATAATCTACAGAGCCAAAGGCGAGCACTGTATGGATGAAGAGTATCGACAACTTTGAAGTTCTGTAAGTTTTCCTTGTTCAACATTGTACATCGACTATATCATTAGCAATTTATCATCCTCGGATTAATTCCAAAACTCTGATAGTATGTATACAAGTATATTAGTTATAGCTTTATCATCCTCGTATTCTTGGCTAAGATTTTTGATAACGCTTTTTCTAAATTTTCATAGACTCGTCATTTGAATAAATTTATCCATAATTGTAATATTTCTTTTGACAATATCGCTTCTAGTAGCAAATTTACCGAAACAAAGAAAATAATTTAGTTTATTGTATATTATTTTACTTGATTGGGAAAAAGGAGAAGGCCCAAAAGAAGTTTGGTTATATACAATGCCATATTGGTATCAACTATCAAGTAATATGCCATCTTGGGTACCAAGGTATATTTCACCCTACTTTTGTAATATGCTTTCTTATATTAGTACTTTATTTATTTTACAATTAAAATAAAATATGAACTTTTAGAACTTGTTTGTTTGTTTTTTTTAATAGAAGTAGATTGGAATTTTTGTTCTTACACACAATTGTGAACACTATCGGCCCGTTTGGTAAGTGGTAATAAATCGCGGTAATAGGAATGAAAAATTAGTGTAATTTTGATGGTCATGCTTGACAACCTTCAATCATGTCATTTTGTTCATAAAATTCATTCTAATGCATTATCATTGGAAGAGGTGGTATTAGGTGGTAATGGAAATTTGTGAACACAAAATTTTTTTTGTGATCAAAGTTTTATTACCATGGGAATGACATGAAAGTTTTGATGAAATTTTACACTCCTGTTACCACCATTTAGTACCACTAACCAAACGGGTCGTATACTCTTTAAAGACTAGTATAAAGTGAGTTAAATAGCCATCTATGTATGTGTGTTGAACTGACTCAGCTAACATTTTTTTTATATCATTTTTTACATTGTTAAAATTTAATAGGGTTTTGGATTAAATGAACCGAGTCATAACTTTGGCAGACCCGAACCCAAATTCCCCTACTATGTTTTGCACGGTGGAATAAACCTAATAATAGCTACTTATCAAACACTAAAAAGAGATAATTTAGTTGCACGATTTTATAGCCTTGGGTTATAGACACGACACCACTCGCCCGCCCTTAGGATCGACCTTGGTGATAGCCTATGATGTTAACCAAGGCTATAGAAGTTAGAAGATGATCAAGTTTTCTATTGGAAAAGCAAATACTTTATTATTGATTAAACATCAAAGATCCCCTTAATCAAGTCATTTACAACTTAATTAGTACAAATAAATTCTTTAATTAGTACAAAACCTTTTAAAAAGTAGCTTAACATAGACTGACTGACTGACGATTGTTTCAAAAAAAATGCAATTCCTTTCTGTTAATACTTAATTGCCCAAGAAAAGCACCCAAAAAATACTTATAGGATATACCCTCTTAATTGAGGGTTCCAAATGAATGTTTAATCACTATTTAGTCACAAATCCATAGATTATTTTTTTGATTAGGGTATGTTAGAAAATCCATATAGCTAATGATGAACAAATAATTAATTTATACCATAAAAAGTGAAAATCGACCGTTTTCCTCTAATTCTCCCTGTGAAGAGAGTACGGGTATGAATTGTCCGTTAACTTCCCTCACCCAAACCCTACTCTCAAGCGGAATATTGAGTTTGATGATGATGACGACGACTTCATAAACCCTAAAAATATCATTTGTTAAATTAACAAGATTTTTTTATTTGTAATTTACCAAGATTAGATCACCCAGCAAAAGTTTGCCCTTCAAATGCTTTAAATATGTTACCTCTTATCTAATTTGAAAATAGCTATATTCTTGTTAGAGATTTTCTTTCGGTAAGACAACGTTAAACAAAAGCCTAAATTTATATAATGTGTATGAGATGCACTATTTTACCCATGCATTTAAAAGCATCTCTCGGTAATATCGTCTCATACAACAATTTGTGATTTGAAAATGTGCTCAAAGTACCGATTTGATTATGGCTCAATAGATTTGGTTATTTTCTTAGATTGGTAAATTTTTTTTGTTTTACGTTAATATTTTAAGCTATGTAATACGATTTTCTCTTAATTTTTAAGATTTAAGTGAATATTTCATTAATTAAGATTTGAAAACATCTATTTGACCAACCATGCATTATATAATAAAAAAGAACTAAAGTTCAAATTTTACAACAAAAAATATAATGATTTTTCTTATATTTTATGGTGATGACTATAAAACATTTTACTCTGTATTTATGAAGCTAAATCCAAACCAATTCAAAATCGACTTAGTCAAATATTCTAACAGGTCTACTATTACCTAATTCATACCCAATCTAATTGAGATAAAACCAAAAATCTTATCTGATAAAAAACAGAACTTGTTTCAACTAAGATAAAACCCACTTTTTATATCGTCATCATCCTATTCGGTATATCCCGCTCATAGAAAACTATGGACAGGATCTGAGAAGGGAAGAATGGTGGCAACTCATACCCATAAAACGCGCTTTTCATAACCTTAAAAGTTAAACATGTTAAATAGAGTTATAACAAATAAAATACACAAATTCTTGTGAGAGACGGTATCTTTGAATGACCATCTCTAATTAAATTGGCCCATTAGGGAAACAGGTCCTCTCTTGAGAGACCGTCTATAGTATAGACACCTCTCAAGAGCCCAGCCCATAACTCCTTTTTAACTTACAAAACCACTAATCAGTTTTTTTTAATTTATAAATTGGGTCAGCTCAAACTTGAGACGTCTATTGTATAGACGGTCTCAAGTAAGAATTTGTGTTAGGGAAAATAGGCAATAAGCTTTAATGGATTGGGCCTGAGAGACGTCTCTCAAAAAGACGGTCTCTCAGGAGACTGTCTGAATAAAATAATATAAAAGGACAATGCTGAGGTAGAAGAGAATGTTGTCACATAAGAAAGGCATATGCTTAAGAAGATTCTAAGTAGCAAACCCCATTTCTATGAACACTTTACTTTTCAATTTTCATACATTACTTTAATCCAAAAAGTGCCTACACACAATTACAAAACTCACTCTCTTTTCCCTCTTTTCTTCCATTCCATTGATTTCATCTCATGACATGACCTAAGATTTAAGGCCCTCCTTATATATAAGCCTCATACTTCTCCATGTTGAAACCCTCTAAATCCATCACTTCATTCTCCACATACTACGTAAACCCATCTATAACACTTGCACATACGTGCTTTTCCGCACTCCAGCCTCTTCCTGTGAACGAGGCTGGGGTGTGATAGAGTATATAAGATATCTTGAGACTACAGCCAACGACTTAGAGGTTTAAGTCGAGTTGGATTTTCAACAACTTAAGTTTTTAACTGATCGAGTCATATCGATGGTGCTAGTGTTGATGGTAATGATGGTGATTTTTCGTGTTCGTGTTTTGTCCTCTTCAAGTCATCGATTATAACAGGAGAAATTCGAGCTTAATTAAATGATTTGAAAAATAAAAACCGTGCTCCTTAGATAATGTATAAAAAGGTGCACGTTTTTTATTCGTATGTTTACATAGGGCAATTTGGATCCTTTGGCATTTTCTCTTCCTCTTAAAATCTCTTTATTAAATTTTATCTGGGAGTTATTCTTGTGAGATATTGTCTCTCGGTGAGACAATTTCAAAACAAAAAACTCGTATACTAATAATTATATGAGTTTGACAATTCTACCTATGTATGAAAAACGTCTCAGAGTGAGACCGTCTCGTTATGTTTATCAAAAAATCTCTTCATTCTTCATATGAAGTGGGCCTCGAGGAAAAATTTTCGAAAGGGCAAGGCAGATTATGTGTATTCTTCTCTGCTATACCTTCTTACATACTTGATAGTATAAAATTAGTATTTAGTAATATTTATAATAAAAGGTAAAATATAAAAGTAATTTTTAAAATTTTCTGGTATGTATTTTTCTGAGGGAAGAAAGTGGTTTTGTTTGTTTTATGAGGTATTAATATCGTATTAATAATTTTAGTGTAATTTATTGTAGAATAAGATGGGTTGAATACGCTTTTTTGCATGCAAAGCTGTGTATTGAACCAATACAACTGCAATTTTTCAGTGTTATATGTTATATAATTTAATATTAATAGATTTTTCTGCAACTTTAAGATTTGGCATATATTTCATTATTTCATTGACTAGAAAAACTATTCTTTTTTTTTGACAAAAACTTGAAAAACTTATTATGACCATGATATATGAATAGTCCATTCTCAAATTTTAACAAAAATATTGAATATTTTCGATATGTATAGCAACAATAATTAAACAATTATGAATGCAAAAAAAAAAAACAATTCCTATAAAACTTTTAACATATTAATTAAATTAATCTGAACCAAGTTAAAATCATCTCAATGAAACGTTTAAAGCGAGTAGACAAGGGTTCAGTTATATAATAAAGTGTCTGCGTACAATACACAAGTCCTTCAATCGACATGTTTATAATGTGTAGTTATAACATTTACATATAGAAAAAGTTTGTACCTACTTGATTCACACTACTCTATAGAGCAAAATAGACCCGATGATTTGATATTTACCCGATCTTGAAACCATATTCGATTTTGATCCGACTTCAAAATGAATATGAATTTAAAATGACGTAAAAATCAGTGTGAACACACAATCCGATCTTGAATCGACCTGAAACATCCAACTCGAAATTGACCCGAAGACTCGAATAAACACCTCTACTACTTTATTAAATACCAAACTTAAAGTTATTAATAATAGTAAGTATTTTTTATTAAACAAATACAATTATTTAAAAACTTGCAATTATTAGATCAACCAGTCTCCTAAGAGACCGTCTTTCTGAGAAACGTCTCTCAAGCCCAATTTATTAAAGCTTATTTTCTACATTTATTCTACATTTTCCTAAATGGGCCAACCCAATTAGCTCACAAGAATTTGTGTTATTAGATTGATGCACATTAAAAGAGTATAGACAATCTATACAAATTTTTTACTAACATATTGGTTTATAGTACTTGCTCTAGTTTTTTTCCACAATCTAATGTTATTTTGATCATTTATACACTATAACACTAGCAATGCACATGTAATTTTAAATTAAAAATTAAAAAAAGTAAACACTTTAAAAGATATGCAATTTAAATGATTCAAACAAAATCTCACTTCATTATATTTTCTCTTAAACAATAACCAAAATAAATAAAATAAACTCAATCGATTAATAATATCAATAACCGTAATATAATAATTACTTCTTCCGTTGAAAATTATTAATATAAATCTTTTTATAATTTCTATTTTTTATTATACATAATTATAAATATTAAATATTAAATTAGTGTATTGGAATGTAAAATAATTTCAAAGGGAGAAAGCATTTTAGGACGGATGACGTAAAAAGGTTTTTCAATTGCCATGCTGTTGCTGAATGCAAGTCAGCAAATACGACAATAAGCCCATTGGCGGACAGATATTAGAGCATGAAAGTGTCTGTGACTCAACCATAAATTATACGCAAATTCTGGTGAGAGACGGTCTCTCTAATTGGGTTGGTCCATAAAAAAATGTAGAGTAAGAGTAAAAATAAGCTTTAATGAATTAGACCTAAGGGACGTCTCTCTAGAAACGGTTAGAGAGCCGGTCGCTCTGTAAGTTATACACAGAATTTTTCTTTAAAAAAATGTTGAATATATTTGGGTAAATACTTCATTACGGCCGCTCCTATTACCTTCTCCAACCACGAGTGCAAGCATTGCACCAACATTCCACCAAACAAACCAAAAACTTCCAAGCCTCTAATTCAAATTTCAACGAGAGTGCACACCACGCCACTAGTCCACAAATACTCGAGCAAGAACTACTATTAAGCTCCAAATTGAAAGTGCATCAAATCATTCCACAAAAAGCAAAAACTTCCATGCTCTGAATTCGTAGTGCAATAAACCATTTCACCGTAAATCTAACAAAAAATTCCAAGCCCCATTTTCAAAGAGAAGGCACTATACCATTTCACCAAAACTCAAGAACTTCCAACCCCAAATTCAAACAAAGCTCACCAATTCATTCCACCCTAACTCAATCAGATACACAATAGCATCAAAATCAAACAAAGGGCACCCAACCATTGTTCCACCAAACCTCACATTCAAGAAGAGGAGAACAATGGATTGAACAATCATAGATTAGTTTGTAATGTAAAGAGCTCTTTCTTAAGATAAAATCAAAACTATCAATCTCTAAGAAAACTACATTTCAACTAAATTACATACAAGCATGTTTAGATAACAATTTAGAAAAGTAAGGAGGGGGTGAACATTGGTAAGTTTTGCTTCCCAGTCTTTCCAATGTTTGGAGGATTTATTTTGTACGAGATGTAAAGTAAGCCACTCCAACTCCCTTCCATTAACATCCCTCCATTCCTTTTTTCACATCAAAATGAAGGAAATACCATCCCTCTGTTTCTCACTCCTTCCTTGTCGTCCATTTCCTCCATCAATACATAGCATAAAATATACTTCTCGTAAAGAAGGCATAGTAGTAACAGAAATTGCAGAAAATATATCCAAACAAAGTATGAGAGGAAACATTGCAATGGTTAAATAACATCAAAAAATTGTTCTTAAGAGCATTTGGTTACATGAAGTTCCAACTTCCAACAAAATAACTCAACTAAAAGTATCATCATTGTTCTATTAAATCAAACCATGAATCCTCTTCAAAACTACATCTGCATATGTAATAGGAAAACACTGCAGAAGTTCGAAAAACACCTTAAAAACCAAGCTTGGTACGACGCCAATGCCTACGTTTAGCATTGTACCTGACATAGTAACAACAAAAAAAACATCAGAAACAATAATACAATTGTTGTTCATAACGAACAGATTAAAAGCATTACAAACATCAAAATTAGATGAAGAAAATCTCAAACCTGATTGTGTTATCAGTACGCATGCGAATCCAGTAAGGGATAGGGCGATTCTGCCTCATCTTCTTAGCAAGTTTCTTCTTAATCCTGAAAGTTTTGTGCGACGGCTGCTCGAGAAGAAAAATTATCAGGTTATCAATTCACATCTAAAAAGTAAGTAAGATCAACAATAAACTGATGATAGAGGAAGAGAAAGAAGCCATTAAATCACCATTGTTGTAGCTTAAAGATGCGCCGACGACTGCAGAAATCGGATGAGAGAAACCCTAGAAATCGGATGAGAGATGAAATTTGGGATTTTATAGGAAGGTTTTTAACGAGGTCTCGGTGTCGGGCCTTGTCCTGATATACTGGTTGCGGGTATTTGGGCCCATGTATGAGAGATCCTGAGTTTTCAGCATATAAGCGTCTATTTAACGTTCAACAAAAAACACAAATTCTTACTCGAAAGTCTTGAAACCGTCTATACTATGGGTGTAAGTAATTTGGTGAAAAATCGAACACCGAACCAAACCAAATCGAATAAGTAATTTGGTTCGACTATATTTTGAATTTTGTTTGGTTTGGACTGAATTTTAATTATAATTCGGTGTTCGATTTGGACTCGGTTTAGGGTCCAACAAAACCAAAAAATCGAACAAATCGAAATTTTAAAGGCATGTTATATCTTCTATTTGATTTGTTTGAATTTTTGCCCTTTTTTTAGATTTTTGTTAAATGTATTTTACTTGTTCAAATAAAAACCCTAAAATTATTAATATTTATTTAGGAGCTTTTTTTTTGAATAATACCTGATTCATTAATAAAGAGTCATACGACATCTACATCAGAAATAAAAATTAACAAGTACATAGCAACTAAAACCAAATATAATTCAAAAATAACAAAATTACGATCGTTGTATGAGATCTGACAATTCTGAATTCCACATCGCTGTTTGATACAGCCTTCTACGAGGGCGTCTTTCAATCTGTTGTAATCTTGAGATAGAATTGAATTTGATGTAGTTGATGATAATTGCAATTTTGGTGTCTATTGCATCATCGCATTAATCTCTACCAATAAATCAACTAAAAACCAAAATTCATAACTTCAAACTCTCACAAGGAGAGACTTCAAAACCCAATATGTGGGTAGAATGAACCCAATGAATGGGTAGAACAACTCTCTTACAGAGAGAGGACAAAAATTTATTCCAATCATATTAAAAAAACTTAAAAGAGATAAATTAGGGGCTTATCATCAATCTTTAAAGATTGATGATAGCCCCAAACTAACTATAGATATTAGGGTTTTTTATAGAGAGAGAAGAGAGAAAAAGAATTAGGGCGGCTAGGGTTTTATTTTCACTAATTTATTGTGATGAGATTAGGAGCTTTAGAAAGAATAAGTTTGAAACGATACAAGCAAATTTGACTTTCAGTGCAAAATATACAAATCGGTGCAATTCGGTCTATTCGGTTCAATTGGGATTGGTATTTTAAAATTCGGTTCGGTTCAATTTGGATTATAAATATTATGATTTGGATTTGGACTGAAATTATCAAAACCGAATTTTATTCGCTTTGATTTGGATTTGTATCGAATCCAAACCAAAAACCAAACTTTCACCCCTAGTCTATACAATAGACGTCTTAAGTTTTGGACTGGTACAATTTATAACAAAAAATCATTTTTATCTACCGCATGAAAATACTGGAGGGTTAAAGTATAGTCTAAGGGCGAAGCCAGGATTTTGAGTTAAGGGGATTTAGATTGTCGATATACTAACAAATTATTTTTTATATAAAATTAAGGAAAATTTGCCCATAATAATCCAACCTTTGTCTGATTTCCCTACAATAATCTCAAGTATTGATTAACCATGAATAATCCCATCTATTGATTGTTGTTTTCAATGGCATCCAAGTAAGTAAAACAACCGGCTACAGCAGGTCATTTCTTAACCTTCTTCTTCATCCAAGCATCTTCTTCTTCACATGACATTTTCTAGCTCCATTAAAACCAATTTAGCTTCTTCTACTTCAAAATCATTCTTTCTCTCATATACACTAATTTTTATAGATTTATTTTTTATATACACTAATTTTTATGAAGAATGATATTTAATGGAGGAAATGATTTTTTATATAGATTGATTTTTAAAAATTAGTGTATATGAGAGAAAGAATGATTTTTAATGAAGTAGAAGAAGGTAAACTGGTTTTAATGGAGGAAATGTCATGTAAAGAGGAAAATGCTTGGATGAAGAAGAAGGTCAAGAAATGACCTGCTGTAACCGGTTGTTTTACTTGCTTGGATACCATTGGAAACAACTATCAATAGATGGGATTATTCATGGTTAATCAATACTTGGGATTATTGTAGGAAAATCAGACAAAGGTTGGATTATTCTGGGCAAATTTTCCTAAAATTAATTAAACTATAAAAATTTTATAATCATAAAAACTGAAATGAAGTTAAATCATAGCAAAAATTATTTTTAACAAATGAAATTGAAGCTTCCTTAATTGCTTCATTTTGAAAAAAAATTAAGTGTACTAAACTTTATATATTTGCCTACTAAGTCTCCAAAAAAAACTATTAAAATTAAGATACACTAAAAAGGATTATTGTGAAATTATAAAAGATAAAGAGCAATCACATTATGATATAAATTTATTTGTCTATTAAAAAATAATAGTTTAAATTATGGTTTAATCCCATCACCTTAGATTGCAAATAGCCAAATATGTTACCCCAACCATTGAGTTATGGTAATTTTTGTTATATTAATGTACTCTTTAAATTTTATATCATATTAGTAAGGATGCCAACGCAAAAATTACAAAGGATCTCGTTTTCGGCAAGGGGGTTCGTGCCTCCTCGGCCTTGGGTGTGGCTTTGCCGGTGGTCACTACGTGGATTTTAAAAAAATATTTATCCACCACGTAAAAGCCGAAGATTCAAAGTTTTCACATGGAATATCTATCTATAATATTTTTAATCTATAAGTTATATTATGATTATGTAAAATACATTAAGTTAACCCATTCCTATTTTCATCTTTCTATATATAGAACTACTATAAATATCTACCACCTATTTTTAATCACAAATTCTTACTTGAGACCGTCTTTTGTTAAGACGACTCTCAAAAGTTCAGTCAAATTCTAAATGTATATTGTTACAGCTCTAAATATAGATTTGGGCTGGACTTTTGAGAGTCGTCTTACAAAAGACGGTCTTTCAAGAGATCACCTGATTTTTAATTTGTTATTGCTAGAGATGGATGAAATTTAGCACAAATTAAAGGCCTATTTATAATCTTTAGCAATTCAACGATTATTGATTAAAAAAAAAAAGATTCAACGATTATTGGAATTTGTCTATTAAAAATAACTTTTGAAGAATAATCATGTTGATTAATTCCTTGGTTTAAGGCTATTAATTAAATAATAAATAGTGCCTTAGATGAACACGTAATAATATGAGTTCTTAGCTTAGCTTGGTCTTTAAGATAACAAAATGTTGACCCATATTGTCCGTGATTTGTCATTTAGCAAATTATTATCGGATGGAATCCTCTTAGGTTGTATTTGGGAACAAGTATTTCATTTGGAAATGTAGATTTCAATTATGAATTCATTAAAGAAGAATTTGAGAATCACAAGCTTAAGGAAGTGATTCTCAAATACTTATCTTTAACCATTTTTTAAAACATTGGTGGATTTGACTCAAATTCAAATTTGAAAATCTTTTACTTGCCAAACACTAAATTTGAGTCAAATCCACATTTTCAAATGAGATCAACATTCTCAAACATAGCATTATCGTAATTATAAAAATTATCACTTTGAGATTGTAAGTGATCATTTTAAAATTTTAAAACGAAATAACTTTTTGTTATCACTTTAAGGTTAATCTATCATACATTATACTAAAAAGTTTGAAAATTTTCAAGTATTGTAAGTAAAGAGAGTTTGTCAAATTAAACTCATTTATTGCCTGAAGAAAAATAATATGACATTTGATTATGACCAATATCGTTATTATTAAAGTATCTTTTACTAGCATTTAATTTTTAGTTAAATTGAGCAAATTAGAGAATATCATATACTGCATAATTAATTGTTGACGATTTTCAAAATTACAAAAAGTTAATATACAAATAATTGTCAAAATGAGTGTTTATAATGCACAATATCTTTGACTTTTTTCATAATATTTATATATATCAATGCTAAAAAAAACGTACATTACACCGATTTTTACACCGGTATATGTAATATGTAAAAGTATAGTAAATATATCAAAATTTAGTTGTGAGGGTGGGAAAAGGTTAAAGCCACAAAAACAAAATATATTAACGCCCACCGTGGGGCTCGAACCCACGACCACAAGGTTAAGAGCCTTGCGCTCTACCAACTGAGCTAGACGGGCTATTTTTGATATAACTTAACCCTAGATACGTAATATATTAGTTAAATATCTCGTCTAATTAGTAATAGTTACTGCGTACTAGAATATAAAAAGAAAAATATACTTTGTTCTTAAGAAGAGTGGAAGACAAAAGAGTATTTGAGGAGGAGAGTATAGAAATTGTGATTATGAGCATAAGAATAAAAGATGAAACTAAATTATTTTTTATCCCAAATTAGTTATATACCTAATTTTTTTTATCTCTATCTCATTTAATAAGGAGACTAACTATTTAAGACGATATAGTATGTCTTTGTGATATCTTAAGGTAAATTTGACCAAGGTTAAAAAAAATGAGCGTTCATGTCCCATAATGAATTCAGCAACCCTTTGAACCCGTACAATCATTTTCACTATAATTTATTTTGATGTTTGATTTCTCCATATATATATATATATATATATGAAAATGGGAGAATTTCAAATTTTAAAATTCCAAAATCCTTATCATAAGAATAGTTTTGAGTCTAAAAAAATGCGTATGCGATATGTATCAGTACAAGACTCGGTGACAAGCTTAAAAATAGTCATTCTCAGATATAGTTTGTTGAATATGACAACATAATTTTATTTTTTTAATAAAAGAGTCAAAGCAATTATATTAACAAAGCGATAAAGATTGTCATCAAATTTTAATTTGTACCATTAATTTTAAGGATTTTTTATGAGGTGTTTGGTTATTAGTATTATATGAAAGTTTACTTTTCATAAATTGTACGTTAAACGATTAATTAGTGATATTAATGAGTGGTAATCATAAGAATGAGCTTTATTTTTATAATATGTGTTATGTGTTTCGGATACTCAAATAATCGTTTTTCTTCATACTTTTCAATGAGAACATATCAATTAGTAATGAAGGGACGAATGAGTTTTTTTAATCAAGAAGGGTAGAATAGGAAAAATACAATTAGAACCTTATATAATAGTAAATAACATTAACTTATTATTATTGTCTGTTAATTTTTAATTACGTTGAATTAGAGATATTAAAGCTTACATTATGACTGTTTTTTGTTTTTTATTGAAAACAATTAATATTAGATATTATGACATTCAGATTTATTTTTAGGTTACCAATAGAATAAATAATAAAGATTACACAAATTCTTGTGAGAGACGGTCTCTTTGAGAAACCATCATTGATTGGGTCGGCCCATAAAGGAAAATATAAAATAAAAATAAGAATTAAGTTCTAATATATCAAACCTAAAAGGCATCTCTCAAAAAGACGGTCTCTCAGAGTACTGACCGGAAAGATTATCATAACATAATGCGTAAGTTACACCCATCCATAACCACGCTAATAATTAAACCCAAAACATATCCTAAGATGTTTATTGAAGTTATATACATCACGAAAAATAAGGGTCAACTTTTTTATCTTAATGACCAAGAATACATATTTTATATTATTAATACGTATTTACGTGTACATATAGGGCACTATACCCTCTAATTAAAAGAAATGATCAAAGTTCTATATTCCATAAAAATTAAGAAATAATAAAACACAAATTCTTATGAAAGACAGTCTTTATGAGAGACCATCTCTAATTGAACTGGCTCATAAGTGAAAATGTAAAGTAAAAGTAGATATTAAGCTTTAATGGGTTGGGCCTGAAAGACGTCTTTCAGAAAAACGGTCTCTCAGAAGACTAGCCGATAATAAAATCATTTTAATAAAACAAATTTGAAATATAAGAACGTGAATAAACGAAAATAGTAGAGACATTCATACATTAGCATAAAAGAAAATTATAGCAAAATAAACATGTATATATTAAAATATAAAGTGTGACAATCTCTTGAGGACAGATCAGATTATTTTTTATTATTATTTAATTAACAACTAGTCTCTTGAGTGATTATTTCTTTGAGAGACGTATTTCTAGCCCAACCCATTAGAGATTAATGTCTACTTACCGTATTCTTAATGCAAAGTTATATTATCCTTAATGCTTATCTACCGTAACCGTATCCTTAATGCCTACTTTCAAAATCTTAATTGTCTACTAGAAAATATATAATGGGTTAATACAATTAAAGACGATCTCTCAAAAGTGACAGTCTCTCACAAGAACTTGTATTTAATTAATCAGGTACTCTCTTGAGAGACCCATGTATAATATAGACGTCTTTTAAGAGCTCAGCACATATCTCCCTTTTAACTTACAAAACCACCAATTAGTTTTTGTTTTAATTTATAAAATGGGTCAGCCCCAAAATTTGAGATGTTTATTGTATAGACGGTCTCAAATAAGAATTTGATTAATCTTAAAAAATTATTTTGAATAGACAAGTCCAATAATTGTTGAATTGCTAAACATTATAAATAGGCCTTTAGTTTGTGCCAAATTCCATCCATTATCTCAAGCAAAAACAAAAGTTTCTATAAATAGTATTTCTAATTTTCTATATTTAGAAAGATGAAAATGGGAATGGGATTAATTATGATAATATTAGGGATAATATTTAGTGTCCTAAACAATGAGGTTAGGGCAGTAAAAGTAGGGAGTGTAGTAACATCAGGTTTCTTTAACAGTATAATTAATCAGGCTGATTCGTCTTGTAAGGGTAAAAGGTTTTATACAAGAACAGCCTTCTTGAATGCTGCTAAATCTTTCCCTAAGTTTGGGTCCGGAACTAATCTTGCTGCTAAGCGAGAGATCGCTGCGTTCTTCGCTCATGTCACCCATGAAACTGGCCGTAAGTCTTTTTTATTTATTATTTATTATTTAAATAATAATTATAAAAACCTCGACTTTTGTTAAAGAGAAAGAATAATTATTGGTTTTATTTTTAGTTTCACCATAAAGTGATTTAACGACAATTAATTTAGTCTTTAGTGGCATATGTAATTGTCACTATAGTCTATAGTGGCATTTGTGAGAAATGTCACTAGATCCTATGTCGCTAAAAGCTTTAGTGTGGCTTTTAAATATGCTGCTAAAGGGTCTAATAAATGTCACTAGATTTTCTATATACACTATAAGAAATTTGAAATAGCGACATTTAAATTAAATGTCGCTAAAAATATCCCAATAAAAACAAATTGTGTTGTAGTGAATAATGTTAATTGCGTGTAATTATAATGTGGAAATTAAATATATTAATTATCCAGATTATGCGTGATTTATTTATATTTTTATTAATTATTATCAAAGGTTATGGTATAAGATTAACCGAGACCTCAATAATTGACATATTGTGTTTTTTAGTTGAGTTAGTCTCTTAACATAGTTTCGAAGCTTTTTTATCTTTTTGATTGAGAAAAAGAAAGGACTAGATCAAATCCAACTCAAAACCTTATTATCAATTTATTATTTATTAGTATAGTAAAGATAAGGATTTCACAACTTAATTAAGCACAAAATTATATTAATTGTCTTAATTATATTTCATTTGAATTGGTCTCTTAAAATGGTATCAGAGCTTCCATCACTTTAAAAATTTACTAATAATATTATCAATTTTTTCATTGTCAACGAGTAAAGACAAGGATTTCACATTTTAAGCATAAATTTATTGCCTAAACCAATGACTTTAACTTCAATTTACGAGTTCTCAAATAAATTATTTTTACTTCTTTAAATCATTAGACGAACATATTCAACCGCATAGGGCCACAAAAAGTTGAGGACCTCAATATTAATTCACGTATTATATGTTAAAGTTTTTAAAGATACAAAATTGTTAGAATTATATCATATTTTCAAAAAATTACACCAGACCTTCAAAAAATTTATCAATTTTTGCTGCACCCTTACTCTAACTTAATTTCTTGTTTACCACCCATAAATGCAGACTTTTGCTACAAAGATGAAATAGGTGCATCCACAAAACCATATTGTGACAAGTCATGCACAAAGTACCCATGCAAAGCAGGCAAAAGTTACCATGGAAGAGGTCCAATTCAACTAACATGGAATTGCAACTATGGAGCTTGTGGGAAATCCCTTGGAATTGACTTATTAAAACACCCAGAATTAGCATCAAGTAACCCAACAGTGTCCTTTAAGACAGCCCTTTGGTATTGGATGAAAAGGGTTCATCCTGTTATGCACAATGGTTTTGGAGCTACTATTCGTGCCATTAATGGTGGTGAGTGTAATGGAGGAAGCCCTATTGCTGTTAAAAATCGTATAAATTATTATAAAAAATATTGCAAAAACTTTGGTGTTACTCCTGGTCCTAAACTTTCTTGCTAAATTCAATAAGCACCGGAAAATTATAAGAAACTACCTATTCTATACTTAATAAGTTAACGGTCAATCGATGGAAACCGTCAGCTGGTAGTCTTTAAAAAAACGTGATGGTCATATACGATAATTTATTCCGTTGGGTTTGTTATGTCAGCAATATATAATAATGTTGTAAATTTAAGAAAACGGAGTGAGTATATATATGTTTCAGTGAAATTAAATTAAGTGTATTGTTGTAATGTATAAATAAAGATAGTGTATTGTTGTAATGTATAAATAAAGATGTTATATAGATGTTATTTATTATAGTATAAGTGTTGTACAATAAATAAAAATAATTGTGTTTTGTAATATTTCGATTATATTCCGAAAAAAAATGTGAAGAATTGTGTTGTGTATCTATGGTTCAAACTTCAAAGTGCTATATCTAATGTCAAAATAGTTAAATTGTGGAGATCTGGCTATACCGCATTGTCTACTTTTTATTTTTGGCAAAGATTTTTTACCTAAATACCCCCAACTATCCCAACTTATATTATTTAAAATACCCCAGTACCTACCATCTTTTCAATTATTATAATCACTTAAATACCCCAACTACTACCTTTACAATTATTATAATCACTTAAAATACCTCAACTACCATTTTCTTAAAATCCGTGTCCAATCTAAAGTGGACAATTATTTTGAATAGGAGGGAGTATATGCAGAGATCGGTTGTTGAATACTCTTTGACTTATGTATTGTAGTACTACTTAATGGGCACTCCCATGCCTTAAGTACAAAAAGTAATATTTGGAGATCAAGGTATACTAATTGTTTTAATTGCATCATTGAATTTGACACATTTTTTAAGGGCCGTCAAATTACTATGGTAAAAGTAGGGATAATGTATGATTGATGGTGATATGTGGGGAAGAAATAAAAAAAATTATTATAAGTAGATAGCGATATGACTTGTGGGTATATT
The DNA here is from genome assembly GCA_019425755.1 of Amaranthus cruentus. Lineage (NCBI taxonomy): Eukaryota > Viridiplantae > Streptophyta > Magnoliopsida > Caryophyllales > Amaranthaceae > Amaranthus > Amaranthus cruentus. Next base: position 13,281,336 of record CM033465.1, on the reverse strand, counting down.
AAATAATAAAAGGGATGATGTATGATTGATGGTGATAGTGGGGTAGGAATAAAGTGGGGATAAAATAAATAGATTATTTTTGCAAAAAATAGTAATATTGCAAGTAATATGAAATTTCCAAAAACGATAAATCTTGCAAGTAAAATGAAACGGAAGAAGTATATCCAAAGATCCATTGTCGAATACTCTTGACTTACGTATTGTACTAATGAGCACTCCCCTGCCTGATCAATAGGCCACTTTTACACGTCCATTCGATAAAATTGTCACCAAAAACGCAAAAAAGAAATAAAGATTTCACATCATAAACTTCATTTGATACACAAGTTTGATTCACAATGACTATAAACTTGAATTGAAACGGAAAATTTGCTCATTACTAAATAAAGGAAAATTTGCTCAAAATAATCTCAATCATCACCCATTGGACAAAAATAATCTCAACTATCAATTATTTTTTAATAATCCCAACTATTCTCATAATTTGTTAAAAACATATCCACCCCCTTGTTACTGGCTGGAAAAAGTAACTTTTCCACTTTTTTTCTTTTTTTTTTTATTTAACTGTTTAAAATTAACCCTTCCCTTTCATCTACTAATCAAAAAAGAAAGAAAAAAGTGCAAAAGTTACCTGTTGCAGCCGGTTAAAAGGGAGGTGTGTATGTTTTCAACAAATTATGAGAATAGTTGAGATTATTAAAAAATAATTAATAGTTGAGATTATTTTTGGCCAACGGGTGATAGTTGAAACCTAAACAAAATAAACTAAGGACAAAAAGTAATAAGATAATGAGTGGACCCACTAGGACAAGTAAAAGTACTAGTCTTATCATCAAAAGCATAGCTATAAGCTTGAGGACAAAGTTCCTTAAAGAAATGAGAATAGTTAGTAGGTAGGCAAGTTTGGGGTGTTCCATAAGCACCAGTGCAACAAAATTGAGGCTTTTGGAAAGCTAAACAAGCACTTTTACATGCAATAATATCAGATTTAGTTGAATCTTTAAGTTGTAATTCTTGTGGGCATGATTTATTAATGTCAAAAGGACAAGATGTTGTGTTACATTTTTGGGTTGTAGGAGATACTGAGATGGGTAGATTGTAGCCATCAACTAGACTTATGTCGTAGAAATCTTGGTTTGTGTTGCCTTTTAAGGTGAATTCTAGTAGTGTTGCTGGTGGGATTGCTCCTGCTCCGTTACAACCTATTTGACCTGTCGTATGTGCGGCCGCGGATTAAAAAATAGCGGTAAGAGTACAAATTATTGATAATAGTAAATGATGTTAATGTTAGAATATGATCTGTATGTGATTTCATATCGAAAATTAAAGAAATTAAGATTGATTACTAACATACTCCCTCTGAATCATTTTAAATGTTTCATTTGAGTTTTCACGGTTATTAAAGGTAGTGTGGGGTCTATTAAAAAGGTGGTAGTTGGGTATTTTAATTGATTAAATTAATTGTAAAGGTGATAGTTGGGTATTGAGAGTAGTAAAAGTGGGGGTATTTAGGCAAAAAAAAAAAATAGACAAAAAAATTAGACAATTGATATGAATTTGCCAAATAAGAAAATGAGAAAACTAAAAAGATTCGGAGGGAGTATATAATTAATGGGGTCAAGTAAGAATTTGTGTAAATTTATTAATTATTAGGCTTCTATATAACAAGATTCGCAAGAAATGAGAATTAACTGCACAGAAACCAGATTATGATTCATCTTAAAATTAATTGGTATTAAAAGTAATAGTCTATTATTTTAATCAATCTCTCGAATTCTTTGATGTAGGATCACATGTGAATTATTTTCCAACAACTATATATATCAGTAACAATCTGAAAGCAACAAACAGAATAATAAGTCCTAATTGGATAATTTTTATCAAACTTGTCATACTTACCTGATGCACAGTCAGCAGTTTCACAAACAAACAATTGGGTAGTAGAGTTTAAGGAACATCTAGTTCGACCCCAAATGCGACCAGATCAAGAAGGAAGAGCAACCAAAGTGTAAGAATCGCCAGTTTGCAACATAAACCCTGTAGATGCTAATGGGGCCCCACTGCCTGTTAAGGTCCCTGGCCATACTGTGTATGGGCACTTGTTTTTGAATATTAAATTTATTGACCTTGTTCCTAAATTAATTTAAAAATAATAAAAGTATTATTTCACGAAACCTCAATTTTACACACAATATAATATAGGAAAAATTACTTAGAATAATTCAAATTATTCATGATTTTCTTACAATAATTACACATATTGATTAACTATGAATAATCCCAACTTTGAGAGGTATTTTTCTAGAGTAAACTTGGGTAACCCGATAACCTGCTATAGTAGGTAATTCACCAAAAAACTAAATTAAATATTAATTTAAAATTAGAAAATACTGTTGAAAATTTACATAAAAAATTCTAAATAATAAAAAAAATCATAAATTTTTTATGAACATTTTTAAAATATTTTTTTTGATATTTTATTTAATTTATCTTTTTTTTAAAATAAAACTTGCTATAACAAGTCATCCGGTTACCGGGTTTACTCTAGAAAAATGCCCCTCAAAGTTGGGATTATTCATGGTTAATTAATAGGTGGGATTATTGTAGGAAAATCGTGAATAGTTTGGATTATTCTAGATAATTTTTCCTATAATATATTAACGTAGGGTTTAAAATTTAAAGAATGTGATTTAAAATCAGTGACATACCTGATATAAAAAATAAGGTTTTGATGAACATGAAAAGTAAAATATTCGTTCCCCTCATCTTGATTTGGTGAGATTTTTTAGTAAGAATAGAAAGAAAGACATATGGAGTATATTATATATATGAAGTTATGAACATATATATTGGAATTTAGAGAACAAAACTAGTAATAAAAAAGTGAATTCATTTTAAAAATTCAAAAAAAAAACATATTAAATGCTTCTATATGCAAAATAGGCATGTTGTAAGAAGGAACCAAATCTATATTTTCCTTAGTAAGCTTTTTAAATACCCCTCCTTCTGTCCCATTGAATTTGCATTATTTTCTTTTTTGGATCGTTCCATTTATTTTGCTTCATTTCTATTTATGGACAATGGCTCACTGCTTTCTTTTAATCTCATCTATATATTTTAAATCTCTTTTAATTTTATCCACACAATTCATTCTCTCTCTTCAATTATTATCACTTTCTCAAAACTAACTCACTTCCTATTTAATACAAATCAAAAAGGACAAATGAGTAGTCTTAAAAAATATATCAACTATGATACTTTTCTATTAATTAAAGGTGTTCATTCGGGTCATCGGGTTGATTTCATGTCAGGTGTTTCGAGTCGGTTCAAAATCGGGTTTTGTGTTGACATTGGTTTTTACATAATTGTAGATCCATTTTTAAATCGGGTCAAATCGGGTTCGATTATAAAGTCGGGTCTCTATCAAATTTCGGGTCTGTTTTTAACACCTCTGTTATTAATGATGGTTGTTACAAATCACAAGACAATTCACACACTCGACTCTCGAGTGTATTCATACATAAAGTTGTAATCAGCATTGCGATTACACTGTTTTCCTTATATGGTATGCTGACGGAAGCAAAGAAGGACAGTAAAAAATAAATTCAATTTCTTATTTGAAAAAAGTGATATACTTATAACTATTACTAAAACATAATTTTTTGCTATAGACCGTTTATAGTATAGATAGGTAAATATGGATCAGTCCATTTTGCAAAATAAGTAACTAATTAGTCATCAACTTTATTTTTAAATTTAAAATTATTGGGTTGGGCTGTTGGGAGAGCCGTCTTTGCCATAGACGGTCTCTCAGGAGACTTTCTATTACTAAAATAAAACACTGCTAATGTTATTATTTTTTAAAATTGCTTATGTGTCATTTTCTCAATTGAAATTTTCTCTCTTAAACTCAATGATTATGTCATTGTATTTATTACTAATGTTTATATCTTTGACTATTTTATTTTCTGATTACCACTATAATATTTGAATATTGATTGATTTTTCACTTTTTAGGTCGTTTCATTTAATATATTAGAAAATTATATATTTTACTTTATTTTCTTTTAATTATTTATAAAATCTTTATAATGTTATTTATTAAATGAGTATGAGATATTTTGAGATGGTTAAACTTAAAACATAAAGTCATAAAGCCATCAATTTTTAATTTTTTGTTTAATTAAATATATCAAAAATTTAATAAAATGTGGATCGCACATACATTATCTACTACTTAAACTAAGATAAAGTCTAATTCCTCCAAATAAATATCAAATTCTGATCTTATTATTTTTTTTAGCTAAATTCATTTCATTTACTTTTTTTTTTTTTTTTTTTTTTGAAAATAACCTGTAGCATTCATTAGACAATGTCAAGGTCCGCCAAGCATTGAAGGCTCGGGGGGAACGGCTCCATACAAATCTTTTCTCTAGCGTTACCGTATCCCACCTAGCAATCATATGTGCAACGGTATTGCCGTTACGACGAACGAAGCTACAAATTACATTACTAAGGCTATTACATAATAAAAGAATGTGATCAAGAAGCAAATGAAAAGGAGTAGCTCCATCTTCTCCTGAAGTAATAGCATTGAGCACTTTCTGGGAGTCTCCTTCAAGGTATATGGTATGATACCCAAATCTGCTAGCAAGGTCCAAAGCAAAAATAGCAGCAGCAGCTTCGGTATTGTGTACATCCCAATTAGCAGTAACTTTCCTAGTACCCGTGAGTAGTACTTTGCCACGATCATCTCTAAAGACCACTCCCATGCCTCTGTTAAAGTTCGAACCTACATGGCCATCGAAATTGACCTTGATCCAGCCTTCACAAGGGGGTTCCCATTTTTGGAAAGATATAAACCTTTGATGGCTAAGAGAAACCCCAATCTTCTGGTTGTACCAATTGTAGTCACTCACCATTTTTGAGAGGGCAATGGCAAGTTGGCGAACATCACATGTTGATTGATCCATTACCACCTTGTTCCTACTCATCCAGCAAGCCCACAGAGAGGCGCCACAAGTGTCGATTTCCTCCTTTGAAAGGTGGGACAGTAGCCATTTGAAGAAGTCCATGAAGGAGTTTCTTGGAGCGTCAGTAAACAGATTAAATAAAGGATGATTCAGCCACAGAGATTGGTTTGCTGTACAGTCGACAAGGGCATGGCACACCGTCTCCGCTTCTGCATTGAATCTTGAACATGTAGGGGATGAAGCCAAGTGTCGATAGTGACGCACTACATTCACTGGTAAAGAATTTTTGCACGCACGCCACATGAAGTGTTTGAGCTTTGGTGGCCATTGAAAATTCCATAGCTTCTTCCATACGTCGTCATCATGTGAAGTATCTGTTATCCGCAAGCTATCACTCATGCCCAACCAGTAACCCGTCTTTACGGAGTAGCAGCCGTTTTTTGTTAAGCTCCAAAACGCCCTATCTTCTACTGCCGTGGGAGATAAAGGAATGGCTAAAATGTTAGCCACAGTGTGTTCGTTAAAAACAGCCCTGAGAGTATCCACTTTCCACGTCCTAGCCTCATGATCAATAAGGTGCCAAACCAGCATATCAGCTTCAGGGTCATTGAGGAAGCCTGGCATAGTACGCCTCCCATTCTCAATTATCCAACTGTCGTCAGCAACACTAATCACATTTCCAGAACCCACACGCCATGCCAAACCTTCCAAGAGAAGAGATTTCACACCCCATATGCTTCTCCATGAAAAACTTGGGTCGAAACCTCTATAAGCCTCAAGGGGATTACAATGCTTAAAATACCGAGCTTTCAAAACAGCTGTGAGTAAGGGGTTTGCATTGTTGTATAACCGCCACATTTGCTTAGCCAGGAGAGCCTGATTGAAACACTTGAGATCCCTAAAGCCCATGCCTCCTTTACTCTTTGGTTGACAGAGAGTAGCCCAGCTGTGCCAGTGAACTTTTCTAGCTTCTCTCGATGAACCCCACCAAAAGTGTGACATCATGGAGTGAATTTCATCCACAATGTTGTCCGGTATCTTGAAAATGCTCATCATGTAGGATGGAATGGCTTGCACAACTGCTTTCAGCAACACTTCTTTGCCAGCTCGAGACATAAGTCTTTCCTTCCAGCCCTGTATCTTTTTCCAGATTCGGTCTTTTAAGCAGGAGAAAACAACTTTCTTCGACCTCCCTACAATGGTTGGTAAACCCAGGTACTTCGAGTGCCTCTCAACCTCCTTCACCCTAAGAAATTCCTTGATCTCCCTTCTTGTTTCAGACGGAACCCCTCTGCTGAACGAGACCTCAGTTTTATCAAAATTCACCCTCTGACCTGAAGCTCTTTCATAAGAGCTGATAATGCCAGCTATCTCCGCACACTCCTGAAGGTTTGCTCGCGCAAAAAGAATGCTGTCATCGGCAAAGAACAGATGGGATAACGTAGGTGCACCTCTGCAAATCTGAATGCCATGAATAGAACCCCTCAGCAAAGCCCTGGAGAGAAGAGAGGAAAAAGCCTCTGCACAAAGGATGAAAAGATACGGCGATATTGGATCTCCTTGTCTGAGCCCCCTGGTAGGAACGACGTTCCCCTGTACTCTGCCATTAATCTTAAAGGTAAAGGAAACACTAGTTATGCAGCTCATAATTCTCCTAACCCAGCTATCAGAGAAGCCCATTTTTAACATAACTCTTTCGAGAAAGCCCCACTCCACTCTATCATATGCTTTGCTCATGTCAAGTTTCAGCGCAAGGGAGTTATTTCTTCCATTCTGTCTGCGTTTCATGGTGTGGAAAGCTTCGAAAGCCAAAAGAGCATTATCAGTTATCAAGCGACCAGGGATGAAAGCACTTTGGTTGACGGAGATAATCTTTCCAAGGATGCCTTTGAGTCTATTTGCAGCTGTTTTGGACACTATTTTATAAACGACATTACAGCAACTAATAGGTCTAAAATCACCTAACACTTTAGGCTCATTACACTTTGGGATCAGGGATATACATGTTTTATTAATACTATGAAGATCAAACAAACCCCTCCACCATCTTCTCACCATACCCACAACATCCCCACGAATAATATCCCAAAATTTCTGAAAGAATAAAGCATGGAAACCATCGATACCTGGGGCCTTAGTAGGGTGCATCTGAAACACCGCAGTGCGTATTTCTTCCTCGGTTGGCTCAGTATTCAGCTCGTCATTCATTTCATCTGTGACTACTGTTTCCAGTCCTTCTAGAGCCGCAGAGAAGTCTGTAGGAGCACTAGTGGCGAACAAATTCTTGTAGTAAGCAGTAATAAGCCTTTCAATGTCCATTTTACTAGTCTTCCATCGTCCCTCATCATCCATAAGCCCCTTAATTGTGTTTCTCCTCCGTCTCGAAGTAGCTTTATGATGGAAATATTTAGAGTTTTTATCCCCATCTTTCAACTCGTTTGCCCTCGAACGCATATGCCAATAGGATTCTTCTAAATTGTGTAGGGTGTCGAGTTGATCGCTCAAAGATTTGCAAGATTGTATCATATTAGCATCGGGATTGCATCTTTGAGCTGCTTTGAGCTTCCTCTCAGTATCTCTAATTTTCCTCTTCAATTCCCCAAAAGTGTTCTCCGCTCACTTTGCCAGCTTGGCAGCACAATTTTCAATTCGGATTTCGACGTCACCCCCAAGAATTTCGTTCCAAGAGTCAGAAACAATAGACCTGCATTCCTCGCTTGAGAGCCAGAGAGACTCGAAGCGAAATAATTTCTTATCACATACCCCTGCACTGGTCCTACTGGTGCTCAACAAAATCGGTGCGTGGTCAGAACGATATATCGGAAAATGACGTACCTCAAAAGACTCAAACAGCCGTTGCCATTCCACGCACGCCACGAACCTATCAAGCCTTTCCCTGATTAAATTCGAAGCTTGGGTGCCTCGACTCCAGGTGAAACCACTCCCCCTATACCCCAAATCAATCAAGCCACAGTCATCAAGACATCTTCTAAACGCTGCCATATCCCTGTCAGCCCTGGATGCGCCACCCTCCTTTTCACACGCCCATAAGATTTCGTTGAAATCCCCAAAAAACACAACCGGCCCACTAACCTCCTCTCTCAATTGTTTCATCAGCTCCCACGTTTTCCATTTGTATTGTCTCTCTGGCCACCCGTAAATACCACAAGCATACCAAACACTATTATCATGCCATTCCTCCTTGATTTCTACAAAAATGTGATGGGATGAAAAAGAAATAACAGAAACAGCCAAATCCCTCCACCACAAACCAAGACCCCCAGAATTGCCATTACTATCAAGACACAAGCCTTCCGTAAAACCACACTTATTACGAACCCTTTCCATCCTGCCTTTATCAATCATCGATCTTAACATAAGTTGAACTTGGTTTTTATTAGGAGTAACTTTGTTAATCTTCTTTTTTACTTTGGATTTTACTAGATACAATTAATTTTTTCAAATTTGTACTTACTTTTGTGAACTGTTGTATTTTTAAATAATATGAGGTTAATGATGGTTTTGATACCAATAGTTTTGTTTTTCAGAAACTATTCTGTGACACCGCCTTTTTCGTGCAATTAGTCTAGGGCCTCTAGGCCTAATAAATTTTTGAAGATATTCTGACCTACTAATTTTAAAATTTAAAAGGACAATTTCAAGATTTAAAATCAAATTTTAAGACTTAAAATGTCAATTTCAATGTTTTTATCAACATTAATGTTTGAGTCATCCTACTTTAAAGTTTAAATGAGAATTTTAAGTTTAGCAATTGATCTTTTAAGTCTTAAAATTGCTTTTTTAAGTATTGAAATTGAACTTTTAAGTTTTGAATTGTCAAATTTCATGATTTAAAATGTCAATTTTAAATTCTTGAAATTGTTCTTTTAAGTCTTTAAATTGGACTGGCCCAATAAGATGCGTCTCACAAGTGAGACGGTCTCACCCAACTTTTTGTATTTCCTTTCGCTTTAGAGAATGTAATGAGGTGGCTTATAGGCTTGCCCGATGGGCCTCTAGTAGTAATTGTGACAATGTTTGGATTGATTCAAGTCCAACTTAAATCAGGGACATTGTATTTACGGATTCTTCTCCTTATAAAGATACAGTTACTGATCTAATGAGAGACCGTCTCTCAAAGAGACGACCTTAAAATAAGAAGCCTATATTCTTATTTTCTCTTAAATTTGTGTTAATTGGACTATTTAGCCCATATTTATAATGCGTCTCTTGGAGAGACTATCTCTCACGACAATTTGTGATAAAGATAAGGTTCCACTTAAAAAAAAATTGAAGATAACCATGGCCTTGGATTATAAAAGATAGGATTATGTTTTCCACTTCAAAATTCTTTACTCCCTCCGTTCTTTTTTGTTCTTCCCATTTACTTTTTGCACAGTTTTCAAAACAACTTTCAAGGCTAAATATCTCTAAATACGCATTATAAAAAATTATAAAAAATATGATAAAAAAGTATACATTAAGACGAATCTAAGGAGATCTCATATGGATATATTTTATCATCTATAAATATCTTAAAAATCTTAATCAAATTTCTCTCCCCAAAATAGAATATTCTAAATGGGAAGAACAAAAAAAAACGGAGGAAGTATTATCTTGTCATATTTAAATTATCCGCGACTACCAATATATCCCGCGGTAACAAAAACGTATTGTTTGAGGGTATATCAAGGTTCAGTCGCCGGTTCATATTTCGTCGACCAATCCTTCCTAATTCGCATCTTTGTTGAAAGAATATGTTCTATAAGTTATAAGGATTCTGAATATACAAGATCTCCGCCAACACAAGCAAATTACTCTGAGTATCTAATTTTTTGATAAGATAACCAGATCGATTTAAAATCAGTATAATTTTTAAAGTTTGAGTTTTAAAAAAATGAAAAACTAATTTTAAAATATTATTTAATAATAAAAAACTCATAAATTAGATATTCCATGACAAAGTTTGTTTCTATAGTTCAAGTAAGATATGGGCTCTTTTCACGTAGGATGTACGAAATATCCGTTTTTTGAATTATCTGAATTAATATATTCGGTATTTAAATTTTAAAAGTGGATAACTATTTATATAATTTTTGAAAATCTGATAATTTGAATTGGATATTCGGTTTTTAAATTAGACAACGGATTTGAATTTGGATTTTTGCAAAATCGGATATTTAAATATCCTATTTTCTAGTTTTTAGTTAAATTTATGTTTAAATTTTTATAAAATATAAATAAAATACAACACAAAAATTTATCCAAAATATATTCGTTTGGTTCTTTTTATTTTCTTTGGAATTCAAAATTCAAATAAAATGATCAAAATTAATTATGTTTGATTGACAAAAAACTAACCACACAAAAATTTAATATTTTTTGAAAAGTTAATTCATATAACATGCAGAAATTAATTCCCAAACACAAAAGTCTATTTCAAAGAAATTTCACAAATTCTTGAGGGAGACCATCTCTAGTTGGGTTGGCCCATAAAGGAAAATACAGAGTAAGAATATGCATTAATCTTTAATGGGCTGGACCTGAGAGATATTTCTCAAAGAGACGATCTCTCAGGAAACCGACTAAAGAAATTTTATGAAATGAATGATTTTCTAGAAAATATAACTTCTCGTGTTAATTAAATTTCAATTTCAGCAAAACAAGTCTTTAACAAATTATAAAAGGTTAGACTTCTTTTAAAATTTAAAATTTCTATAATTTTTAATTATTTTATAGAAAATGATATATAATTTTTAATTATTTTATAGAAAATGATATATACAGGCCTAAAGGCCGTATACCGTATACAAGAAAGAATCTTGTATTTTATTATGTATTTAATATTACTTATTGAAAACATAAGAATTTGATCATCTTTTATTAGTTTATATGCATTTATTCATTCTTCGGAAAGTTAAAATAATTATATAAAATATAAGTTTTTTTTTATTTTTAGATTAAATTTTTTCGTTTATTAGTTTATTACTCCTTCCGTTCTTAAAAGTTTGTCCTATTTGGGTTTTTCACATTTATTAAGAAAAGTGAAATTTTGTGGTAAGTGGGTATTATTTTAATTAAATAGTGGTGTGAAGTAATGATTTTATTGGTATTATGAAAGAGAAAATGTTTAAATTAAAGAAAAAATAAGAAAAAAAAAGAAACTTATCATTGTTATTAATGCAGAGGGAGTATATTTGTGAAAAATGAGAGGGATTATAAAGGTATATTTGGAAAAAAAGATTTCCAAAAATGGAAAGTATTCTAAAATGAACAAACATTTAAAACTACTCATTATAGTAAGGTGGACAAACATAAAAGAACGGAGGGAGTAGTTTCTAAGCATTTTTTCGATTCTCGGGAAAGTTGGTGTCCAAATTCATGTATCTTTCGTTGCCTAATCCTAAATTAATGAAAGAAATTATAAAGAATCATTAAATTTAAAACAAAATTATATAATGCCTTTTAAGAAAATACTCTAAATCCTATACTTTCCCCCAAAAACACAAATTGTTATGAGAGACGGTCTTTTTGAGAGACTATCTCTAATTGGGTTGGCCCATTAGAAAAAATGTAGAGTAAATATAGGCAATAAGCTTTAATGAATTGGGTCAAGAAAACGTCTCTCAAAAATACGATCTCTCTGGAGACTTTTCCCCCAAAAAATACTTTTATCCCTCACAATAAAACATACATTGTCCTTGTACAATAATTCACTTGGACTATTTAAATTTGACTTTATCAATAGATCGAAGTAGGTATACGAAGTATAATATACTTACTTTTTGCGGTCTATAAATCTATTATGCTTATTATATTTGACTTTTTACACAATTTAATATGTTATTTTGATTATTTCTATATTAAATTATACACATTAAAAATCACAAAAAGTTAATATTGTGAAAGTATACGATTGGACGATTCAAACAAGATTTAAACAAGATTCCACGTGACTAAATTTTTTTCTTACATATTAGTCGTAATATCATACAATCTACTCAACCAAGCTGTCCAAATGACGTACTTAGGATGGTTGTGCCATTTGTTATGTTTTGATTGGAATAAAAATATCTGCATTGCAACTCTTTAATTAAGGAAATAATTAATGATTATATTAATTAAATATTTACACAATTTAATCATAACCATAAAAATTTGATGTATAATAAGTTAATAACAAGTGGGATACTTAGGATAGTTGTGACATTTGTCATGTTTTGATTGGAATAAAAATGTCTACATTGCAATTCTTTAATTAAGAAAATAATTAATGATTAATATCAATTAAATATTTACACAATTTAATCATATATGTTTAGAATATTGAACCTTAAAGTTAAAATGGAATAAATAAACTAATATTTAAAATCAGTCAATCACAATGTACCAATGACCATAAGTATGGCAAATCCTTTTACATATACCAATATTAAATTCCTTATCCAATTAAAACATTTTTGAAAAATATATTAGTTTCGTTTATTAAATGATGTTTTAATAGGTTAAATTTTAATTAGATTAAAGTTAAAATCAAATAAATACATTTTTGAATCGACTGAAAATAAGAATAATAAGCTATTTTATTTAGTGGAAGACAACATCAAAAATATATTTCAACATAATTATAGAGTAAATAATTATAAATTAAATATTTTATTAAGTTGTATTGTTATCCAAAGTAATATTTTATTAAATATACAATATTTATATACTTTTCTTAAACAAAAATTATATTTTCTTGCATCTTTCCTCAAAAATTTAATTTATATATATCTCCAGACTAAACTTTATGCATTGCACGGACTTTCAAACTAGTACTTCCTCTTATTTCCAATAGTTGCTACACTTGATTTCATAAGATAAAAAATTCTAAAAATTAATATTATGAAAATACGCATCAAAACAAGTTAAACACGATCCCACCTAATTATATTTTACATTAATAAAATCAGTTGATGAACACTAATTGCTACAATAACACTAATAAAATCCAGAAAAAGTATAAAATAAATTTAAATAATGTACTTCCTCCGTTTCATATTAGTTGTAATATTAGACAAATGACAATATTCATTCATCATTCATAACTTCTGATTAATTTTCAATCTATAAGTTCAAACATAGCCGAATGTGATTTTTTTTGATTGGTCTCATTGCAAAGATTATTAATATCAAATTTTTATAATTTTTTATTATACAATTAAAAATATTAAAAATTGAATTAGTACATTGAACTGCGTAAAAAAACAAACATTGCAACTAAATTCAAACGTAGCAAATATAGGGCTAATTAATATGGTAATGTAAGAAGTATTTGGATGAAGTATATACTCATTTGTCCTGTTTGATTTGCATCAAAGAGAAAATGAATAAAATTTAAGAAAGTGGTAATAAACGAAGAGAGAGAACGAATTGCATGGATGAAATTAAAAGAACGTTAAGATGTAGGAATGAGATTAAAAGGAAGTGATGACCGATGAGGCATAGTCCAAAAATAAAAATAATGCAAATGAACTGGAACGAATTAAAATAAAAAATGTTGCAAATTAAGTGGAAGGAGAAGTATCTAGACGGTCCACTACTATGTCACTCACTTGTGATTCAATCACAAACATCAAAATCCAAAAAGTCTATAAAAAGGAAATCAAAGTCAAAATCCAGAAATCAAAAACTGCAAATTGAACTTTGCCTTCTTCATCCCTAACATCGAGAAGAGAGAGAAAGAAGAGAGAGAAAATGGATAGATTTGCAGAGCTAAGAGAGACAGTGGAGAAGATGGAGTTAATCGATGGTCACGCTCATAATATCGTCGCCATTGATTCGTCCTTTCCTTTTATCAAATGCTTTACTGAAGCTGATGGAGCTGCTTTATCTTTCGCTCCTCATTCTCTCTCATTCAAGGTATTTTTTTGTCCTTCTATGGCGGAAAATGATTTTTATTTTTTATTTTGAAATTTATTTCTTGTTATTCAATAGTTTGAATGATGATGCTGTGGAGAATGGAGGTTTAATTTTTGCTTTAATGGCGTTATAATCTTGATTTTGACATGATTTATTATATTTTTCAATTATCTTTGTAAAATGCTTGTTGAAATAAAGTCTTAAAGTCCATATTAAAATAAAATATAAAATTGTTTTTATGATAGAAAATAGGAGTCTGTCTATCTGAATTTGCTATACTATACTTAAAAAATTGTATTTTCAATTTGCATTTGCGAAATGCAACAATTTTATGGCGCAACACATCAAGAAAATTTGATTTTATATCAGTTAGTGCATGTATTATAAATTTAATTCTCTTCATTTTCTTAAATTTACCCTTTTCCTAGCGTACCTATACCAAAAAAAGATAGAGCACTATATAGTATATACCATTATTTGTTAATATATAGTGGTGACGAGTTAGTTAAAAAGGTTGGTGAAAAAAGGTTGGTAGTCCAAAAAAATTAAAACAATAATTTAATTTTCATCTAGTCTATCGAGAGACCGTCTCTTTGAGAGACGTTCAAGTCCAGCCCATTAAAGATTAATACTTACTTACCGTATTTTTAATGCCTACTTACATTATTTTTAATGCACACTTACCTTATTCTTAATGTCTACTTTCAATATCTTAAATGTCTACTTACATCATTTTTAATGCCTACTTACAATATTTTAAAAAATATATAATAGACCGATCCAATTAGACATGATCTCTTAAAGAGACCGTCTTTCACAAGAATTTGTGATCAATTTTTTAGGCTATGCAAGATATTATTCTCATCAAAATTCAAAAGTAACCCATTTTCATTGGTAAAATATGTACAATGATACAAAAAACCTATGTATTGTAATATTTTTGGATTTATTATTGTTATAGAGAGATATTTTCTTATCTACAAAACTTTATTTCACCAATTAGTTAATTTTATTTTACAAATTAAAAAGTATGAACTACGAATCATATAATGTACTTTTATTAACCTTTTGTAAAAATCGAAAATACTTTTTACTTTTTTATTTTGTAAATAATAAAGAATCTAAATTAGAGTTGATAACATTATTATATGAATTATATTCTCTGAATTTTTATTAGGGTAAGAATCTAAATTAGCGTTAATAATATTCTACTTTATTTATTTGTATATCTTCACTTTAATTTTTTTTGATGCGGATGTTTTTGGTATAGTAATGTGGTATAAGGGAAAGAAACAAGAAGAAACAAGTGGTTTCTTTTTTCATTTTTCTATTCAAATCATAATGGTTTTCTAAATTTTTTAATTTATTTTTGATGCATGTTTTAAAAAAATTAGAAATATTAATTTGTGTATCTCCTATTTATTATGTTCGGCAACTAATTTATCCCACAAAATATTATACTCCAGAATTATTTGAATGCGCATCATTTGACACGTCGTCAAACATGACACTTTGCTGGTTGGGGGATGTTCTGTCACTGAAATTTATCATAAATAGAAAACAACAAAAGAGATTATACTATTTCAGTGGCTAATAAATTACAAAACTAATAATTGACATAAAAATTATAGATTACGTAGGACTATTAAATTGTGTGGATAATTTTAAAAGTCGAAGAAAATGTATTGATAAAAACTAAAGAAAGTGAAAGGAACAAATCAAAATAGGAAGTACCAGAATCTCTTAAAACACGTTGAGTAATAATTCAAATATAATATTTATGATTTATTAGTGCCAAGTTAGTGTAGAACATGGATGATAACAAATCAATTATAGAGGTTAGTATTAGTTGTCGAGTCGGTTTAGGATCATGTGTGTACGTTTTATATAGCACAAATTGTTGTAACAGACGGTTTCTCAGAGAGACGCATTAGATGTATGGGCTAAATAGTCTAACTACAGAAAAAATAATAATGTGAGCTTCTTGTGTTGAGTTTGATTATCTGAGAGACGGTCACTCACAAGAGTATTTTTAAGTTGGGAGGAGTTTATGTTTGGGTTGGTTCACATCAGCGTAGTTGCCCACATCTAAATTCTAAGCAAATGTTTAACATATTTTGATATGATTTCTAATCTAATTATAAAGGCCGCAACAGTCAAAATAAACTGTTGCAATCTATACTTCATAGTATTTAATGCTCTTTCCTACCTCAATAATAAGTTTTCTAACTAATATACCTATAACTGTGACCAAAATCTTAGAAGGAGTCTAAAAACAAAATTAGAATATGCTGCTGCAATTTGCATTACGAAAGTTATAGTCTAAATACTAGGATGGTGACATTAGACCTAAACCATGAAATGAAATACACGTTGAATGACTGTCATTAATTTCTGCTTAATGCTTATGTTAGTTGAGTACTACTTGAGTATTTTTTCTTGGGAGCTTATTGCTTAATCATACAGTTACTTATTAATATAACAGCTTGTTTGGTGATTGGTACTAAATGGTGGAAATGATAATGGAAAGTTAGTGTAATTTTAGTAGGAATATCTCTTGATAAATTTAAAAGTCATGCTTATTTTTATTCAACAATTTCATATTCTATTCAACAATCTCATATTCTTTACAAAATTCATTCCAATGGATTACAATTGAATATGTGATATTAGGTGCGTGGTAATAAAAAATTATGAAAAAAAAACCTCTTTATAATTAAACTTGCATCATGATGGGAATGACATGATATATATCATAAAAGCTTACACCATAAATTATTCTCATTACCACCAATTACTACCGTTAACCAAACGGGTCGTAAGAATAACATTGCGTATATTTAACCTCAAAACTTAGTATAGGCGGGAGCCGCGGGACTCGGGAGCCAACTAGAATTTGGTTGATGACAAGTTGGAGTCTATCCTTAAGACTAATGAGAGTAGAGTTTCGAAATTGTTATAAAAGTCACCAAAGGAAAGAAAAATTATAATTATGCTAGTATTGATTATTTATGAGCCCTATTTTTTCTTAAGACAGATTTGTTGTCAATTTAGGTAGTGCAATGTGCATAGATAAGACCATAAGGGTATGCCGGTATTGTGGTGTTGATGTTATGAGTGGAATATACCGAGTATGATGATAATGATGAATAAGCATAGATCATGGATGCTAATTTTGTATGGTTGAATTGTTCGAGTTAAGTATGACAATTAATCAGCTATAGAGGTGTTTTAGGTGAATGTTTGAGTAGTCGGATCGGATTCGGGTCATGTGTGTACGGCTGTATGCAGTCAGCCTTTTATTTATCTTTATCTATTTGAGCAGGTTATTTTCATGTCAAACCGGGTTATGCTCAAGTTAATCTAATGTTGATCATATTGTGATTTTGATTTCTTAACTAATCTTAAAGGCAGAACTCAAAATAAACAATAACACATTACACAATTTATTGTATTTAATGCTCTTTCAATCGCAATAATCTGTTTACCTCTAATTGTGATCATAAGTTTTAGAAGGGGCCTAAAACCAAAATTAGAATAGTTGCTGCAACAAGAAAGTTATTGTTTAAATGGTAGGATGGTGACACAAATCCTAACTAATGAGATCGAATACATCTTTATGACTGTCATTGATTCCTGATTATGTTATTTTTTTTGTGTTTTTCTTTCTGTGGTTACAGATTAGGGAGAATTTTTCTGGGGAGCTTGTTCCTTAATCATAGTTTATTATATTCATAAAGTGTGTGGTTTTGTGTGTATGTATCTTAAGATACTCCCTTCGTATCTTAATATTTGCTCCATTTGTCGAAAATGCTCTCACGTAGTTTTGGTCAAATTCGACAAACATTAAACAATTGACGGAGTATCACTATATCAGTATGTTTTTCACTAATCACGTCACGAATCGAAAAAGATGTTGTGGTTGGTTTTAGGCTATTTTCGTATCATTTTGAGCGAATTACGAATTCGAAAGGCGAACTAACTGGCGCATCATGTTTCACTGAGCTATATATAAGCAACTAAAAAGAAATTTATTCAACATTAATAGAATAAGTTGATTTGTGATTGTATCATAAATTCTCAATTTAATACGACTTTGAAAATATATTTGTTGCCTACAATACAAATAATCCTTAGGAGTTGTTTGTCAAGGGGGAATGGGATTTTTGAGACTTAGAGGTGAAATTTGGTATTAGAATTCTGTAATGGGTGTGTAGAAGCACACATCATTTATGCACAAGATATCTATTACGGAAAATGGAGAAAAAAAGAACAAAACCTAGGAAATATTATGCGATTTCTCCATTTTAGTCCTACATCTTCTTAAAAGTTTATATGCCATTTCTGAAGCTGCTTCCTAATTCCTAATGAATAGTGATATTTCTTTTGCAGAGAGGGGTAAGTGAAATTGCAGAGCTCTATGGATGCAAACCATCCTTGCACGCCATTGAAGATTATCGGAAAACTTCCGGCTTAGAATCTCTTAGCTCAACTTGCTTTGGAGCAGCTAGGATTTCTGGACTGCTTATTGACGATGGTCTCGAATTGGATAATAAGTTAGACTTAGAGTGGCATAAGAGTTATGTGCCTTTTGTTGGTCGAATTTTAAGAATTGAGCGTTTGGCAGAAAAGATTTTGTCTGAAGTAAGAAAATTTTCAGATTATTTGTTTTTGCAATTCTGAATTAACATTTGGCTGACGAGAGGCTGACAAGTACATTCTCTGCTAACTGCATTTAGCACTCGCCTGACGGAGATACATGGACACTGAACAAGTTCACTGAAGTTTTTGTTGGAAAACTGAAGTCATATCCTTCGACTTTATAAGTTGTATGAGACGGTCTTACCGTGAGACGTGTCTCATACTTGGGTTAAATAGCCGATAATAGAAACTTTTAGCATAATGGGCCTTTTATAGGGACTCGTCTCATGGTGAGACGGTCTCATACAAGAGGGGCTGTTCTTTTCTCTTCCTGTTTTTTTGTATTCCCTAACCTTTCTATACATTAGCTGCTACAGTAGTTGGGTTTAAAAGTATAGCTGCATATCGTGGGGGTCTGGAGATTGATCCAAACGTTACTGAAAAGGATGGTGAAGATGGTCTTTCTGAAGTTTTAAGGGGTGAGTAATGTTCTTTGTTTCTTTATATATATATATATATATATATATATATAGTAATATATGCTTACTGAGTTACTTCTCTGCCTTTGTTCTATTCCAGCTAAAAAGCCTGTCCAGATCACAAATAAGAAGTTAATTGATTACATTTTCGTTCGTAGTTTGGAAGTTTCTGTGCTCTTTGACTTGCCAATGCAGATACATACGGGGTAAAGTAATTATTTACAAGCTGATTTCCCTAGGTTGTATCATGAACATATATGTAGAAGTTTTCAAGGAACCAACTCAACTAAAAGCTTAAGCTCATCGTTGAGGCCCATGATATGTTATATACTCTAACACGCCCTCACACGAGAGCACATTGGGCTAGAAGTGTGGATGCGCATAGGCGCTGAATATGCCACTTTAAAGGAGGGATTGTTGAAATTTGAAGTCGTGATGTAACACCCCGGACCCTCGGATCACTAGTAACTACTCATGGAGACTGTAGACTGACCCTACAGACCAACACACGTCTTTTCAGCGCACTTTGGCCTCACTTGTGTGCACCCGGGAAAACTTCCTAGGAGGCCACCCATCCTAAGATTGCTCCCCACCAAGCACACTTAACTGTGAAGTTCTTAGCAGATGGGCTCCTTTGAAAAGAAGATGCATCTTGTTGATATGAGTAGTCTATAAATCCTTTTCAAATCTCAATCCGGGGTATCACACGTGACCTCTTGTCCTGTTGGCTTCTGATATCATTCATGGAACTCAACCAAAAGCTTAAGGTGATGGTTGAGGGCCTTGATTCCCCATGATATGTTATATACTCTAACAAAAATCTCAAAGCGTTCTTTGGCATGCATATCATGGAAATGCTTGCTGTCTTCTTTGTTATTTGATATCAATTCTTCCGATGAGACAATCTTCTGTTGTTTTTAGTTGTTGTCACTCCTTATCAGGACACTTTCTTTTGCCTTAAGTCAATATATGTTCGTTTAGATTTGGAGACAAAGATCAGGATTTGAGGATGTCAAACCCGCTCCATTTGCGGAAGGTACTTGAAGATGCAAGATTTTCGAGTTGTCGCCTTGTTCTCTTGCATGCTTCTTATCCATTTTCAAAAGAGGCATCATACTTGGCATGTGTATATCCCCAGGTACTATTTGCAATACTGAACTCATAAATTGTTATGCCTTGGTTTAATTTTTCTGCCAATCCCTTGAGCCTTTTTTTGTTATGCTAGGTGTACCTTGACTTTGGTTTGGGACTTCTCTTACTTAGCTACAACGGGATGAAATCTGCAGTCAAAGAGCTACTGGAGCTGGCTCCATTAAAAAAGGTGATTTTTTTTTTTAAAGAACGATGTGCTACAGAACTAGTATTATATATGGTGTCTTAGTGTCCGGCAATAATTAGCTATGTATGAGCCTATGAGGTTTGGTATGGAGAGCCAAAAGGGACAAATGAGAAGAAGAAGAAAAATCGAAGCTTTGGAGGCAGAAGGAAGGAAAAGCTGAGTCGACATTCCTTCATGAAGCCTCAAAGCCGAGTGCCCGAGTCAGTTTATGGGTTCTAGAATTCAGAATTTGGCAGCGTCATAAAGGCGAGTCCGGTTTAGGATTTGCTACCTAAAAGCTCGGCATTTTGTTGTTGTCCTTCCATGACATGGTTACTATACTATAATGGGTACACATTTACTGCCTCAAGCAATTACTTAACCTTCCATTTTCGTTTTTGTTATATATGCAATGGAGTTTTAATCAACTCTTCCTTCGATAAGCGGAATAACTCTAAAATAAAAAATTGTGTCATGTACATTACTACACTTACATCCTTTGATTAGTGATTACCGTGTTTCCTAATAAACAATTTATCTTAAGCATCAAATTCATATTAACATGCTTGTTAATATTGATTAAGAGCTTACATCAGGAATGATTGGCTGCAGGTGATGTTCAGCACTGATGCCCACGCATTTCCTGAAGCATTTTACTTAGGTTTGTTCAACTTAATTCTTTTGATAGTTATGTTATACATTAAACCTGAAACATTCAAAATCTACAGATATTAGGTACCTTAATATAGTAAATTAGGAACAAGAGTTGTTAGACTTTTATCTCTCTGACTACTTAAAACATAATATCAACTATATAGTAGGTTTCTGGATTCTTCTTCTTGTAGAGACTGAACCTTCTATGATTATGTTGACCATTGTGTCCTAGTCAATCATGCTACCGTTCAATCAAATCACATGTAGAGACTGACCCTTTGGTCTATATCTCATACTTGCTAAACCTAACACTTGGTTCATGCTATGTTACTTGAACTCGGGTACTAATGTTAGATACTGGTACTTGTCCAAGTGTCGGATACATCTAAATATTAAATTTTACGTCTAAAATGAAGTGTCTGAGTGTCATACCAATGTCCGAGGATCAAGGATCGGACACGGGTACGTGAAACAAAATGAAGAGTCAGAGTAACATCGAGTTCATGTAATTATTGCACAGAGAGTGCATGAGTAGAGGAGCTCATTGCAATTTTGTTTGGACATTCATTCTTGTGCATGACATACACGGATGCACCAACATAAGAGTTGTGCCGTTAGGCTAATGTGTGTAAAAAGGTTACAAAAATCAAAGATACTATTTTGCGCATTGTGCAACGATTTTGACATAAGAAAGAATTTATAGAATGTATTCCAACATTGCAGGTGCCAGAAGAGCTCGTGAGGTTATCTTTTCAGTTTTACGTGATTCTTGCCTTGATGGAGATCTTACCATTCCTGAAGCAGTTGAAGCAGCTAAAGATCTTTTTGCTCAAAATGCTATTGTGTTTTACAATATCAAATTGAGTAGTAAATTGGACCTAACAAAAGCTTTATCTCTTAACTTTGGAGTCACTGCAAATATTGTACCACAAAGTAATATTACTTTCGTCCGAGTAATTTGGGTTGATACTTCAGGGCAGTGCAGATGTCGTGTAAGTCTTTAGTTTAGTGTCTTTGGATTTGTTTGCATGCAGTATTATAATATGAAACCATATTTCTTAGTAAAGTATACTGTATATATTTTGTGCATGTTACGATTCATTGATCTTCCACTCAATTCTTTTGCTCGAGTTTTCAAGTACTTTGCTCCCTCGTTTCGTTTTCTCTCTGAATTCTTATTCTTCTTCCTATTTCCCTATAGCCCAACTTGCCCTTCCTTTTCTCAATCCATCCTTTAAGAAATGCTAAATTTTTGTGAAGTATGTTTAATTAGTTAACTACATTATGAAATCTACTTTTGGTTCAATAACAAACTAAGTAATGGTAATTCCGTTGGTTCAAATTTTTGTAGGTTGTTCCTTTCAAACGCTTCCATGAAGTAGTCAAGAAAAATGGTGTTGGTTTGACTTTTGCGTGCATGGGTATGACATCGTTTATGGATGGTCCGGCTGCTGAAACTAACTTGACAGGAACGGGTGAGATCAGACTTATTCCAGACTTGTCAACATTAAGGACAATTCCATGGTAATCATACTTTTTAACCATTTTGATTCCTAACTGCATCTTATCATTTACGGAGTGCATTTTTACCTCTAATAGTATTTTGGTTCTTGGTCCTTTCACTACAGCAGATACCTGATGGGTTGATTCCCCATCAAAATATTTTCTTAGATCTAATGTTTGAGACCCTAATAAGAAAATTTAATGTTTGTGTATGTCTTTGTCAAAGAACCAACTCAACCAAAAGTTTTAGCTGATGGTTGAGGCCCCAGGATATGTTATATACTCTAACGGCCCGTTTGGTTGGTGGTAATAAATGAAGGTAAAGGCAATGAAAACTAGTGTAATTTTGGTTGAAAAATCTCTTGGCTACCTTGATGGTCATGCTTGTCCAACTCCAATCATCTCATTTTCTTCATAAAATTCATTCCAATGCATTACCATTGGGAGAGGTGGTAATGGAAATTTGTAAAAAGAAAATAAAAATTTTGTGATCAAAGTTTTAGCACCATGGGAATGACAAGGAACTTTTTATGAAATTTTACACTATAAATCATTCCCATTACCATCATTTAGTATCACAAACCAAACGGGCTGTTACATTCTTATCCTTGTACAATAATATGTCAAGATCAACTGATACTCAAGCAATTGTGTTTTGTTATCCATAAGACCGAAAGCTGCTGATCGTTCCCTCTTCCTTTTTAATGCTGGGTTCCTCTTTTTCTTGTCAGGGCTAAAGGTGAGGAAATGGTTTTGTCGGACATGCAACTCAAGCCTGGTACACCCTGGGAATACTGTCCAAGGGAGGCATTAAGAAGGGTTACAGCAGTTTTGAAGGACGAGTTTAATCTGGTAATTTTGTACCTACGATTTTACTGGAATTCGACTTTGGCTCATTTTATCTCTGAAGTCTTAATCCTTACATTACATGTCTAGGAAATGAATGCGGGCTTTGAGAATGAATTCTATCTCTTGAAACTGGTGACAAGGTGATCATTTCTATTCTTTGCTCTATTGTATTGTTCTTCTTTCCTTGGTGTTCATGGGTTTAATTATATTTATATCAAAAATTTTAGGGACAGAAGTGAGGAATGGGTACCATTTGATTCAACCCCGTACTGTTCCACTTCATCGTTTGATGCTGCTTCTCCAATCCTTCAGGAAATGTATGCTGCACTTCAGTCACTAGATATTACGATGGAGCAGGTAGAAATAGTAAATAATATTTCTGTGCGATTGTGTTGTTACTTGGAGAAAAACGATGTGGACTTTGTTTCCGTTTCTTAAAATCTCATTAATATGTCACCATAAGTATTTTCTTCTTCCTTTACACCTCAAACGTTCTTTTGATTTTTTTTTTAATTCTATTGAAATACAATAGGTTCATGCAGAAGCAGGAAAAGGCCAATTTGAGATGGCACTAGGACACACACTTTGTACTCGTGCAGCGGATAATTTGGTTTTCGCCCGTGAAGCTATAAGGGCTGTAGCTAGGAAGCACGGATTGTTGGCAACTTTTGCACCTAAGTAAGTATCTTGTCCGAGCCTAAAACGATTTACTCCAAAACGCGGGAAAAGGATGAGCAAGCTATATTTAGCTTTTTTGACCTGATAATGTTCTGACACTAAGAACTTTTATCGAACTTAGCTTGAACAAGTAATAACTCAATTGTTTATGTGTGTTGAATTTCATCCGCATTCTTCATTTTGTGTATAAATGCTAGTCTTTGGTGTTGATATTTCCGTAAAAGTACTCGTAATTTTTATTTACATCGCTGGTGACTCCTTTGTCCTTAATGTTTCTCTCCTTCCCCTAGGTATACTTTGGATGACATCGGCTCTGGATCCCATGTGCACTTAAGTTTATGGGAGAATGGGGTAAATGTTTTCACAGGAGTGGCTGGATCAAGTCATGGAATGTCTAAAATTGGTGAGGAGTTTATGGCTGGAGTTCTATTTCATCTTCCTGCCATTTTGGCTTTTACTGCTCCCAACCCAAACAGGTAATATTTGGATCTGGAGTTCTACTTTTAGCATTTCTCATCAAAAGTCATGATCATTAATCATTCAAAATTTTGATTAAATTTATGCCCGTGTAAAAGAGTTGCTAGAGTACATAACATATTCTAGGGGCTTGGGGCTTTAACTATCCGCCTAAGGTGATGGTTGAATTCCCAAGATATCTTATACAACTCAACCATAAGCTTAAGCTGATGCTTAAGACCTTAGTATATGTTATATGTTCTGACATAACAAAAAAATTAATATGATGGTTGAAGCTCTAGGATATGATATATATTGTAACAAGAACTCTAGCTTTTGGAGAACTTACTTTCCATAGGCATATGAATGTATGTTACGTATTTGTGGTGTTGATTGATGTAACAGAAACAAGGGAGGTTCTGAGCATGTTCAACATATTCGATCGCATATGACAAGTGTTAATTTGTGTAGTATATGACAAGTGTAGTATATGATAAGTGTAAGATACAAAATTATGATAAGTGTAGTATATGATAAGTATAAGATACAAAAT
This sequence comes from Amaranthus cruentus, assembly GCA_019425755.1. Classification (NCBI taxonomy): domain Eukaryota; kingdom Viridiplantae; phylum Streptophyta; class Magnoliopsida; order Caryophyllales; family Amaranthaceae; genus Amaranthus; species Amaranthus cruentus. The sequence goes on along the minus strand of CM033465.1, from coordinate 13,256,328 downwards.
TTGTGTTAATTTGTGTAGTATATGATAAGTGTAAGATACAAAATTATTAGAAAAATACCATAACTTTTAAAAATTACACAGGGCCTTCAAAGAGTCCATCAAATTTTGCTCTTCCCCTGAGCGGAAAGCTTGCAACTAATTTCTCAAATCTGATAATTGTTAAACTCAAAACATTACAACTGAAATTATCAATCTGTAGCTATGATCGGATTCAGCCAGATACATGGAGTGGAGCATACCAGTGCTGGGGGAAAGAAAACAGGGAAGCCCCGCTGAGGACTGCGTGTCCACCTGGAGTTGCAGATGGTCTTGTGAGCAACTTTGAAATTAAATCTTTTGATGGATGTGCAAATCCCCACCTGGGTTTGGCTTCTATAATTGCTGCTGGCATTGATGGCTTACGGAGACACCTTTCTCTGCCTCTTCCTGTTGGTAAGACTTTATGGAATCGCCATACTCGAAGTTTCAAAAATTTAACTCATAAAATCGACATGTATGCAATATTAGGATTTATCGTAATTAGTTGTGACATTTCCGAAAATGGTGATGTACTTTAACCAACTTCGTCAAGATATTCTTATATGAGATTGATGGAAGAGTGAAAACGATTCAATGAGTGTAGTTTATGTAATGCTTGGTGAATGGAGTAAACTATTACAAATCATGTTCTCACTAAAATACGTAATAAAGGGTGTGTTTGGGTGTTGGTTGTTGGTTGAAGTTGTTGGCTGGTTTGACTAACTAGAAGTATTAATTGATTTGCTAATTTTTTAAGTTAATTGTTATGGAGATGTTTGGTAAAAATTAGTTGTTCGTTGTTGGTTGTTTATTAGAGATTAAGTGAGTTAAAAGTCCAAAGTCAATGAAAAAGCTACTCAAAGTCCACTCTTATGAAAGTACGTTTTTGTGATGGTGGTAGACTAGGCAAATGAGTGAAACTCTCTATGTTCATTTAAGTATGTCTTAATCTTAAAGGACTACTAAAAGTTATTTGCTTTAAAATTTAAGAAAAAACAAACAATTTACAATCTTAACTACATGCTGAGTTAGATCATAGTACAAGAAAACTGATGTCTTAATCCCGATAATATGGAGTTAGCTTGACAGTCGTGATATCATACCAACCAACTTTCTTTGTTATACGTTGTACAGAAGCGAACCCTTCTAGCCTCGAAAAGGAACTTCAGAGGCTCCCGAAATCACTTGCTGAATCCTTGGAAGCTCTTAACAAGGATAACGTCTTTAAGGACTTCCTGGGTGAGAAGCTGCTAACTGCTGTAAAGGGAGTTAGGAAGGTAAGTTTATATCAGATGCTATACTTCACTGTCATCATATTACATTTCACTATTAGCCTTAAGTATCAAGTTAAAATCCAGATAGTCGTATGTGACAGCAAGTTAACTCGTAATATTGCATTGGTAGCGATCTTTACTTGAGTCAGAGTCAGCAACCCAGTATTCCGCACAAGTCATAATCCGAGGGAGAAGGATAGCGGACAAATTATACTTGTGACCCCTCCAAGGTCGCGCAAGGAGAAATGCGCGCATTATGCTCATGTTATCAGAGCAGGTTTCATGCCTGAGAAAACATGTAGTTTTTTCTTTTTCTAGCTTATTATGTTGTTTAGGACTCAATATTCTGTGCTTTCCTTTATCTCTAATCATAGAGTATAAAACCAAATTTGGGGTCTCAATCAGCTTAAGCTGTTGATTCCATGTCATGGGTTAGCGTCAGACATGAGGGAGAATTATTTTGCGTTGCAACCATCAGTATAAGCTTTTGGTTGAAATGTTTCCTCGACATCTAATATTTTCCCTTTGTTTACCGGAAGACCACGAATTCTCAATGCCTTCGGCAAAATTTCTGAATTTGGTCTTGTATAGATATCGGATATTCATACATCTAATCATATGCTTAAGAGAAAAATGCTATCAAACGAGGTTATTGCCTTGGGAGTTAGGACGTCTTCCAACTACTTATGCGTTAAATGTTCTACACTTCATGTTTAGTACTACTATGGTAGAATACTAGAATTCTCGTTGATTAGAAGTACTTTCTATGTTTCACGTTACATTTTCACTTGAAAAAGGAAATGTAGCAAAATGTAACCGAGTAATATATGCTTAGTTGCATATATTTATTGCCGTTACATCTTATTTCCTATGTCATCGACATATAATGTATTACATAAATTCTTTTATGAGACGGTTTCACAGTGTGAAGATGATTTCTCACAAGAGTACGTTAATGTATTAATGTTGCTAGTAGCCATAGGCGGTTTATCTTACATTGATTTCATGTTTTGCAGGCTGAAATAGATTACTACTCGCAGAACAAAGATGCTTACAAGAATCTCATACACCGTTATTAGATTTACACATTAATAATAAATAGAGGGAAATTATTATTATTACATTTATTTGGTGAATTAAATCTCCAAAAATCAAATAACATAAACATGTACTACTCCTATTAGCTATGCTTGAGACATATATTATCTACGTATAGTTGATTTCTCTCCAACTAAATAATGTTTCGATGTTATTTGGCCTATACTTTGTTTTTGGCATATTTTATATTTTAGCGTATTCTAATAAATTTATTTAATTTTTATTTTTGAATGGTTCCTTCACTTTTTTACAATGTATTTCTCTGTTATCTTTAAATATTTTATGTCAAAAGTAAATGAGACTTAGTTCAAAAAAAAGTAAATGAGACTTAACTTTAAAATTATATGGTAGTTTTAATGGAAACTAAAATTGAGTTACTTCTAACTTTACATTAACGGTCATGCATGCAAACTAGAATTGTAACGGAAAGGAATTAAATTATTTTATAGATGGCGAGAATCAAATTTATATTATAAAGATAAAAGGAAATTTGTTAACTACTAAATTAACTTAAGATTCTTAGTAATGATAGTGTATTCTAAAATTCATAAATAAAATAAATCAGTGTGGATTATTTTCAAGTTAAAATTATAAACAACTTAAAAATCAATTCATTGAATTTGGACTATAAATTATTTCATCATGGATACCTCAATGTTTTATGAGTGGTTTACATAATAAAACCACTAAGAAGTAAGAATCTCAATGATTTTGAGTTACAAACTTACAAATCTGAAAATATATTGTAGATATTTCAATTCAAATTAAATTGTATTTATCGAAATTAATTCTTTTGCGAAATCAATTTAGAAATTTTGCTACTAAGAGGTTTGCTTAATAATTGACTTTTTAATGAACTTGATATTTGAATTATTATATAATCAAACATCAAAAACATTAATTGCTAAATGACTTTTAGATTAGGTAAAAGAATGACTTTTAAGTCAAAATCAAAAACTACAATAACTTTTTTTTAAACAACCATTAGCTTTTTGAGTTGCATTTTTTATAATAATATCTCCATAATAACTTGGTAAAGGTCTTAAAAATAAGGCGAAAATTTAAGCATTTCCTGCTAAATAAACCCATAATAACGAAAAAGTGTAATAAATAACGATTATTTGTGAAATTAACATATTATCTTTTTGTGTTAGGATTTTTAATAGGTAGAAAGTTTTGTGATTTTCATTTACCTTTTTAATTTTTTTTGATAAGACCTTTTTTTTAATTTTATTTAATTTACTATTTCTTTTTTTGTTAATTTGCGGTGATTTAGGGTGATTGTTAATTGATTAACCTATTATACCATTTATGTAGGGAAATAGTTCCGTAATTTCTACTACAAGTCTACAATACGGCTGGAACCTAAAACCCTTGAAAACCCCTTTAGCCTCTTTATTCACTTTAATTCGGCGCCATTTCCATATACCTTCAGCGCTCAAATTAATTGCATTTATCCATGTTCATTGGTTTTTGATTCAGGATTCTGTATTGTAATTTCATTACAGTGAATTAGATAGATTCCCGTGATAAACACGGTTTATTAATTATTTAAATAAATAATTATTAATATTATATATGTAATTAATTATTATATGAATTTTAAATTATTGGTTTATAGAAATTGTATAATTTTCGGTAATATAAAAATAAAAAAATAAAAAACATTCTAATCAAAATAAATAGATAAAATAAATCATGTAATAATAAATAAAACTTAATTAGTTAACAAATATTTGATCCTACAAGTATTCCTACCACCATTGACGTATGAATATTCAATCTAAAATTAAAATTAAAAACATAAGTAGTAGAATTAGGATAAAAAACTTTTATCATTGCAATAAAATAAATCAGTGTGGATTATTTTCAAGTCAAAATTATAAACAACTTAAAAATCAATTCATTGAATTTGGACTATAAATTATTTCATCATGGATACCTCAATGTTTTAGGAGTGGTTTACATAATAAAACCACTAAGAAGTAAGAATCTCAATGATTTTGAGTTACAAACTTACAAATCTGAAAATGTATCGTAGATATTTCAATTCAAATTAAGTTGTATTTGTCGAAATTAATTCTTTTGCGAAATTAATTTAGAAATTTGGCTACTAAGAGGTTTGCTTAACAATTGACTTTTTAATGAACTTGATATTTGAATTATTATATAATCAAACATCAAAAACATTGATTGCTAAATGACTTTTAGATTAGGTAAAAGAATGACTTTTAAGTCAAAATAAAAAACTACAATAACCTTTTTTTAAACAACCATTAGCTTTTTGAGTTGCATTTTTTATAATAATATCTCCATAATAACTTGGTAAAGGTCTTAAAAATTAGGCGGAAATTTAAGCATTTCCTGCCAAATAAACCCATAATAACGAAAAAGTGTAATAAATAACGATTATTTGTGAAATTAACCTATTATCTTTTTGTGTTAGGATTTTGTGAAATTATTATCTTTTTGTGAAATTTAATCATTAACGTATTATTATAATAATTAATTATTATAATAATATTTTATGACTTGTGAGCATTTGATATTTAAAAATATTAATAGGTTGCTCCTTAGTTTCTATTAAGATAAAATAATAATAATAATAATAATAATAATAATAATAATAATAATAGTAATAATAACAATAATAATATAAAATTTACCTTACCAAAAAAATAACAATAATAATAATAATAAAAATAATAATAATAATAATAATAATAATAATAATAATAATAGTATCTTGTCGATCTTTTTTATGGCACGGTGATTTTACCAAAAGTTCTGGAGGTAACGTCAGTTGGTCTAAGGTCTACCAACCGAAGAGTAGTGACCTAAGGATCCGAAACCTCGATGTATGGAATCTAGTGTCTGTGGGCAAGCTTGCCTGACATGTCAGTTCAATGAAGGAGTCCCTATGGATTAAATGGATGCACGAAGTTTACACGAAAGGTGCTGATTGGATGTTGTTCAACCCTTCCATAACAGTTAGTTGGGTAGTTGGGCTCTGAAGAGGCTCTGCTCTATAAAGCTTCAATTAAATGAGTGGATGTGCAGGCAGAACTAGGGACAAATTGGTTTAAATGGGTGTACGTTTGCCCAATGTGCAATGCTGCACCCGAGTCTATTGATCAATGATCATATCTTTTTTCAATGTACTTTCAATACATTGTTTGCAGTTTATGGAGCAGTGACTAACTATTCGAATCCCTCATGGTCTACACAGACTTAGCTTTCAAGAAATGGAATGGTCCTAGATTCCGTAGATCCCTGATCCTCACCCGTATTTGCAGCCTTACCTATATGGTCTGATGAACCCGGAATAAAGCTATTTGAATGATGAGTATGAACACTGTTGTTGTTGTTAGTTGTTACTAAAAAGATCCTCTAGGAAGTGAGGTGTCAAACTTTAAACTGTGAGTGATTACTTTAAATTTATAATTAATCATTTTAGAACTTTAAATGTACATTCAATCACTCCAATAAAAATTGTCTCACCATAACTATATCATTTAAATTTTTTTTAAAAATTTTCGATACACAATTATTTTATTTTGATCGTCTACATTTTCCTTTTTTTAGCATGGGCTAAATGAACTATGGAAAACTTGGCCCTTCATATAATAAACCCAATGAAAACCCTAGTCTATTTGGGAATTGGGATAACTCAATCAAATCTTCATCTCTATGCCAATTGCCAGCCGTTTTTGACATAATCTCTCTCTAAATTTCTTATTCTATGGTTTTGTCTTTAATTTGATTCTAATCGGTTAATTGAAACCAATTTCTTTTAAAAACAACAAAATCAGTTAAGATTGTTGTTTTTTTTTTCAATGTTTTATAATCTGATTGAAGATGCCCTCTGTATAACCTAAAGATTGAAACTTTTGAAGATATTTTTGAAGTACTCTTTGCCTTTTTGATCCAGAAAATCATATGTAAGTTCACTTTTATCTTTTTGTTTTTTGGTTGCTAAAAAAATAAAAATTGTTTATCATTGTTAATACTCAAAAACAAATAAAAATTGTTTATCATTGTTTTATGCTAATGAAGTGTGTTTGGTTACTGTGTTTTTGATAGTCATATGAGTTATGTTAATATATAGAAATTTAAGAATAAGAGATTTAATTAATACTCAAAAGTTTGAAAACATCTAATTCAAATATGAGATTTAATTAATACACAATTATGAAAAAAAAGCATGATTTTGGTCGGGTAAGATAGATTTATTTGTGGGCAATTGTAGTAATTGTAATATAGCAAGAAGCTTATTATGGGCAATTGTAATAATTGTAGCTAGTCAACCAAGAATACTTCTCAAAATACTAATTCGTGTAGTAATTGTAATATGACAATAAACATATTTGAAGGCAATTGTAATAATTGTGATAAATGCGCTGAATGATTTTTTAGAGAAGTGCTTTCGGCGGGAAACGAATCATTGTGGTAGTGACATGTGTCACATTAACATATTGTTTTAGTATAGTTTATGATTAGTTCTTCAAATGGCGCAATTCAACAAGAAGAATGTCAAAAGGAAATCCAGAGACCACCAAAATAAGCCTTCGGATTCTACTCCTTCTCAGACCTTACCTATTCAATTTGATGACGATGTTCCTGATTTTCCTCGAGGTTTTTTTTTTCTTTTAATGAATTTATTGCAATTTGTGATTTATTGTGTTTATATATGTATGAATTTTGTATTAATTGGTTGAGGAAATGATTAGGAGGAGGAAGCAAGTTGAGTAGAGAAGAACGAGATGAAATTAGGGCTCAAGTGGATGAGGAGTTTGACTCCCATGTCAGGGATTCGAAGCGCAGGAAGAAGAAGAAGACTCAGGGGAGTCGGAAATCTAATGATGATGAGTTGGGTTCGCTTTTTGGAGAAGGGATTTCTGGAAAATTGCCTAGGTTTGCTAATAAGATTACTTTAAAGGTTTGTTATTATGATTTGTGCTTTAAGTTTTTTCTTCACTGCTTTCAATTTGAATATGTTGATTAATGAATGATGAATTGTATGTGAAAAGCTAACTTCTTGATTCTCAAGATTTTTAAGCTTTGCATTATCTCATTATGTTTAGTTAGAGTACTAAGAAGCATCTTTATGTGATGTTTCTATATTTTCCTCGCATATGTAACGTGCTAACCACATTATTTGTGGTTAATACATCCTCTGGTCCCTTTTAGACTTAAATACAACATGGGGGCTTTCACGCAACACAATGCATATTTAAATCATTATAGAAAAATTGAAATTAATAATCTAACCTTTCACTTATCCGCCGTGAATAATCCCAACTTTGGATTATTTTTCCCAACTTTGGATTATTTTTGAATAATCCAACGTTTGTCTTTAATTTGCTGTCAGCATACCAATAGAGTATGTTAACAACAAACTAAGGGCAAAGGTTAGATTATTATTAAATAAAAGGGTGTACTGCAAGCTAAGGGCAAATGTTGGATTATTAATAAATAATTCAAAGGTGGGATCATTCATAGCGAATGGGTAAAAAGTTGAATTATTAATATCAATTTTTCCTTAATATATTTAATTACGTACTTGTAAAAAACTATAAAAAAGTTGATATTTGAAAATTATATTTTGAGATGAATCTAATACGACGATTTCACTGGACTATAGAATTTCTTACAAATTGGTGAGAAAGCTTGAGCCAAAATTACCTAATAAATATTGTTGCAAAGTAATTTGTATATTTTGAAGAGCCATTTGGAATTTCTTAGTGCTCTACCTTTTTAAATAGTTATTATATTTTTGTGAATATTTGTAGTTATTGCTTAAAGTTAAGGAGTTCAATTGAAAATGTTTTTTTTAATTATTTTTTTTTATTATATTGAGCACTTATCTTTTTACTTGATTTTTTTGACCACCAGAACATATCTCCAGGAATGAAGCTATGGGGAGTGATTGCGGAAGTAAATGATAAAGATCTTGCAGTGAGCCTTCCTGGTGGCTTACGTGGCTTAGTTCGGGCTAATGAAGCAGTTGAGTCTGCTTTATTCGATAATGCCGAGGTGATTTACTTAAGGATTTCGCAATATAATTTTGTTGTGAGGCTTATAAGCCACATACAAGCTGATTCGAAAATTTTCCTTCATTTTGACCTCACCTTTCCAGGATGTAGAGGTTCATTTCCTCGCTGGTTTGTATCATGTTGGTGAGCTTGTGCCTTGTATTGTGTTGCAAGTAGATGATGACAAGAAGGAGACAGGGAACAGAAAAGTTTGGCTTTCTTTACGTCTGTCTCTAATGCACAAGGGATACTCTTTAGACGCAGTTCAAGAAGGAATGGTAGGTGCTCATTTTGTCAAATGATGTTGGTAGGATTGTTGTATGTATCATATACGATAAATATGCTGTAGAATTTCTTTTCACATCTTCTATTTTGCTCAGTATTGCTTAATTTATTCGCAAAAAGTTTATGCAAGTTCAGAAGATTAACCAATTTACCATACCTTTAGTGTGGTACTGAGTATTGTTTCCTGGGATAATTACTGATTCTGATGGCGGACTAGATCTCTTTGACACACTTTAGGGTAGCTACATTTGACTGGACTTTTACTACTAGTAGATAGCTCAACTAATTGGACACATAGTTCTGCTTATTGTCGTTTTTTAGAGTCTGCCTTTTCGGCTGGGTCTTAAGTGCGTGTGTTTCTTCCATTCTATTTTTTGCTGATTCCAATGTTGATTCCCAAGTTTTGATGGACCAAGTATCTTTGTATTTTGATAAAGTATTTCTCCTCCACTATGTCTCACAAACTTTGTAGTTTGTGAGACCTTGATATGTATTTTCAATATGGTGACACCTTTCATCCTTTATGTTCTATGACAACTAATCTTTATTGTTGTATAACAGGTCTTGAATGCAACTGTGAAAAGTATTGAAGATCATGGGTACATTCTTCACTTTGGAGTTCCTTCGTTTAGTGGATTTATGCCAAAGAATAGTGGGGAAGGTTTGTCTAGTGACGTTTTGTGCATCCATTTATTCTTTGATTACATGAGACGTATGAGACATGATATCTTTGATGCTTCGTTCTTCCTTGTCTTTGCTTAGAATTGTATTGTACCAACCTAAACTTATAACTTAAAGTTAGTTTAAAAGGATTTCAGTGTACTGTTAGATTAAGTTGAGCTCGAACAAGAACAACCTCTACCATAAATGAGCCAAGCTCGAACATGTTGTTCAAATGCTCGGTTAAGCTTGAGTATTGTTCGAACAACTATAATTTTTTATCAAGCTAGATTGAACACACTAAAACTTCGACTGAATCAGTTTGTATGCACTTTGCAGCCCTATTACAACTTTAGGTTGTACTCTCATTTGCAAGGTACTGCAGTTTCTTTAACCGGTTTTCGTACTATGTCACATATGATACAATATCAAATCATGTAGTTGTCTGTGACTCTGCTCGCACAATCTGAGCCAGGTTTATATTCTATATTACTCTAGTAGTGTATAAATAATCAACCATCACAAAAGATATTACATTACATGTTGTTCTCTAAATTAACTCCTCAATATGTTGGTTTTTTTTTTCCTAGCTTTGATTTTTGTTCAATCTCTCTTCATCTAAGAATGATCAGTAGGACTTGCTCTTCTATGGCCTTGCTATGCTTTGAGTGGTAGTTTTCATATACTTTTTCCTGTTATACTGTCTTTTATTTTGCCTGGTATTTGTATCAATGACTGCTAATTTTCTTCTCATGATATTTAATTTTGTTTGCAGTTGGCGGTGACATTAAGATAGTTGGGCAGCATGTGCAGGGGATTGTGAAAAATATTGATAAAGTTCGTAAAGTAGTTTATTTGTCGACTGATAGTGATATGGTGTCGAAATGTGTGGTAAGACCTTGTCAGGTTTATGTTTTGAAATTTTTTAACATTAAAAATTCATTGCAACATTGATTTGATTTGAGTGTTCGTTATGTGTTGCAGATGAAGGATCTTAAGGGTATCTCACTTGATCTTCTTGTTCCTGGCATGATGATCAGTGCTCGAATACAGTCTACACTTGAAAACGGGATCATGCTTTCATTCTTAACTTATTTCACGGGAACTGTATGTAAAATGCTTCTCATATTAATTAAGTTCTTCACAGAAGTGTTGTTTATCTTATAGGAAACATACTTCACTTTACACAGGTCGATATGTTTCACCTCCAAAATTCGTTTCCTGCATCTGACTGGAAAAAGCTCTATGACATAAATAAAAAGGTATGATAAATTAATCAATTTTTATTTCAAGTGCATCAATTGCGGAATAATGCTGCAACATAGTGCACTTTTCTGTTCCTGTATGGAAGTTTTGGGATGAAGTTAATTTCGACATTGGAAGAAAAAAAATATAAAAAGGCTGAAAAGGAACACAAAAAACAAGAATAGAGAAACCATGCTTAAAAGCTTATGTCTTCTCATCGTTATTGTAGAAGTTAAAATTTGAAATGCTTGGTGATGGATAGGGTTATATATTAATCTCATCTGTCTTCGAGAAATTATGTATGCATTTTTAGGGTAGGCACTATTATTTGCTTTATTGTGTTTGTTTCTTATCCTAATTATGTTTTACAAAGTTAATTGCTCCTTTTTGTCCCCCCTATTTAAATATCTAACTTATAAATTTAGGACCTAAGTTTCTATTATCTGATGAGAAATAGTTATGTTTTGTTTGATCTTGAAACTTGTACCGATAGAAAATGCATTAATATCTTACATGTTTGGATTTTTATAGAAATGATTGCTATAAGGAAGTAGTTTGGAAAACTATAATAAGCCAATTCGCATTACATGCATGACGTAGGAGCATCTTGGATATAACCCCCACAATGGTGTATGTATCTATCAATCAATTTTGTTGACAGTTTGCAGTGCTCCAAAACCGTTTCCATTTTTTTCGTCCTTTGTGTCATCAAGTAATTATTTTGTTTCCTAACAAGTGTCAATTGTAACAACTTCTTTGTTATCACTAACTAGGATAATGTAGCAAACATCCGACCCTCTCGGACCCCGCCTAGGTGGGATTGTAGGAACTATTAATGGCGATTGAGTAATGTAACCATTAATGGCAATTGGGTAATGTAATGTTGTACATTAAATGTACTATTGGACAAGGGACTTCATTTTTCGGCAATTAACCATCTTGCATCTACGCAGGTAAATGCTCGTATTCTTTTCATTGATCCATCGAGCAGGGCTATTGGTTTGACGATGAATCCTCATCTCCTTCTCAACAAAGCTCCTCCTTTGGTGAGTTTAAGTTTTGGAATAGTATTTCTGTAATCAATATTAAATGAGAATGTCATTTGATATGATTTTAAGTGCAGTAGATAATTAATCTTTGAACATAAAAACAAATAGGACTTCAGGATGAGATTGCTGAATGCACGTATATTATGGATTCAAGATCTGTTACCTATAGTATCATTCTCTCTGTATAAGAGATAGTGGTAGATGGCGATATAGGAGTTATCATTTTTAGTTCTAGTATGAGATGTATATAAACTTTACTTCTTTAGTGACTATCCATCCAAAAAATCTACCATCCACTATTTGTAGGAAGAGGCCCCCCATTAATTTCTTAAAATAGTATTTGCTGACTTGTATCCTATATTACCGAGGACAATCTTTTTTAATTGTCTCGCCTCTTTTCTTTGCTTCAATGACACCAAATTGCTAAGAACTTGGTGAACTTGACCTCATTTGATTGCATTGTAGTCAAAATTTTTCATAAAGAAGGTAAAGCCCCAAAAGTATTATCCTTGTGAATACTACTTTGGAAAAATTCCTCTTTAACAAAGAAACTTATGTTTCGTGGAGTAGGTTTATATCTTCTCAGCCATCATCTTTTCATTCCTTGGTAAGGGGACCTTATGCTATCTACCTACTGTTCCTGCCATAGTATATTCCATACTTGATGTTTGCATGTAAACCTGAGGAGGAGCCATGGTGCCTGTTCTAGTAGTTTAGTGTTACATGTGACCTTTTAAAATTTAAGTCGTGTTTCTCTGGAGTCTGGATTTACTGTAGGGTCCTTCTTGGATAATTATCTTGGCCACCCCTAATATTGCTTTTCTATATTTTTTCACATCAATTATCTCGGTAAAATGCCTAAAGATACTAATTTTCATCTTTACATGAATGTTGAATCATAAATTAAAATCTGTATATATTGCATTTCAAATGAATGACTCAGTGAGTCATAAATGTCACCTACTATATATAAGGATAGAAAGATCATATTTGTGAATCTTGCAATCTTTTCCTTATAATTCATAAGATCTCAACTAGACACTTGATAATAGAGGACAATTGATTTTTGACGATTCATACATTTTACAACTTTGGATTTGATTGGATTGTTGCAATCTTAAGTAGAAAAATTGCAAACAATAACCCTTTCATTGTTAAGGATGTCATAATAATTTAATAGAAGTAAAATTCTATTTTATCGGAATTTCATTTGATTATGTGTCGTGATGATTATGTGGGCAAATTCTCAATGGCTAGAAATTTTTGTTTTACTCAATATGACTTTCTCCTCTTTTTATACGGTTTTATATGACTTTATTTTCCCAGCATACTTTTTTTTGGTCTTATCTCATGTTCCTTTTAATTATATTTGGCACAAATTACACTCATTATCACTCTACTCATGGCCAATGGGTCAAATGCATAAGAACTCTGTAAAAGTTTGTACATATATTGAGTGTAATAATTATTGCATCCTCTAACCTACCTTTTGCGGCGTTAATTTTTTTGCACTGTGCACAATTAAGCCTTTGCTCTCTTGCTAATGTGAGTATTTATTTTCATCAAGTTTATTTATGTTTACATTGGGATGCAGCTTGTCAAGACAGGAGAGATATATGAGCACTCAAAAATAATCAGAGTAGACAAAGACTGGGGTCTTCTGCTGAAAATTCCATCTTCTCCAGCTCCCACTCCGGCATATGTTATTGTATGTGTAATCTTATATTTTTTATTTTTGATTTATATACTATATTCATGCATTTTGTGGCTACAAGTTTGACTCTTCAACAGATGGCAGATGTGACTGATGAAGATGTCCATAAGCTTGAGAAGAAGTATAAGGAAGGAATTGATGTTAGAGCAAGAATACTTGGCTATAGGCACTTGGAAGGGCTGGCTATGGGTACTCTCAAGGTTTGTTTTGATCCTCTCGTATTTGTTGTGTCGATACATTTTTATACAAATTGAGAAGACTGTTGCTTGCTTTTTCGTTGAGTTTTCTTGGACTAATTAATATCATGTCTGGACTCCGGATATTTTTGCCTTGTCCCATTTAATGTGATGATTTAAGTTTTGCTTGATTTTAGGAGTGCTATCAAATCATTGCTTAAAATAGCTTCTAAAATTTATTATTACCAGAAAGTCGGTCAAGATAAAACATATACGTAGAACACAACAGGAAGCTTACATCTATAAAATTTGATAATTAAGAAAAATACCATTCACCACAGATCCTGATGCAATGTTGTGAATCTTAACACTGCAACCAAATGCCCAACAACGATGCATACCTCTTTAAGGTTCCAACTCACTTTAGGATATTTTCTCCTTCGAAAACCTTTCCCCCTCACCTGCATTTGGCCCTATGTAGAAGCAGGCCATTCTCATTCCCTATGCCATAAGATTTCTGAATGCACTTTGGACCAGTAGAACAAAGTTGTAATATGCGCCACGAATATGCAACCTGATCTATTTTGAGTCTAATCTATACACACTATTTGGATAAGAACTTAGGAAGCAAGGCCGGATTGTATCGTATTTCCCTCTTTGTAAAGGCTTTCAATGTTACCGAACCAATAATACTTGCGTCTTCAAGGTGTAAAAAAGTGCATTTTAGGCCGTATCATCTATCAAAGGATATTTCATGATTTTAGCTGATATTTGCTTATGTGACACTCGCAACACCGTGTCATTATCCAAATGTGACCGTACCACATTTTTGCACTATGATTGTGACACTTCATTCGATAAATATTTTTTATAAAACCAAGCTCGTACATAGCTTGAGCTCAAAATTCTTATCAAACACAAACTTGGTCCTAATTTTTTATTTTGAGCTTGATAAAATTGATCAAGCCACAAGCCTATTGTTTTTACATGGCTCTTAGCTACGCCTATGTTTTTTTTGAATTTAAAAGTTTGCTATAATGTGTTCTTAACAATATTGCATCTCTTTTTTAATTAAATATATCTATAATTTCATCCCTTTTGAGCAGGCTAGTGCATTTGAAGGTGCAGTATTTACTCATGCTGATGTTAAGCCGGGAATGGTGGTGAAGGCTAAAGTTGTTGCTGTTAAGAGCTCAGGTGCTATTGTGCAATTTCCCAGTGGCGTCAAGGCACTTTGTCCCATACGACATATGTCTGAATATGATATTGAGAAGCCAAGGAAAAAATTTAAGGTTTATATGAATATCACTTTACTTTTATTTTTTTGTTATGTTTTTAATTTATCTCCTTCCAATGCTTAGGATTATGGGAAATGTTGTTTATACTCTATCAGTCTGCTGCGTGGTTCTGTAATTATTGAACGGATTGTCACAATGGTTGTAAAACTTTTTTTTTTCTAATTAAATAAGAACTTTTTTAGGGAAGTACCCTTATAATATAGTTTATTTGGGGTAAGTTTGTTGGATCTTAAAGGAAGTACATTTTATGTGTGGTTGGTCTGTCAAGAGAGACCATTCTTATTTTTAGGGTGTAAAAGTTCACTCTTTTAACCAAAAAAGTTGACTTTGCTGCCTAATTTGGAAGTCAATTGCTAGAAGTTGGCTTCTTTTTACCGGAAAATAGAGTAAGGTCTTACATGACCCGGAAATATCCATATAAGGTCTATCCTCCTAAAAAAGGTACTTCCCCACAATGTGTCCAATTAAATACTAATTTCACGCCTTATAGGCCTAGATGATGTACTCAGCCTTTCAATTTGTTTAAAATAATTTCATATTTCAAAGCTTAATTGTGCAGTTATTGATATTCATGGTGCTGTGCAGGTTGGGGTGGAGCTAGTCTTCCGTGTTCTTGGATGCAAGTCAAAGAGAATTACTGTTACACATAAGAAAACACTTGTGAGTGTCCTTTATTTTTCCTCTTATCAATCGTTTTATATTGTAACTTGCACATTTTCTATTTTCATAGTTAAACTAACACCATTGATGTGCATTGTGATTGCCTTTCTTGAGTACAAGATCTTTTTGATAAACTGAATCAGAAGCTTGATGCAAAAGCTGAATTCTTGACTCATCTTTACTTTCCCATCTGCTACATATTTTTCTTTTATTTGGATTTATTTCCCTTCTTTTTTGGGATGGGTTGCAGACTTGTTGGCTCGTACTGGTTAAAACTTTTGTTTAAAATTTTTAATGAAAGAAACTAATAAATGAAATAGTCCTATTGGAATAAGGTCCCAATGACAAGGGGTATCATTTATAAACGAAAATAGGTCTTGAGACAAAAATGCTCATGCCCTTGAGCATTTGTGAAGCAATTGCTACGTGCTAATTTAACTAACAGTCAGAAGTCAGAAGCTAATACTTGGCTCCAGTGCTTGCATGCCAAGAAAGCTTTAAAGTTTGTCATTTAAACCTTGCTGAGTGGAAGCTTGTCCTTCAAAACGATTGTTTTTTCTTTCAAATGCATCACTAAATGGCCAACAGAACTATCTTCCAACTCTGAGCAAGGGAAGCTTTTTTCCCTTATTTCACCAGAAGACCTCATAGAGTAAGTCTGAACTCACTTCTTTCCATACAGGGCTAATGTAAGTGCTAAAGACAATGAACCTAGGGACATAAGAAAAGATAATGATAACTAACTCTTCCTACTTACACAAACTGCAACATCTTACTTTGAAAAGATCCTTTTCTTGAGACATTGTTAGATGGAACTTCTGTTACGGCACTGCTGAAGAGTAGCTACATGCTTTAGGAGGATCTTTTGTTTTCCAAATATTGATAACAAGAACTTTTATGTAATACCTTCCATTTCACAATGAACGTAGACTTGTGAGCTATACGCACTATTAGGATTATACAACATCCACAAATTTGCAAAATAGCCATATGTTGTCTTCTCCTTTGGATCATATCATTAGTATTAATTTACCCAATGCTCAAGTCTAGAAAGATTGTCTCACCTAAAGGGAATTCTTGATTCATGAAATAAAGATGTTTACCATAGAAAGGGGGTATATCGAAGGCAAAGATTAACTAATAAAAAGGACTTGCAACTTGCAAGATTATATTTCAAAAATATAGATAAATAGAAAAAAGATTATGTTCCGATGCTTTAATGATTAAGACAATTTATTGTGAGCTTGTTGCTAATTGTTCTTCCCATGTCCGGATAGAGGAGGAGGGTGAGCGGTAAGTTAGTGACAACCAATTCGGTAAAACTTGGTCGCATCTCATGATCATGAGCTATTTTTAATTTTATTTTATCTTCAATAAGAGCAATTCATCTTATGAGACAAATAACGGAGCATTGTAGGGCTATAAAAAAAGACTTGCACATGGTTTTTATCGACTTGGAAAAAGTATACGATAAGGTATCAAGAGAAGTATTTTTATCTAATGACAAAAAAGGGTGTTCCCAAGAAATATATTAATATAATTCAAGATATGTATCGAGAAGTAAAGAAAAGTAGGATATGTTGAGAGGCAAAAAAGGATTTTCCAATCACAATTGTCCTTCATCAAGGCACGACCTTGAGCTATATATTTTTTGCAAAAATCCTAGAAGTGATAAGATGATCGATACAACAAGACATATCTTGTTCCTTGTTGTTGATGACATTAGTTTTTAGATCAAGCCGTAGAAGGGGTAATTTATAAGTCAAAACGATGAAGACAAGGGTCGGAGTCATGAAGTTTCAAATAAGTAGGAGCAAAATAGAGTATCTAGTTAGTAACTTTAGCACAAAGGAGATAACGAGAGGTACTATAAAGCTAGAAGAGAAAGAAATTGCTCCAAGTGAGTGCTTTAAATACCTTGGGTCCATATATTTGAGTAGTGATGACATCCAACAAGATATGATCCATACAATTAAGTGTAGGTGGGAAAAATGGAGTGGCTTCCGGAATATAATGTGATCGATGTGTGTTCTTAAGGTCAAAGGGCAAGTTTTATTGAACGGTCATTGGATTAGCTCTACTATATGGATCTGAATGTTGAGCTTTTAGAAAGGATCATAGTAGAATGATTGGTGCAGCAGAAATGCAAATTTTTTGATGGATGAGCGGGCAATGTACATATTGTGAAGGTGTTGCATCTACTTATATTGCCTTTGAGTTGATCTTTCTTAAAATTATACAGTTTTAGTTTATTTTCAATGCATTAAACATCAATAGAGAGAATCTCGAAACACTTTCCGACTCCGTTGTTGGATAGAGTGACAGCTCCCTATCTCCTCCCATTTGTTTCGTTTGATTCTTTGCATTTTAGATAAAGCAACCTTCTGGCTACTGCTTTGTTAAACTAGTGAGCTGTTCAAAAAAAACTTAACCAGTGCTTCACTTATGAAGAAAGGACAGAAGTGGTTCGCTTTTTCATAAAAAGGAAAAAAGAAAAGAAAAGGCTGCCCGTCTTGAATGTGAAAGTAAATATATGTGGTTAGTTTTATGCTGAATTTTAGATCCAATTTTATTCGTACTGTTCAGATTCTGATTATGTATTTCAAGGGTTCACACCGTTGTTAAAATATTCGGCTTTTGTTTTCTCTTATCCTTTCTCATCTATTCTGTTTAGTACAGTCCTTTCAATTTCTGTCTTGAGTTCTTTCCTTTCCTTCTTGCATCTTGTGTCGCTTTCATATCTTATGTAAAGCTTGGTTGCTTTCAGATAAAATCAAAACTTTCCATTCTGAGCTCATATGCTGATGCAACTAAAGGATTAGTCACCCACGGATGGATTACGAAGATCGATAACCTTGGATGTTATGTGCGGTTTTACAATGGAGTTGAAGGATTTGCTCCCAGGTTCTATCTTGTTTTATCTCATTTGATGTTATAGTTCCATTGAACATGCCCACTCTTTTTAAACTGGTGACTGTTTAGTGTCAGATGCAAATCATTAGCCTTGATGTTTGAATGCGACTCATTTGCTATTTGTGTCATCATATCTAACCTTCAGTTATCAATGCTCACTTTGCTGTGCCTGTTTCTGAATTAAAAGTTTGGTAATGTAATGAAGCAGTTCAACCCGATTGGACAAGTAAACGATATATTTCTTCTTTCTACATAAAACTGAAGGCTTTTTGAAAGTTTCGTTCTTTTGTTTTGAGAAAATGTTGTTGTACTCTTCAGAATTTGTTATCCTCATTAACCCTTGCTATATTCCAGTCCACCTTAAAAAAGCCTTAAATTAATAAATGGTTTCTCACCCTCTAGTAGACCGTTGTCATGTGTTAGTCTGAAATTTTTGCAGCAGAAATTATATATGTCAACACTCTTCTTGAAGCAGCTCCTTTCCCTTTAGCTATCAACCTATCACCTGTTGTTGATAGGTTGTACATTTATTCTCTCCCTCCCACCTTTTCCATACTTTGAGTAGTCTTCCTATGATGATCGTGTAAAGGTTTTATAATCCATGTATGGCCAAGAAGTCTCTGTTGAAGGTATTTATAATTTGACTGTTTGTAATTTGTACGACCTATCTTTGTTGCATGACCTTATTTCTTTTATTATCTTCGCTTACCAAAAAATGTTGAAATTAGTGAAGAAAAAACCATCCTATTTCATATCTGCTCTGAGACTGCATACTCCTTGTTACTTAAATCCTCAACTGCTGAAAGGAGAAACTTGAGACTTGACTTGCAGCTTTGTAGATTTGCCAAAGTGAATTACAAGAAAACTATTGATATATTTTATGGACCGTGCTATTTTCTAAAAATGCCTAGCATCTAGGTAAAATAGAAGTGAACATTTCAAACTCTTGGTCTTGGTGTAAAGGTACTCTATGGCATGCTTGATTCTGTTTTTGTTGGTGTCTCTGATTTATCTAAAAAACCTATGTTTGGGATGATCTTTTGTTTATTTATTTTTATTATTGTCAATATTCTCATCATCATTAAGCAAAAAAAGTTGCCTATTTACTTTTATTATGAACCTCTACAACTGACGTTTTGGTTGAATCTATCTGATACTTTGTAAAGCATGCTATAAATGTTGCGTCTATCAAACTTTTTTGTGCAACAGTGTCCGGCGTTACCTGATTCATTATGTGCTATGAGTTGCGATTTTAAAAGGTTTTATTTATTTTTTAGATTTTGTCCTTTTGGGCTAATTTGTGCCGTATAAGCAAATTACAAATTTGTATGCTTAATTATGAAGCGAATTAGATCTGATTGAGTCCTTCACTGTAATTTTTTTTGTAGTTTCACAAGATTCTCTTGGTTTATCATTTTTTGCATTGAAATTCATATTGTCTGTCCTCTTTTGATTTTTTAGCCAAAAACTACTTCCCCTTTTCCTCTGCCTCTAAGAGCAACTACTTCACAAATGCGGATTTGTTAAACCTTTCTTGGGGTGGAATTGTTCTACATTTTTAAAAAATATATTGGACTATTTTAAGCGAGCCACATATTGTTGGGATAAGGTTTTGTCATTGTTGCCGTATATTGGATTGCTTTCTATTATGATCTAGGAACATTATATGGTTTAGAAGTTTAAAACACATCACATCATTTTTATTTTGCTGCTTGTGGACATTTTATCTTCTGCTATCTTTCCATGCGTGTTTTTTAGTAGTTTTTTTTTTATTTTGTTGTACTTACTAAACTATCATCTTTGACTTTGATTGTTCCTCTACTTGTACAATGGTAGTCCTGATCATGTAATCTTGTTTTTGTGGCTATTTTGGTAGTGTGAGTTTTTTGGCTTTAACTCCACTTCTCTTTTAGCGTACTCAAGTCTCACTCATCAGCATTACTAAATATCGGTTCCAATTGCAGATCTGAACTTGGTTTAGAGCTCGGATGTGACACAAGCTCAAGATATCATGTTGGGCAGGTGGTTAAATGCAGAGTAACAAGTTCTTCACATCATCGCATCAATTTAAGTTTCACTATATCACCAAAAAAAATCGCTGAGGATGAAGTGGTTAAGTTGGGTAGTGTGGTATCTGGAGTAGTTGATATTGTCATGCCCGATGCCATATATTTACATGTAAATGGGAAAGGAAATATGAAGGGTACAATTTATACTGAACACTTAGCCGATCACCATGGACAATGTGCACTGCTGAAATCGGTGTTAAAGCCTGGACATATACTTTCTGAGCTGCTGGTTCTTGAGGTAGAAGACAACAATATCATACTTAGTGCGAAATATTCTTTAATTCATGCTGTACCACAGATTCCAGCTGATATCACTCAGATCACTTTGCATTCAGTGATAAGTGGTTATGTATGTAATTTAATCGAAACTGGATGTTTTGTCCGATTCCTTGGGCGTTTGACCGGATTCTCTCCTAGGAAAAAGGCTTTAGATGACAGAAATATCAATCTTTCTGAAGCCTTTTTTGTTGGACAGTCTGTACGTTGCAGTATTCTAGAAATTAACAACGAAAGTGCTCGCGTAACGTTATCGTTGAAGCAGTCCAGTTGCACATCTACTGATACCTCCTTCCTCCAATCATATTTTGTAACTGAGGAGAAAATTGCTAAGCTTCAGATGCCTATTTCAAGCAGCTCCGAGTTTAGCTGGCCAGAAGATTTTAGTGTTGGATGTGCTGTTGAGGGTAGAATTGATGAGGCGAAGGATTTTGGGGTCGCTATCAGCTTTGAGAAATATGGTGATGTTTTTGGCTTTATTTCACAGCATCAATTGGATGGAAAAACTCTTGAAATTGGCTCCACTGTTCGAGCTGTAATTCTTGATGTTGCCAAGTCTGAGCGCCTAATCGATCTGTCTTTGAAGCCACAATTGGTTGAGAAATCTGAAAGAGATGCTAGTGTAACCGTAGTGTCTAAGAAGAAACGGAAAAGAGGATCCAAGGATTTCAAGTTGCATGAGACTGTAAATGCTGTAGTTGAATTAATTAAAGAGGACTACTTGGTAGTTTCATTACCAGAGCGTGATTATGCTATAGGATATGCTGCTATAACAGATTATAATTTGCAAAGGTTACAGCGGAAGCAGTTCTCCATAGGACAAACAATTCTTGCAACTATTGTGGCACTTCCAAATGATTCAACCTCAGGAAGATTACTTTTGCTCCTTGATTCTTTTAACCAGGCTCCAGGAACTTCAAGTTCTAAAAAGGCAAAGAAGAGATCAGGATATGATATTGGCTCTCTGGTCCATGCAGAGATTACGGATGTTAAGCCTCTTGAAATGTGGGTAAAGTTTGGGATTGGATGTCGTGGTAGAGTGCACATAACAGAGGTAAATGACGATAATGTTGTTGAAAATCCTTTCTCTGCATACAAAGTGGGGCAAACATTGACTGCTAGGGTGGTTTCTGATAGTGTAAAGCCAGAATATTACAAAAAAGGCAGCCTGTGGGAATTGTCTCTCAAACCATCAATGCTATCAGGTGAGTTGGCCTTTGATCTCCATTTTGATTGAAGTTGCTTTAATTTTAAGTGGAATAGTGGATTAAACATAAGTTAGTGAATAATTGTGAAAAGTAAGATGTTTCCGAGTTGCAGGAAGTTGGAACTGTGGTAGACCTATTACCCATAGTCACAACTAGCACGCCTATTAGAGATATGTCAATGTGAACACAGCCTAGGCAGTCCTTATCTATGTTTTGATCTTTCTATGTGCTTCTAGACACTGCAAATCTGAGTTTGTATCCTTCCGTTCACACAATAATATTGAGTAAAGGATTTTGAACTTTGTAAACTCGTTTGCAAAGAAGAAAAATTATCAGGGATTCGGTGAAAATAAGTTCACTTCAGTAAAATAATTTAGTTCAGAAATAATAATTTCTATCGAGTAAAATTCGTTCACTTAAGAAATATTAATGTTTCTGAGTAAAATAGTAGGCTGATAAGAGCCTAAGGGGATGAGTTCTCAAAAAAAATAAAGTTAAGTGAATTTTTTTTATTCTACTAAGTCGCTAATTTTTATTTCTTCTGTTATTAAACTGGTGATATAAATAATATGATTCTGTTTCTGATCATTTACTTGGATTCCTTTCATTAGTAGTATTCACTATGAAGAAAACTGATAGAATGAAGAAATAAATGTTTCATCATTTTAAATGATTCAGAAACCCCGCATGTGATTTCAAAATTACTCTTCTGAATGTCTCTTCTTTTCACCCTTCTTAAAATTTCTTTTGACTAATATGTTCAGCTTCTAGCGTGATGGAGAAAGAACAAATGGTGGAAGAATTTAGCTTCTCAGTAGGACAACATGTCAGTGGTTATGTATACAAGGTAGATAAAGAATGGGTGTGGTTAGCAGTCTCTAGACTGGTGAAGGCTAAGCTTTTTATTCTCGACAGTTCATGTGAACCAAGTGATCTGGAGAATTTTCAGAAGCGCTTCAGGCTGGGAACTGCTCTCTCTGGGTATATAATGAGTATAGATCGAGAAAGGAAGTCCTTGCGTTTAATTATGCATCCATTGTCTGCTGTCTCCAATGGATCAATAGGCACACAGGATGATAGTTCTACATCAAATAAGAAGGAAGCTTGTCATGTTCAAAATGGTGATGTTGTAGGTGGTAGAGTGTGGAAGATTCTTCCAGGTGTTGGCGGCATTCTTGTGCAGATAGGGCCTCACATGTATGGTAAGGTTCACTTCTGTGAACTTACTGGCTCATGGGTTTCTGATCCTTTAGCTGGCTATCTCGAGGGCCAATTTGTTAAGTGCAAGGTCCTAGAACTCAGCCATTCTGCTAAGGGCACTATTCATAGTGATCTGTCATTGCGTGCCTGTGAGGATACCATCACTGGAAATTCTCTTGGTGGTCGCGTTGAGAAGATTGAAGACCTTCAGACAGATATGGTGGTGTATGGTTATGTCAAGAATGTTACTCCTAAGGGGTGCTTCATTATGCTCTCCAGAAACATTGATGCAAGAATCAAGCTAACCAACTTGTCTGATGGATATGTTGAGGACCCTGTAAAGGAATTTCCTGTTGGTAAACTTTTAGAAGGAAAAATTATCTCTGTGGAACCTTTGTCTAAACGTGTTGAAGTTACTCTGAAGATGGATGATAAGAATAATAGATCTGAGTTGAGTGGTTTTGATTCTCTTAGTGTTGGTGATGTTGTGAAAGGTAGGATTAAACGGGTTGAGTCATTTGGTCTATTCATTGTGATTGACAATTCAAACCTGGTTGGATTATGCCATGTCTCAGAGATTTCGGATGACCATGTTGATAATCTTGAGGAACAATATAGAGCAGGGGAGAGAGTTACTGCAAAAGTTTTGAAAGTGGATGTAGAAAGACACAGAATCTCACTTGGAATGAAGTCTTCATATTTTGATGATGAGGAACATGTGAACGATAATGAAACAGAGGAGGTTGAGTCAGGTGATAATCCTTTAATTTTGGAACAAACCAAGGTTGACGTGCCTCATCCTGCTTTGTCGGATTCTACATTTGGACTTGAACACGAATCCTCTCTTATCCAAGTGGAATCAAGGGCTTCTGTGCCCCCTCTGGAGGTTATTCTTGATGATATTGAGGATGATGAGGTGTTTGTTGAACCGAACAAGGAAGAAACTGCTAATGCTCCCAATCCTATTGATGAGAAGAGCAAGAGACGGGCGAAGAATAAAGCCAAGGAAGAGGAGGAACAGACAATCAGGGTTGCTGAACAGCGTTTACTTGATAAAGATATTCCAAGAACTAGCGATGAATTTGAGAAGGTAGTTCGAACCTCCCCAAACAGCAGCTTTGTCTGGATAAAATATATGGAGTTTATGATTTCTATGGCTGATGTTGAGGGAGCCCGATCGGTGGCTGATAGGTAAATCTTAATCTCTAATATTCATCTTAGTAGCTCTACTCCTAGAACTATAAAGTGATACTTCTATGTTATGTTTGGTTTCTCTTTAAGAAATGTGCTTCATTAGTGAAAATCGGAAAGAAATCCTATCTTTGAGGGGAAAGGAGCCCGTTCATTTCAATTTCCCCAATATTTTTATAAATATTGGTAATTGACCATGCTTTCCCCTCTGCTTCCCTTCTTTTCTCTCATCCAAATATGATACAAATCTTGTAAGTAGCACGTTGATTTTTCCATGCTCCCATCCCTTTTGTTTTACTTCATACCTAACGTACTCCGAGATTTCTAAAATAACATGTCTCATGTTTGAAGGGCCTTGAGCACAATCAACATCACCAATGAAACAGAGAAGCTGAATGTATGGGTAGCGTACCTTAATTTCGAAAATCAGTATGGGAATCCTCCTGAGGTCTGTATCAGAATTAATATTGATATCTTTCGATTGTTTTTTTCTTTTTTATCCCTTCACTCATTCCCTTTGTTTTGTTCGTTAAATGCGGTGGTTCCTTAGGAAGCAGTAGCCAGACTATTTCAGAGAGCATTGCAGTATTGTGATCCCCTAAAGTTGCATTTGGAGCTTTTAAAATTATATGAGAGGACAGAACAACATAAGTTGGCCGATGAGCTTCTTGAAAAAATGGTTAAAAAGTTTAAACAATCATCTGAGGTATATCTTGCACTTCAACTCGCATTTATTAGAGGATGTTCTCGTCCTGGTATCTAACTATTTGTTTTCTAGGTTTGGCTGAGGGGAATTCAATGGTTTTTAAAAACAAAACCGGAGGAAGTTGATAAATTGATGAACCGTGCTCTTTTATCTCTCCCTAAGCATGAACACATACAGTTTCTTTCTCAAGTGGCTATCAACGAGTTTAAAAGTGGGGTACATGATAAAGCGCGTTCAATATTTGAGAAAATGTTGCGTGAATACCCCAAAAGACTAGATCTGTGGAGTGTTTATCTTGATCAGGTGAATTTCTTTCCTATAGTTCAATAATACTTTTCTCTCAAGTATGTCGTGATGATGGACTCACAGTATTCTAATTTCACTGTGCAGGAAATTCGATTAGGCGATGTTGACTTAACTCGTGCATTGTTTGAGAGAGCTATTAGTTTGAGTCATCCGCCAAAAAAGATGAAGGTTAATACATGTTCTCTCTTTTTCTCTGTTTGTTTGCTTGTCTGATCTTTTCTGATAGTCTTCTAATTTCCTGTAATGCTTTCGTAGTTCTTGTTCAAGAAGTTTCTCAAATATGAAGAGTCACTTGGTGATGCAAGTCGGGTTCAATATGTAAAACAAAAGGCCCGAGAATATGTGGAAACAGCTGCAATATGAGATTAAATATCTGCATTGTATTTATTTCCCTTTTCTTTCGTCCATTGGTTGTTGATCGAGCACACACGGAGGCATAACCACGCGCCTAGTACTCATCACCGGAATCATTGACAACTGGGTTAGTAAACGGTGACTGGTGAGGATTACCCTCTTTAATTATTGCGACATTGGTTAGTTAGGACAATGGCCCATTCAAGTTGCACTAGCATCGAGTCCCCCCGTTTATTCAATGTTTTGTGGGGTTTTTGCACGAGGCTTTAACGAGCTTTAAGATCATTGACGAACGAAGCTCTTGTTTTGGGGCCATAATTTTGTATGTTAGCACAAAATTAGATGAAGTTTTGTAGATTGTGGATTATACTTGTGATTTTCCGGCAGTCTCCTGTTTTAGGATGAACTTGAGTGTTCAACGAGCTTTAAGATTATTCATTCTTTTTGTTCTTTTTATTTATTATGTCCAAATAAACCGTACACTCTATGAATATCGATCTTAATTGCAATCATATTTGATTACTACCCCTTTGACCCTTAAATGTTGCTACATTTTCTACTTTAAAAGTAGAAATTTTCCAACTCATACTAATACTACCCATGATGAGAATTGAGCAACTAAGTTTGGTCTTAGTTGGAGAGTAAGTACTACTAAATTGCGTTAGAGTTTGGATTTGAATCTTACCAAATTCTCTTATTTTCTCAGCCTATCTTGTAATCTCAAAAATTACTACCCATGATAAATTAAAGTCTAAATTAATTCGTTTTCTGGTCTCTACTTATGCACGTAAATAGGAGTATATGTTATTGGATCATTATAGTAACTAGTTTTATTTGATAAAAACGGTTACTCTGAAACTTAAAATGTGTATACCTCTTCTGTTTTATAATACTCGCTACATTTTCCATTTTGGGAAATTTCATATTACTTGTTACATTTCCTTTTTAGTAAAAAAACCAATCATTTAAAGTTATGCCTAATCCTATTTTTATCCTACTCTATATCTAATTAATCCTAATTTTCTTTTTCATTTTTCAACAAATAATATTAAAAAATTCCAAAAAAGCAAGTTTCCACCTACTATTTATCATTGCACAGTAACTTCTTAATCTTTGTGCCCATGCAATGGTAGCAAGTAAATCAGAACGGAGAAAATACTTACTTTAGTTATTAAAAACACCTATTCTACAACCTAGAAATTGGTTGTTGTATCCGCGTAGGAGTGAAAAGGAAGATGTTAATTGTGAGAGAAGAGTCATTTTCTTGCTAATCCTTTTTCGTCTCAATGAAAAAGGTCGAGTTCGACTCTTTAATTGTGATTTTTTAAACACAAATTTTTGTTCGAGACAGTCTCTTTGAGAGATAATGTCTAATTAAATTGATCCATAGAGAAAAATATAGAGTAAGAGTATGCATTCAGCTTTAATGGGATGGGCCTTAGAGACGTCTTTTAGAGAAACGGTCTCTCAGTAGACCGGCTGTTTATAAAGTTGTCTACCCTTGAGTTCTATCCACTAAGAAATGAATAATGAACAAACAGACAAATTCTCAAATGAGACGATGAGACAAGCTCTATTGGGCTTGCTCAATGTAAACTTATTGTCTTAAAGTGATTACTTACAGTTTTAAAATAATCACTTTTTATAGTCTCGTCTTAAAATGATTACTTATAGTTTTAAAATAAATTAATTATATAGGCTCGTCTCATAATACAACGGTATCATACAAACTTAATGAAAAAAAAGTTAAACCTACTAGAACAGGCAAATTTCACAAAGAAAGAAAGCCCGACCCATTATCCCTTAAGCCCGACCCATTATCCCTTAAACCCGCCCATGTAAATTATAATAAAAAAAACATAAAAAAGGCACAAACGGTTACACCAACAACAAATTCTCCCTCGCTTTTCTCTCGGAACTCTGCTTTAAGGTTGAAATTTTTTCTTTCTCCCAATTTCATGGTAAACTAAAGTAATCTTTAAATCTGAATTATTAGCCCTAATTTCTTATTCTTTGTTGTTTTTAGTTTTACAATTTCAATTATTAGCCCTATTTCAAATTTTGATTGAGGTTTAATTGATTTTTAATTTGTTATCGGACTTTCAAATTAAATTAGGGCTAAAAGTGTATGATCAGCATTCACTTGTGGTTAATGTTGTTGTAGTTTTTGTGTAGGTTTCCTTTTCTTGGATTTAGTTCAGATATTCACCTGTGGCTGTAATGGACTTGAATGATCAGAATTTTGCAAAAGATAAGGCACAGCATGATGACAATGAAACATCAGTTCAGATTCTTCGTCGGGTATGTTATATTGTACTCCATGATTGATTAATGTCTTTTGAATGGCTGCTTGCTTAAATTGCTTTGAGGAATTTCTTATGCCTACACTTTTTTAAATGCTAAAGTAATAATTTTCTTGCCTTTCTTGATTTATATAGCTTGTGTTGAACTTTACTCCTCGGTTTCTTTGAATTTTCTATGTTTTGGTTTTTAATGTGAGAGTTCTTTTTGCAAGTTACAACGCATTAAATATTATGCGTCTTATGACTCTTATCAGCTTAATAAGGTAATGTATGTTTGCTACACCGGCACACCCATGTAGTAAGGGGTCTACATGCAAAGTAGGGAGAAATCTATTGATTGTTGTATCTAATTTAATAAAGAAGAGTTTGAACAAAACCAATATTTTCAAATTTCGATGTAGCATCTATTCTTAATAAAGAGAAACATTTTCTTGATGATATGTATTGTTCTTCCATGTGTTTCAAAATGGGTTTTTTTTTATTTGAGGCTTTTTATGATTGTCTAATAAAGAATGATATACCATCTTCGTAATAAATCTAGACTCTAGGTTGATTCATGTTTGATGATTCAGGCTTGAACCATATTTTTGTCTTAGTTTGCTTAAGCACAACATACTTGTTTGAACCTTTATTGTTTAGGAACGAGAAGAAAGACGGCAACTATTGAGATTGAGAAGAGATGAGACTCAGCCATTGGAGCGTGAAGAAGGGCCTTTCTTGAAGAAGTTGAAGTGTGATAATCCCAAGCTACCCCCTGGTAAGCTTCTTACTGAACATGTGTTGGTATCACTTATTTGGAGCTTATATTATGTTGTAGTTGTAGATAAAAATGTGGCTAAAACTGGAAACATTTTTGCTTAATACTATTTTTAGAAGCATGTGATGTGCTAGTGCTACTCTTGATGTGTTGTATAATATGTACAATATTTTTTTGCATAAGTGACTCCCATCTAGGGTGGAGTTTGGGGGGTCGAATGTACGAAACCTTATCTTTTCTATGCCCTTGTTAGTGATAACAAAGAGAGGTTGTTTCTTTTCGACCCTTGGTAGCAAACATCATCAATAAGTTCACATAAATAAAAGTACACATATCCAATGAGCTGTTTTACTATAGTCATTATAATGGGAAACAAAAGAACTACAAATTTTTGGCTCCATCGAAATAAGGGACATGCTTTAGCTATTTCCGCATGGTCACAATATATGGATTTGTTTTAAAAAGTTTCTTTTTTATGACATGTTTCAATTACCAATCATTATGAGCTTCAGGTTGGCTGCATTGTCCAAAATTTGGTCAGGATATAGGTCGAATTATCCCATCTAAAGTTCCAATCGAGGAAACTAATGATGGCTGTTCAGAAGAAAGATATTCCTTTCGTCATGTGTTTCATATGTTAAGAGTGAAAGGGATCGAAGTAAGCAACCCAAACTTTTTTGCATTATCCATTCATTTGTTTGGTAGTCGTTGTGGAGTATTGTTTGGTGGTAATTGCGGAGTGTTACATGCTTATTTATGTTTCTGATGATGTTTATAATGAAGGGTAAAGGCTAGATTCATCCAACATCCATGTACAACCCCCTCACCTCATTTAGGTGATAGCCATTTAGTGGCATTGGTGATGCAACATTAGTACTGTTGTTCTCTTCTAATCAGTTGTTAATTTTCTTATTTTTCCTATATAAGTGGATATATTTTATTGGAATTTCATGTTTAGCAGTATTAGGACTTGCAGAGTTGTAATTCATGTCTTAGACTCTAAAGCTTCACTTTGCCGATGTATGCTATATTATGAATGCTCTGCTAAAACTAGTGAACAATATTTTGATTATTGGTAAAAGCTTTTCTTTAAATAGCCATCTGAAAATTTTACATTAACTCGGGATCACCAATAGCTATGCTAGATTAGGCTTCTTTGGTATGAGGTTTACTTGTTTTTTCTTGATTTGATGCACAAGGTGATGCATAATCTTTGCAAGTAAGTCTACAACCATCCACTTTTTTTTCTTTTTTCTTTTTATTTTTGTTTTGTAAATATATGCTTTTGGAGACATGATTTTGTCCTTAATCCTTTAACATGTGAGACTTGCCCTTTTAAAGTGACTTTTGTAAATTCTTTGTTACATGGAAAAAGATGAATAACCTACTCCTTTTTTGGGAATGGGATCAGTCTAAGCTTGGAGAGTTGTGGATCAAGTCTGAACTAAACCCATACATTACTAACACCTACAGCAGTCAGTTCTAGATCCGAGTCGACTGATGTCTGAATCAAGGGCTTTTACTTTCTAGTGATTATTTCTGGCTTGAACTTCAGAACTAAGTTGGCAACCTGGTTTTTCTTAGTCTAATGCCTGGAAAGTGGGTAAATGGCAGAGTTCATTTAAGCAATTTAAGAGAGAAGATAAACTGTTTGTGTGCCAGTTTTTCATGGAAAGTCGTTCATTTTGAGTGCCATGAGTCTTTTTCTGGATCTCATCAGATTAGTTTACGTTTAATTTAGATCTTTTCTGGGTCATTGTTTAATTTGCATCATCGTCCTGTCTCGCTATCAAAGTATTTAATAAATGTAAAGCTGATGAAGTAAATAAATGACGCAAATTGGTTTCTTCTAGCTTGGTATGATAGTTGATTTGACAAATACTGATCGTTATTATTCATCGAGGGAGTTGGAGAAAAAAGGTCTTACATATTTAAAGGTAATTTTAAAATCTTGGAGAAGAACTACTATTCTTAAATTGATGTTTAGTTAATCATATTGATTTGCTCAATTTCCTGTAGATTCGATGCCAGGGGCACAATGCCGTACCTGATAACGAGTCCGTAAATACATTCGTCTTTGAGGTGAGAAGATTTGAGATATTTGATTTGTAACTAATAAATTGTTTTCACATGTTTTTAAGTTTTGGAACTTAACTAAATCTTTAGTATGCACTTACTTGGTTTTAGTTAATGAATCGATCACATTCAACTAAGAGACAGTATGTTCACGTACCATATCTTGACCAAATAATTCTAGTATCTGTCTATGATTTTTACTCATACCCTTGCCAGGATAACCATGTTATTTTTTTGTTATCAGATGCTATTGCAACTTTATTCCGAGTTTTGTAATATTGCATATTTATTGTCTTTATAAAAAATACGAATATGGAGTCTGAAAATCTTAGGTTAGTCTAGTGGTTAAGGGTTTTTCCTTTCCTCCTTGTGACAAAGTTTCAATACTCACCACACTGGAAAATTCATTCCTTTACCCCCATGCCTGTAGGGTGATATAGTGCAAAAAAGTGGTGATGCGACGATGTGTTGAAGGGTTTAATGCAATTATCATAATGCAAAATATTGACCGCAAATATGAGATATCCCTTAAAACGGCCCAAAATGGGGGTTTTTTGACCTTTAGAACACATGAAATATTTATTCAAACTTTTTGAGAATGCTTACAATGCAATCAATGCGATGCAACCTTGTTTTTTTCACTATGGTAGGAATTCTCTAGCATATCCTCAAATTCAAAAAAAAAAAAAATCTAATATGGAGTAATCCATGTTGCGCCTTTTGAATTTTCGAGAAATATATTACTTACCATTTTGTAATTAAAATATATTTTTAGAAAAGTATCATCCTTAACAACAAACACTTTGTTCTCATGATTGTTGTACAAGTAATAATTGTTTCTTTAAAATAACCTACAAAGAAACCCTTGTCGACTTTGGGAGTAAGTTTGTCTGATTCTAAACGTTTTACATAAGTGTCACAATTCCAAATATGTAGAAAATGAACTCTTCCTTTCACATCTCCATAACTCATATGAGATCTTATATAAATCTTATCTTTTTGGTTAACATACTTGGCTAACATTCTCGTTTGTCTTTTCATTTTTATTTCTATAATCTTAGCTTCATTGAGGATTTTCAGGTTGCCCAGTATATATTCAGTCAAATTGAGAGACGGTCCAAGAAATATGTATTTGTCCACTGTACTCATGGACACAATCGAACTGGTTATATGATAGTTCATTATTTGATGCGAACACAGCAAGCAAGTTGTGTTACCGAGGTTATTCACAGTTTGTTTTCCCTTCAATTAGCTATGGTTTAACAACTTTGATGTAAATGTTACTGATCCTTTGTTTTTTTGTGAGCAGGCTATACAGAGATTTGCAAATGCTCGGCCTCCGGGGATATATAAGCAAGACTATATTGATGCGTTATATACTTTCTATCATGAAACTAAAAGTGACTTAGTTTTATGTCCCTCTACCCCAGAATGGAAGAGGTCCCGCGATTTTGACCTAAATTGTGAAACTCATCCTGAAGATGATGATGATGGGCTACCATATGTTTCTATCAATGTATGAAACTTTTCTTAGTTTGTGACATTGTAGCTGCATTACAACACTATCACCCAAGTCTTGAGTTGCAATTAAGATTTTCATATGTCTAGTCCCCTCAAGGCTTAGGTGCAATCCCTTATTGTGCTTAAGCTTTGTAGATGGATTTTTGTGCACGTGACAAATGGATAATAGAATTTCTCAGAGCTCCTATGGAAATCAATCTATATCCCTTTCCGGACCATGCACTGATGTTGTTTTACAATTTTTTGGGTTGTGATATCATCTTGTTTGTATAAGGAGAAATGTATCATTGTGATAGTCAACAACCTAGGGGTTGAACAATATCACTTTGGTTTCTGCATGTGATGGTTGGAAAATCTTGTTTAGAAAGAACAAACGGGTATATTTCCAAATAAGAAAAGAGTGTTGGAACTTTTATTGTTTTTTTAGATGTTTGGTTTTTGTTTTGTGCTATAGTCATGAATGCATGTGTCACACACTCCCCCCCTCACTTATCTATCAATTTGTCTTCTCCTCCCTGTGTGTCTCATTATCAAACTCTCAATGTTTTCCTCCCTCTCTTTCTTTCTCTTCTTCCTCGCATTGGTTTTACCCTATGTGAGTCCTCTTTATGCTGCCATGCTAGTTCTAATTATCCTTATAAAGAACTTATCTCTATATTTTTTTCTCCAAGATTACCACCATGGGTCTCCCACAGGCCCACGGCTCTTTTCTTTTGTCCAATATCTACTTCTACTCTTTGGAGTTAAACTTCTTGGATTGAGACTAAATTTCATCTCAAATTCTATAGTATCTCCTGGCTCATTTTTTTGTTACTTTGGCATGAATTTGAACTTCGTCTGCAGTGGTGCACATAAGACATTAATAAGTTCTTATATTAGATTAATTGACCAACTTTTGTTTTTGTCTTGCGAATTTTGTTTCAAATTCTTGGGATTAAGGTTCTAACATTGTTGTTGCAATACTAAATTCTTGTTTTGGTATTTTATAGTTAGAAATTATGAATCGAAGAAACTTAATTAATGCCTTTGTCTTAGTTTTATGATTTCTATTCTAGTCCTTTATAGAAAGCATTTTGATACCATGATGGTTTTCAGGAAACACAAGAGAATTGTGTAACAATGACCAATGATGATGTGTTGGGGGATAAAATTCCTGTTCAACAAGAACATCAATTGCGGATATTGTGTTGTGGCATCCTCAAGGTTGGACCGCTGGTTATTTTATTGGAAGCAACAAATGTTTTCTTAAATTTATTTGCATTTGCATATTTATTCACTTATGATTTCGATTTCTTTGTACAAGATACAATGTGAAAAATGTTCTTTTAATCCATCTATTATCTCTTATTATGTTTGATTTTAGGATGTGATGGATGAATTATCAATCTGTAGACTTTTTTGTAAGTTGTTTTTTCTCTTGTCCTTTTTGGTTGAAATGTTGAATTGTTCTCGAAAGAAACCTGGTGTCTCTTGATCTTAATTTCCTGGTAGACAACATATCAGAAAACCTGTGGTGGAGCATCTCAAATGCATTCTCTTGATGTGATATGTTAAAACTCTACCCCATTGGCCTAAAAATAGGATGAATATGTTGTAGAAGGTCGTGTGCATCTATGAAGAAACAATCTGAGAACTGTATTTCTAAGAGAACATTACTGTTACATGTTTCTGATTCCTTTTATGAAGCAGAATCCTATTGTTACCTTTATTAAAATAGTTACATGTTTCTGATTCCTTTTATGAAGCAGAATCCTATTGTTACCTTTATTAAAATAATTTGCTGCCCTAGTTTTTTGTTAAAATGGAGTGCCACTTTAGAAATGATATTGATGTAGACTGAAATGATCGATAAACCATTGCTGTAAATTCTTGATTTTTGTGATGTTTAAAATTTTTTAAAAGTGAACCGCTTATGGAATCATTTATTGATGGGACATGCTAACTTCTTTCTCTTGTAAGCTTTTTAAGTGTTTGTGATGTTCCATGTCACAGGTTAAAGGTCTAAGTTTTCCAGGGTCACATCCAGTGTCTCTCAGCAGGTGAGATGCATGCTAGTGTTATGTCCTATTTGTTATTACATAGATAGTTCAATCTTCAAAACTTAGAAATATAGTATTTATCATCAATAATCGTGTGACTACTCTGCTTATAGACTGCTTAGTTTAGCTCTTATAATGACTTTTAGCTTTGGTTTGTGCCAAAAACAATGATGTCATCTTTTATTACTTCTCTCCTATTCCTAATATATCTAAGAAGGAAATGTTTTATCTAATTTTGGATAGAGGGAGTAATAATTAACTTAGTTTGCTCACACTCTGCGTTACCCTTAGAATATAAATTAGGAGAATAGTGCCAAATATCGGGTGTGACCATAGTTGTAAATCCACTTTTCTGTCAATATGGTTGGGTTCATTTCACAGTGATGTGGCCAATATTTTGCAATATGATTTGGACTTCAGAGACATGCTGTCTGTGGGTTTGATGGGGTTCTCGTTTGCTTTTGATTGATTTTGAGCTCTTTCATCTTTTTGTTTGTGTTGTTGAAAGTATTGTTTTGTCGACCAGCATGTCCCCCTCCCCTGACCCTCCCCTTTATGCCGCACTCAGTGTCAACTAATTCGGTCCCTGACGCTTCAAATTGCGACCAGATTCATTTGACTGAAACAGAACTTTTTTCCAAATCAATTGCCATAATGAACAATTTAAAAAGTCTAAAATGCTTATAGTTTCAAACTTCAAACCCCTAGACCTTAAAGTTGGGGATCTGAATCAAGTGTATGCACAATGAACAGCTAGTGTTTTTAATTGCTGAAGTTAAGAGAGCCCAATGCCTATCAAAAGATCTGATTTACAGTATTTTCTGGCATCAAGACTTGGTCATTATCCATGAAGTGTCTCTACGTTCTGCGTTGATGTTATTGGAAAGTGGCCAGTTTTTATTTATCATTTTTTAAACGTGGGGTTTGGAAAGGACCCTATATATAGCTGGTATCAAGGCTTTAACATAGTTGTGGTTGGGAAAGGAGCCCAATGCCCATCAAAATTATAAAGCTGATTGTTGACAACTGAAAATTTAGAAATCAAATTGTCAAATCCTGAAAGAATAATTGTTGAAATAATTTAATCTCAATAATTTTGATGGAGAGATAACTGACTAACTGAGTATGTTAGAGAGAAATAACATAAGCTTGCAATTTTGGTGATAGTGGCAAAAGTGCATCTTTGGTTTTCTTTTATTGATGAAGAGAAATAATCAAAATAAAATAACCTCAATAGTTTTCAATGCATCTAAAACTTATAGTGTGGAATGTTTTACAGTTCATGATTGTCATTCACAGTTTCTTTGTTGCACAACCTAAAGTTGTATTTTGATTGGCCTATTATCATTACAGGAAAAATTTAGAACTGCTACGGCAACGGTATTACTATGCTACATGGAAAGCTGATGGTACAAGATACATGATGCTTCTTTGTCGTGATGGGGCGTACTTGGTTGATAGATGTTTTAACTTTCGAAGGGTCCAGATGAAATTTCCCCGCAAAAATATGACTGAAGTACGTGGGTTAGAATTGTAATCTACAAATTAAATTACGTAACAATTTTTGTGCAATTTTCTTCTTTTTTTAAGAATTGTGTAGGCTGATGTTGCTTTTTCTATGAGTCTCAGCTTCACCACTTCACATTGCTTGATGGTGAAATGATAATTGATACCGTGAGTCCTCATAAGCAGGAGAGAAGATACCTGATCTATGACTTGATTGCAATCAATTGTGTCTCCTTAGCAGAGGTTGGATATTCACAAACTTAACTAATCAACACTGCTA
This sequence comes from Amaranthus cruentus, assembly GCA_019425755.1. Taxonomy (NCBI): domain Eukaryota; kingdom Viridiplantae; phylum Streptophyta; class Magnoliopsida; order Caryophyllales; family Amaranthaceae; genus Amaranthus; species Amaranthus cruentus. Next base: position 13,220,111 of record CM033465.1, on the reverse strand, counting down.
CTTTCCGTCTGTAGTTTATAGCTTGGTGTTATCTTCAAAACAGAAGTTTTAATCCAGTTTCAATACGCTGCGTGTATTTTGCACGCACAATTGGTTGTTATTTGTTGCCTCAAAATGTAAGTGTTTGTTCTATAGAACTTGTAATATGTTTCATTTTCCATCTGTATAACAATTGTCAAGTTAAAATAAATGGTGGTACTTGTACTATATTTAATTACCATACTTTTTTCTCCATTAATAATGAGAAGTTAGTACCCACCTTAGAGTGGGAAAGGGTGGTAGTGACAATGTTCAAAAATAAAGATTTATTAGGGGGTAGAAAATCATTATGATGTTGATGCAAGTAGACAAAAGAATTTACGTATAAAAATTAGCATATCTCTCTTTGCTCTTCTCCTAGCAAAAGTAGCTTTTGGATGTGTAAATGATGATTAAATGGCACCAAACTTCAGTTTTTAATAATGTATTCTGCGCATAAAGACTCGGATTTTGGTTACGATGTTCAGTGACTTGTTGCAACGTGTACCTTACTGAGATCTGAACGGTAAAACAGCAGCTACTGTGAATCTCTGAATTTTTCTTGTGAATCATTCAATATGTTTTTTGCACAAATCATTGTCTATCTTGCAGAGGCCTTTTTTTGAGCGTTGGAATATCATTGAGAAAGAGGTGATTGAGCCCCGTAAGCTTGAACGGAAGACAATGGACTCTCGTGGAAAGCCACCTTACAGATATGAGCTAGAACCATTTAGGGTATGCTGTTGAATTCACATTGTAGGTCTTTAATCAGGAAACACTCATGTTTGATACTTGGGCATTTTTCACTGTTGCTTGTTATGTCAGTAACTGTAAGTCTGTAACTGATCAAATATTTCAGGTTAGAAGGAAAGACTTTTGGTTGCTGTCAACCACTGGCAAACTTTTGAAGGAATTCATCCCTAATCTTCCACATGAAGCTGATGGTCTTGTTTTTCAGGTACTTTTTGCTAGTTTTTATTTTAAAGGGAAGGGAAAAAAAATCTCTGCTTCCATGCAAATTCACTTTTTAAAAATTTACTTATTCATATTTCAAATGTTTTCCTGTTTCCTGGTCCTTATTATTATTGCCTTATTTGGAAATGGAATCCAAATCCACCACTTTGTTTAATTTTTCTTCCCTTTTAATATTATCACATATAACTTTTCATCTTAATCTTGCGATAAACCAAATTACCTCTTAGAAACTGACATTTTGACTAAGTGGCAAAATGACCGAACAGGGGAGTAATTTTTACTTGCTTATGGAAGTTATGTAGATTCATAATTGTTTGTCAAACTAATGAGTGGTGGAAAAAATTTTGGCCTATGGAAAGTTGGAAATTGGGAGTGTGAAATTGTTAGAGGAAATGCACAACTATATTTTCTGTGAGTTTATTTATAAATAAAGATTTGGATGGAAGGATAAAATTATCCAACTTATCATTATAAATGACGAAGGGATTAGGCTCAGTAAAGGAAAACTAAAGTTTTGATGGTAAGATTCAAATGGATGTCTCTCTGATCCAAACAAAATTTGTGGAATATTTATGATGGCCACTATCCTCTTTCTCACCTTCTTCAACTTGCTTGCTGATTGCTATTTTCTGTAATTGTTTGTTTCATTCTGTCGTTAACTAGTATATGGGTGCTTTTTCCAGCTTTTACCTTCAAATTTCTGTGAATTTTTAAATTGAGAGACCCTGAAGTATTTGTTTTTTTTTTGTTAATAAACTGGCATGTTTGTTCTTTCTAGTGCTGGGAGGATCCTTATGTTCCCAAGAAACATGAAGGACTTTTAAAGTGGAAATATCCTAAAATGAATTCAGTTGATTTTCTCTTTGAGGTAATGTTTTTTCATTAACTTATGGAAATTGAAAGTTATGGAACATTCATCAATATGTTACTCATGCGCATGAAATATCTCTAAGAAAAACTAACTTCACTTTCATTTATATGCTACTGACTGTGTATAGTCTTAATATTTTTTGATGGCAGATGGGAGAAAACGGCAGAGAAAATCTTTATCTCTATGAGTATGGGAAAAAACGGTTGCTGGAGAACAGTAGGATTTCATTCCGAGGTAAATTATCTATCTCATTCTTGTTTTTCTTGTCCCTTCCCTCTGATTGCTGCTGCTGTCTTCCATTCAATTAATTTGGTGATTAACAATTGCAGACACTGGTTTATGCCACGTCTATTTTGTTTCGAAGTAGCTAAAATGATAGAGTAAGACTAAATAGTTAGATATGTCGATTATATATGTCCAGCTCTCTTCTCTTGCTGCTGGAGTATCTCAAACAAATATTTCTCGCGTCGTAAAGGAGTGAAAAATCGCGGTTACAAGGAATATCACTGCCAATATTTGGCGTCACGATAATCACGTCACCGTTTTGTTACCGCGAAGCATTAATTTGCATGGTTGTCTTCCTTAGGGCTATTCTGTAGTTATGTGCCATTGGTTTTCCTTTTTAATTTTCTTTTTATGAAAATTCTTAGTTTTCTCAAATAAGAACTGTTTTTGTTTTGAGCACCAAATATCTTTTAGTGGCAATTACTTTGGATATTCATTTTAAAGGTTTCTGTGTTACATAAGGGAAGAAACGAAAAAACAAGGCTGATTTAGCTACAAGGAAACATCCATAATCTGTAAATTAGCCAATAAGATCTGGAATTTTCAACCTAATTTTATGGAAATATTGGTGATCCAGAAACTTTCTTTCCGATGATTGTATTTCCTCTTTAAAAGAGTACTAGTAAATTTATTGGAATATTACTTAATTTGATTCTAATGTCCATCTTCTCTCATGGGCTTCAAAATTTTACAGATGCTGATCCATCTCTATATGCTGGTAAAATAGTTGAATGCTCCTTTGATCTAGACAAAGGCGTGTGGGTTTTCATGCGAGTGAGGACCGATAAGGACACACCTAATGCATATAACACGTACTTGCAGGTCCATTACAGATGCTCGACTTGAATCGTGTTATCTAGCTGTTGTGTTTTGTACTTCTCGAACTTCATTATGCTGATCACAACCTTTATCGCATTACACAGGTTATGCAAAGTATTAAGGACAATATAACTGAGGAGGTCGTGTTGAACGAGATAGAACAGATAGTACGACTGCCCATGTATGCTGATAGAGATCTAATTGATAGCAGACCCCGGACGAAAGCAAAACCACCACTACAAATAGATGGAAGGTGAACACAACGGACAATTTGTGCGTCCAACGATATTGTAGGCATCAGTTGTGTAATTAGTTAGGGATATCGGTAGCTTGTATGTTATGGTCACATGATTGTTATCTTGATTCTTGAGGGATAAAATTTTTATAGGTGGATTAGGACTTGGAATAGTGATAGGTTAGTCTTCTTCCTTTTCTACTTAAATAACCCTTCTAAATAAGGTCGTCTTGTTGAGATCGTCGCTCTGATAATATCTTACAAACGATGTGCTAAAATACGTACGATTTTAGCTACCATTGCAGTAGTGTGAATGCGTTATGGTGATGTAATAATGTTGTAAATAGAATTGAATATCGAATTATGAGTGTCGTTTTTTAAACGACTCACAAATAATATCAAGTTGAAAAATACGGATATGAGATTAGCATATAAGTAGAGAATGTGTATGAGATAAATATTTTCTTTCCTAATAAGGATCATTTTCTAGCAGTACAGCGCGTTAAGCGTTCAACAATAGATATATCATTGTCAGTTCATACAAACTGTTCTGCTGATCTATACGTACAAGCTCTCGAGGCTGAGGCTACAAACCCATATGCCGAGACGAGACAAAACGCCATGCCTGTGAAACTCACTATTATACAAACTCATAACATGTTTTTTCGACTCCTATGATACACAACTGAAGCGCAGCCCAGTGAAACAAGCAATACAGCAGAGAAGTAAAAGAAACAAAAGAATTACCATGTACATAATTCGACAGCAACATTCCACAAATAACGAAGTGCGACTGCAGTTTAAGACCCATTTTTGAAGTTTACAGAGTCTCTGGCTTAAGCACAACAACCACTCGAAGCAGGTGTCCTTTGCTCTTGCTTGTGTTTCAAGACGTTCCTTTTCCCCGCATTAGTTCCTTCTTCCAACAGACTCGGAACATCCATAATCTGTAAATTAGTCATTTACAAGTCTCGGTAATACAGCTAGTGGAAAATTTTACGGCCCGTTTGGTTGACGGTGTTAATTGGTGGTAATGAGAATGATTTACAGTGCAAATTTTCACGATATGTATCATGACATTCTCGTGGTAATGAAAGTTCGATCATAAATACGGTTTTTTGTTCACAATATTTCATTATCGCCTAATACCACATCTTCAAATGGTAATGCATTGGAATGAATTTTGTGAAGAAAATGATATTGTTGAAGGAGTATAAGCATGTCCATTAAATTGGTCAAGAGATATTCCTTCTAAAATTACCCTAACTTTTCATAACCATTCCCACCATTTGGTATTGATTACTAAACAGGCCGTTAAAGTATTGTAATGAAGCTGAGTTTGCATCTTAACACCGCTTTTCTAGTGTTGACGACTTTTCTGTTACGGTTACTGTGGGGTTTGGTCTCGGGAATTTGGAAGAAAGGTGAGGGATGGAAGTACGAGGAACATACGACTTTTATCACGCTCGAATTGCAGAGTTTCTTACTATCCTCCCCCACACTACTAATAAGTAAACCAGGAATACTTCCTGCATCCAACCATATACTATCTAGTATTGATCACTTTCCGAGGAAAGTGCAATGTTAGAGGATGTATAGCTTAAAGCAATGGAATCGATCAAAACCTTGCAAATAAGGATGATCAAAATACCTTGCAAGTATAACGACACCACTCAAAATACGTGGAAAACATATTACCTTCAAAGCAAGCTCTTGAAAGCACTGCTCTACATTTTCTCGAGTTTTAGCGCTGCATTCAAGAAATAGACTTCCTAACTGTTGCGCAAGAGCCGAACCTTCTTCCCTAGTCACAGCTCTTTCCGAATCCTAAAATAACAAACAGCGAATCCCTTATATCTATGAGTATCAACCGTATATTACCAGTTGATGTGGCAGAAAGAATACATCGAAGTATAGGGCAGGATTTACCTTATCAACTTTATTTCCGACAAGCATCCTCACACAATCTTGATTAGTTGAATAAAGCTCAACCTCTTTAGCCCAAACATCCGACAAGTTGGCAAAAGTCTCTCTTCTAGTGACATCATACACTAAAATAGAAGGAAATAAGATCGAAAAGGCCAGTGTCAATTAAAAGGATTTGAAATTGTCCTACATAAAACTAGCATGATAATAAGACAACAGCAAGTCACATAGTCCCGCTTTAGCATCGGCCTCGACAAGAATAGGAAATGGTATGATACAGAGAAAACAAAGTACAAACAATCTTAGGAAGGAAAAACAAATATCTCCCACTTTTAACAGCTAAGTTTAAAAAATGTATGTTTTCATTTAAGTCAACAAATGCTTAAGATTTTAAAATATTGCATACCTAAAATAATCCCTTGGGCCCCTCTGTAGTAGGAGCTTGTTAATGTTCTGAACCTCTCTTGTCCAGCTGCAAAGGAGATAATACATACATTATCATTGTTATCCATGCTGAAGATGAAGTATTTATGCAGGTTGACAAATCGATTCACCGCATACAAGATAAATGTATCGTAACAAGGGTGAAGGGTGTCCGTAAGATAAGGGTGGCTTGCTGAAGACACGTATGACTTTTAGACAAAGGTGAATTTCGAACTTCAAAGACGCATGGATAAATTGCTTATACATAAACAAGATAACATTATACAAACAATTGAACAATTTTAAGATGTAATCTGGAGATATAATAACTGATTCAATTGCAATAACGCCAAAGCGTTATCGCATAAAAGTGAATGCTATATGAAACGATTTTCTAGTCTCGGTGATCTTTTATATGAATTCTCCTTCACACATTTCTATTTTAAGCCATGTAGACTTTTAGGCCTAAACCTCTCATATACATTCTCATTCTTCCCGTCCATATCATTTTTGGCCTCCCTCTTTCTCTTTTGGTATCTCGGTGGTCTTAACCTTCCACCTTTTTTGATAGGTTAGTTTTGGCTGTCGCACATGTCTTGAGCGATGAAGACAATTTTCCTTTATTTTATCTTCAAACACCCTTCAAAAAATATTCTCATTTCTAGTTTCATCTTTCAATGTATTAGTTCATCCATCATAACATACACATCTCGACTTCCTCTATCTTCCTACTACAATCCATTTTTGAGGACAAAATTTTGACCCATATAATAAATCAAGTCTAATAATAATTCAAACACAAAAATAGTTTGTCAAACTCCTCGATCACATAAACCCAGTTCCACTGCTTCACTTGAACCAATCACACTCTATGCAGCAGTCATCAAATCTAGGTCAATATCTTCGTTTTTAAAAAATTACCCTAAAACATGAAACATTCACTCAATCGTAGTTCTTGTAAATATTTTTCTCCCCCTCCACTGTGTTTAACTTGTCGTTGCCATACACTTTATAAACTTTCCTTTCACACCTCTAATTGTTGTCTTGGTCTTAAGAGTCCTTGTATTCAACGCTATTTTTTCATTCCTACGTCAAACTAAGGCTAGGTTACCTTCTTACTTCCTTTTCACTACAACCTTCACTTCTTCCATCCATCGAGTTTTGTCATTCTACACTATAATCATTCCATCTAACTCTGTTCAAGATCTTATAGGCAAGAAATTTAAGTCTTTCTCTTGACCCAGGCAGAGTCTACATCCACCTCAATTACACGCCCAGCTTTTCCAACAAATATATCAAAAAAAATTCCCTCCATCCTTTTAGTCTCCTGCATCTTATTCTTTGTTTCTTTGGTTTCTCGTTTTCTTCTACTTTACTTGGCCTCTATTTCTTCTCATTGTTAATATAAAATCCATTTGAGTAGCATTTACTCCACTCTAGTAAGTCACTAAAAGGTTTTTCTCTTCTTAAACCACGTGTTAACGACCATCTTGTATTCCCTCCATCCGAAATTTTAGTCATCCTTGTAGTTTATTTCTAAATACCTTACATTAGTTGAATAGTAAAAGAAGCATGATAAGACTACAACAAAGACATAGTTTGGTGTAATATATAGGGATCAAATCTTCCACAAAACAAAGAGCCTAAACTATGTAAAGGTGAACTTTCTATTCGAAACACTTTTTCATCACCAAGAGAATGCATGTATTTACACTTTAGAGTGTCAAGACTAAACATGGTTTAGAATTACGACGGAGAAGAAGAATGTAGTGCATGGTACAACTCGTTATCACTTACCGGTGTCCCATATCGTAAGTTTTATCCTCTTTTCACGAACAGTGAGCATCTTAATCTTGAAATCCACTCCTACACAACATCAAGATGAACTTTTCAGAACTCATATTTTCTAGGCAATGTCATATTGGCAATAATTCAACTAATAAGCAACATTCAACTAATAAGCAACATTCAACAAATCTCCATCAAAACATAGTTTTCCCAACCAAAAATTAAGATACTTGATGCAAGCATGGTTTGGTACTTCATTTAGCTTGATACAAGATACCTAACTCTATAACTTTGTTTGGCAGATAGATTAAGACAATTTCCAACAAAGATTTTGGGCATATCTCCTTCAAAACTTACAAGAAAAACAAATTGAGACCATGTTTGATCCCCATATTTTATAGATAAAAACATATTGATCCCCGTACTATGACAAACAATAGCCCAATCCAAAATTTTGTAAGTTCAACTAAATCTTAGAAAGCATAAGAATCACAAACATTAAAACATGACATTATTGTAGGCCTATTGAAAGCTAATACATTAATGATAATTGTACTATTTTATTGATCATTCAATATGAAACAAAAAAATTGAAATTACAACATTTCATGACCCATTGAGCTATTTAGTAGCTCCCATCTAGACAAGTGATTAGAAGGGTCGAATGTACACAATCTTATCCAAAAATTGTCTCCGATTGTCCCTTGATAGCAAACGTCATTTGCAACTTCACAACAAGAATTACAAAAGAAAAAGGCTAAAAACAAAAAACCCAGATCCAAAAACTTCAAAAATTCAAATTAAAGTGACTATAGATGGCAATCTAATTAACTTTAAAATAACAAAAATGGTATTGATGGGTGACCAAAAAGGAAACTATGATTGTCGGCAAGATAAACAAAGTAAAATGTTTAAAACACAAAACCCAAGTAAAATTTCAACACAAACAATGAATTAATAGTATAAAGATACAATCTTTGCAATAAAAAAAGAAGAAAAATTACCAATAGTAGGAGTAAGATCATCAAGAACATTAGAAATGAAGCTAACAAGTAAACTACTTTTACCCACACCAGAATCACCAATTAACAACACTTTAAATGATAGATCATATGAAGAAGCTTGATTATTTGAAGTTGAACCCATTTTTTTATCTTTATTCATATATTTCCCCTCTCTAGATTCAATATTTATGTATTTATGTGTGTGTAAAAATAAAAAATGGAGCTTTTATTGGAAGGGACAGAGAGAAAAGATTGGCAACGGGAAAAAGAATCTGTAATATAATCTTAATGATATTAATTATATCATTTCAACAAAAGAAAATGGAATTAATGCATAGAAATTGGTTGATTTCACCATAAGAATATTGTGTGTGGTAATAGAGAAATAAGCACCTGTTAGTTTCAGAGTTCAGACAAACACAAGCAAAGGAAAAGAAACAAAACAACAAAAAGAAGAGTTTTTTTTGGTACTCTCTTGATCATGGGGCAGGCTGAGAAAGACGAGGTGAGAATCGAATTTAAGATTTTTTTTGAAAAATATTATTTATTTTCAAGTAAAATAAGATTTGATTGTTTTTTTAAAGGTATTCTTAAATTATTGTTGTAATGAAGTGTTATGGGTTAGTTTAGTAGTTGAATATAAGTTAATTACGGTAGTGTGAAGAAAGTTAATCTTTTAATTTAACTTATAGTCGAATACATAATATTATATAAAATGTGGTAAGAAAATGTATACCAAGCATCAAAAAATGAATTTTAGGTGATTCAATCAAACAAAGTACTTAAGTACTTCCTCCGTTCCATAATACTTGCTACTGAGTGTGACATATTGTGTGCGAGAATGTCACAATCAGTAGCAAGTATTATGGAACGGAGGAAGTATATTTGAGCAATATTTTGGCAACAAGATCAGCAAATGTTGTGACTCGTACATGTAGAGTTAAATATCGTAGGTCAATCATCTAATATATAAATCAAATATTTTCATATAAGCTTGAGGGTGGGTTGTGATCGATCTTCACTTTTATGATAGAAGTTTAATCCTCATCGACTATAAAAAATTAATTTGATCTGATCTGATTTGAAATTTTAAAAATTATTATTGCCATTAAGCTCAAGTTAAGTTGAGTTAAAACTTAAAAGTGTAAATTTGAGGGAGAGAAAGGGTGTTGTCATGGTTGGTTAGTTCTCCAACTATTTTGTTTGTTTAGGTGATTCTTTGATTGTGATGTTTCCACTACTTTCCTAGTTCTTCCTATGCAAGGATAGGAGACTAAGACAACCTAGGAAGTAGGAAGTCTCTAGCTTTCCTTAATTAGTTTACCCTTTATTTTGTAGTAATTTTTTTTGGTAATTCACATTAAAATATTATATTTTGTCTTATTTACTATAAGTGTTCCATTTGTTTTATGCACTCTATCTAATGCGCTTATTCAATACATAATATCTCTAATTGTGCATTAATAAAAATTGTGGAAAGTTAATATTAATAATCCTTTTATTGACGAATCAAATAAGATTCTACTTGACTATGTTTTAGCTTATAAATCAATAATAAAATACAAATTAAGAATAGGAGGGAATATAAATTTTTTATTTAATTAGTAAGAATAAAGTAATTTTAGCAGAAAATAAGAGACTAATAAAAAATAAATAAGTTATTTATTAGGTATTGCCAAAAAAAAAAAACTATAGGTGTAGCTATTAATTTAAACAAGTGAAAATATTTCTATTTTTAAGTATTATCGCACGGCATTTATTTAACTCTTAGTCTCATCTACAAATTCATTTTCTCGTTCGGATACTTTTATGAGAGATCGTATTTCAAAGAGACGATTTCAAAACAAGAAGCCCACATTTTTATTTTCTCTTTAATTTGTAGTATTAGTTAAGCTATTTAGCCTATATATTTAATGCGTCTTTCGGTATGTGTTAAAAATAATGATATTAAATATGGTCAAAGTTAGTATAATGTAGGTACATGGGTGGGATGGGCATCGTTGTCATTCTTGATTACGTTGTAGCAAATCATCATTAAAAGACAATTACGACTAAATATCAAAATTAAAGACTTACTAATTACTATAATGATAAGTACAAGCTGGTAATGGGGTCAGTGGGCCCACTCAGTGTACAGGTGCAATGTGATATTTTCCTGCCTTATCTCTGCCTTTTGTGGACCCAAATTTATTCCAAGTATTTGACTATGATTGGTTTTTTTTTGCATCTTTTAAGTTTGAACTCTTTTGTGTTCGACATCGATGTATCCCGCTTATAGAAAAATATGGTCAGAGTTTAAGGAGAGAAGACGGCAATTTATACTTATATAGAAGCGGGCGGTCAAAGAGTTTCTCGACTCAAGAAGAGTCTTTAAAGAGAGGAAAACATGCAACAACCCGTATTAATAGTAATATGTATTTAGATTTGTTTTTCTTTTTTCATTTTTGATTCGGAGTATAATAGAAAATCTCTACAAATAAATGAGAAGAGATAATTAATCATTCTTTTACAGGACGAGAATTAAATTCTTATGTTTGAACTTCAAACACCTCGAGTTTTTTTAACCATGACCCACTTGCAATATTCATATATTAGAGCTATTGTGATTTTTCAAAAGCATAAAAATTTTAATTTTAAAGTAATTTTTAAATTAAATATGCCCTAATTTTCTAATAAGTTGTCATTTTGACATGTTCGAGCATGGGAAGGAGAGGAGGTAATCAAGGTGGGATTGCAATGTCGTAAATGACAAATCGGACACATTTTATGATTGTACGTGACAAATGATTCTAGAATTTTAAAAAATCCACAAAGCTAGGAATGTTGTTAACAGTGGTATATCCTTTCCCTGCCAAAACAAATGTATCCCACAATAGTCAGATTTTTTAGAGTATGTTTAAGAAATTATGTAAAAGTAAAACCTTCAAATCTAGTACACATTTAACATATCAAACTACAATTATGTAAAGCCAACTATTGCTGGCTAATGTTAGGGGGAGGAGGTGGCGGTGCTTGCATCTGGAAGCCTTGGGGTGGCGGAGGCGGTACGTTTCCCATTGTGAAGTTCCCCATTCCAGGATTCCCGGATGGGGGAGGTGGTGGTGCTGGAGGTGCCCCACCAGGAGGCAACGGCCTTGGACCATTAGCCATTGATGGTGGAGGTGGTGGTGGCATTCTTGGGGGATTCCCAGCTGGAGCACCGGGTGGAGGTCCTTGTGGCGGTGGTGGAGGCTGTGGAGGTGCATTGGAAGGTGCAAGAGGCCTTGGTGGGACCCCTGGGGCTGAAGTACCATTTGGTGCAGTAGGAGGTTGTGGTTTGTTTGCCTCTGGTGGCTTGGGCTTGAAATATAACTGAAGCTGCAATATTAAAAATCAATCAGTAGGCTTCAAAACAAAATTTACCATCAACACGAAAATTACACCCCAGACATACTGTGAACATCTTGGAGTCGGGATCCCAATGTGAGAAGAATTTGGAGGTCGACTTGTCAATTTCGGTGCTAGGAACCTGAATCCGGAAGCAAAGCAAATTACAAAAGCATAAAAAATGATTCGAATCCTTGAACAAAATCATAAATTCAACTATATTTACCTTGAAAGATATGATTTCATAAGGTTCAGCAGCAAACAGAAGATACTGGAATCTTTTGTCAAAAGCATCAACCCTCTATTGAAGGGAAAAAATAAGTAAGCAGCAGCTGGATCATTAGTAAAGCAGAAAATATCCAATATCAAAAAATTACCTGTTCAAAAGAAGACATAAACCGGTGCCTAGGCTTAGTGTTGTCCTCAATCTCAGGATACTCTATCTGCGTTTACGTAAAGGAACATTAGCAACTCATTCACCAAGAGAGCACAAGTTTAAAAGAAAATTTGGAAATAATAAAAGCACAGTCAATAATAACCTGGAAAAGAAGAGAGCGCTGCTTTGTCTCAGGATCAAATTGCTTCGTTACTCGGTACCCAGGCCGACCAATCTTGACTACATGAATCAGAAAGAAAATTTAGGCTGTCAGAGATGATACAATACCTTGAATCAACTGAAGACCATACAATTAATTTTGCCAAACAAAATTAAAGAAAGATGTACGTATGATTCACACAGGATATGAAGGTAAAGAACAAATCAACCTGCTTAAGAGTTGGGACAAGCAGTAGAACCAACAAGATCGTGCATTTTAAACAGTTGCTTCAACACCAAAGAATTGAGGAAATTATAAAATCAAATTAGTATCCCACTTTTCAAGCCACATGGGAAAAATGCCTAAAAAAGAGAATCGGATCTTGTCACACTTAGAGTAAATACTACTTTTTCAATGAAAACGGTAAGATAGTGGATTGAGTGTGCATAAAATAATCTTGAGGTGGCCTATCTCTGTGAATCCTGCATATCTCACACAGGCATCTCCCACAGTACTCAAAGATTCAGCAATGCAGCCAGGAATGAGACCTAAGTTATTTTAAGCTACACGGTGGTAAGAGTGTCAGCCAGCCACGTGCGGTCGTGCGCTCATTACCAAGAGTTTGACATGCACATGGTGCAGCATGTTGAAAGCCAGAAGTTCGTTATAAACATTGGATCCAGACATCAAGACATACCAACAACAATAATGCCCAAGCCTAATCCCATCATGAAAATTACTCCAAACTGATATGAATCTGCTTTGAAGTTTGAACATACATTTCATTAAAAAATAACGACTTATCCACATTTTTTCCTATAAAAATTGTCTTAGTTTTGTTTGTAAGCATATGTAACATAAAGTTGTCATCAATTTTCCGCCCACTAATAATTTATGTTCTTTGTCGGTCAAAATATCAACTTATCCAAGTGAAAATTGAAAAGTTCAACCCAGATTACATACTCAATTAAAGCCTAATGACTATCCGAAATGTTAATGAAGATGTAAAGATAGTCGGCATATAATGGACCAATCCTGTAGTATGCAGTATATCTCTACTTATTATCACAACGAATGTAACCTAATTTGCAGTAAGAATCCGTAATTAGCCCAAAATAGCAAAAAAAAATTCTTGTAGCAATCCGCAGGGGATACTGAATTAGATGGCACCATGTCACAACAAATGATGGTATCTCCATTATACAACAGTCTTACATATACGAAAATTCCATAACCTATGAATCCATATCAATGGAAACTCCAACACTTGAAGCAAGACCCTAGAAAAATTCTCTCATCCCAACATAAAGCCAGGACTAAAATCCATCCAAGAATTTTTTATCATCAACAAAATGAAACTATCCAATCTCATCCATCTAATCAAACAACACCAGTAAAACCCAAACTATCATATGATGTAGTAGTCCCGGGTCATTTCATCAAAAAGCCCATTTAATATTTGTCTAACATATAACACATTCGAGTTTGTTCATCACACATTAGCTAAATGTTCAGCCGCCCCCATACTAGCATATGATACAGAATAATGGCAGCCGAGTTTGTTCATAGCAGGCCGACTTTGTTCACACACATGTGAATTTCCAGCTGATCATTTACAGATATACTAACATATAAAACAGATAGCAGCCGACCTTTATCACACATACAAAATGTTCAGCCAACACTGTACTAACATATAAAACACAAGAATGGCAGCTGAGTTTGTTCATCACATACAGATTTAATGTTCAGCCGACCCTATACTAATATCAAAATTCGCCACTGCTGGTCCTCAATTGAAAACAACAACAGAAAAACATCAGAAAAGAAAAAACGAAAAGAAACAAACCAGTTTTGCGAATATCAACTTTGCGTTTATTAGGTTGAGGCTGAGCAGGAGCATCTTTAGCTTCACGAGCAGCTCTTTTAGCCAAATTGGTTTGATGACGTTTGCCTTGAGTGTGAGCCAAGTAATTTCCCTCATTGTTGTGCAATGTTAAACACAGTTTACACTCGTAGCTGTAAATTAATCGCCATTAAATTAAAGTACAAGAACTCAAATTAAACAAAAAAAAAAAGAAGAAATTGAGAAATTAAACCTAACCTTCCAAGATGATTGCGCATAAAATAGGGATCTTTAGCAAGATCAATAGTCTCGAGAGCGAGACGACGAAGACGTTCTCGACGATCAATGGCTTCATTCTGGGCAGAAGCGGCGCCTCCACTACCAGGCTTCGATCCCCACTCTCTATCCATTTCTCGTTTTCTACCTGTTTTGGAGCTTTTTTTTTTTTGAACGTAATTAATGTATATAATGTAGAAAAAATGTTTTTTTAATCACAAATTCTTACTTGAGACCGTCTACACAATAGACGTCTCAAGTTTTGGATTTGGCCTAATGATAAATTAAAAAAAAACTGATTGGTGGTTTTGTAAGTTAAAAAGGGAGATATGGGTTGGGCTCTTGAGAGACGTCTATAGTATAGATAGTCTCTCAAGAGAGGGTCTGTTTTTTAATTGCGTAGGAAAAAAAAATTTATAAAAATATTTTTATTTCGGCTTTTTGGTTGGTTTTTAGTTAAACGATTAAAAGATATGGTTTGGTTTGTAAAAGCTAAATTTTAAATCAAAATGAAAAAAATCAAATTGTTAGATTTTAGCTTATTTTTCCACTTTTTCTCTAATAACGTAGTCAACTGTTAATACTTCCTCCGTTCCATAATACTCGCTACATTTTTTCTTTTGGGAAATTTCATATTACTTGCTACATTTCCTTTTTTTAGTAAAAAACCAATCATTTAAAGTTATACCTACTCTTATTTTTATCCTACTCTATATCTAATTACTCCTATTTTTCTTTTTCATTTTTCAACAAATAATATTAAAATTCAAAAAAACAACTTTCCACCTACTGCTCATCATTGCATAGTAACTTCTTAATCTTTGTGCCCATACAATAGTAGCAAGTAAATCAAAACAGAAAAACTATTTAATTTTATCAAACATGTTTTTAAGCAGATGACTCATCCGGCCATATTAAAAGTCAACAAAAAAGTAAAAACAATCTAACTAGTCAAACAAGCCAACAAGTAACAATCATTTGGCAAATGAGTAGAAGAGTGAGGACATTTTGTGAAAAATGGTATTGACTTTATTATGGAGACTAGATTTGATTCTCTAATCTTTATTCTTTTTTAATTCGATGGTCTTAAATTCTTCGAATTAGTTATATTAAAAAATAATTAAGATTCACTTTTTCGTTTCATCAATGCTTAAATCCTTATTTCTTTCATACACCTGTAATTTACTGACTAGTCAAAAAAGATTGAAATTGACGTGCTACTACCTCTGTTTCGTTTTAGTTGCACCATAGGGGTTTGACACTTTTTTTAAGGGCTGTCAAATCAGTATGGTAAAAGTAGAAATAAGTAGATAGTGGTTGTGACTTGTGGGTATATTAAATAATTAATGGGATGATGTATGATTGATGGTCATATGTGGAGTAGGAATAAAGTGAGATAAAATAAGTAGATTATTTTTGCCAAAAATAGTAATGTTGCAAGTAATATGAAACTTCCAAAAATGATAAGTGTTGCAAATAAAATGGAACGGAGTAAGTATTTACTAACTATAAAACTTAATAATACAACTTTAACCCTTTATTAGCATAGAGAGAGCAATTTTTATCTTTATTTTTTGCTTTAACGAGCGGTTTAAATGAAATTTTTGGATGGAAAAGTGTTAATCTTTTTGTAAATCTGTTAGTCTATAATATAAGAGAAATACTCCCTCCTATTTATCTTAATAGTCCCATTTGATCGGACACATTTGCCAATGCAATAATTTCATCGTTAATATCTCTAATTGTGTATAATTAAAAATTGTAAAAAGTTGATATTAATAATCTTTGCATTAAAATGAATCAAACAAGACCTCACTTGACAATATTATAACTTATAAATTGAGAATAAAATACAAATTAAGAGTGATTGATGAATAGTGTCAAAAGTCAAATGAGACTAATACCTTGAATGGGAGGGAGTATTTTTTATCCACTTTACTTTCGACAATATCTTAATATGTTTTTTGAGTTTGGATCGAGAGATATCGAATTAAGTTAAAGTTGAAAAATGTGATTATGATACTTAAATCATAATTAAGTATATTATAATTCGTATTTATATCTCTTATTTTGTTTCTTAGTGTACTCTTTTATATACTTCATTTTATTATTGTGGCAAATTCAAACGCATGTAGTATGTAAGATTTGTAAATTAGTCTGTAAAATGTAAGTTCCTTGGGCATAATTCACCTGCCAGAGCTAGGTGTTCAAAACAGATTCGATATTTACCCGATTTTTGTAATCTAACCCGACTTGACACGACTTCAAAACAAATTTAAAATCATGTAAAAATCAATGTAGACAAAAGATCCGATTTAAAATCAACCAGAAACACGTGACCCGAAATCAATCCGATAACCCGAATGAACACCTCTGAGTCCTGCGCCTGCCTTTGCTTATTCATTTAGTGATTGAACAAAATCACATTTACAATGGTTTTTGTTGACATCCAAGCATTACAGCCACCTTTACGATGATGTAGCGATGGATCATGACGGAGGAGGGTGGCATCATATCTCGGTGGAACCGCAGAGCAGAATGGTATTGGATATAAATGTAACAAATTTAATGAGACTGATGAGTATATAGAAATCCAGAAGTCAAAAGAGACGGAAAAAATGGGAGAGGGTTTTCCGTCTCTCGAGAGTACATGTATTTTGGGAGAAAAATAAATTCACTAATGCATGGTTTAATGATTTACAATATGGAACAATCCCTATCGGAAAAGTAGTACAAAAAATAGACGGGAAATTTAGAAAAAAGCGCGAAAATGAGTTAATGTATGCACTCTTATACTACTACAACACCAAACGCAACCACACGATTTACACAGACGAAAAGCTCTATATAACGAATCAGAAATGTGTCCATCTCTTCTTTCACCGTATAACATAAGATAAGATCGCATATCTTCAACTCCCAGCCACTTCGGTGGGGAAAACTCGTTTTATAAAATTTAGAAATCGTTCAGAGTAGAAAGTTGGGTCGACAGCTGATATCGATATGGAATCAAATTGAAGAGATTTATACGCATGCTCGATCTTCTTGCTCATGTTATAATCCTGCAGTATATCAATTATACCTAAGTATAAGACCACATCATACACCTCGTGAAATGTTGGCTCAGACTCCTCGGTTCGTTCTGCTCTAGCTGGCATGTTCACTCCAAGCTGAATTTGAAGCCTACCAAAAAAAACCGAAAGAAAATTAACAAGCAATCCAAAATTCAGACGGGCGAGTAGTCTAGGTAGCAACATGGATGTGGGAACCGAGTCTCAACCAAGGTAGTTATCGCCTTAACGGTAGAGAAGATATAAATCACAAAAACTTGGAACAATGATAATATGCTTTGATTATAACATCATCAATAAAACACCAAATATAAGGATCCTAAAGGCTCTTTCCGCGTGAATTTTTCTTGATGTGCTTCGTGCCTTGCCAAAACAAAAACCAAACGAAAGTATAATACGCTTTTTTTAAACCCTTTCCCGACCAAGGTCTTTCGGTAAGAGGGAGTAGCAAGAATTCCGTTTCTTATTATTTGGATATGAATTGAAGATGAAGACAAGAGTGTTGGAAATACTTCACAAGTGAGGAAAATCCCACATCACTCAAATAGCTGGTTGTGGACTTGCATATAATGCTTGCGGAGAAATCCTCCTAATACCATATGGTTTACGAAAAGAGTGAATCTAATCAAGAGTGTATATAAGTCAATGCTCATGCTCATTACCCGAGGGTTTGTGCACCTGAGCCCATGCGTGCACTGTGGGTGTGTCCACACGAGTGGCCCATGGGGTGATTATGTGACGAATTGTCACGGCCTAACAAAGAACATAGAGGGGTCTAGTTTACTTTTCTTCTCAATAGCTTATATGATTGTAAAATAGAAAGGTTTAGAGGAAGAAAAGACCCAATTATATCTTCCCTCCCCTTTGTTCTCGTTCCTTGCGCACTCATTCCCTCATTTCCACAGAATATCGTGCGAAATCTCCAAGTAAACAAGGATTCTACGTCAACCGAATATTGTGGAGCAAAAGATGCCTTATTAACCAGACAATGACTTTGTGTTCACCTAACCTTAAGGGCAACTTACAATGCTAAAACCTAAAGGGGGGCAAAATGAGCCGACCCAGCCCCAAATATGATCAAGCCGGCCTGAAAATGACCTAATCAAAATCTTGACCAAGGTTCACATAAAACCCAAAAAAGACCCGACCCAATAGCCTGAATTACGTCCTTCATTTCACAGGTAAGGGTGAATCGATTTTAGATTTTTCGTCATATAGAGTGAGCATACCATTGTGAATCGAAACTAGTCAGTCATAAAAACGAGTACATTATGAGAAGAATTATGTATACCTTGCTGTGCCTGGCAGGAGCAAATCGACTTCTTCATTACCTGCTGCGGAAGCTGTTCTTAATCTACTTCCTCTTATATGAGAGCCCACAACAACACTGCTATCATCACCTCGCGGAACAAGAACAAGACTTTGTGGATAAGCAAATATGCCATCATCCCAAGCATCTGCCATCACATATTCATTTTAAAATGTTCAAATTCTGACGAAATTCATATAAAAGAACGCAACTTATGATGGGTTTGTTTTGTTTTTTCTCGTTTCACCGCAGTAAGCAGATTGGACCGGTTGAGTAATATGCAATTTAAGTACACCTTTGTGAACTTTAACTATCGAAGATTCAAAGGACCTTTTTTTTGCAAGAGTTTGTGGGAGACCTCGGTGGCTTTTTATACCATGATAAGGAATCATCTCAACTGATCACAACTAAAAGCTTAAGCTAAATTTTGGAGCCGAAGATGTAAAAACTCTTACCACTCAGGCTACATGGGGAACCCACACTCATTTTTACCTGGAACGACATTCGGTTATGAACGGGGAACGGGAACGGAAAAGGGAACAAGGAACGCTACCCTGATTGACTCGGGAACGATTGGGTACGAGATACATTATGTGTAAAAAAACAAAATTAAATTAAATGATTTTTTGCTTTAAAAAATTGTTTTTAAGTAGAATTTATTTTGGTTTTGCAAGTTTCATCTCATTTTTCCTTCTTTCTTATTCTTTAATTTGTAAATAAAGCCTAAAATGCATTTTAAAAGAGATGTTCTACATCGGAACGTCACCTCAAGCGATTTGGACCCTGTTTTATGGTGATTACGGACGAACGTTTTCGGATCGTGAAACGTAGCTACGTTATACGTTCCATATAACTATGCCCACACCCCACGCAAATAACCTTGACCGCTAAAATTTTAGCATTAATCGGATACAATTTAGTGTTTTAAATCCTAAAGGAACGGAAAAGACCCGATTGATTAGGTCCCCATTCAAACACTTGTATAGGCAACTTAATCCCCATCAAAAACCTTACAAAAACAACTAAAATTAATTTTCACAAGTTAAAGATCGGTAGCCCTTACGACTAAACTTTAAAGAAGCTTATTCATATAAAGTAGGAAAAGATTTTGTAGTAGTTTAGCTGCTTACCTTCTTCAGCTACAACACCCAACACATCAGAATTCATGCTCTTTGTACGAGAAATTAATGGGCGGAGATGCTGAGGAGCACGATAATGCACTCCTAACAAGAGACTATAGTCCATAATGTGTTGAGACTCTAGGAATTTACTGTCGATTTCAATCTGGCTGCATAGATTGATAACAAATTAGTTATAACTCATAAGAACCACCAGAACAAACATTTTAAAAACCGAAAATTAACATTTTAACATGCCACTCAAGATTCAAGAATAACAACAATTAATCGATTACATGGCTATGAAGCTCCCGTTTGATTGGAACTTCGAAAAGTAGATAATTGGAAGTTTGCAGAACTTAAAATAGGAATAGATAGGCCAAAGATGAAACGGATTACAAGAGTGAAAAATAACATGAAGAGTTGGAATTCGTAGGGGCATTAGCTAGGCCGAATAAAGTATATTCTTCATCATCAACGATATGATATTCAAGTAATTTGTTTTGGATCATGTATCTGACCTCATATGTTGAGATCAAAGCATTGGTATTGTTGAAAGAAGTTGTTGGCATGGCTACCTAAATCGTACAAAAACATCATCATGATCATCATCCCAATGGGTCCCGCCCAAGGCAGGGTCCGGGGAGGGTAGCAATGAATCGGTGTTTAGGTTAGCCGAAGATGTGTAAACATATGATGACGAACAAAAACAGAAACTAATAAAGAACAATTCAGTAGGGATTCAACAATTACAATAACTTACTTCAATAGAGCATCTCGCCAAGATGGTTCCAGGTAAAAACTATAGTTTAAATCCAAATCTTTAAGAATTGTGTTTTCATCAATCTCGACTTTATCCGCTGAGCGACCTAGAGAAGAACCCTTTAAGTCAAACCTCCGATGGATCCGTAATTCGGTGCAGAACATATTTCCCATCACCACAAATCTGAACTGTACAACACCCAATCCTCGAGAAAATTATTTTTTGGTGACTTGATCCAAATTATAAATGATATAAAATTTTATTTGCTGCTGCATTGTTATCTGTTAACAATTTCAGGAAGAAAAAAAAAACGGTATAACCACTACCGGCTACTCATTATTTAGCCAACTACAGCACATTACCTTTTGACCACTAGAAGGAATTATCCTGTGAAGGCCGAAAAACTTGGTTACGAGCGTATTGTCGTATGTACGCACATGAAGGTGATATTCAGGAAGCATCCGCAAGAGAACCTAGACAAAAGCAGTCAAGAACCTTCGATAAGCATAGGCATGATAAAACGCATTTATACTGGCTTATCGGCAGCCACACGGAGTAGCAATGAAAGTGTCTCTATGTTCATAATTTGTCTATTTACGGTGGATTGATTTCTAAATTGGTGCCACACCCTCGCAGATATAGAGATATACCCCTTTCTAAAAGAAATTCACAGAATGATAATGCTTGCAAGTTAAATCATTACTTAAAAACACATTTACGTTCATTTGAGTACACGTTATGTGCAAATTTGTAATTGTTTGCTTCCAATGGAGTAATAGGGAGAAATCGCATTTACTTCAACTCTGCTTGATGCTTCCAAAAAAATACAACACCCCATTACCCAATGCTCAAAAAAATTAATCTATAATTGATGCTTGATTAGTTAGTTCGTCTTTTGAATTCGCGATTCGCTCAAAATGGTTAAACAAATAGCCTAAAACCGACTATAATTTGTATTTTTCCTACGCGAAGCGATTAACGAATCATGTGACACTGCTTGACATACAGATTTTGCTTGCAAACGAACTAAAGATAAAACATTTAAAAGATGAAGTAAATTAAAATACAACACTCCATTACCCAACGTCATGAAATGGCTCCACCTAGGTAGAGTTTGAGAGGTCGAAAGTACGCAATAACCTTACCCTTGTAATAATAAGGAGTTTGTTTCCGATTGACCCTAGATAGAAAACATCATAAGAAAATTCACAAAACTAAGAAGTGCACATGATTCAGTGAACCATTTTACTATAGTATGATATATAAGCCAACACTAAAGAACGGAAGACTCTTGGCTCAATCGAGAATGGTCAAATGAAGTAAGATGAAATGAAAAGAATGATAAGCACCAACCTTTACTTCGGACTTCCGAAGTGTCTTGATCATGAAACGATCATCTTGGGAGAGAAAAAAGACGCTACCACTTTTCCCCGGAGACGACAATTCCCTTAGGGCATCATTTCCGCAAATGGACATCATGTAGTCCGCAGCATCTATTTTGAACATCTCCCTCAAATTTCTGAAAGAATAAAAATGTGAGACTCTTGGGTATGAAGGCAAATGAATCCTTCTCTACTCCACATAAAAATCGTTATTGAGCAACAAGCACGATAATTAGTGAGACAGGACAAAATGTTTCTCCAACGTAGCAATATACTAACTTAGGACTCTCATATTAGCTCAACAAGAAAATTTTAAGTATCCAAAGAATTCTATGATTCTTTTATGAACTAGGATTTTTGTGCATGTAATATTCAACAAAAAGGTTCGTTCAAAATTACGATTACAGCAAACATATACTAGAATTTAACCATGCAGCAGCACAGGTCGGTTTCACAACTAATTTGAGCGTGCGTAACAGAAAAACGCTGGTAATCAATTCATGATGAGCGGCGATAAACAACAAAGACGGTCATCATTACAAAACTGGAGTCTGAGCAGAATTATCGACAGATTCAGGAGTCAGGACAAGATTTCTCAATTAAAATTATTAGTGTACACGTACATAATCTTCGACAATAAACGCAAATTTATAGCTGATAAACAAACCTGAAAACCATTGGACAATAATCCTTCCATTTAAAATCCTCTGATTGATGAGGGGGTGTCAATTGCGACCCTTCTTTCGGGAAATTCATCCAGAAGCTGGCACGTGGACCGAAATCGGATGCTCGAACTTCTCGTCTTTGTATAGGAGTGATCTTTCCTACAGTATATCTGATCAAAACCTAATGCAAATTCAGTATATTGAAGAAAACACCATCACATAAATGAAAATGTTCCTGACAAAACAAGCATGTTTTTTTAACGTTTACCCACACTGATACGAGACAAGCAGGACGATTATCAACACCAGCGTGAAACTAATAATTTCAATTTTCAGCCATTAATATTCAGTAGGCCAGAAAATGCTGTGAAATCCCATATCTTATGTATCAATCCTATCACGCGATTCACTGATCTTCTTGTGAATCGCAAATTGAAAAAAGCGAATTATGATAGGGTTTTGCTAATTTAAGGTCATTTTGAGCGAATCACAAATTCAAAAAGTAGATTAACTAGCGAAATTATGTTACACTAACCCAGAAAGAAGAGCAAACGACAAGAGAATTGGGTGGGATTTAGCCGATCTTTGCTAAAATCGAATAGAGAAGGTGAATATACCTTATGCCAAGCTGCAAACTGAGCATCAGATCATAACTTCGGTGGCCTTTAATAATTGCTTCACCGGGTCTTTTCACCTCCTTTGCTAGTTTCCTCTGCCGTCGTTTTGCTTTCCTAGATCTCGGAGAAAATGTATTACTAACAACTACCTCGCTGATCAAAACGCCTTGCATATACTCTCGCTCGAGGATAGGAATATTTGTCTCAACCTCCTTTTCTCTCCCTGAACCAAATGATGCATTACGGCCAATGGCCTGCTCGATTGAGACCTCGAGGCTCCAACGTCTCTCAAGCGATACGTTTTTTTCCCGAGATTGCTCTAAGTCTAATATATTCCCTTTTGAAAACTTATCAGACGGAAGGCGACGAGATGCACGGCTCCTGCCGACCTTGACGTTTTCCAAGTTAACTGAGGATGCTTGATGAAGATGAGACACCTGGCTTTGCTTCTTTAAATCCGGCAACAACCCTCGTTTTCTTAAAGCACCCAAGTAAAGCTCTTGGGCAGCAGGAAGTTTGCTACCACTCGGATAAAAAGCACCCTTCCCGTCTTTCAATCCACGAGTCCAAGTTCCGACATAACAACCACCATCATTCCATGTATATACTCCAAATCCATGCATCATTCCATTCAACCAACTACCTTCAAATATATCTCCATTAATCCATGTAAGACTTCCTTTTCCAGACATTTTCCCCCCTTTCATATTTCCCAAGTAAATATTACCGTTAGCCCATGTATATTTTCCCGGTCCTTCTGGAGATCCTTGTATCCAAGAACCCTCAAAGACATCCCCGTTGGCGTAAGTTTGATATCCTAACCCATGCTTAACATTCAGTCTCCATCGGCCCTTGTAAGTCATATGCCCCACCCACGTATACGTTCCCTGACCACTCATATAACCACCTGAAAACTCACCCTCGTAAACTGCTCCAGAAGGGAAGCTAAGTTTGCCCCACCCATGCCTCATCCCTCTTCTCCACTCCCCTTCATAAACACAACCATCAGGCCATACATACTTCCCAGAACCCTCCGGCACATTTCCAAGCAATGATCCCGAATAAGACTCTCCATTTGGCAATAAAATCTCTCCCACCCGAAAGGCGGAAGCCATCGAAGAAGTACGAGATATGTTCCCATTTGAGGTAGAAGGGTTGTTCTCTTTCACATTCAAAGCAATAGCATCAAGCGATTGGGTTCTCGTTGGACACAAAACTAAACCATTTTCGGCAATCGCCACAGGACCAGACATGCATAAGACTCTCTAAGGTTTCGGGTTGAGTTATGATTCTCAGAATACAACAATCATTCAACCACAATCATCAACTGTAGAACAGAAAAAATATCAATGAAAATAAAAGAAAATCTA
The DNA here is from genome assembly GCA_019425755.1 of Amaranthus cruentus. Lineage (NCBI taxonomy): Eukaryota > Viridiplantae > Streptophyta > Magnoliopsida > Caryophyllales > Amaranthaceae > Amaranthus > Amaranthus cruentus. Next base: position 13,195,448 of record CM033465.1, on the reverse strand, counting down.
TATGTAAGAAGACAAAATCATCAAAATAAGTCTTTAACCTTCAAGTGAGGGTCCATCCACAGAAAGTGGGAAATGGTAGTTCCACCAAACCCCATTTTCTAACAAAATCTAAAGAAAAAAATATGATAGTACCAAGTTCCTAGACATTAGGCACCACAAACAGTTGTATTTTTTTGGTTTATTTTCTCCCACAATAGCTGGTGCAAGTTGTACATTGGAGACAGTTTTTTGTGCCCCCCATATACTATGGATTACTGGACCCAAAACTCATACTTATCACATTTATCAAAACAAAAGCTCATACAAACAAAACATTCACAAATCTCCATAGATTTGTTTGATGGTGCATTTGGGGGACTTTTATTACCAAATCCAGTATGAAAAACAGCAAAATTATGAATTTATACAGAATACAAAAAAAAAATACTCCTTTTATAAGCATGGTATTGCTTAAATTGCATACAAATTAAGATATGACTAATGGTACTAGAGAACAAACCCAAAAAGTAACAGAAAACAAAACAAACAACAAAATCCAATCTAAATCTTTTGATTTGTTTGAAGTTAAAAAAGTAATAATGATGAAGTAATGGATTGAAACAACATTCCATTCCATCACTCCATGTCACTAGTGCTCCATGTCACTAGTGTTAGAGTATATAACATATACGGGGCCTCAACCATCAGCTTACTCCCAATATATGTTATATATTATAGCAACTAGGTGGCTCCCACGAACCGACGCTAATATAACAAAGAGGTTATTTTTGATTAAGCTCGATAGCAACATAATCTGCAACTTCCCATACATAGGTTATGGGTAAGTGGTGAATTGAAAAGGGTAAAAATTAGAATGACAACAACCCAGCTCAGGAAATCCAAACACAAATTCAAGAAAGGAAAAATGGTGAAAACCCATCAAAGCAAACATCATAAAATACACCAAAAAAGAGAGAAAATTCACCAGAATGAAAATTGGTAAAAACCCAACAAAGCAAAACAGTTGAATAGTTCTGCAAAATTCTTATCTGCTGAGGAATATCAAAGAAGATTACTCAAAAGGGTAGTCAGATTTCAGCTTTCTTTGATTGATCCCAAATCTTATTTAAAGATTCGGCTTTTGAGATGATGTTAGAATGAAAAAAGCTGCAACCTTAACCCAACTTTTTTTTGATAAATCAAAACCTAACATTCTTATTTAGTCCCTTTCTTGCATTCTATCATATCTCCTTTTGGATTTAGCCTAAATAATTAAAGATTTCTTCTTGATAAAAAAAAAAAAAAAAGATCTAATGATAGTGGACTTTCCAATTCTTCAATTAAAAGAAGTAAGGACCTTTTTTATTTTCTCACAGGTCCCCAGAAAGGCAGGAACCATAGAAATAATATCTTACTGACTTTGATCCTATAAACCCATCCTTACTCTTCATTCATACATCTTTTTTTAATTGACTTCATAACCCCTTTTAAATCCTTCAATTACTCCTTGATAATCCCAAATCCCTCTTCTTTTTTTTTTTTTTTTTGAATAAATCCCAAATCCCTCTAATATACTTCAACTTGGATATGGACTATCATCATCATTGTAACCAGTATATCCCGCTCATAGAAAATTTCAACTTCATATAAATATGAGTCAAAAATACTACCCAAATTGCAGAGGTTTGTGAAAAATTAATACTTCTTCCAGTATGTTTTATTAGCATCGGATTTCGTAGCATTTTTAAGACATCAATCGATTGGTAAAAGTATGGATGATGTATAATATAAAGAAACTTCCAAAAACAATAAGTGTTGCAAGTAAAATGAAACGGAAAAAGTAGTTGTTTATGCGGTGTATAATAGTGAAAAAGTTAAGTTCAATAAAAAAATTGAAGGATGTTTGACTTTTGACTATTGATTTTTTTAGTGGATGTTTGTTTGATTTAAAGTACTATTTATTTTTGTTAGTTTTTAAACTAGTTGAATAAGTTAGTTTTTTAGACGATTTTGATGAAATTGTGTATTAAATGTTGGTTATTAAGTAGAAAAATGGGTTGTTAATGTAAAAGTCAATATAAGAAAGTCAATCAGAGTAATTTTTTTATTTTGCATAAAAGTCAATTTGTTTAGCTAATTGAAAAGTTTTTATCTAAGTTTTTTTTGGATTTTTGGACCAATAAATAGCATTTGAATCTCTGTGATTTTTCTAGATTGAGATAGGAGATGAATAACTTAGTTATGTTTGAGGATATGAGGTCTTTTATGTAGATCTTAAGATTCGTTGCATTTGAATCTCCATGTTTTTTCTAGAATAAGGGGACGAAGTTGATGCTCTCAACGTTTTTGTGTATTTCATCATAAATAAAGGTTTATCCTCCTTCTTGAGGTTTTTGACTCAATTTTATTAGGTGGTTTGTAGGTTTGAAAATCGTTATGAGAATGTGACTAATATGGAGGCGTTGTCCTATTCTTTACACACGTCATTCTCATGTATGATAATTCAACATAGATTATTGAATATTAATATGTATATATGGATTATAATATATGATCTAGATAAGTTAATACTTGATTTAATATATACCTTCATCTATTGTTTAATGAGGAGGCTTGACATTGCTTTTGTTTACTTTATGCTTTTAGCTAAAAAGGTGAGAGTGAATATATGCACTAAGAGTCCACCCTTTTCACTCTATTAAGAGAAGTATTATTATTGGCACTTTAAGTGGCTTTAACATGGCATCTCAAAGGTTCATGTGATATTGTTTGGTTAGTCTTGAAATCAATGTCTATGTGGTGCATCCACATCATTATGTTTTCTTAACCAAGCTCTATGGATGTCACATATTTAGATGCATGAATGACTAGAGGTGTTTAAAACAGATTCGATGATTTGATAGACACCCGACTTTATAACCGAATTCGATTTGATCTGACTTAAAAATAGATCTACTATTATGTAAAAACCAATGTGAACACAAAACTCGATTTTGAACCGACCCGAAACACCTGACTCGAAATCAACCCAATGACCCGAATGAACACCTCTATGAATGACAATGGCAGTGTTTCTACTTTCTATCATTATTGGATGCCTAAATTTGAAGGAGACACTTGTCCTCTTGACTAGTAGATATTGTCATTAATAGTTTCACAGACATTCATCATAGTTTTTCTATGAGCGGGATACAATGAGATAGGATGATGATGATGAGTTTCACATACTTGGATGAAACACTTTAGCAAAAGTACTCAATCTGCTTAATGATGTTCTTATTTGTTATTTTAGGTCGTTTTAGTTGTTGTCTTCCTTATATATATATATATATATATATATATATATATATATATATATATATATATATATATATATATATATATATATATATTAATATATATATATATATATATATATATATATATATATATATATATATATATATATATATATATTATATATATATATATATATATTTTCTACTAACCTTATGAAAAAACTTCATTTTAATTTCTTTTTAATGTTATGTCTTCTTTTTTATTAATAAAAAAATACATTCACCTTCTAAAAAATTCACTTTTCTTAATTTTTCGTGAACGTTCGTTATAAAATGTCGTACTAAACAAAAGAAGTAGAAGGTCTTAATAAATAACAATGATTTGTTAAGTTAACAAATCACCCTAATGTGGTAGGATTTGATAGGAGGAGTTTTGTAATTTTAATTTATCTATTTTTATTATATTTATTTTACTATTATTTTTTATGGAGATTTGTAACAAGTCACGATTAGGGGTATTCAATGGGCCGGATAAGGGTCGGGCCAGACTTAAGTAAATATGGGCAGGGCAGCATAAGGGCCCTGTAAAATTAATATGGGCATTAAATGGGCCAAGCTTTACTACTAAAAATTATTCTAATCCTCATTTATCAATTTATAACAATTAAATTATCATTTATCATAATTAGATTGAAAAAATATTAATAATTTCATTGATGTTGTCATTTATAATATTTAAATTATACATTAATTATACTATTTACAAAGGCCCGTTTTCGGTCCTTATTGAGCCATTTTATAGCCCACTTTATTTTAATTATAGTATAGCACGTTTTCGGTCAGACCCATTTTCAACCCGCTCCTTAAAAACACCTTCTAAAAACTGGCCGGATAAAGACTCAAATCGGGGCCCGACCCATTAAACACCCCTAGTTACGATACAAATGCATCGAAATCAAAGATATCCATGTTCGAATCCGGGGTGCAACATTTTTGTGTGTGATTTTTTTTTTTCATTATTTTCCCTTTAAATTTAAAACATACATATATATATTCCGGATGCCCTAAGTCTTTCATCGACAACAGACGCACATTTCACTGAGAACTCCACCGTCGCCGCTCGCCACTGTTTCCATGGTGAAATCTTACCTTCGTTACGAGCATGCGGCAGCAATTGGTGTTATTGCTTCGTTGGAATCAAACATCTGCTATGATTCTTCTGGAAAGTTCCTTCTTTCTCCTGCTCTTGATAAAGTAGCTGTTTGGCATGTTCGTCAAGCTGTTTGCTCCAAAACCCTAACTCCTTCTCCGCCTTCTCATGGTCCTTCTCCTGCCGTTACATCTATTGTCTCTTCTCCGTCTTCTTCATTGGTACTGTTTTCTTTTACTGTTTTTGTATTGTGTTGAAATGGGATTCTTTTGATTTTTCTTTTTACTGTTCATTTTTTCGGTATTTTAAATTTGGGGGATTTTTTATACGGGTTTCGATAGTTGAAGCAAAGGAAATTGATATGTGAAAATTGACTTAATTTGCTTTAATGTTAATGCTGAATAATGTTCCAATAATGGAAATTGATATTTGAAGCAGTAGTTGTACCCTGTAGGGTTTGAGTCAGGCTAAGACAGTTGAAGTGGAGTCATTTTCTACTTCCGGCAGAGCTGGGAGCTCGTTTACTGGAGTAAACTGCGGACCTGTCTCATCGAGGAGGCCAGTTGAGTTGTCTAGGCCTAGAATGAAGGATAATAGTAAAAGGAAAATGGTAGAAAAACATAGAACCTTAGCTATTTTTGGTTTAAGAGTATTACAGGAAGATGTTTATTTTGATTTTGGTGAGATTGGGATACTCGGGTTGAGATAGATGTTTGTATCAATTGCTGATGGTGATGAAGGGAAGCTTTAGAAAAGGGTATGTATATTATTCGAAGGAGTGCAGAAGTTTTAATGAATGTCTATATAGTATAACTGTAGTGGACCTGATAGATTTGGACAGTGCTTGGGTGTGCATAATAATAACGGTGGGTTTAGAACATGCAGTTATAATCTTCAATTCATGCTGCTTTAGCTTTTGAAATTGGAAGTGTTAGTAATTGAAAGTGTTCAATTCATGCTGCTTTTGCATTTGAAAATTTTCATGTTTTGTTTCTCTGGTGATTTATTTTCAGGTAGCAGTTGGCTATGTAGATGGGAGCATAAGAATATGGGATTTGGGTAAGGGAACTTGTGAAACAACTCTAAATGGGCATAAAGGGGCTGTGACAGCTCTTCGATACAATAAAACTGGATCGATGTTAGCTTCTGGTAGCAAAGATAATGATATTATCTTATGGGATGTGGTGGGTGAGACTGGCCTTTATCGTCTTCGTGGACACCGTGATCAGGTTCTTATTATTCTTGAATGTATTTTATTTTGATCTTTGAATTCATGGAAAGCTGTTTTTGGGTCTTTGAATTTGTGTATGTAATTAGTGATGTTTTTTATTTTAATTTCTTTATTTGTATGTTTCCATGTATAGGTGACAGACTTGCTTTTTTTGGATTCTGGGAAAAAGTTAGTTAGCTCTTCAAAGGACAAGTTTGTTAGAGTTTGGGATTTGGATACACAACACTGTATGCAAATTGTTAGTGGCCATCATAGTGAAATTTGGTCAATAGACTGTGATCCGGATGAGAGGTTTGTGGTCACTGGCTCATCAGACCTTGAACTTCGGTTTTATACTGTGATCAAGCATGATTTGGATGGTAGAGTACCTTTAGTAAGCTCTGAACATACTGAGTCTGTAAATAATGGTCATACATCTGCTGGTAACAAGTGGGAAGTCTTGAAACACTTTGGTGAAATTCAGAGAATGACCAAGGATCGAGTTGCAAATTTAAGATTTAATCAGATTGGTAATCTTTTAGCATGCCAAGTGGCTGGTAAGACAGTGGAGATATATCGTATGTTAGATGATGCTGAGTCCAAGCGTAAAGCTAAGCGTAGGGTTAACCGAAAGAAGGAAAAGAAAGGGAAGAAAGATAATAAAACCTCTAAAGATGTGGCGGATTCTACGGAGAATGGAGATGAACAGCCCTCTATGGCAGTGGAGGAGAGCAGTTTAAGTATTGTAGTCTCTGATGTCTTTAAGCTTCTTCATACTCTAAGGTGTGGAAAGAAGATATGCTCCACTTCTTTTTGTCCAATCAACCCGAAGAATTCCTTGGCCACATTGGCCTTATCATTGAATAACAATTCGATAGAAATTTATTCTGTAGGAACTGATTCAAGTTCACAGACACAAGCTATTGAGCTCCAAGGTCATCGTTCTGATGTTAGAAGTCTTAGTCTTAGCCCGGATAATTCTCTTTTATTGTCGACTAGTCACAATGCGGTAAAGATCTGGAACCCCAGCACTTGTAACTGTCTTCGAACAATTGATTCCGGTTTTGGGCTTTGTAGTATGTTTGTTCCTGGTGAGCCAAGCAATAAGTACGCACTTGTTGGAACTAAAGGTGGAACAATTGAAATTATAGATGTTGCTAGTGCCACATGTGTGGAGGTAGTGGAGGCTCATGGAGGTTCTATTCAATCAATTGCCGGTTTGCCTGACAGAAGTGGTTTTGTTACGGGTAGTGCAGACCATGATGTTAAGTTTTGGGAGTATCGCAAGTCGAAGAAGTCTGGTGATGTGAGTCCTCTTTTGTTTATGTTTGCATTTTTGCTTAAATTCTCATCAATGCCGTTGCAAATTGTTACTTTCTCCGTCCCATATAAAGTGTGACTTTGTCAAGTGATAAAAGTTAAGATAATAGCATTTATGCAATGCATTTTGCCATATGTGTAAATTTTATTACCATATAAGATGTTTTTATACTATACAATTAGAAAAATACAATTGTTTTGGTTCTCTACAAATGGAAAATTTAACATTTTAACAGGGGGGGTAATTGTTTAGGTTTGCACTAATAATATTCCTGTTTATAATTGAACAATTTGTCTTGTTTGTTTTTCGTTTCATTTTTTTAAAAATATTTCAGACCTTTCAGTTGTTTTGGCTATATGATACTTATACAATTGCTACACTACTGTTATCTAGTTTTTGATAAACTCTCCTCCGTTGAGGATCCAAGAGTTTTGTGCTATTGCTTTTATTTTTTTTATTTTGATTGAAATGGACTGGTGGTTAATTGCTCTATTGAGGATCTCAATTTTCAAATTGAAGGTTAAGCCGTTAATTTCTGGGTGACAAGGTATTTCAAGTTTCTACCAGATCATTGACATTGTGTGGACTTATTCATAACAGCTTCTTTGACCTGGAATTATGTTTGATTGTATATAATTTTATTGAATTGCATCACAAATATGTGAGATACTTCTTTTCTACTACCAAATTTTTTAATTAGATACATCTTCCCTTCTTTTGGAGCCTATTCACCATTCTTGCCTAGTTGTGCACTACCAAATCTGTTATTCTTCTACTTGTACACTTGTTGATAAATCACAGTCCTTTATCGCATCTTCCTCCGCACAATCAGATGTTATCGAGCGATAATAATAGCTCTAATAAAAGTTTATTTTCTGTCATATATATGTTAAATTGGTAATTATAGGCGTGTATATCACTTACGATGCTGCTACTCATGCTCACAGGCCTTAAAACGCTTGACGGTGTCAAATGTGAGAACAATGAAAATGAACGATGATGTCTTAAAGGTTGTTTTAAGCCCAGATGCGAAGTATATTGCAGTTGCATTGTTGGACTGCACAGTGAAGGTTAGTTTGACCTGATATTTTCTTCTATTTGCTATGCTTAATTGTACTCTCACATATAAGTATATTTTATTCTGTTTTCTTCCGTTTGCTATGTGATTGCATCTATATTTAATCTTACTGCACTTTATATGCTTAGATTAGATTGTTGCTTTACAATATTGAGGTCTTCCTGGTCTCGTACTGTATCGTCTGCTCTTTTTCTGACGTGTGTTTGTTTTTGCTAGGTATTCTTCGTGGATACACTGAAATTCTTCCTTACATTATATGGTCATAAATTACCTGTATTATGTATGGATATATCATCTGATGGGGACCTGATAGTTACGGGGTCCACTGACAAGAATTTAAAGATTTGGGGTTTAGACTTCGGTGACTGCCATAAATCAATTTTTGCCCATGCTGACAGGTAGATTTTAACCCCTTAATGTTTTTGACAAAAGGCATTGTATGTGTTCTTGGTGCTTTAGCTGACAAGTTGGTCTCTTTTTCCCGTGTGACAGTGTCATGGATGTGAAATTTGTACCTAACACTCACTATGTATTTAGTGTTGGGAAGGACCGGCTTTTGAAGTACTGGGATGCTGATAAATTTGAATTGCTTTTAACCCTTGAAGGACATCATGCTGAGATATGGTGTCTTGCACTCAGTAGTCGTGGTGATTTTGTTGTCACAGGATCTCATGATAGGTCGATAAGGCGTTGGGATCGCACTGATGAACCATTTTTCATCGAGGTACACCTTTATACTGGCACATTTGTCTGATAGTGAGCCTTAAGGTAAACTTTTAGCTTGTTTTGACAACTACCATTTGCAGGAAGAGAAAGAAAAAAGGTTAGAGGAGATGTTTGAGGCTGACATTGACGGTGCATCTGAAAACATATATACCTCTAAAGATGAACTTCCAGAGGAGGGTGCTGTTGCATCAGCAGGGAAGAAAACTCAGGAAACATTAACGGCAACCGACTTGATTATTGAATCATTGGATATGGCAGAGGCTGAATTAAAGAGGATTGCTGAATACGAGGTATATGAATTGCTGGGTGGTTCTTGATACATGGATGTAGCATTGTCCTATCAGTTCTATGATATTGAAATATGGTCACTCTGGTTTCCTTAGGTTCCAATCTTACAGCAAGTTCGTAGCATTATAGTAGTCAAATGAGATCCCCTTAAAAGGCTCTTCCTCAATGTGTTTGTGTGTGCACAAATTTGTTACATTTATTTTTGTGTTGAGAATGAATTCAAAATAATTGATTCATGCGTTGTGATGTGCAGGAGGAAAAAACAAGGGGAACTGCAGCGAAATTTCAGCCCAATATACTCATGCTTGGGCTTTCACCGTCTGATTACGTTCTTCGCTCAATTTCTAAAGTCCAGCCCAATGATCTGGAGCAGACTTTACTTGTATGTACTCGTGTTTGTGGTTTATCTTACACTTCTGAATCACTTTTAAATTCACAAGTTATGTAGCGACTAGCACGTTCTTTGTTATGTCGAATGATTCACACTTACCAAGTTAGATTTATTGGGTTTTTTCATTGAGTAAATGGCTTTTCTAATTCTGCATTTCATATTGCTTGCAGGCGTTACCATTTTCTGATGCTTTAAAACTTCTTTCTTTTTTGAAGAACTGGACCACAAATTCTGAAAGGGTCAGATCACTTATCCTTTTTCTAAAGTACTTTCTACTAGACTATTACTTCTCAAGAGAGAAATTTTCCAACTGTGCTATATTTTATGTTATTTAGACTCAACTTGTTTAATTGGTGTTTTTGGATAATAATTTATAATGGAATTTTGTTAATGGCTAGTTTTTAAAATTTAAGTTTTAGTTAGCTTAGGTTCAAAACCTCGTAAAACAAAAAAGTAGGAAAATGGAGTGTCTTCAACAGCTTGTTGAAAAGAAACTAGTGGTAGTTATCTCTTTTCTTTTCCTTCCAAAAGGTCATCTCATCTTTTATACCTCTTTTATGGGCTATGTTTTCTTTATCATTGAAATGGAACATTTATGTACTCTTAAAACCAAGTTTTCCTTGGGATTTGATTTATAAAATAGATAGTATGTTAATATTTTTTGGCAACAATAGATTCTCATTGCAATATTTTCCGCAGACAAATCTATATTATAATAGAGCTGTTCATGGGCGGGCTACCTGCTAAGCCCGCCCAATGCGGCTCGAAAAACGGGCGGGCATGGACTACGTTTTTCAAAAAAATTTAAAGTTTGGACGGGTAATACCCGCCCGCCAAGATAAACGGGCGGGTAGCGACACCAAAAAAATACCCGCGGGTATACCCGCCCGCCTGCTTAGTTTAATATATTATTTATCAAATAATTAATTCTATTAAATATTAAACAATACTACTACATGATCCATACCCAACTTTAGTTTAGCCTTAAGGTTTACTTATTTTAGACTTTAATATTTATAACCCTCAAAGCACTCAAGTAATCGAAAATCAAAGTTCGAACAAGTAGTCGACTCCACCGTCTATATTCAATATTCATGTAATTTGAGTATTTTGAGACTTTATATATATTTATATATATTTAGAGTATTTTAGATAATGTATTATATTTTGTTTGTTCTTATAAAAACTTAACTTTATAATATGATTTATGTTTTAAATTTTTATATAAAAATACCCGCCTACCCGCGGGTCCCGCCCGCTTTAAAAATGGGTGGGTAGCGACAAAAAAATATGCCCGCGAATGCGGGTGGGCTTTTGAATATTTGAGCCCGCGGGTAGAATTTTTAGGTGCTTCCCGGTCCGCTACCCGCCCATGAACAGCTCTATATTATAATTTGAGAAATAGATACGTAACGAAAAATTGTGCCATACCTCATAGTGTAAAAACGCGGTAACAGTCAAGTGTAAAAAGGATTGTGCCATAAATCTATATTTTTATTATTATACTACTTTGTTTGAGAAGTATCTTAATATATGGTTTGCTGGGGTATATCATTTGATGCTGGATCACATTCTTCTACCTATATCATATATTATCATATGTTGACATCGATCATTATGCCTCTTGATTTTTTTAATCCTTTTCAATATCTTGTAACTATTCACATATGATGTCTTCTATGGAAGTATGACAAGGAGTCCATATTTGCAGTCTATTACAAGATTGGCAGTGATGTCTTCAGTTTCTAAATGCATGGAAAATTGTATTGTGATTCTCGTTCTCTTCTCCGAGACAACTAAATACAGAACTTTTGTCGATAAGACTCGAACTTTTTACCCTCCTCATTGTGAAGAATGGGATAACATGGAAAAAGGCTTTATTTGTTACATCTTTTGATGGGACTTCGTGTTATACTGTTATGTTTACAACAATGAACCACTGTGCACTCCTATACACACTCATGATTCATTATAGAGAAGAATGTGCACACAGCTTCTCTGAGTACATGCATGAGACACATGTGCATGCACACAACATACACAGATGTGAACACACAAAACATATTTGTGCTCTTGCTAGCCAGTTCCGATTCCCAAAGTTATGTGATGTATGTGTTTGTGTTCAGCCCAGTGAAACGTATTTCACTACCTAGTTCGATTTTTTGAATTCTCGATTTGCTCAAAATGTGCCCAAACCCAATCATATATTCGTTTTTTCGATTCATGAGCAATTAGCAAATTATGGGACACTAGTTCTGCTTTCATCGAGCATATATGTGTGTGTGTCTGCGTGTATCATAGTTACCTGAAATCAAAATCTTCCTTGTGAATCTCATTTCGGAACCGTTGTTTCTGAAACTCAAGATTAATGTTTCCGAACCTACATTGCCCAACTGATTTTTTCAAGCCCAGAAACATATAATAATAATTATTAATACCAAAGCCCTTCCTTTCTTATCTTTTTTACCTTTTACTCTAGTCATTTTCTTTTCTTAATCTTGCCTTATTTTTCTCATTTTATATTTTGTTGTCAAATAAAATTGTACCTACGTTTCCTACATTTATTATACTCTAAAACTCTGCATCATCTTGGTGCTGAACTGCTATTGTTTCCGACTTGCTTTATGATATCTAGTTTCACCTCTTGACTCTTGTACGTTTGAATGTTAATTTTTCAAACTTTATTGATAATGCATGGAAAAATTCACTTGATCATGCAATTTGCTATTAAGTTTCCGTTAGTGCATAATTTCTTAGCTGTATCTGCGATTTATTTTTTATTGCTTGTAAAAAGGTCTATAACTTGGTGCAGATGAACTGATTCCATACTATGCAAATGCAGGTTGAACTCATCTGCAGGGTTGCAATAGTATTGTTGCAGACAAATTATCACCAGCTAATTAGCACACCTTCAGCAAGACCAGTCTTAACTAATCTTAAAGATGTCCTGCATGGAAGAGTGAAGGTATCCTATATCCTCGTTTTTTTACACCGTTGATAATGTAGAGTCAATTCATGCATAGTGTAGCAGGCTTGTAGTTTGCACTGTTTATTTTCTCTATTTACCAAATAGAAATAAAATGGCTACTTGTTAACCAAAAAAACACTACTTTCCTAAATTAAAACTCTAACTTCAGAAATTGACCCACTATTCAACACTTGAATTTTCCAAAAATGTGTTGAAGAGCTGCTCAAAAAAACGTGCCCATCTTTACCATGAACATGAGCTTGACTTGATATTACATCAAAACTACACTTTTTTGCCCCATCTTTAAAAAACTACCAATGTTGTACTTGCTGCAATTCCTACGGTCTCCCCTCCTCCCTTCACAATCTGCTCGGTTCCTCCATTTCATATGCAATTATTCACACAGCTATGATCTTATATGATCGAGTAATATGCGGTAGATACAGTATAAGAACTTTAGAGTTTGAGACGATCTGCTTTTATCTCTTGGGTCGCTTGTTTCTTTCAAGTGCATGATATGGATGCTGACATGTGGATATGTCCCAGGATTGCAAAGACACACTTGGTTTTAACCTTGCAGCAATGGGTCATCTTAAGGTATGTATACATGCATTATATTACATTGACATGATGATGATCGCAAGAACACCGACTATTTTGCTATATCAAAATTTCCTTTTTCAGCAACTAATGGCCATGAAGTCTGATGCACCTTTTCGAGATGCTAAAACGAAGCTGCTGGAAATTCGTGCACGGCTTGCTAAACGAAATGATGGAAGAACAGAGACGAGAGAGGAACGGAAGAAGAAAAAGAAGCAGAAAAAAGGCAGTGATGGACATGCTTGGACTGTTGTGCAATGAGGGCGGATCCAATCAAGTAGAAAGACGGTCGAATATTTATACAAGCTTAATTAATGCAACGAGCCATCTTCCATATGATTGTGTACCGGAATGTATGCGATCTGAATCATATTGCCATGTTTCTACAGGTACGCCATACACATCCTTTCACATTTTTGTTCGTGTTCGAAGAACTAAAACTCACTCAAAGAGCATCACCAGTGTCGAGCGGCACAACTTCAGTTACTGCATCACTGGATGTCCAACCTTGCAGATTAGTCAATGTAGCTTTTAAGTTTTTTGTGTTCTCGAGTTTTCGAGTTGTTTTTTTCAAAATTTTCATTCCGTTGTGTAAATATTGAGAAATTCCTTAGGATACTTTTTGCGGCAATAACATTATTCTTTTCTAAACTTTTGTATCAAAATAGTATCTTAAAAATACAAAACTAGATTTTTAGTTTTTATTATGACCATGGACAATGATACAATAAAGACCATACTTCGAGTTCATTTGAAGTCTTAAATGAATCCCAATAAATTCATTTCGATAACTTTTACCACATTAACATTAATTATTATATTCTTTTATAAAACAAAAAAACACCAACCAAATTTCAATTACTTACTATGAACATGAACAAAGATACACCTAAGGCAAAGTTTAACAGGGGTTTTGTTTCAACTAGAGATTTCACGAATAAAACTCATTTACCCACCTACCCATTTTCCTCGGCTTACCCTGTAATCAAAAAAGTTATACCCGATGTTCATTTGAAGTTTTTTCCTTCGTATGTTTGACCAAACTGCCAATTCGCGGGCACCCTATGCCAAGAAGTGGACTTTTTCCCATCACTGGTAATGACCCTAAAGGTGAGTGATTGACCTACCAAACTCTGGGTAGAGTCCCAGTATTGACCCCAGTTTCGCTTCATTTCTACGAAAGGTTTGCCCCTATTTCCTTTTATTAGTACCCTTTCAACATCTCCTGCACCTGCTACATTCCATATCAACACCATCAAGAAGTAGGGGTTTGAATTTGGTGATATGGTGAACCTTATTCCTCCTGTTCTTATGCATGGAACTCTGCATTTCATTCAATTTAATATAAATTTTTATTAGAAATTAGACGTTCAACCATCACCTTAACATGTTATCAGAATCAGAAGTCGATGTGACAAGAAATTATGAGCTTGAATATCACCCATGTCTCATTCAAAGTGAAATATTTTGCTGTCGTATTTTAACCCAAAGGCCTCTTCTTGTGAGGGGGCCATAATTATTGTGAAAATAATTTCTAGAGGTGTTCATTCGGATCATCAGGTTGGTTTCGAATTACGTGTTTCGGGTCGGTTGAAAATCGGGTTTGTTGTCCACATTGTTTTTTTACAAAATTGTTAATCATTTTTAAAGTCGGGTCAAATCGGGTATGGTTACAAAAGGTGGGGTAAATTTTGAGTCATCAGGTTTGTTTTGAACGATTGGTTTCAAAAGTTATGTTGTAAAATCTAATTTTGTAAGTCATTCTTCACTCTTGTTATTTAAGTCGTGTTCAACCTACCGTTTCCTCTATATGTATAGAAGAAAAGGTAGGTCGAACATGACTTCTATAGTAGGAGCAAAGAAAGACGTGACTTATAACATTAGACAACATACATAATAATTGGTAGGCATATTCGATATTCGATCAACATACATAATAATTGGTAGGCATATTCGATATTCGATGGAGATTTTTAGCAACGATTTTAATTTTTGGTGTAAATTGTTAAAATATTACTTTAGCATTGTCCTAAATAGCTAAGTTATGAAGAATACACCTTAGATTATCGATAAGTTGTAATTTGTATACTCTGATCATGATTTGCATAAGCAACATATATAATGATGATACGAGTATTTATCAGTTACCTTCGGTATTGAAGTGGTATAACACCGGCATTGAGATCAGCAATTTGACGAAAAGCAGGTTGAGTGAGATCAAAATGCTCTTGTGGTGGTGCACACCACCCTCCGCCAGGGCACACGTTGTTGGCGGTGATGGTGATCGAGGGTGCGCCGGGTTTGCAACCCTTAGTAGGATCTTCACACTTGAGTTCATAGCAAGACCCACAACCAGCCCCATTTTTGAACATAATTGTGCTTATAGCTGCTGCTTGAGTCCCATATCCTCTTCCTTCTGTGGTCACTACGTCTCCATATCCACATGCCCCGCCCTCTATTAAAATTTAAATTTAAAATTAAACTGATTTTTATGTGCTTGTATATAATTAATTGATAATCAGCCGGTATCCTGAGAAATCGTCTTTTTGAGAGACGTCTCTCAAAACTAGTCCATAGAGCTTAACACCTACTCTTACTATGTATTTTCCTTTATAGTTTTACCTAATCAGAGATGGTCTCTCAAAGAAACAGTCTCTTACAAGAATTTATAATCAAAATTAACTCAACAAGTCTTATAAGACAGTCTAACCATGATACGAGCTCATCATTATTTCATGTTGAGGATGGACAATATAAATTCATAATCAAATTAATCAAATTTTTTTATACAATGTATGGTATACCAAACTTGTGACACATTCTATGTAGGCTTACCACCCTTATAACTAACATAATGTCATAGTTAATGAGAAGATTTATACTCTCTTCTATCTCTTATAATTAATTTGTCTTTAATTTTCGTTCAAAATTACCTCACTTATTTTATATTATTTATTTTAACTAATTTTACTCCAATTTCTTAATTAAATTCTCATTAATTCATTCAATTTGCTTTTTTATTTCATCTACACCTTAATTTACTTTTTTTTAATATTATCCACCTATTTCTTTCACGGCCTATAATGATACTATTCACCCAACTACAAATTACTAGGGACATAGTATTTCCGCATTTATTAAAAACTATAAAACCACAAATTATCTTCCATTCCTAGATTATTGACCGCTTAGTTTAATGGTTAAGAAATTTTCCTTTCACTTTTGTAACAACCGATAAGAATTCGATTCAACCATCTACAATAAGGATCAAGTCCCTCTCCCATTGCCGATAGGATTTATCTAGCCTGCCCCCAAATTTAAAAACTCTAAAAGTCTAAATGCATATTTTATTATATACTATAAAATAATATAGGAAAAGTTACCTAAAATAATCCAAACTATTCATGATTTTCCTACAATAATCCCATCTATTGATTAACCATGAATGATCCCAACTTTGAGGGGTATTTTCCTAGAGTAAACTTGGGTAACCCGATGACTTGCTATAGTAGGTAATTCACCAAAAAAATAAATTAAATATTAATTTAAAATTAGAAAATATTTTTGAAAATTTACATAAAAAATTCTAAATAATAAAAAAATCATAAATTTTTTATGAATATTTTTTTAACATTTTTTTCGACATTTTATTTTAATTTATCTTTTTTAAAAAACAATAAAACTTGCTATAACAAGTCATCCGGTCACCGGATTTACCCCTCAAAGTTGGGATTATTCATTATTAATCAATAGGTGGGATTATTGTAGGAAAATCATGAATAGTTTAGATTATTCTAGGTAATTTTTTCAATAATATATGTGCTCATAATATATGGTAATTTAACCATAAAAAATCACAAATTCTTGTGAGAGACGATCTCTAATTAGATTGGCCCATAAAGGAAAATGCAAAGTAAGAGTATGTATTAAGCTTTAATGGGCTGGACCTGAAAGATGTCTCTCAGGAGACCGGCCGATAAAAAATTCAAAAAAAAAAATTATTATTACCAAAAGTTCCTGAACCATCAGTGCCACCATAAAAAGTTGCCCTAGCCGGTTTCCAAGGACCGGCCACAAACTTTGGTCTCTTGGCATAAATATTATTAACAAAAACTATTACAATAAATAAAGCCCACATTATACCAGGTGATGACAACTTCATGGTTGATGGCTAAGGAATCTCTATATTAATGGAATTTATTTTATATTTTTATTTTATTTTTATTAAATTTCATTTTAATCTCTTCATTTATATATATACTACAATAATTAATGCTAGTTTTTTTGGGTTGGAATTAACCTTTATTTGTTTAGTTATTATTAACATATGGTTGGTATAAATTGTAGTTTGAAAATGGGTTATGTTTTATAAATCATTTACTATAATTAGTTTCTAAATTTAAGCAAATTCTTGCATTTGATACATTGATATTGGTGTTCCAGGTTAATCGAAAATAACTTTTAGGAAATATTTTGGAAAAATTATATGTAATTGGTTGAAATTCGATCAAAAAAAATTTATCAAGTCGAACTTTAAAGTAAATGTTGTGTTCACTAGGACTGACTTTGAATTTAGATATCATCTAACAGGTTTTTGACCTGTTGGTGATCTAACTATTAGGTTACACATTATTGTTCTATAAGCGAAATACAGTACTAGATATGATAATGATGATAATAATATTACTTTTTATCTACACTTTTCCATTTTAAATGAAAATATCTTAGAAAAAATATATGTAAATCTAAGGCAACTTGATTATGATCAAAATTATCTAAACGCAAATTCTTACTTGAGACCGTTTTTTGTAAAGACGACTCTCAAAAGCCCAGTCCAAGTCTAAATATATATTGTTAAAATCTAAATATAGATTTGGGTTGAACTTTTAAAAGTTATATTTACAAAAGACGGTCTCTCAAGAGAATACCTATTATTTAAATGATTGGTGAAACAATAAATAAAATTGTAGTGTCTCTTGTGAGCATATCAATTTGGAACAAAAAGGAAGAAAAGAGGGATCATAATAGAAGAGAATAAAAGCACGTGGGACTACATTTAATGATTTAATGGATGGATGGAACAACTAATCATAAGCTTATTATAACTCACTTTTACTTGGGAGTGTACCCCTATTATTTTAGGCTAATTGGATTGACCCTTTGCCTAGAAAATTAAAGACCATTCAATTACTTTATCTGTTTTATTATATTTGCTACTGATAGAATTTTTCCACACAATATATCACAATAGGATGATAGTATTTTAAAACGAAGAAAAAATAATTCATCAAATCATACATCACATACAACTTAAACGAGAAGGAGAAGAAATAACTCGTACTTACAAGTTCAAAGGAGATTCACTACTAAATCGATTGGTAGTAGACTAGTAGTAGAAGTTGATCCTCAAGTTTATAAAGTGACATATTGTGAGGGCTGGAACAACTCGCATATAAGCAACAATAATGAGCACTTCAACACTCTCCCTACTCGCTCACTTGTGAGTGTCCTTAAAAGGGTTAAACCTTACTGGAGAGAAACATTATATTCGGTTATAATTATAAAGGCCGTCCAACAACAATTCGAAATCTAATACCATGATAGAATCTAACAAATGGGTTTAATACGGTACCCAATAAAAGAGAAGAGCTAACTAACTAACAAGCCCAAAGAAGAGTCATTACTAAACCATGCAACTGATAGCAGTTTTAACTCCGGAACGAAGCTCATAAAGTGATAAGCATTTGTCTTTCTACGATGTACGATAAATCACATGTAAGCAATAATAAACACTTCAACAAATTTAAAATATTGAATTCTTTGAATCAAATATATGTTATATTATAAATCAAATATTTCAGATCGGATAATTTTATACATATATAAATAAATAATAAGAATGGCCAGCCGTAATATGAAAAAGAACTTCTTGGTCACTCAAACTCAAGAAAAAAGACGTGAAGATTACATCAAGACTACTAAGAAAGGAACCTAATTTATACCACCCATCACTTTATATAACCAACTCTATACCCAATTTTATCATTTTTTATTCCACCCATTAATACAATATTTTTTTTTATAAAAAATATAGATTTAATATGGTCATTAATTAAGGTGTGACAATATTATTTCGGGTAATTTATTTGAACTCATATTAATATATGTCTCTAAAACATATATTTAAAGTGAATAATAAATAAACGATTAATATATATACGTACATTACGCAATTTTTTTTTACTTGTAAGGAGACTTATCACCTTATGATATGACCTGAAATTGATCTGAAACTAACATGACCCGCAAAAATGAAAAAAGTTCAAACTCGATCGAAAAATGAACTAGATTGTTTTGACCCTGTTTTATAGGCATCATAACCTACAGACGACCTAGGAAGTGCAAAATAGTTCTTCCGCATTATTAATTTGCAATATTTAGAGCAAAAAACTTTTACATTAAAAATATAAATGTTGCAAATTCAATGAAACAAAAGAGTAAGAGCGAAAATAAAATGACTTTAAAAGGACAATATATAATTCTTATCGACTCATTTTAACTTACATTTTATTTCATATACCCATTACTTTCACTTCTACATAAAAAAAATCCACTTTTACATACCCATAATTATTTAGATTAAGTAATTTTAACTATATATAGGAATAAATACATTCATCCCTTTTCTAGTAATAAGTCTTTTTTTAAAATTTCTTAAGTATAATTAAAATTTGGTAAAAGATAATTTAAACAAAAATTTAAGTTGTTAGTTAGTAGCCCTTTAATATATCATATAATTTACCACATTTTTTTATTTATACATAGTTTAAACTAGATTTATGAATGTAACACAAATTTGTCAGATTATCCTCATAGCTAACACTAAAAATACATATTACTATCAAATTTATAAAATTAAGTTTATGTACATGCAAATGAGTAGTTTGCCATGACTTGTTGTTTCTTATTATAATCAAGTTGGCCTTAGTTTCATAATGTAGTTGACTTGTACTATACCAATTAATTGTGGGACAAGTTGAAAGTTAGAAAAAAGTGAATTAGTTATTATGAAAAGAGAAAGAGTGCAAGTATATGTTAATTAGGAATATTATGGAATGCTCTAAATGAAATTGTATTTTATTTCTATATTATGACTAAAAATCATCATCATCATCCTACTCAGAATATCCCACTCATAGAAATTATGGGTAGGGTCTGGGGAGGGAAGGACGGCGGCAACTCATACCCGTAAAGGAGAGCACGGCCAAAAGGAGTCCCCCGGCTCCAGTTTTATTTATGACTAAAAATACACTAAAAATTAAATAGTATAATACCTTAATGTTTATTTTGTCATTATATATTTGCAATATGAATATATTATATATTTTTTATTATAAAATAAAATTTACGTTTCAAGTCAATGATACGGTAGGAAGTAAATTTCGACCCTTTTCCATTTTAGTTTGTTTTACTGATTTTATACTATTATTTCTAACAATGGTTTCACTATTCTTATTTTAGTCTCATCCACAAATTTATTCTCTCCCCATCTTAATTATATATATACTCATTTTTAATATCCACTTATTTTTTGTCATATTCTCTGACACAATTTTCTTTTCCACTAAATATACCCAAAATATAACTGATGCATTCTGAGATAAATATTAAGATTAATTAATACTCTCTTTGTCCTTTTGAATTTACATCATAAAATTTAAATATGTGAGAGTTTTTTAAATTTTATAGTACAAAGTCAAAATGACAGATAAAAATAAAGTACTATACAACAACATGAGTTGCAATACCAATCACACATATAGTTGATAAGTTTCATACACTAATAATTGTTGTAGATAATTGAGTGTTAACAACGTATAGTATAGTATAGAGTCTAATTAATTAATAAATACACTTAATTGACAACTAAAGCTTACATGTTCACTTCAAAGAAAAAACAAACTAAACAACTAATTTGCTTGTACTCTCTAGTCTCTACCTACATATATTGCTTATAGAATCAACAAGGAATATTAACATTTGTACCTTTTTTTCAGGGCCGACCCTAAGGGTGGGCTAAAAGTGTCATCGTTCAGGGCACAATGTAAAAAATGTAAAATTAATGGTCGTAGTAGTGTCCATATAAGTGATAAATTACAAAGAAAAAGGCCTTAATATTCTATTTCGCCCAATACCTTAAAATATCTAGAGCTGACCCAGCCTTTTTTTTAGGTTACTTTAACCAATTTTACCTTCAATCCTTAATTTTTCCTTCCACTTTTTAGAATCCTATAACTAAATTAATTAAAATTGTTAATTAAGTGTGTTTTAAGTGTATATATAATTTGAGAACATATATACGGGTGAATTCATATATTACATTTTGCGCTTCATTATATTTGCTATATTTCATTTTATTACGCAATTCAATACGTCAGATCATTTTAATCATTTATACTTTGAGTTATATATAGCAAAAAATCATTAAAAATTAATATTATGAAACTACGCTATTGTATGATTCAAATAAGATTCCATTTGATTATATTTTTTTTCTTACACATTAACAGTAATATATAAAATAAGCTTGTAATAAATAGTACCAATTAAATACTTATATATATAACAAGTATTTCAGAACGAAGATTGTATTAAAGACTGGATTGAATACTCATCTCTGACCGTGTAAAAATTAACTATATTTTCTAATTAATATTCTTTCAGCAAGTCTCCTGAGAGACGGTCTTTTTGAGAGACGCCTCTCAGGCTCAATCCATTAGTGTTTAATTCTTACCCTCATTCTATATTTTCCTTTATGGGCCGACTCAATTAGAGTTGGTCTCTCAAAGAGACCGTCTCTCACAAGAATATGTGATATTCTTTTGGGTTATGTAAATATTTAAATATTTAAACGATTCATGGGTTATTCTCGAAAGAATTGAAAATGAAAATATTATACCTGAAACAGAAAAAACAACCATGTAATAATAATAAAAATAATTATAAATTAGCTCAAAACAAATAAATTTCTGTTAAAATTATGTCAGCAATATGAAAAAGTAAATACAAAGAATAATATAATCAACAATTGAATTGTATATATGTAACAAATAATAATTCACAAGTATAATAAAAATTAAAAAATGTTGGTTTTAAAAAAATTAATTTTTTTAAATTTCTGGCTAATGTAAGATATACCATGTTTATTAATTAATTGGATTGCAATAATTAATCAATAATGACAATCCACAAGCTTAGAAGATGCGGAAAAAACTAAAGTTTTTTCATTAGAAGGAAAAACAAACTTGGAAGATAAAGAATTTTGATGTTGTTGTTCATCATGATCATCTGGGGCCGGAAGATTAAGATCTAACGGCAATAGATTTCTCGTTGTTGTTGTCGTCGTTGTTGTGGTTGTTGTTGTTGTATTATCGTCGATTTTTGTTGTAACGATTGGACGATGTCGTCTCATATGACCACCTAATGCTTGACCAGATGAAAATTCGGCTCCACAAATGCTACATTCATGTACTTTGGTGATTTTATTGTTGTTGTTGTTGTTGTTTATGTTTAGTATTGGGGTTTGAATTTGAAGTGAAAGTGTTGTACAATCTTGGTTGTTGAATTGTTGGTTTTGATGGTGGTTGTCGCGGTGGTTGTTGTGGTGTTGGTGGTGGTCGAGGGCGAAAGCGACCGAAGATGGTGATAATGATGGTGTTGTTAGTTTAGGTTTTTTGTGACTAGCTCTATGACCCCCTAGTGCTTGGAATGAAGAAAAAGATTTATTACATGTCTTGCATTCATACGTCGTAATTTCATCATTTTGCGCGTTTTTGGTGGTGGCAGTGGCGGCGGAAGTGGTGGTGGCCGTGGCGGTGGTGGAGCCTTTAGCTAGAAGAATTAGGCAATGAGCCATATCCACATCTTCATCATCAGAGATGGTTGTGACTGATGAGGAGTTGGCGGCAGGTGCCACCAACTCCTCAGATGTAGCAGAATTTAAAAAAGCCGTTTCATCTGAATTGGTGGTGGCTGTGGTGGTAGTGGACATAGTTAACGAAAAAGGACATAACGTACGAGAACGTTTCGTACGTTTTCCTTTGATCATCATGATGGTGTTATGATTGGTGGAAGTGTTATTGGTAAGAATAGGTTGTTGTTGTTGTTGGGCAACCATGCTCTAGAAAGGGATTGATTTGTTAGAGAAATGAGAAAAGGAAGGAAAGAATAAAAAGAGTAAAGAAGTGAATATGTTAGAAGAATAGAAGGTGGAGTTTGGCTATAAGTAGGGGAAGGAAATGTGAATTAAGGTTATCAATATATTTAATGAACCACTCCAAATAAATATATTTTAATGAATTAAATTAGAAAACAAAGTTTCAAAGGAAAGAAAATAATATACTTCTTGTGTCTTTCTTATTTATTTAACATCCATTATTAATTTTGATTGTTGTACTTAATTAATTAATTAATTAATTAATTTAGTATATATTATAAATTTTCACTCCTTTTTCTTCAATAATATTATAAACTTTTGGTTAACATAGAAAATAAAGTGTATAAATTTTTATTAAACTTTTGACCGACCCTCAAATTTGGATTTGTGATATAACATACTAGTACAAGATATCCTCTTCATACAAGAGGTTACATATTCATTTTAAACAAAACATGTATAATATTTAAATTCAGTATTTTTTGTTATAGAAGGTCTCCTGAGAGACCGTCTATGGCATAGATGGCACTCTCAGCAGCCCAGCCCAATGAAAATTTCAGTCGTTTTTTTTGAAAGTGTAAAAATGGGCTGGACCATTACATCCGTCTATTCTATAGACCGTCAAAAATTTGTGTTTTTGTTATTAGCAGTAGATGATAAACCTATATAGAAGTTTGGAGATGCCCATACAACATTATATATAAAATATAGTTTATATTGCACTTTTTACAAAATTGTTTTAAAAAAATGAATACGCTAAAAATTTCGTTGGTCCTCTGATTTTTTTGTTTTCATCTAATAATCATAGCCAATTAAATTCAAAAAAGAAGGCAAATACAATTCGTTTTGGATAAAATTTAAAAATGTTAGAGTTTTTTAAATTTTATGGTGCAAATTTAAAGAGACAGATAGAAGTAGTAGAGTTGGAATAGAAAAGATGCGCAGTTAGTGTGAAGAGAGTAGGAAAGCTAAGAAGTGAGATTCGGTACGGTTGGCTTTCAAGCAAACTCATTACTTCTCCTCAACTACTCTCTCTGGAAGTTTAGAGTGCAAGCCTGGAACTCTTACTTCTTTTTATTATTTTTTCTTTTTTTTTATCAACTTGAAACAAATTAAAACAAAAAAAATTTTAATTCATTGTTTATAATAATAATAATAATAATAATAATAATAATAATTCATCATACCCAGTGTATTCCCCCATAGAAAAACCATGAGCAGGGTCTCGAAAGGGAAGGATGACTCATACCCAAAAGGAGAGCGCCAACTTGATAAAAAGCAAGAGAAATTCTTACAACAAAAGGAGTTAGATGAAGTTGAAACCACCTCGGCAAGCCTGCATATGAATAATAATAACAATAATAATAATAATAATAATAATAATTGTGATATAGAGGCTAGTCCTATTTTAATACTCTTTTTCAAGAAAGGTTAGGGATTCGATTTTCGGCACCTAGTCTTTCCCTCTCTCTCAACCAAAGGCAGAGAAAAAGCCGACAAAAAGTTTATGCCCCTGTGCGATTTCATAGCGAAGGCCTCATCAACTTAAGTTTTTATTTCCTTTAGGTTAGAAGGGTGGATGTACGTATGCACAAGTTTTCTTATACCGGACTTTAAATATTCCATTTGAAATGAGGCGTGAATGAGAATTTAACTTGTAACATTTCGTCACGTTGACTTCTAATACCATGTTAAACAACCAGTTCAACAAATAACTTAACTAAACTGATGGTTGAAACCCCAACCCCAATCTATGTTATGTACTTATGTACTAGATCTTTGATTAATGAATTATTTTGTAACAGTCTAATATAATATTTGAATAACTTTAATCGATATTAATATAGCCTTAAAAATTAGCATCAAAATGTATAAATTTAGTAGTTTATGATAAAATTATGTGTTGATTAGTGTCATTAAATAATGAGCATCAAGAATTAAGTTTATGAACTTATAGCTTTTGATTAAGATTTTCAAAAAGACACAACAAAATATTGAATTAGGAAAAGATTTAATAGTACATCCTTATTCTTTAATTATTAGCGTATACATTTTTATGTTTCACTTATTTTATATCAATTTAGATTTAATATATATGAAATTTTCATCCAAATATCGTAATTTTAATGAGACATAGAAATATATAAATTCATAAACAAACAAAATCAAAAAATATCTAATAATGAAAATGCATGTAATGTGAAATCAGTTACGGGGAATGAAACTTGACCTGTCGTACGTCGTGAGGATTGATGGGTTATTATTGTTAGAACATGAATCATCATCATACTTTTTTTTTTGATTTTAATTTTTATTTGTTTCATTTCTCATTGAATCTGGTCTAAATTATATGAAGGCGATGTTGATGTTTATACTGGTTGATACTAATCTATCACAATCGTTATTTTAGGAAAAATTATCTAAAATAATCCAATCTATTCGTGATTTTCTTATAATAATCACATCTATTGATTAATCATGAATAATCCCAACTTTAAGGGGTATTTTTCTAGAATAAACCCGATGACTGGATGACTTGCTACAGAAAGTTTTATTTTTTTAAAAAAAAATAAATTATAAAAAATGTCAAAAAAATATTTAAAAAGTATTCAAAAAAATTTATGATAGTTTTTATTATTTAGAATTTTTTATGTAAAATTTTAAATTTTTTCAAATTTTAAATTAATTTTCAGTTTATTCAGAATTAATTTTCAGTTTATTTTTTTTGGTGAATTACCTACTATAGCAGGTCATCGGGTTACCCAAGTTTACTCTAAGAAAATACCTCTTGAAGTTGGGATTATTCATAGTTAATCAATATAGGTGAGATTATTATAGGAACATCACGAATAAGATTAAATTATTCTAGGTAAATTTTTTTTTTATTCAAGTTTGTTTGAGAAAAATAATAAATATTAGATCATTCATATACGATGTTTATACAGCTAATCTTATAAGTTGAGAATTCTTAGTTATTTTTTTTTATTTTTGAGAAAAGAATTATTAGTTATTACATATGCAAAAAGATAAATTAAGCAAAAAAAAGCCTTGATATTGCGTTCACGTACAATGTAATTTGTACTATTATTTGAAATTTAAAAAATCAATAGATTATTAAATAAATAGTTCAAGTGATAATTTCTCGTTTGTTTTCATTAAAGATATTTTTGGGAAAAAAATGGTACAAAGGACAAATTAATTCTTACAAATTTTCTTTTAAAGTTTTAACTTATTCATAATTAATGTCAAATTGACAAATTGGGGGTGTTTGGCAAATTAGTTTATTGAGCAATTTGAGCTTATTTGGATATAAATAGAGGGTTGGTTGGTCAAACCAGCTAAAGATAGTGTTTGGTGAATTACCTGGTTGAAACAGCTTATTGATACGAATAAGCTGTTTTTGAACAAGCGGCTTATAGCAACGGGTTCAAAATCAGCTGGTCAAACCAGTTAATGAAATCAGCAGTCAAATCAGCCACTATAATCAGCTATCAGCTATCTGCCAAACACCCTCAATAAATTTAACTTAAGTATGCATAAGTAAGTTAAATTCATTAATAATACTCCAAAAAAAAAAATACTCCCTCCGAACCAAGTTAGTTGTCTCATTTCCTTATTTGGCATATTCATATTAATTGTCTCATTTTCTTTTTTGTCAATTTTTTTACTTAAATACCCCATGTTCACACAAGTAAAGACCAAAATACCCCCACTTTTACTACTTATAATACTCTAACTACCACCTTTACAATTAATTTAATCAATTAAGATACCCCAACTAACATCCTTTTAATGGACCCCACACCACCCTTAATAACCGTGTCCACGCCAATAGGACAACTAAATTGGTTCGGAGGGAGTATATTACTCCATATCTTAACAAATATAATGTGAAAAAACCAAGGCTTTTTTTCTAGTGTGTCTTAGTCGTTTTTTGTCTGCTTGTTTGGTTAGTTTTGTTTTCTTGGTGTTGTGATAGTATTTTTTACAAACTTTTACTATGCAAAGACCTCCTCGTGATGATGATATTGGTTTTCTTTCTTTCCCACCCTTCCCGAACCCTACTCCTAGACGGGACTCA
The DNA here is from genome assembly GCA_019425755.1 of Amaranthus cruentus. Lineage (NCBI taxonomy): Eukaryota > Viridiplantae > Streptophyta > Magnoliopsida > Caryophyllales > Amaranthaceae > Amaranthus > Amaranthus cruentus. The sequence continues at coordinate 13,168,162 of CM033465.1, read as the reverse complement.
TAATTGGGATGATGATAATATATAATTTAACAACAAAAATAAATTAGAAATTTAATCTCAATAAGTTATTAATATTTTTTATTAGGTTAAATATTTATTTGAGTTGCACTAAAAACTAAGTTGATTCATTTGTTACACAAACAAGTCCAAGTTGTGTACTTGAATTCTTAAGACTAAAGGAATATCATGTAATGCATACGAAGGATGATACACTATGTGTTTACTTTAAGTTTAACTAGTTCCTTGAGTACATTTACAATAAAGTCAACTATAATATAATTTAATATAAATATATATTTAAAGTCAACGAATGATAGTTGTATAATAGATGTTGTTCATTGTATTACACTTACAAGAAAAGTTCTCAATGCAACAAATGAAATGTATGATGATTGATGGTTGAAATGTGAAGTAGCTTAGAAATTATATTAATTGATTTTAGGAAAAATTGTCCCGAATAATTCGACCTATTACCAATTTGCTATGAGTAACTCATTATTTATGAATAATCCGACCTTTAAATTTTTTTGCTCACTGCACCACTATGTACATTTTAACTGACTACTATAGCTACTTACCACCAAAGAATAGGGGTAGACCAACAAAGAAGCATAAGGAGGAAGACGAAGAGAAACGAGTAATAGATACCTACAATAGAAAATGTAGCAAGAGGTGTTGTCAGCAAAAAATATACAAATGTTAGATTATTTAGATGATCAATAGTTGGGATTATTCACAGCAAATGGACAATAAATCAGATTATTCAGAATAATTTTTGCTTGATTTATGTCCAGCAAACTCAACTTTTATAATTCATAACCAACTAAAACGTCAATAACGTTAACCTAATTTTTTAAAGCCTTATCAGACTTTTATCTTAAAACTAATTGATTGTGCTGCTCTAGTGGAACTGCACAAAAGTCATTGTGTTTTAGCCTACCAAACATCAATTTTACTCGACCGGCCCATAATAGAAAGATAATATTTGAACCTCTTTTTCAATTTTAATTTTAGCAAGTTTTGTATGAGATCATCTTATCTTGAGTTGATCACGTTTAAGATGGTAATAAATGATTTTCAGGGCTGACCTTTGATATTTTAGGGCCATGGGCAAAATAGCTTATTGGGGCCATTTTCCTTTGCAATTTATAATCTATATGGACCTTCTACAACCATTAATTTTGCTTTTTTGACATGGGGCCCTAGGCGACAACACCTCTTACCCACCCTTAGGGCCGACCTTCATGATCACTCTAAGATTATAGAAAGTGATGACTTTAAAAATATAAATAATCACTTTAAGATTATAATTGAGCACTTTATGACATGTTGTGTACATTGAGTCAGCTCAATAAAAATAATTTCACCGTGAAACTGTAGTATTTGTGTTTAAATTTTACTTCTTTCTTTTTGGACCTTCTAGAAGTAATTTTTTAATCATAGGTATAGTTCATGATTGGCTCATAATAGTAATGATCATGCAATGTAGAAGCTAAGTATGATTGTATCTTATAATTAGCATAAACTTATTAAATTAATCATTAGTGATAAAGTCACAATAAGTGAGTCCTTTTATAATGCAGTTTTGTTTTTACTATATGTTTTAGTAATTAGTATACACACTTAATTAATTAACCAAATCTATTATGAAAACAATGATTATGTACACATAATAACAAATTCAAGATCTTTATTAAAGAACAATTGTATTAATTATCAATTAATTACTTAATTAATAATTAATTAATTAGTGTTGCTGGTACTTAAGAAACTAGTTACGACAGCTCATGTGAACTGACTTACTCCCCCCAATTTAATACAAGTGGAGTATTAGGTTTGCTCTTACTCAATAGTCAATGTTTAGATTGATTGTCATATTCGGTATATCCCGTTTATATACGCTATGATTAAATTCTGAGCAGAATTGAAACAAAACATACTTTTTCAAAATAGATAATGAAGTTACGGCTAGTGAACCCATCATTGGTTCGAAAAACACTTGTCTGTAAAAACAAAAGACTTAAAACATGTCGCCATAAGCACGACAAAAAGCAAAGGCAACATTGAATTTAGAGGTGTTTAAAATAGATTTAATGACCCGATGTTTACCCCACTTTATACTGAATCTAATTTGACCCGACTTATAAAATGGATTTACAGTTATGTAAAAATCATTGTGGACGCAAAATTCAATTTTAAACCGACCCCAAACACCTTACCTGAAATCAACCCGATAACCAGAACTAATGAACACCTCTAACTAAGTTTATAGGTGCGGTTATGGTCATCAGTCCAGTATCCCGCATAGTCCGGGGAAAAAGCTAGCGGACAGATCATGTCCGTACCCTTAAGGAGAAGGCAAGAGAAAGGCAACATTAAGTTCATAACCCAAAAATTACGCCGGTTTTGTGATCAATTATTTTTGATACTCAACTTCCCCAATCATTAGCTCAAGCAAATGCTATGGCCGGGATAAGCGGTGATTTCTTTAAGTTACACCCTCTTGTGTTACAAGCAAGTATAGCTAGCAAAGATGAGTGATTGGATTAGATATCATTAAATTATAACTAAATGATTTATTCTTTTATCATCATTAAAGGTAAAAGACACTCTCAGTAACCCGCACAAGGCAGGGTCCAGATGGGGGATTTTTGTTTTTCCTGAAAAATGCGGACAAATCACACTTGTTCTCCCACGAAGGGAGTACAGAGAGATGCGCGCAGTCAAGAAACCCCCCAATTGATACCTGCGGCCAGTAGGGGTCGAACGCCAAACCTTCTACTCCACATGCAGATGCTCTATCCATTGAGCCAAAAGCGCTTTTATCATATAGGTTTGAAAAGGAATCCCCGTCAGGGATAGGTTCGGGTTTACCTAGTTTATGACCTGATCATTTGACGAAAATTCTATATTGATCATATTAAACTATACAACATAAAAGTATTTAATAATGAAGATTGATAGTCAGATTAATTCAACATTTATACATAGATCGATGAATATTTGACGCACCCTATACTAACATATATTGAGTTGGGTATTAAGCGGTCTCACACGTATTCTTCATTAAAGGTGATAACCTAAAAACTAATTTAACTAATTACTAGTTTAAGTTGATGGTTGTAGTATGAAAAACATGAGAAATTCAGGTACTAATTTACAACATATGTTTTTGTGGCATAAAAAGTTATTTAATTCAATAAGCAGCAAAATGACAAAGTATGTAACATTATATATAGTTTTAATGATCAACTTAAATCGTTGATTTGGTCACCTTGACATACTAACGTAACAAGGGTTTATGATTTCTCAATTTCGATGAAATATTCAGCATCGAATATGCTGAGATCAAGCTTTGGTGCCATTAAATATTCAGCTTAAAGGGTTTGACGTGAAAAGACATATTTTAAAACTTTTCTTTTAAAATAATATATTATGAAACTTCAACCAACAAATTAATTTATTATTTAAATGGTGACCTTGACACAATGTAACCATACTGACAATGTTAGTGTGAACATAGACAAAACTTAAAGAGTACATTAGAAGAATAGCAAACAATCATATACATACGTTCCATGACTTCAACATACATAAACCCTCTAAGATGAATAAGTATTAATGTATTACCTTTATCATTGGAAATTAGTATTATAAAATATACAATAGAGGATTTAGGTTTCCTTCGACGCCTGCATGTGAGGGCACTAAGTTCTAAAATTTTTAATTAGATTTTTCAGACCTTTTTCTGCGTCCGCAAGTAATAATAGGTTGTTACGTTCAATTTTGTTATAGTGAGGTATATAGGTGTTTATTCGGGTCATTAGCACTACAACATAATTTGCCTTTAGTGGGATATATTTAGCGACATTTAATTTAAAAGTCGCTATTTTAAATTTCTTAGTGTACATAGAGGATTTAGTGACATTTATTAGAACCTTTAGCAGCATATTAAAAACTCACACAAAAGCTTTTAGCGACATAGGATCTAGTGACATTTCTCACAAATGTCACTATAGACTATAGTGACAATTGCATATGTCATTAAAGACCAAATTAAGTGTCGCTAAATTACTTTATGGTGGAACTTAAAATAAAAACTAAGAATTATTACACTAAAAATATAAATCAGTGGCATTTTTTTAATGTCACTAAATCCAATATCGCAAAAAGCTAAATTTGTTATAGTGTAGGTCGATTTCAAGTTAGATGTTTCGGGTTGATATAACATCAAATTTTGTGTCCACATTGATTTTCACATTGTTTTATATTTATGTTAAGGTCGGGTTAAAAATAAGTTCAAATATCCACCAAGAGTGTTGTAGATGAGTAATTGTGTGGTTGACTATACAACCCAAACCAAAGCATCCTTAGGAAGTTGCGTACCATAGCCTGCCCTATGATATTGTATTGCCATAGCCACCTAGCAAGCTAGATGAGTAATTGCTCAATGATTAAGTATCTTTATCATTATAATTATAATGCTAATTATTCTTCAATATTTATGGCTCTATAGTCATTGACTATGTAGTGTAGGAGCTCCCAACTTAATCATCATCCCGCCTATAGAAAATTATGGTCAGGGTTTGGTGAGGGAGGACAACGACAACTCATACCCATATAGAAAAGCATGATCAAAGAGTCTCCGGCTCGAGAAAACATAAGATGAGATTCTGATTCTGCAGGAGCTCTCTACTTATAATCTATAAAAATATTCATTTTTTTGGGTTGGTTTAAAGAGTGATTAGAAATGAAATAGATAAAACTCTTTTTAAAAACTCTAAAATAAAAGGAAATTTCTTTTATTATAAACATTATTTTGTGTATCATCAATGTTTATATTGCAATGTTTTAATTTGCTATTATTTCTAATATTCTCTAAAAAGTTTTTGATCAATTTGATAATCATAAGTCATATTAATTAATTAAATACATACTTTTTCGATCAAAACATATTGAAAAAGTCTAAGTGAACCTCACACCACGATACTTAATTAGTAACACAAATTTTACGATTTTACTGTGATACACGTCCTATATAAAGGTTAAATAGTCCAATTAATAAAAATTATAAACATACATATATTTTTTTATTTTAAAGTCGTTTTACCGAAATATAATCTATTGAATAATAGCCGGTAGGGCGGTGGGTAGTGCAGGATTTGCTCTAGACCTCTTATTTTGGAAGAGGGGTGGAGTAAGTTGAGGGAAGATTCTTAGAGTAAACTAACAAATTCTCTATTTTATTTTATTTTTTTATTTAAACTATTCCTAATTAATAAGCTAGGTTATGGCAAGCACGTAAGGCAAGTATATATTTTTTGCTTAGATTACATGGTCGGCCGATCCGAAAGGAAATGACAAGGTGAAAATCGAATTTTAATTTTTTTTTCAAAATAGTACTTACTCTTCAACTAAAATAATACCCAATTTCACAAGTTTCTATTTTAACTAATTTAGTGGCTAGTACAAAATAAACATCAATTATTCTTTTTGTTTATAATAATAATAATAATAATAATAATAAATAACATAGTTCGTTAGAACGTAGCATTGTAGATTTTGAGGAACATATAATCTAACGAAAAAAACTAATATTATATTGAGAACAAATCCCGTTATATATGATTAATCATATTTATCAAAACATCAATAATTAGGGGAAATTGTGGAAAGTAAAGAAAGTAAGAAACCTTTATTTTCAGCGGATTAAGCAAATGTTGGTTTATTATCGACGATTTCCCATTGATATACTTCCTCTTATTTTATAGATGCTACGATTCTGTTTTCCACACTATCCAATGCGCAATTAATTTTAAAATATTTTCAATTTCATATGATAAATTTTTTTAAAAAGTTAATATTATGAAATATGCATTAAAACGAATCAAGCAAGATCCCACTTGAATATGTTTTACATTATACATGGAGAAATATAAATCAAATAAGATGAGTTGATGAACAATAATTGCTATAGAAACTGTAACAACTATTAAAATTCGAAGGAAGTATTTACTAAAAATAAACATATAAAATGACCCTACAATCACTTGAATTGTGATATTGATTTATGATGAACCCTAATATCTTAAAGGCAAAGCATTTATAATATTCTATCTATAAATGGTAACTAACTATACAACATGTTCTTGATTTGGATAGATACCTTAGCATCAATTTCTGATCACCAACTATCAATTTTGGGTTAGTTGGCTACTAGCCTTAGCTTTTGGTCATTCCTTTCCCTCTATGCGTTTTTTAATTAAAGAATAAAAATACTCTCTGTCCTGAATAAATTGCATCAAAGAGAAAAGAGTGGATAATTATAATAAATGAAGAGAGAGAATGAATTATGTAGATGAAATTGAAAGAGAGTTAAAATGTATGGTTGATATTAAAAAGAAGTGGTGAGCCATAGTCATAAAAATATAAATAATGCAAATTAAGTAGAGCAGACTAAAATAAAAAAATATTGCAAATTAAATGGGACGGAAGGAGTAATTATTTGTTGTTGCTACTTCACACTTGCAAAAGTTTTCACACTTGCAAAAGTTTTAAATGCTTTGAGTGAATAACTATTCCTAATAAAGTAATGTTGTGACGTCAGCTCGTCAATAGATGAAGTATTAACGGCTACAATGTTGTATATGGAATTAAAAAAAAAAAAAACAAAGTTTCTAGAATAATCTAACATGTTGATGATTTTCTTATAATAATTCTGCTTATTGATTGATCATTAATAATCTTAATTTTATGGGTTATTTTTCAATTCGGGTAAGCGGATGACCTGCTATAGCAAATTTATTTTTTTTAAAAAAAAAAGATAAATTAAAATAAGATGTATAAAAAAAATGTAAACAAATGTTAAAATTTTTATAGAATTTTTTATGTAAATTTTTAAAATTTTTCTCTAATTTATATTAATTTTAAATTTACTTTTTTTGGTAAATTACCTACTATAGCAGGTCATCCGGTAATCCGAGTTTACTCTATGAAAATACCCCATAATGTTGGGATTATTTATAGTTAATCAATAAGTGGGATTATCGTAGGAAAATAATGACAAAGCTGGATTATTTTAGGTAATTTTTTCTTGAAAAAATTGAGTGAAAATCGTAAAAAGGGATGTATATTTTATTTGAAAGGGAAATATGTGTGTAGATGAAATGAAAATATAAATTAAATATGTTGTGGAAAATTTAAGAAAAAGTGTGGTATAATGGCCAAAAATAAAAATAGAGCAAATTCAATGAGACAGACTAAAAAATTATAATGAGACTAACAGCAAACAAAATATACTTGACTTTTGACAACTTTTATTTTGTTTTGTTGTTACTAACAATGAATAAGACCTGATCAATGGCCTTGACAAGAAGATATTTATTTTGATAAATAGTTACTAAATTAGCTTATTTTGTAACAGCAATTCTTCTATAAGACGAGCCCAAATTAGTCATGTGTAAGTGATCTCTTTAATATTATAACTGATCATTTTAAAATCATAAAGAGTATTCACTCTAACACTGTAAGTAATTCATTTAAAGTTATAAGTAATCACTTGAAACATTAAAAGTATATTGAGCTACCTCAGTAAATCAGATCTCAACATGAGATGTCTCATTTTTAGAATTTGTGATTTTTTAAATTCTTTATTAAATTAAGTTTAATACTATAATAATTTAGAAAGTTTATAATTACTTCATATTCTATGCCGTCAAACATATTGGCCATATTTTATTTAATCTCCTTTACACCAAAACAAACCCTATTGAGCCCACATACAAAGAATTGGGCCCGATCTTTCAGCCCAGCCTATGCAAGTATTGATCATATAGGTTTGGAGTTGATCTTCCACATAATATATCACAATCGGTTACTAATATTTCAAAACGAAGGTAATACAACGACTTTTGTTATGCCTTGTAGGAGTTGATCTTCAATAGTTATAAGACGGTAGATGGGTGAGGAGCGGATGGAATCTAGCCCGACCCATAAGCAATGTCATAATCTACAACATCCACATCCATCATTGCTATCAATCCGGTAACACTATGGTCCGATCTAGCCCGACCCATTATAGGTATCGAACTTTATCTTATGGGGATGGAATCCCTATATTCGGATCCAAGGATCTTTGGATTGACCAATTGCTCGTTGTCCCACTATAAGGATGGGCTTATCGATATCATTATGGGCTCGACTGGGATCACCGTGTCTAATAACCATTTCGCACACCACAATGAAGTCATGCTTCTAGGGCATAGTGACTCTTACGAGGTCCGTATATTATCTATTTATATTGTTAGGATTACAACTTTAACATCGTCGACGATTTTGTACATACAAGTAAATTAAAATAAATGAATAGGTGGCAATTGCATTCAACCAATTTGGGCCAAAGTTAATACAAAGGATGCCAAGATGTAGGAAAGGGTATATATATACATGTTGTTAACACTTACACAATGGGAGATGTATGCAATTGGATTATCCCAATAGAGAGGTCTCATCGTGAGACCGTCTTACAAAAATAGACTCCATCTTTTTTCCGTATATGAAAAAGTTAATTAAAAAAATATGTTAAATTTATTAATAAATAAAAAGAAAATAAGAAGTTTTTCACTAGGCCCCCAAATTTTGAAAAAATTATATGGTGCCTATTTTGTTGCATTAGGAGCTGGAGTTGAAATCAAGTATGAGAAAGCTTATGTCGAACCTAAATCTGCTGCCTTCGTTGACCAACTCGTCTTGTATGCCGTTGTTCTCGGTGATAAGTAAGATATGTTATATACTCTATCAATTATTATAAATATTTTTTTTACTCTCGCAATATATATAGGATTATTCGGTAAAATGTTTTATTTTGTTATAAAAAATTAGATGGTTGGATGGATAAGTTGGTAAATTAGCTGGCTAAAGCAATTTGTTGTACGTAATGAATAAGCTAATTTACAAGTAGATACTTCCACTTTCACCAGCATATTTTAAAATCAAATAGTCAGATCACCCACTCTAATCAGTTGTGTATCAGTTGTTTGGCAAACACCCAAAAAGACTTACTTCATTTGTTCCATTATATTTGCTACAATATCATTATTTAATTGTTTCAAAATTAGTTACTACACTATTATTTTTGTAATAAATAATTATGTAAACTATCACTGTGAGACATGCCTCATACTTGGGCTAAAATGCCTAATAATGAAAACTTTTAGTTAATGTACTTTTTTGTTTTGAGGTCGTCTCACCGTAAGACGGTCTCATACAAAACGCGTTGTTTTTCCTTACCCATAGTTATTAATTAACTTTTACCCCTGTTTTTTCGTCTTATTCATTTCACATCATTTTTATTTTTTGCCCATTTTCTTTTTATCTCATTTATACCTTTTAACTCTCTTTTAATTTCATGCACGTAGTTATATTCTCTCTCTTCCTTTTTACCAAAATTCACTTTTTTTCTTAAAATTCGAATTTTTCTCTTTGTTCCTAATTGACCAGTACAGAGGGAATGTGTATACACTTTTATTTCTTTTGTTGATGATTTTGTCCTTCCTTTATTTGTATATCATCCCCAATATTAACTTTTTGTGACCAAATTTTTGGTATGAACTAGGAAACTCTTTTGCTATTTTTAACACTAATTAAAATATTGATTAGTAACTTGTTTTTTCTTTTCTTCTTTTCATTTTATGTTCTAACTCCTTGTTATTCTTGGAATTTTAGATACTAGTCTTTGTGTCTCTAATTATATCCACAATTGGGTTGTGTCTTAGGTCACACCAAAAAAAATTTTTGTCTTTAATATTGGTTATAAAATGGTGGACTTGGTGGGTTGCATTGCGTTGATAGGACGACCCTACAAGCCACGTGTTGTGTCATTCAAATCTTACAAAATGGTGATTGTGATAGGAACGTACGTAGCTCACTGAATAGTTTACAGGTCATATATAGGTCGATGCCTAGTTGTATAGGTCGTACCTGCCAGCCCACAAGTGAGTCGTGTCTATACTCCATACCGCCTCCATGTCGGCCCGACCCATATTCATGTCCACCATTCACTACAACAAAATAAACTTTAGCGACATAAGATTTAGTGACATTAAAAAAATGTCGATGATTTATATTTTTAGTGTAATTATTTTTGGTTTTTTATTTTAAACCACTTTGTTTGAACTTTAGAGACATGTAATTGTTATTATAGTCTATAGTGACATTTGTGAGAAATATCACTAGAATCTATGTCGCGAAAACTTTAGTATGAATTTTTATTATGCGGCTAAAAGGTCTAATACATATCACTAAAAATTTACTATTTATACTTTTAGAAATTTAAATTAGCTAGTGATATTTAAACATTTAAATGTCACTAAAAATATCACACTAAAATATATTATGTTGTAGTGATTTATTTATTTCTTATTCCCCACTCCAAATACCAAAACAAGTGAAAATTTCAAAACACATTTGAGAATATATACAAATTAAATTAAATTAAATCATGAACCATATTCCACCACAACTTATTAAGGAGTACATATTATCCTTGTTTAAGGGGAAAAATAAGTTTCTTATAGCAATATTATTTCATAAAAGAAAATAAAATTCAAAAATTAATCAAAAGAGTCTGTGGTCATTTTTCTTCCCTTTTCAGACTCTAATCATAATTTTCTACAAGCGGAATACACTGAGTAAGATGATGATAAGTCGGTGCAGACCCGACACCTCTAGTTCCATGTATGTAAGCAATACTTAAATCTAAGAAGTTGGTCAAGCGTAAGCATAGATTTTAGTATATATTAATTAATAATTAGGATAATATTCTGAAAAATAATGTGTAATTACGTACTATTTAATAATAGGAGAAAATGTAGCTATTAGGTCTAAATGAACTGAATGTTATTTAAGTAATGAAAATTTACATCATATATGTTATCTCCTTATCTAATTACTTAAAATAGAATTTATTTCCCCTTTTAGAAAGAGTTTACAGCTTTTAGCTAGGGCAATCTCTGACGTCCAAAAATTGGGATTTTTGTACAAATTTGATTATTTATTTGCAATACTAGTATAAGGTAGACTTAACACTAATATTCATATGTGTGCAGAGTCAACTTGATCGTATTTGGCATGGCCTTCATTTAGCAAGGACAAATTGGGCTACTGCCACGGGCCCCATATTTTTGAGGGTCCAAAATTGTATTTTTATGTACAAGGTATTAGGCCGTGACAGTTCGTCACATAATCTCACCGTGACCCACTTGTGTGGACACGGGAAACCCGTGGGCCCACAAACCTACAGGTCAAGAGCGTTGACTTGTACATACACTTAGTGAGTTTCATTATTTCCCAAAACCATATGGTATTAGGAAGAGTAGCTCACCAATTATATATCCAAGTCAACAACCCACTATTTTGTCGATGTGGGATCTTGTCTCACATGTGAAGTATTTCCAACACAAGGTTGATATCAACTTAAATTAAAATTAAACGTAATTTACATTTTTTGGTAAATAATATGAGTTATTAGAGATTCTCTTTTTTATTTTTCGCTCGCTCTTAGACCCAAAAATAAACGGAAACGCGTATTTGTGTATTCTCCTAATTATATACTTCAAGAAGAATAAGTTGTATCTACGTTATAGTCTGATGCATTTTGCGTCTAGAGATATTAATCAAAGTATATCATCATGCATAATAAAATTTATCATTCAAGGCCCCGCTGGTCCGGGTGATGGTTTTTCTTTTTCACAAAAGATGCAGACAAATCATACATGCATGTTTTCAAAAGGCGGGAGTATTAAAGAGAGATGCGCGCGGTTAAGAAACTCTTAACTAATACTTACGCGCAATAAGAGACACTTAACGGCGCCATCAGGATGATGAAATGTTATTTGTGTATTAAGTTCGCCCAAAGACTACCAAAATCTCATAAACGTGTCTAATTTTCAATTAGATTGTCAATTATATTTATTTATGTGTTACACAATTCAGTAATAATAGAAATTTAATTAAATAACACGGATCATAACCTAAGTGGCCTGAAGATCTAGATTCCCCTAAATTATTTGAGATTATAATATAATAAAATTAAATGTATAATAAAATTAAAAAGATAAGCTACATTGACTACATCATCCTGCAGGTAGAAAATATTTAATTAAGGAGAGATATAATAATATAATGTTAATTTATTAAGCTGCTGACACAATATTAATGGAAGTGATCATACTTAATCAGACATACTTTTGTGAATTATGACGTTTAATTCCAACAATTCGTCTATTTAATTAAATTACTTTTCTAAAGCTCATTTACAGTTTTTAATGTATATTCACTACAACAAATTTAATTTTTTGCGATATTAAATTTAGTGGTATTAAAAAAATGTCACTGATTCATATTTTTAGTGTAATAATTATTGGTTCTTTTAAGTTCTACTATAAAGAGATTTAGCGATAATTTACTTGGTCTTTAGTAGCATATATATAGTTGTCACTATAGTCTATAGTGACATTTGTGAGAAATGTCACTAGATCCTATGTCGCTAAAAGCTTTAGTGTGACTTTTTATTATACTGCTAAAGAATCTAATAAATGTCACTAAATCCTCTATATACACTATAAGAAATTTGAAATAGCAACATTTAAATTAAATGTCGCTAAATATATCCCACTAAAAGCAAACTATGTTGTAGTGATTGCAAATTGTAAGGTGTATTTTCAGATGCGCAGTGTGTTACTTTTGTAGAAACCTATTTTTGTGGAAATAAATTTAGTACGTGCATTTTTCATTGTCCTCTTCTTGGAAGTGGCACGAATATGATATGTCTGCTATCCTTCTCCCTCAAACCTAGCTTATGTTGAATATTAGGTTGATAACTCTGACTTTTAGTTTCACTTTCTTAAGGTAAGGCCATATTGATTTGACTTACAAACTTGCATCACATCTAAGCTTGAGAAATTGAGATAGTTACTATTCGAATTTAGGATACAAGTTATCATCAACTTTTTAATTACATAGTAGGTCTAAAAAAGAGAATGAAGTTATGTCATGTGCGAATCGAATTCATAACCATAATTATATGGGAAAATACTTTTTGTTCCAACTGAGATAAAAATTAATTCTCTTATCAATAATTTAAATTTTTAATTGAATTGATGTTTTAATCTGAGTATTAAAATTTAAAAGTCTAAGGCTTGAATTTTAGACATTAAGTGAAACAGGAGTTTGTATTGCAACCATATTTTAATGTAAGTAGCTCTTATGAAAAGAGTGTGATCAACGTCTTAATTTTTTTACATTACATTAACCTTTTCAATTGAAATTGTTTTTTTACCTCTCGTTCGTTATTGTTTTTTGCCTTTTTTGTCGCTTTTTATCTTCTTTTTTTTGTCTTATCTTTGTATTTGTGTGTATGATTTTATTCAGTTTGTCAACTGCAGGTTTCTCTCTCTTGAAGACCGTTCTCGAGCCGGAGGACTCTTTGATCGCACTGTCCTCTATAGGTATTAGTCTACCATCGTTCCTCCCTCTCAGACTTTAATCATAGTTTTCTATGAGCGGGATACACCGAGTATGATGATGACGATGTTGTTGAAGCTAACAATTAGGGAAGATACACCATGACTTTTTTAATTTATTTCTAAACCAACCAATATACATAAAAAGCGATCAATCTCTATTCATTTACATTTAATCCTTAATGGGTAATAGATAAATTTTGCTATATATCTAATTAACTAGCTAATTCACTCCCTTTTTTGCTAAACAAATTTCTTTATTACATAATAAGTTGTAAGAAGGAACGAATTAGCTGACAATCAAACTCAGAATCTTTCTTAAAAAAGTATTATTTGTCTTTTAACTGAAATAAGACTCAATTCTTTCCGATAAACAAACTTAATTATTGCTTTACATTATTGAACAAATCCATATCCCACTTGCTATCTAAAAGCTCATCCCATGCACTTGCTTCTCCAAGACATGACCAATTCATTGGATAATCAAAACAAAACTCCGGCGAATCAATTTTTTCGAAACACCCTATTGAACTAGTTAAATCCTCACTTTGCTCGGTCGACAACATATTTAACCAATTTGTTAACGGAATTTCATATGGTGAGTTTGTGATCATGCAATCTGATTCTACTCCCTTATTAATACTATAGTCACAACCAATGTTATGACTAGCTACGGGTCCAATACAACTTTTTTCAGTAGATATTGTGTTAATTTTACAATTAATACTTGTTTCTATGGTAATGGTAGTGACGCTTTCACCTTCTTGTAGCGAATCCATAATGTGATTTAAATAATTGTTTGTATTATCACTTAATGAAGATGTTTCCATAGAGAAAACATTACTAGATGAAGATGAGGTAGTATTATAGTTCAATAATGAAGTTGGAATTTGTATTTTCTTCTTCAAATGAGTTCTCCAATAATTCTTGATTTCATTGTCGGTTCTTCCTGGTAGTCTTCTAGCAATTTTAGCCCATCTAGAATTAAAAAAAATAAAAATTAACCAAACAAAAATAATATCCAAAACATGAAAAAAAATAGTATATGTTAATTAATACATATACTCTTAATACACAAAAATACAACAAATAAACAGAAAAATTTTCAAAGTAGACATCATTTTTTAAAATTTTAAATTATTGTCAAAAATATGAAAATTCCAAATTTTAAAATATTGACAAAATAAATATAAAGAACAAAAGTTATGTATCCATTTTATAATATAGAAAATTACTGTAATGATAATAACTTTTGCTTATAGTAGGTTATTGACAAAAAAAAACATAGGTAAATTAATTGTAAAACAAAACTTGGTATTATTATAAGAAAACAATCTCTAGACCCTAAGTTGATAATATTTAGGAAAAATTGTTTCTAAAAAGCCAACCTTTTGGCCATCTGCAAATAAAGAGTCAACGTTTCATTTATTCAATAAAAATACAACCTTTGTCTCATTTTTGCAAATAAAGCGTTAACGTTTCATTTATTCAATAAATTTAGAGTTGGAAACTTACCTGCTATCCCTTTATTTGCAAAATGAGACAAAGGTTGTCTTTTTATTAAATAAATGAAACGTTGACTCTTTATTTGCAGATGGCCAAAAGATTGGCTTTTTAGAAACAATTTTTCCTAATATTTATGGTTAATCACACATTATACTATTATAGAAAAATTAACAAAAATTATATTATTCATGAAAATTTTTTCCTAAAGATAAAAATACCATAGCATCAACTCAATATCAATTAGCTTAGTGGAGTTTAAATTGGGATTTACACTATTTTATCATTGCAATAATAAAGAAGTTATTTTCGACACACTATTTAATAGAAATATCATATATAACTTCACATAAATAAAAATTCTTAAAAATGCGAAAATTGATTCTCTATTAATACCATTAAAAATGCGAAAATTGATTCTCTATTAATACCATGTAATTAGCATAATAATAGGAAGATTAAAGATTAATTAATTACTTGTTTCCCCATATTTGGTGGAGTTGTAGTATTATTTGCTCCTCTTGAGGAGTTATAGCACCATGTTTTAAATATGGTCTCAGATAATTCAACCATCTTAACCTGCAACTTTTTCCACTCCTTTGTAATCCTGAATGATTGATACATTAGCAAATTAATTACTATTTATAATTAAATTAAAATATAAATGTTTTTAAATGGAAAAGTTAATAAATTTATCGAGTTATAATTACAAAATATTAATTTTGAGCTTGTACAAAAATTCAAACCATTGCAAACCTTATTTCTACTATTTTGCCTATTGAACTTTGTCCGATTTTTTTTACATGGTAAGCTGAAGAAAAGATATTGAAATATGAGGCATTAAGAATCGAATATAAATTTATCGTAAGAAATTAAGTGCTAAAAAAATTGGTACATGATACAACTAAGTCAAGACCTGATTTTGTTATATATATTTTGTCGCCCTTTATTTCAATATAAAGTTATATAGTTCTTTGGTTTTGGTTTATAAATAGGTTCGAGTTAAAAGTATAATAGGTTGTGAGTAGGAATCGGGGAGTCGGGCCACCGAGTTAAATTCACGTGAAAATCTTCCGAACATTATTGTACGAGACGGTCTTTTTTAAGTTGAGGGACTCTTTTGGTCGCGCTCTCCTTTATGGGTATGAGTTATCGCCGTCCTTCCCTCCCAGACCCTGACCGTAGTTTTCTATCAGCGGGATGCACTATGTATGATTTAATGGTGATGATGATGACGACGACGGTAGGTTAAACAGTCTATTTCATACATATTATGAGAATGTTGAAGTGCCCATGTGTTACCCACATGTGAGTTGTCCCACATCGGAGAAAGAGAAGAGTATGCATCACTTTATAAACTCAAGGAGTAACTCCTACTATCACCAATTGGTTTTAGTAGTGAACCTTCTTTGAGTTTACGAGTGAACTACTTCTTCTCCTCCTTATTTGGATTTACCCAGGCCCATGTTCTAAATTCTATCGGAGAATATAAACTCCTAATTTGAAGTCGCCTCACCAAAAAAAACATGAGTAAAGAGCATACTAACCTGAAATTCTAGCAATAGAATCCCATCTTCGTGCACCCAAAAGTGTAACAAAAGCTTTAAGTCGATCATCTTCTTCTTGATACCAAGGTCCCTTACGTATATTTTCTTCTTTCATATTATACACAAGAATCGTACACTTTTAGCTTTAATTTGCTTGCAAAAAATGCACTTATAGGACTGTTTTTATACACGTATATTAGTGGCAATGGCAAAAGCCCGTCTATTATTTCGATGGGTCAAATATTTATAGTTATCTTTCCGGTTTCGGATTACAATATTTCCAATGGCGGATTTAGAAATCAAAAGATTGAGAGCACACGTATTAAAACCTTTCTAATTATTTAAGTGCGATCCTTAAGATTGAGTGTAACATAATTTTTTTTTTCTGGTCAGTGGCCTCATTTGCGCACACAAGAGGGCACCTGACTCACAGTAAAATGACTTACTAACGTGGGTGTAACCGTGTAAGTTGCAGGCTTTCGAATATTTCTTTGAAGACCCTTTAGAGTCGGGGGACTCTTTGATCACACTCTCCTATATGGGTATGAACTGTCTATCTTCCCTCCCCAGACCCTGACAATAGTTTGTCTATGAGCGGGATGCACTGGGTATGATGATGATGATGAAAATGACTTACTAAATTAAATTATGTGCACTAATACCTTTTATGTGAAGCTACTAATGACGTTTGCTAATATGGGTCAATCGAAAAAACTACTTTGTTTATTTTATTATTAATAAATAAAGGTAAAATTGCGTATATTTAATCTTTTCAAATTATACATTAGATGGGAGTTACTTAATGAAAGTGGGATAATAAAAAAAATAATGGAAAAGTGCAGCAAATAAAAAGTGCATAAAAGTGATTATGACTCATAAATCTTACTTAATTGACAACATAAATTGGTGGAATAACACTAACTTATTGAAGATTTATAAATTATAAAGGTACACTACACCCTTTTGGTTTCAATTACAACTCATGTGATTAACAAACATTATAGTATTATGAATTTATATATCTCACATATTTTGATTAATCAGTAAATTATATTAAAATGACTAACTAAATCTTGTGCACTTTTTGTAAATGATGTTTGCTGCTAAGGATTAACTGAAAACAATTTTTTGTTGTCACTAGTATGATTAAAATTACGTGTATTCGACCCTCCTAAGTCCTAACCAATAGCGGAGCAATTAGTGGTTATAGTTCGACAACTACCCAATAAAAATATATTCTAGATGGAATTCAGACTTATAAATTATTTAATTTTACTTTAAAGTAATACTCCCTTCGAATCAGTTTAGATGTCCCATTTCCTTATTTGGTAAAATCATACCAATTGTCTCATTTCCTTTTTTGTCTATCCTTTTTTACCTAAATACCCCCACTTTTCCAATTCCCAATACTCAACTACCACCTTTACAATTAATTTAATCAATTAAAATACTCAACTACCACCTTTTTAATGGACCCCACTCAACCCTTAAAATCCGTGAAATCCCAAATGAGACATCTAAACTGATTCGGAAGGAGTAGTACTCTTTGATCTCATTGTCAAGATAACTCTCAAATAACATAAAATTAAAATTTAAAATTTTTTAAAAATTCTTTTAAAAAAAAAATAAAAATCAAAAAATTTAAAAAATAATTTGAAAAAAATAGTTTTTAAAAACTAAAAAAAATTAAAAATTTTAAAAAAAAATTAATTTAAAAAAATTAAAAATTAAAAAAACTAAAATTAAAATTTAAGATTATAGATTTAAAAAATTAAAATTAAAAATATAAATTAAAATTAAAATTAAAATTTAAAAAAATTAAATTAAATTATTTTTTTCTTTTTAAAAAAATTTAAAAATAGAGTAAGGAAGTGAGAGATTGAAAGTAGAGTAGAGGGTGAGAGTGAAAATTTGATCCACCCAAAAATTAATGTGGACCAAGTCTACCTTAGACTTTTTCCGCTAAAAACCTTTATGTAATGTAATTTCCACAAAAAAGAAGGTCTACCCAAAAAAGACGGTCTCTCAGGAGACTAGCTAAATATGAAAAAGTTTGCATTTAATTTCCTCACCCGAAATCCTGTTCACGTTTCTATCTCAAAGCCCATCAGATCAAATGGGAGTCACTAAATAGCATTGGGATAATTCATAATATGCAATAATATTATTGTTATACTATACATATATAATTATGTCATCAATGGGACATGGATTAATATAGGTCCATAAACTTTACAAGTTAAGCTTCCATTTGCATCATCCTTTTTGGCTTTTATATAACTATATATAATATAAGTATTATTATATTGTTAAATAAGTTGATTAGCAAGGTTTTAAGTGTGTTTAGATGATTAATTAAAGTGATGTTAGATAATGAATCCGCAGCCTTGAAAGATTGCGTATAATTTGGTTGTCCACTTTGAACCATTTTGTTTAATACTAAAAACTAAAGTTATTGAGATAAGATAGGATAATCCCAAGTAATCAACCATTGGCTAATTGTATAGCTCATACCAAATCACTAAATCTTGCTTCTAAATCTCATTTTATTTGCCCCATTTAAATCATCATCATTGTCGTAATCAGTATATTCCGCGCATAGAAAGAGGGAAGGACGACGGCAACTCATACCGTAAAGGAGAGTACGGCCAACGAATCCTCCGAAAACTTTAGTTTTCATTTCATCTTCATCATCATCCTACCCTGTGTATCCCGTTCATAGGAAACTATGGCCATATGGGAAAGAAAAGACAGCGGCAAGTCATACCCATAAAGGAGAGTACTACCAAAGAGTCCCCCGAAAACTTTAGTATTTATTTGCCCCATTCAAATATTTTTTTAAATTTAAGTATCCTTTATCGTCATCATATCTAATAAATTCCGCATATAATAAAAATTTTAAGGTAAAAGACAGACATTGCATATACATACCCCTCCAATGAAAAGGTAGGAGGAATGTGATGTAGTGTCTTTGAAATGGATATATACTAGATGATGGGTTAGCCCAATTACTAGAGTTGCATCGTTGTACATCTATATTCCATCATTTGATTTGCCCATTTTTATTTTATCCGTTTTAATAAATTTGCCTCATTTTTATTTTTAGACATGACCCCACCACTTAACTCTCTAAATATCATACTATAATTTATTATATTTATTTTCTTAATCTTTGTGTTATTTAACAATAAGGCTAAATAACTGAGATGTGTGGATCGGCCCAACGGCTTTCAAAGTTGGACTAAAAAGATCATTGGCCGCAACGTTTTAAAATGGGTCTGAACGGATCAATTATAAACGGAAATTGACCAGCCCCATCCTATTTAAAATTTTGACCTGCCTCGCCCAACCCGACCCAATTAACACTTCTAGTCATCATGTTTCACAATTTACCCACCTAAATAGAATATCACAAATTTTACAAACTATTTTAACATCAAATTTATCAAATCTAATTAATTTTTGAACTTGTTTAACAAAATTGGTTTAGTGAAGAAATCTACAAGATTATCTAGAGTTCCAACCATAACATTGATCCTTGTTCCATCCCTCAAATATTACTAATTACATTAACATCAATGTGCTTCATACGATCATGATGAATTTAATCTATGGCTACGCCAACAAGGACGAGGGTGGCATCCAAAAAATTTTACTCGTTTATCATCCTAGAGGTGGAGTAAATTAGATAATATAGAATAGGTTGTGAGGAAGGGAAAGGGATACATATGAGAGATCCCAAAGAGTAGCTGACCTAAACGAAGACTAATCCAAGATCAACTTTATGTTTTTTAAAATTGTAGAGTAGGCCGAGGGAAGGAGAGTCGATCGTAAGACCTTATTTGAAACAAATGATACTTACTTCAACTGAGACAAAACTCAATACTCAGGTCAGAAGGCTCAAAATAAACCTGATAGAGAAACAATCAACAACCATCCTTGGAACCCAAGATAAGACATGTCAAACTTAATACTTTTGTATCAAATTTCTCTTTTATTCTAGGTTTTCCTATTTAATTTGCACCCACCGTCGTCAGTATCTCTTTCAATCTCAACCACTCATTTACAGATTAGTATTCAAACGTCTATTACAGAAACGCAAATCCAATGAGACGAAGGACATACCAAATATGAAATATTGAAATACCCTTGAAAAAGGGTTAACAAGAAAAGCCCTTGGCTTTGGTCAATTGAGAATGCTAGATTCCAATAAAACTCAATCCACAAGTTGAATATAGAACATCAAATTGATTTTTTATAAGAAAAAAAAAACAAAAGAAAAGGAAAAATATTAAGTTCACAAAATTTATTTTTATATATTAAGAAACTCAACGGATGAACATCCTTGATTCCACTTTTAAGTACAAAATTCACCCTAAATCAGCAAAAAAATAAATCTGAATTGGGTATTACTCTAACAATGAACACATACATTTTTAGGAAGAGACTTGGGCAATATCATTCTTAATCGGCGAATTTTTTGATACAAAATAAATTACATTTTATCACTGATTTCCCTAACGTCTTCTTCGGTTAAAATGAAATTCACGGAGAAAAAATATCGAAGGATCAAAAAATTATGAGATAAGAGAATTAAAAGAAAAGAAAAATGAATACCACCAAAACGGAGATAAGAAAAGTCCATCCGGTGCGCTTTCACTTCTTGATTACCGATGAACACGTAATCGCCAACATTTCAAGCCGTAACCATGTCTTCTCCCGCCACTTCCGCTAGTCTCTTCCACGTCAACAACCGCTGCTCCTCTATGTCTTTAGCTCGGGATACTTTTTCTTCGTATTGACTCTGACAATCTTCGAACAGCTCTACATCCATCTCCAAGAACATTTTCCGGACATTGACAGTAAGGCCGTGGACAGCCTGGTTCCAATGGCTTTGAATGTTCTTCTCCAACGCCTCGAAAATAATGGGCAGTATGACATTCCGGTTTTGGGCGATTAAACTAACTATATGCTCGTTGTTCCATAAGAAAAGCGCTCGTTCAGCTACCTGCAATGTCAATAATATGCTCATTAACTCAATATCCTACATTCTAAGGATTACAAAAGGCTACATAATGTGTTAATGGTGCAATTTCAACATAGAAGAGTCAAAACGACATTGGTTAGAGCATTGCGATTCACTCCATAAGTAGCCACACCTAGAAACACGCATATAACTAAGATAAACGATACTAGTCACACACAGTGTCACATGATTCACTAGTCTCCTCATGAATTGCTAATCGAAATGCGAATTATGGTCGATCTTGGGCTATTCTTGGGCAAATTTGAGCGAATCGCGAATTCAAAAGGCGTATGTTACATTGGTCATACACGTGTCAAGAGCAAACAGGCATATGTTAAATACAAGCTGATAATTCTAAGTAATATGGTCATTGTTAATTGGCAAACATAATGCTCAAACCATAGTCTAACTGCCTTGATGAAGTCACGAGACACGACATAATTCATAAAATTCAAAACAAAGTATGAAAATACAGCAGAGTAATAGCATTTATATACATTCTAACAGTTATAAGGTAGAGATCCAACCCTTTGTTGTCTAAAACTCATCAATCTTATTCATATACATATGATACTCCGCAAACATATTTCAAATTAACAAATAATGAGCATATGCCCCGGTTGCTCGGACTCTTCATTTTATCTCAAGTACTCACGTTGGATCCTTAACAATAAAACAAAAAAAAAATAAAAAAAAAAAAAACAAGTTGGACAGTTGGAAATTTATCCTAGCGACTTGCCTCACATGGGCATATGAGTCCGAGTAACATAGGCCAATGTGAGACATGGTTCTGAGTAATTGGACACCCAATCAACTCAACTTAAATAAATCGATAATTTACACCGCGCAAAACCTACGGGTCATAAATACAAGATACTCATACCAAACATATTTCAAATTAATTGAAAATGAAGGGAAGTAGAGAAGAATCATAGAGGTGGAGGAAGGGTATGACGACACAATTCCAACCTAATCAAAAGAATATATTGATCAAGGAGAAAAACTAACATGGTTGTCCAAGGTGTTATATAAGAGCGAACTGAAAAACTACCAAATGAGACACATTGGAACTTCAAATTTAGATTAAAACATAAAATTTTCAAAAAAATAGACAAGTTTGACGACACTTAGAAACGTCCACGTGTGGGATACGTTGATGAGTCTGGATAACATTGTAAATGACGTAAAATGATTATACATTTCTAACAAAATTAAATGATTTCACTACAATCATTTTAAATATCCCAAAGAGCAAAAATTACACAGATTTATGATAAAAGCCGATTAAAGACACTAAACTGACAGCATCATGATAACAATCCTATCTTATTTTATCGAATTGTATTCAGAAGACGAGACCTAAGAAAAGGCATGAAACTTCCAAAAACCGAAGAAAATCTTCTATATAAGCTAATATTATAACAACTTTTAGCGGCAAAAAAGGAAGAACCATGTAAGATCAAACTTAAGTCAAGATTGATCGTTCTCACTAACAAGATTCCCTATTAAACTTAAGACAAACTGCAAGCATCATCATACACTTCACCAACTTCCAAGTTCAATAGCGTGAAAGGTTGCACCACACTGAGCAGCTAATCATATGAATAGCAATCTTATAACAAAACTGATCAAGCAAGGTAGAAACTCATACAAATACTCGAGCGAAAGCTACTACACAATTACTTGTTCACTAATAAGATAATTTGATTGATGAATGACATTATATGCAAACATGAAATATAAAGATAAGGCAGCTCATATTACATGACACCGTCTCACCAAGAAACGGACTTAGCCCTTAACTCTAACTGATCACTTTAGTAAACTAACGGCTCGTTTGGTAATCAGTACTAAATGGTGGGATAATAATGGAAAGTTAGTGCAATTTTGATAGAAATATCTCTTGACAAGTTAATGGTCATGGTTATACTCCTTTTACAATCTCATTTTCCTTAAAAAAATTAAAATTCAGGTAATGAAAAATTATGAGGAAAAAAACTGTTTTATGATAAAATTTTCACTACCATGAAAATGACATATGTATCGTGAAAATTAACACTACAAATTATTCGCATTCCCACCATTTATTCTTGATTACCAAACGGGCCGTAAATGTAAGATTCACTGAATATACATAGGTCAGGTTTCACCATAAGACCATCTCATATAAGAATTTGCAAAGATAAGGGCCAAAGGGGGAGTACAAAATAAGCAAGTATACCTGAAAGTGAGGACTATTTAGGCAACGAGCAATCTGTCGAAAAAGGGGGATCATACATCGCTGAAATTCAGCACCCTGTGTTGCTTCCAATACTTCTTCTAACTCCCCAAGAAAAAGAACCTCTTTCTGGCAATTAGTAACAGGCCAATACTTCAACAAACCCCTAATTACAGTATCTGACAATTTGTAATCTTTCTCAACAAATTGAGTAATGCAATATGATAACTGTTGATGATATAAACTAACTGGTTTGGGTTTATGAAGAGGAATCAACGCTCGAACGAGGAACAACTTATGCTCCTCTTTCATGGGCAGAGCAAAGCCATTAATGATGCTTCCAAGAATCTCCAAAAGCTCACCTATCCCACTGTGTCTCTCTGTTTCATAGATAAAACGATAGAATATATTGTTAATGGCTTTCCTGATAAAGGGTCTATGCACCATAAACTTCCCATAAATCCTATGAAGTATAGTTTTCAAATACTCCCTTTCTCTAGGATCTTCTGAATCAAACAAATCCAATAGCTTCAATACAAAAGAATGATCTATGTAACGTTTGGCGATTTTAGTGTCAGTATCTTGGGATACAACATATCTCAATAGGAGTTCATACACTAGCTGTAAATGTGGCCATGATGGCTCAAGAAAGGGCTCCTCTTCTTCTGGGTCAGTCGCTTCGACGCCGGTGTTTTCGTGGGATGATGGGGGTAAACATCGGAAAATGTTTATAGAAACCATCTTAATCATTTCTTCTTGAACAGTTTCATGGATTTTTCCGGACCCAGATTGGATAAACTCAATAAGTTCCATTAATGTCTGTCGTTTGATTTCTTTTTCCCTAACTGATTTCAATGTATCAATGAAATCGAATTGGAATGAACAAATTTGTAGCTTTCTCATGAACAGATTTTGTCGTTCCGCAGCTGGAACATCTTTGAACAGAGGAAGAGCCTCGACTGAGCCCGTAGGCGGGGGAGCTACAATGGCTGCCCCGCCTACGCCTTGTGGTGTGGCGGTTGGGCCGGATGAACCCGGAACGCCAACTCTTGAAGCGTGATTAACAACAACATTTGAAGAAGCAACAATCCCAGATCCTCGATTAGTAGGAGCAAAGGCTAAATCATCTGATTTTGAACCTTTTTTGTTCCCTCGTTTCATAAATTTATTCAGCATCTTGAAAATTCACTCAATCTTTTCCACCCCTGAAAAAACCCAAACACTAACCCTAACCCTAGATTGAATATGAAAATCCAATCAAACTAATCCCGATAAATGAATCAGATCTTTAACCTAATTTCTATGCAATATTCAACACAACAAATACATCTAATAGATCGAAAACAAATACATACAAGCAAAAAATGACATAATCAAATACAAATTGTTACCATTTGATTAAAAAACCGCATCGTTGCTTATGGAAAATATTGGGTTTTAATCATAGTGGAATTGGAGATTTCTGAGAGAAGAAAAAAAAGGATGAGAAGAGACAAAAAGGGGAGATTTTGTTGGCGAAAGAAGGGGAGATGAAAGAGAAGGATTTCTTCTTTGTTTTAATTTTTTGGGAGTGTAAAAAGTTACAAAAATTAAAATTAACGGAAATTTCATTATATACCACTGAGTTTTTTCGTACTATTGAGTTTATCGTATGAATTTTTAGGATTCACTATATACCATTGAGTTTTAGTATGTTAGCACAAAATACCATTAATAACAACTTTCGTTAGTCTGCTATTTCTGGTAAATTATTAATTCACCATATACCATTACTGGAAAAAAAATTCAACTATGAGAATATAATGGGAAAAATTTTTCTAATCAAATCTAAATCAAATTATAAATAGTCCAAATTGTATTTCTTATTTTAGTGCTCGTAGGTAGTTACTTCTAAAGTTTATAAAGTGATATATCTCATTTTTTTTTTTCGACAAGGAAAAATTTTCAGCTCACCGAGAGGTTTTTAAACCTCATTTGAAATGAATATCAATTTTTAGAAAATGGGTTTAGAGTCTAGACAACTCAAACAATAATGAAAAGCTATTTACATGCCCAAATGAGATTTACTACTCAAACGGTGGTAGGAGGTGTTATTCAACCCCTCCTTAAGTTTATAAAATATATTATATATATCTTCTTATCTTTCTCTGAGGGGTAACTCAAATAAATTATAGGTTATAGTAGAGTATTGTAGCCGGAATCAAGTATAAAAGAGGTAATGTAACAAATCAAATTTGATGAATCAAAATGATATATGTAGCAAAATCATAGGGATAGATGGAGTGTTTGCTATTTTAAGTTACAATTCGCAGATTGTCGATGAGTAAAGGCAAAGTACATAAAAAAACAAACTTATATTGCTTTACGGGGTTATCCTACGGCCTCCATGAAAGACAGAATATTACAAATGATACCAGACGAACCATGTCCATGAGACATTGATTGATCAAGGAGAATTGGTGTTTTTTTGCGGTGAAGATCCTAAGAGGCTTGTTAACGATGTTCAATGAGTTTGGTGGTTTTTTATTTTGTGATTGAGTTATTGTATTCATTAACATATAAAAAGGGTCATCATCTTCATCATATACATTTTATTTCACTCATGAAAACTATGATTAGGATATAGGAAGAAACAGAAGATGACAAATCACACTCATCGATCATACACCTATTATGCTCGATCCTATTCCGATTTGATTGATTCTCAACGATTATATATTTGCTTTGATTCTATGACCAATTTGGATCATTTTTAAAGATTGTAGGATCCCACAATTTTGATTACGATTCTAACATCATCATCATATCCAGTGTATCCCTCTCATAGAAAACTGTACTCAGGGTCAGGAGAGTGAAGAACGACGACAACTCATACCCATAGAGGAGAGTGCGATTAAAGAGTCCCGGCTGATCATGATTCTAACAATTATGCCTAAATTAATGAAGGAGATTATAAAGGTCTTGGGGATTTGGACTTCTTAATACTCTTCAAAAAGCTATTGTGAGGCCTCACATATTCGTTGGTAAGCCCCATATAACGAGAGAAGGCCAAAATGCGGGCTTGCCCAGTCATATCAGTACGGCCCGCCCAAATATAAACTACCTCGACTCAAAATCGGTTTGAAACCAAAGATATTCATATCAATACGGCGAGAATCGAATTTTGTATCAGTTGGAGTAATTATTACTTTCTCAAATAAAATTATGTATTCGATTTTCACCAGAAGTGAATCGAAGACACTAATACAAAGTGGGTGGAACCCTCATTTTTTCATATGAACCGAACCAACTTGATTATCATTTTTATGTTATACAATTCAATAAACAAGTCTTATATGAGACTGTTTTACTATGAAACGAGCTCATACAATTAACCTATTTCTACAACCAGCTAGCCTCTTGAGAGACCGTCTCTTTGAGAGACGTCTCTTAGACCCAGCCCATTAAACCTTAATGTCTACTTACATTATTCCTAATGCCTACTTAACGTATCCTTAATACCTCTATTCACATATTTTAAATGCCTACTTACATCATTTTTAATACCTACTTATAATATTTCAAAAAAATATATATTAGGCTGGCGTAATTAGAGATAGTCTCTCAAAAAGACCATCTCTCACAAGAATTTGTGTTCTCCAACTTATTACTATAAAATTGTAAGTTATCACTCAAATATAATAAGGTAAAAAGTGATTACTTTAAAACTATAAAAACTACACTTAAAAATTATAAGTGATCAATTTAAATTTATAATCAATCACTTTAAAACATTATATGTACATTGGATCAGTCTAATAAAACCGTTTCATTTGATAATTTATGTTCAACATTAATAGAATTTTAATCAAATCATACAAGCTATAGCATCGGTAAGCCTAAACTTAGTTACCCTTCTGATTCTCACCTAACACTCTCCTATCCCGACCTACATGTAAGAGCATCTCCTACTCGATCAACAATTTCAAAACAATTATCCATATATGATATGTTACTTCACTTCAAATTACAAAAACCATGAAAACTATGCAAGTCTACAAGAAGCCATAAACAATGACAAATTCAAAATAATTTGTAAATTTTAAATGGAATACAAAATTTTCATTCTCATAACAAAATCATATATAGAAATGATAATAATAAAATAAAATAAAATAAAAATCTACCCATTTTTTATGGTTCTATAACAATTCCTAAAGAGAAGAATTTGTACAACAAACCCATTTAATCCCATATAATCGAGTCTTAACTCAGTTGAAAATCAAATATTTTTTTTTCGATAAATTTCTAGAATTAATTCTCACATAGTCTTTTATCGACTCATGTATCAACTTTTACTCTAGAAAACTCCAAGGTTATTATAGAAAACAAAAAAGGAACCCATAAAAAGCAAAAGAGGAAGAAAATAAAAATTCCTTTTTATAACATGTAGAAATTCAATATTATCTTCTTCAAAAATGGTTTCCAATTTAGGAGGACTTGAATATCTTTTTTGTCTTAACAAATTATGAGGAGCAACCTCAACCCAATTCACTTGTTTCCCCATCATTTTTCTCTTTATTTGATAAAAACCAGATCGAAGCTTAAATTGATGCTTGTAATCACGAAGCTTAAATTGATGCTTGTAATCACGAGATCACAAGATATGTTATATAATTTATTGATTTTGATAATAAATTTTCTATGTTTTGATCAAAAAAATTTGATCAAAACAAGGGATTTAATCAAGATTTGATTTTTTTTTTTATTTGGATTTAGGTTGAGGAAAGAATTGTGGGTGTTGTTGGACATTTATAAACGAAGGTTTCTTACCTTTATGATGCGAGAAAGGAGGATTTGGGTCTGAAATTAGCTTATTGAGTAATTTTAGCTTATTTTGATATAAATATAGGGTTGAATGGTCAAATCAGCTAATTTTAGTGTGGTGAATTAGCTGGTTCAAAATGCTTATTGATACGAATATGCTGTTTCTGAACAAGCTGCTTATAGCAGCGGGTGAGAGTTTTGTTTTTCCAATTTATTTTTTTTGATTTAGTTTATTATATTATTATTTGTCTTTTTTGTGGTGATTTACAAATCACGAAATTTTTGGCGACGAATATCATTGAATGCTCACCGCACGTGTGGGGTCAATAAGTTATGATCCGTTTGTTAGAGTGAAGGTTCCAGAGTATATGATAACCCATGCTTGGTTATCTTATCTATTTTGTACTCTTTTGTCGCTCTAAGATAGTAGCAAAGAGAAATTGGACTGATTTTTTTTTAAAATGTAGATAAATTAATAATAAATAAAAAGAGAAAATAAATTAAAAAATAGTAGATTATTATCCAACAATTCATCATATCACCGCTCACAGAAACTATAATTAGAATTTAAAGAGGAACGAAAGACGACAAATTGTGCCAAAAGAGAATGTCGCTAAAAAATTCCTCAGCTCGAGAATAACCTGCAAAAGAAAGCAAAACAAGGCAAGAAAAAAAAAAAAACACGACAAGACAAAGATTAAAATCAAGGCTTGATAACTAGGAATGAAATAGGAGTCAAGCAAACAACTGAACTCTTCCCAATAAGGCAATAACTTGACATTATTATTAGTAGTTTTGATACCTAAAGGTTAGAGTTGGCTACATTCGACAAAGCCCGCCAAAAATGGTACCATAATGCACTCAATACAACTCGAACATCAATGAGTTGCGAGAAGAAAAAAATAAGTCTCTCGAACGTGCAACTATGAAAATCATAACTTTAGAAACACGAACTCTTCGATAGCTGGGATATCGCCAATCTTCTTAAGTATCCGACTGGTAGGTTGTTCATCGACCCCGATTGCCATGACAGCGTGAGTTCTTGGAGCCAACCTTCCGACACTCATGAAACTAACGTTCACATTCTCCTCTCCCAACACACTTCCAACCTTTCCTATCATTCCGGGTTGATCAACTTGTCGGCATAGTATAATGCTACCCTCTAAGCTGATATCGACCTCGAAGGAACCAACTTTAGTTAGATAGGGAACTCCGTCTTTGACTTTACCCTGAAGCCTAATCTCCCCGGAATCAGAAATCGCACTAGCAAATTTCGATTCCACGTTGGCTATTTGAATCTGGATGGAATCGAGTGGGCTTTCGGGTGAGCCATCTAGAAGAATACGCTCTTCGGTAATACGAAGTCCTCTCTGCTTCGCTGTGAAATCAGCATTTACCAAGTTCACAAAGGTGCTGGAAATGGGCTCGATCAAACCTTTGGTAATCATTGCTCGGAGCACCCTGGTGTCGAGATCGTCGGGTGCTCTTGAGGTTGCATAACCCACCTTCACGGATTTAACACCGCTTCCACCAGCTACCAATTGGATAGCTAGTCGACCAAGTTTTTCCGAGAGTTCCACAAAAGGTTTCAGCTCATTGAGGACCTGCAGAAAACATAGCCACTACTGGGTCAAACAGGAAATTTTTGTTTCTGCACTAGAAATTGACACAAAGCCACAAAATTTAGAGCAAATCTAGAATTGAATATTGAGCTTTCTATTATATTGCAAAATATAACACGAGAGTTTAGTACATTTTCACCATCCACCGTAAAGTAAAAATAAGGCCGCATCGCATCGCATCGGTCGTGTTTTAAAGGTTCTCAAACTAAACGAAACGGTATTTCTCGCATTGTAAAGGTGTAAAAAAATCGTGTATTGGCACGTATCAAGGGATATCTTATGATTTCGACCGATATTTAGGTGTTACAATAATCGCATCACTTTTGTTCCCACATCAACGTTTCGCTATCGTGATCGTGACCGTTACTGCAATTTTACTCTATGTCATCTAACGTACAACGCAAGGTAAACAAACCATTAAAAGCTATATTCTAGAAGCAATACTGGTACAAACTACAAAAGCAAGATGCATGAAACTAGAGTATAGTTCAAGATAATCATCATAATATGAAGTTTTTTGGTTGCTCATTAACCCAAATCCCCGATGCCATTAAATGAATCCCACCTAAACTTCGTATAGGTTTGGTTTGGGAGGTTTTAATGCATGCAACATTACATCTCGACCCGCATATTGACATAACATTAACAAATAGCATAGGTGCGAGAACGTTTGAGTCTCAAGTCAAGTCTGTTATTACATTTCGACCCGCATATTGACATAAATAGCATAAGTAAGACAATGAATCATTAGATAAATGCTCGGACGAGAGTTAAGGGAGGGGAATGTACCTCGGCAGGAACCATAGGTGCGTTCACTGCAGTCGAAGCAAGTTCCCCATTCAAGGCACCGATAACTGCTTCTGCAATTTCTATAGCTACTCCTTCCTACAGAATAAATACCATTTTTCAGTGATATAAATATTGATCACCATTTACCAAATCTTAAAATATGAATAACTTAACGTACCTGGGCTTCCATGGTACTAGCACCGAGATGTGGAGTTGCAGTAACCTTTTCATGCAGTATCAACTTACTGTCCTTTGCCGGGGGCTCTTGAGTGAAGACATCAAGTGCCGCCTGCAGAAGTAAAGCATGTCATATAATCGTCCAACAAAAACAACGGAACAATAGTACTCGTTTCGACCAACAGCATTTTAGTAGTTACCTGAGCAACAATCCCGGAATCCAAAGCCCTCACAAGAGCATCTTCATCAATAACACCACCACGAGCAACATTCACAATCATGACCCCTTTCTTCATTTTAGCAAAAGTTTCGTCGTTAAGCATCTTTGTGGTTGCAGGAGTCAGAGGCATATGGAGTGAAATGAAATCTGCTTTAGATAAAGCATCTTCAAAGGAAACAAGCTCCACTCCAATAGCTCGGGCACGATCAGCGGGTGCATAAGGGTCATGTGCAATCACATGCATACCAAGCCCCTTAGCACGCCTTGCGACCTCAGACCCGACCTTTCCAAAACCCATGACAGCAAGTGTCTTCCCAACAAGGGATACACCTACATATTTATTCCTCTTCCACTCCCCTGAATTGTCATAAACAAAGGTCATTGATCAACTTTTGACATCTCGAATAAACTAAGAGCATCACTACTAAACAATATTGCTAACGCAGCTGGGTAGCCAAAACAAGCTACTACTTGAAAAACCAAAAAAATAAAATTTATTTTATTTCATAATCAAATCCTACATTTTAAATTAAATTAGATTGAAATAAGAGTTGATATTTTGGCAAGTGGGACTTTTAGGCTACATAAATTTTTATTTTCTGTGTAGCTATGAAAATTGATTTGCAAACCATGCTACAAATGTGTTGTTAACAATTGTACATTCTCTAACAAGACTAAATATGCATGTTGTAAAATCATAACCTTTGATGAGAATGAGCTTAAACTCTGCAAAAATCTTCTTAAAAACCATCCTCAAGTATAACCCAGCTGAAAAATCCTCATATTTATAGCAGTGTAACATAATTCGCCATTTAATTTGCATATTGAATTCGTGATTCGCCCAAAATGACTCTAAGTAGCCCAAAACTGATCATAATTCGCTTTTTTTTATTTGCGATTCGCAAGGAGATTAGTGAATCATGTGATAGTGATTATTAGAAACCATCAAAGACAATTTTCTAACCCCACAAATCAAAATCAAAACTTTAAAGTTAACAGAGCTTAGCCCCAGCATAATACTTGTGAACCAGCAATCAAACTATATCAATCCAACTTTTAGAACCCATTCATCCAATCAAAACCTACATTAACTTTTCACCCATTAATCCAAAAACCAAATTACAATCCTAAAAAACAAATATACAAAATTAAAACATGTTTTTAATCAAAGATTCAATATTCTTCACCCCACAATTCAAATTTTCAAAACCTCCAACAATTACCCAAAATTTGAATCCACATCATCCAATCAAAATCAGCAAAACCCACAATTTCCATCAAAAAGATCTAGATTTTTTCAGGAAATATCATCCTTAACATATGTTCAACAAAATGCCTGAAACAAAAATCAATCAAAAACATACCAGCTTTCACAGAAGCATCAGCTTGAGCAATATTCCTAGACATAGCAGTCAAAAGAGCAATCCCATGTTCAGCAGCAGCAATAGTATTAGCTGTTGGAGCATTAACAACCAAACACCCATGTTCAGTTGCTGCACCCAGATCCACATTATCAATCCCAACACCAGCTCTTCCAACAACCTTTAATCTTCCATGGGAAGACTCAAAAACTTCTCTAGTTACCTTTGTTCCACTTCTTACAATCAAAGCATCACAGAGTGAGATCTTTGTACACAACTCTTCTGGGCTTAAATTGTACGAACAATCGACATTTGCATACGCTTTTAGAAGGTCTAATCCTGCATCTCCAAGCTTTTCCGCGACTAGGATTGTGGGTTTTGCATCAAGGTTGGCAGAAATGGTGAATTTTTTTGTGGGTGTTATTGCAGAGATTTGATGAATGCGGGAAACAAGGGAAATTGATGGGATTAAGGAAAGTTTAGAGGAAAGGGAAAGTTGGGAATTGGGGGAAATCTGAGGGGGAATTAGGGATTTGGGTTTGAGATCTAGAGATGTTTTTGAGATTATTGATGATGAAATTGTAGTTGTTGCTGCCATTTTTGTGAGAATTGGGTAAACGGAGAGAAATGTAAGATTTTTTTTAGGGTTTTAAAGAATAATTTGGGGTCGGAGAAGGCGGCGCGTGAATGTCAAATTTAATTAAATTTTGATTGTGACTTAATTCTACAATCTAAAAACACGCGAGCGTAATCGTAGGATTGCAATGTAAGTTGGATCTTGCAATCCAAGATCGCTTTTGACCATAGACAAGGTTAGGCATTTGCCTAAGGTTCAGAGTTAAAACGACCTTAAAATTAGAAAATGCTAGTTAATGATGTAGACACTTATAAATTTGCAGTTTATGAGTAGTTCCTTATCACTTAAGAATTATATGACACGTCTACATTTTTAATGCTAATTATAATATAGGGTTTGTATTTGTTATTTTTTCAAACACCCATTTATATTCAGATTCGACCCTCCATAAAAAGGCTCATTTCTTTCGGATTGCGCTGGGCCTATATTAGGCCAAGAACTCATTTCTTTCGGATTGGGCCGGGCCTATATTAGGCCAGGAACGACGTTGTTGCAATCTTGATTGGTAATTGGGGTAAAATCGTAAGTGGCAAGATCATAATTAAAACACATTCAATATGATTCATTGATTTGATACAACAAATTTAGTTTTAATTTTATTTTTTAATTAAACTATACTTGCTTCAAATCAAATGAAACTCAATTTTTAATCTTACTTATATTGAAAATAATTGCTCACTATTTTTCACTAATTATTTTCATACTCCACTTATATTTAGAATATTCTATAATTTATACTTCTACTTTATATTTTTCAGTACTTTTACTAAATTTCTATTTAGTTCTTTCAAAGTAAAGAAAAGGAAATTTAATATTATAATTTAAACTTTTAAAATGAATAACTATAAATGAAGATTATTATTTTAGCATATCTAATTTTATTTTAAAATCGTAATTGGTTTGATGATTGAAAAAAAAAAATCACATTGGTGGATTTCAAAGTAGCTAGCTAGGAACCTAATGACCTTGTCTTTCACTTATTTGAAATTTTATATTCTTTCCTATATATGTTTAATATATATGTTTAATTTGTTTAATTAACTGTTTGGGTTTTGAAGATGGTCACTTAAGGTTTGTTAATTAAATACTTTTAGATGTTTAGGGGTTGAAAATAATGATTTAATAAACATTGTTCCGATAGATTTATGTCAATAATATTGTTTATATGTTACCGGTTCTTTTTGAAAAATGTTGAAAATGTTAATGTAATATATAATTTAACTATAACTACATAGGAAGTTATAAGAAAACAATTAGATGTGCAATAAAAAAAAAGCAAATATTAGATCCGTCAACATATCAGGTCGGGTTGAATTTGTGTTCGGCTAATATATAAACAAGTTAGAAACTCTTTGACCCTTACCTGATTCATTTAGTTACTCAGTCAAAAGTCACAATCCTAACTTGATCCGTTACAAATCAGATCGACTTGATCTCAACCCATTAACTTATTTAAATTTCTTTTTCATTTATAGATCTTTTTAAATGACTACATCTTATCCTTAGACCTCAATATCTAACTAATGGAATATAATATATTATACATATCATCATTTCTTATAATCAAGTAACATTCAAAGATATGAGTCTATGACGCATTAGGAATAACTAATACTTCCTCATATAGTCTTTTCTTTCATGTAATCAAGTAACATTAGGAATAACTAATACATCATCATATATTTAGTATGTTAGTAGACATTCAGGCTCAACCCTAGATTTTTAGGGGCTCGGGGAGAAAGATTATTTATGGGCCCTTAAACTATTGTATACATAAAAAAGTTCGAAACTTAACACTAATTGAAAACTTAAATTTTTGAGGAGACCTGGACATAGACATATCTTGCCCTTACTTACGGCCGCCCTGTAGACATTAAACACTCCAAAGTACATATTGAAGGTCTATTGAGTAACACCCAAGAAAGGCCGAAATCCATGTCTAAGAGAAGCTTCCCAAGTTTTGTCCATGTCAAATACTTCATCTCCACATTCGTTTGTGTTCCAACCTTCTAATGCGTGCAGAATTCCGGCTACGCGACAAGCACTCATCACCCTTCTCGGCAACCAATTCTGATATATGAAAATATTGCGGATTAATACATATGTCACAGACTCATAAGATCTTACATCTGCTTAATGTTATGTTTGAAATGATGATTTCATTTGAAAATCTAGAATTAACTCAAATTTAGTGTTCTGAAAATAAATTAAAAAATCAAAAAAGTATGAGGTTCCTAGACAAGTGTTTAGCATATGTAGCATTTTCCATTATATATTTTTAAATTAAGCTATCTAAGGAAATGAAATGGGAGAAATGACTGAATGATAATAGAATTATATATGAACAAACCTCGCAAGAATGCAAGTTCTCAAAAGATTTGGGAGCTAACATGGATGGAACAATCTGATAGAAACAGTCTTTCCTCGCTTTTTTAGGAGAAAATTGAGAGAAGGGTATAAATAAAGTTCCTCTTTGTGCCATGGACTGTTCCATTGCAGTTAAATCTTCTCCAACTAACCATACCTAGAAAACAAAGCTTAAGTGAAAGACTACACAAGAAAAAGAAAATTCATTTATTTTGTGTTATAGTTCCTCCGTTTCATAATATTGCTACATTTTTAGCAATTTCATATTATTTGCTATATCTCTATTTTTTTTATAAAATAACCATATAAATATCTACTTTACCCTTATTTTTATACTACTTTATACCTCCTTAACTTTTATATCTACTATATAAATATCTACTTTACTCATATTTTAGTACAAAAGTTGTTTTCCTTTTTTTTCATGTTTAATTTAGAATTAAAATGAAGGGTATAATTGTCTTTTACATATTGTGCCCACATTTTCTTAATTCTTGTGCCGATACAAATGTAGCAACACAAATTCTTGCTATAGACCGTCTATAGCATATAGACGGGTAAATATAGACCAACCCATTTTGCAAAATAAGTAACTGATTAGTCATCACCCTTATTTTTAAATTTAAAATCATTGGGTTGGATTGTTGGGAGAATCGTCTTTGCCATAAACGGTCTCTCAGGAGACCTTCTGACGTAGCAATAAAAACAGAATAATAGAAGTAGTTTGTTACCTTTGCATGAATGGGGCTTTTTGTTGAAAAGATGAGGTTGTTGATACCTTCTATTGTTACAATTTTCTTAAGCTTCTCATATTCATCTTTTCTTATGGTGGCAACCTAAATTGTTGATGTAAAAGCATGTATGAGGTTAAACTTAAACATATACTCATTCTGTCCTTTTAAATATGTCAAAATGTAAAATTATATTTATATATCAAAGAATGCAAATTCAAATGTAAAATTATATTTATACATAAAATTATATTTATATATCAAACATAGAAGTATTTTAAATTGTACTTCCGTTTCAAAATACTTGCAACATTTGTTTTTTTACGCGGTCTAATGCATTAATTCAATCCTTATAATTAATATCTCTAATATATTATGTATAATAAAAAATTATAAAATTTAATATTAATAATCTTTGCATCGAGACAAATCAAACAAGATCTTGCTTGATTATGTTTTAGCTTATAGATTAAAAAATAACATAAATTATGTTGTTCCTATTATAAATATTTTTTAAAATAAAAAAAAAGTGACAATTGATTTCTCACCATAAAATCACCCCTGTTGTTAGCAAGCTCAAATAAAATACTATCTCCTATTCAGTCTAGATGTCCCATTTAATTTTTTGGCACTATTGACTCATCACTCTTAATTTGTCTTTTACTCTTATTATTAATCTATAAGTTAAAAACATAGTTATGTGAGATCTTGTTTGATTCGTCTCAATATAAGGATTATTAATATCAAATTTTTATAATTTTTAATTAATAATAATTTAAGATATTAAGGGTTAAAATGTTGTCTCGGCAAATGTGCAAAAACTAAATGAGACATTTAGACTGAAGAAGAGGGAGTATATATTACCTGAATGCCCTTATGACAAAGGGTAGAGACAATGGAGTATGCCACTTTAGAAAGGGTACCCCTAAAAAAAACTTGGGTAGTTCCATGAGGAATACTATTAAGTACCAATGCAATAGTTAAACCACTACCATCAACCACTTTTACTTTTAGCTTAGGGTTTCTCTTCAAGTAAATTTCACCATTTCTATTTAAGTCTTCTCCCTATTCAACATCAAGCACAACAAGTTAATTAGCTAGCTAGTTATGTTTCAAAATTACGACTGTTTTAGTACACGATGTTACAAAATGGCCGATAAATTATATTTACAGAAAAATCACATGTAAAAATTCATGCTCATATATATTTGTTTTCATCTACCAACACTTAAAGGGGCAATATTAAGTGCTAATAAATATTTTGTTAAGAAAATACAAATATGAATAATTTTATTTTAATGATAATCACTTGCTACTTTTCATGAAATACTACCCTATAATTTTTTTTTTCTATTACCACCGGTATAACTTTATTTTAAAACGAACATTTTTTTAGTACAAAATATATTGAGGAAAAAAGGAGATATATGTTTTAACTGAGATAAGCTAGGAGCAATTCTTATAAGATACTCCCTCCGAACTAATTTAGTTGTCCTATTTGCTTTTTCACACTATTCATCAATTCCGTTTAATTTGTATTTTATTCTTAATTCATAAGTTAAACATAGTCATGTAAAATTTTGTTTGATTCGTCTCAATGCAAGGATTATTCATATCAACTTTTCATAATTTTTATTTAAGCATAATTAGAGATATTAAGAGTCAAAATGTTACCTCGACAAGTATGTCCTAGCAAATGGGACAACTAAATTGGTTTGGAGGGTGTCAAAGAACCAACTCCACCAAAAGCTTAAGTTGATGGTTGAGGACCCAGAATATGTTATATACTCTAACATGCCCCCTCACACGAGAGCCCTTTGGGCTAGAAGTGTGGATGCAACACAGACTCTCCTCATACCTGGTGCTAAATATTCCACTTAAATGAGGGGTGGTTGAGATTCGAACCCGTGACTTCTTGTCACGTTGGCTTCTGATACCATGTCAAGAAACCAACTCAACCAAAACCTTAAGCTGATGGTTGAGGCTACAAAATATGTTATATATTCTAACAGAGGGAGTAAAAAGATTATAGTACATGCAAAACATAGTGGCTTGCCTGATTACATAGCCCCAAGCTCACAATCTTGACTCCTTTATTATGAGCCTCTAGAATGGCTTCTTCGATCATTTTGTTGGTAGTCTCTTGTTGCCATTGAAAGTGATGCTACATCCAAAGCATTCATTTCTTATATAATACAAAAATATTATATAGTTTTGATTATGTATAATAACAAATAAATTAAAGTGGAAGAAAGTATAAAGACTAAAGGAGTAACTTCAAAAAAATAAAAAATAAAAAAAGACTAAAGAGTCACCACACAATGCAATATAGAATTTTAATTTTATATTATTAATTTCTAAAACTAAAGGGCTATGCTTATGAGTTAATAGTTATGATGAGATTATATATATATAACTATATATTGGTTACGTTAAAATATTTCATATAAGGAGAGAAAAATATTCAACATGATTTGAATATATAAAAATTAAAATATATTTATGTGGATCATATTAAATTCATTTTAATGTATAGAATTTTAACATATTTTTTAATATTTGTATGAAGTATTATAGATATATTGAGACTTGAATTATACTTTGACAATTGTGTAAAGCAAATGTAATCAACAAAATGAAACAGGAGGAGTAATATAAAAAGTTGACAAGATATCATAAATTCATGACTTTACATGACAATAAAATAAATAATATTTATAGAGTATATTGACCCGTTGGTGACCCACAATATAAATTATCGTACTGATTTAGCAACTAAAAACAAAAATAAAAAAAAAGTAAGGGCATAATTAATATAGCTTACATGTATGAGATATCTTGGTATAACCCATAATTGTGCCTTGAGGTTTTTAAAAGTGTTTTTCTCAACCATAAATGCTTTACCATACATCAATGTCATGAGGAAAGACCCAAATGATAGAGGCCACAAATACCATTTTGTAGTCAAGGGTTTGGAAGCAAAAGATGCAAACCCTAGCCTTAGATGGTAGATTGATTGTAATGTGGTCAAATGAGTAAGATGAACAACATTAGGAATGTCTTCTTGTTTGTCAAGAGTTGTTTCATATAGAGTATTTGAGGATTCATCCCATGTTCCATATATGTAGTCATAGATTGGCATGAAAAGAGAGTAGTTTGTTCTAAATCTTGTGTGGTGTAGAGAGTGAAACCTATATCAATAAAAAAAATTAATCATAATATCTATTTGAGTGTATCAATATGATATATATTATTTAAATAACATTATTAGCACAAATGTTTGTATGAAGTGACACTTGGAAAAAATGCATATATGATAAATGATAAATGACAGAAATACTTATAGAAGTGACACTTGGAAAAAATGCTTATATGAAGTGGCAAATGACAAAAATGCTGATGAATTAGTATATATTATGATGAGAAATTCAGTATTTGAGATTTAATACTCCCCTTGTTCCAAAAACATGATTTTGTTTGACTAAAATAATAGACTGTATGAATAAAAATGTGAAACTTATCTTTGGTAGGTAGGGAGTATAATTATAACAATACTTCAGATTAAAAGTTCCGGGGGATGATTTGTAATTTGGCTTTTCGACTAACTAGACTTTTGATTTATGATTTTTTGGTTTTTGATTGACAAATTTCCAAAACTACTTATCTTGCTTGGTAAATGACATTTAATCAGTTTATAAACTCTCTTTTAAGTCATAGTACACTCATAGTCATCAACCCAATATTCGCACAAGTCAGGGTCTAAGAGGAGAAGAGTAGCGGGCAGATTATACCCTTGTCCCCTCCAAGGAGAGGTCATAGAAAAATGCGTGCATACAATTTATCCCCAAAAGATAGGCTCCTGTAAAGATAGGAGGAGTGGCACACAACACGCCTGGGTATACACATGTATCTTACAACACAGAATTTAAGGCTTCTTCCAAAAGCTTAAGTTAATAGTTGAAACTACAAGTTAAGATACTATTCTATCACGCCCCCTTCACACAAAATCTATTAGAGTATATATATAATATATTATAGAGCCTCAATCATCAACTTAAGTTTTTAATTGATTTAGTTTATTGAAATGGTATCAGAGCTTAAGCAGGTGAATGAGACCTTGAATTAATATTATATACTCTTGTAATAAGAGTCCTTTAAGTTAAAAGTGTATCGTACTTACGAGGGAGTGTAGAAGAGATACTTGAGTAGAGGAAATGAGGTAAAGAGCCATTTAGGAATGAGCTCAAAGTTGCAATGACCCAAGTTGTTCATAAAATCGATGTAAGTTATATAAATGTAGGTAGCAACAATAGATTGTGTCCCAGTGATTACTGTTGTTAGCATTGGTATGGAGAAGAGACCATAGTATAATATGTGCTCAGCAAATGGATGAATTACAGCTGCCACAAAAAAATCAAAAATAATATATATATATATACATATATATATATATATATACTCCTCATCATCATCTTACCTGGTGTATCCCGCTCATAGAAATTATGGACAGGGTCTGGGAAGGGAAGGACGACGGCAACTCATACCCATAAAGGAGAATGCGGCCAAAAGAAGTTCCCCGACTCGAGTAAAAAATGAGAAATGACTTACAAGTAATAGGTTGAGTGACAATGGAAGAATGATGATGAGAGTGATAACGAGAGTAGAGAAAGTGATGGTGTAATGCTCTATGTAACCAATAGTACATAAACTCCACTAGACCAATATGAATCAACATTATTTGTACCATCCCATCCATTCTCCACAATGGTGCTTTCCTTGTTGCTTCTACACCCCAATATAGCCCATATAATATTATCCAATTAAACAATATTTGCTCATCCCTGAAAATATAAGTTACATTTCATCATCATCATATCCTATGGTTAGAGTTTGGGGAGGGAAGATAGACGATAGTGTCAAGAAACCAATTCAACCAAAAGTTTAAACTGATGGTTGAAGCCCCAGGATACTTTATATACTTTAACACGCCCCTCACACGAGAATCCTTTGGGCTAGAAGTTTGGATGCGACATAGGTCCTCCTCATACATGGCGCTTAATATTCCACTTTAAATGAGGGGTGATTGAGATTCGAACCTGTGACCTCTTATCACTATCGCTCTGATACCATGCCAAGGAACCAACTCAACCAAAAGTTTAAGCTGATGGTTGAAACCCCGGATAGTTTATATACTCTAACAAGACGGCAACTCATATTCATATATAAGTTAAATGTGTAGATGAGAGTTAAAGAAAGGATGTCTACCACAAGTCCACAACTAGACCAAGTAGAAATGAGCTGGATAAGAGTTGGGTCAAACTAAAAAAAAAAATGCATCGGACTCCCACAAAATATAAATATGCTCAAATGGGTTGAGCCCACTCTATCCGCTTAACTCGGCCCGGCCCGTTTATAGTTTTGTTCAATTGAGTATAATGTGTTATAAAATATTTGCTTCAGTTAATTATAATTAGACTATTAATTTTTGTAAATCTCAATAGTTCATCATAATTAAAGAAAAAAACTAATAATAAAGGGTCATTATTTAAGGTATATATAGAGTCTGTTATCCCGTTTCATT
Organism: Amaranthus cruentus; assembly: GCA_019425755.1. Lineage (NCBI taxonomy): Eukaryota > Viridiplantae > Streptophyta > Magnoliopsida > Caryophyllales > Amaranthaceae > Amaranthus > Amaranthus cruentus. The sequence goes on along the minus strand of CM033465.1, from coordinate 13,126,057 downwards.
TATGTAATTTAAAGCATAACCCATTTATGATACGAATTATTTAAGCTCATACAACGGTCGGATCTGGCCTCAAATAGGCCCACCAACATTAAATATAAGACAAATTTAATATAACAAATTAAAAAAAGTTTATTGTACAAAGTATTCTTACCAATTGCTTTCCCTATCAACTTGGTCAAACTCAATACTCTTATCAAGAATCAAGTTTTTGCCATTGGTCGTACGATAACGCGATAGGGTGATCCATAGCTGATTATGAAGCATCCTCCATAACATAAATGGGAATGTCAATACATAAAATAGGCTTCTTTCTTCTGATTTCACTATGAATAAGTATATGCTGTGAATCACTCCAGGTCCCACTAGAACATACTTCCCCCATTAAACAATAACAAAAATGTTAGAATTTATTTATTTATCCCAATTATATATAATTATATATATAGGGATAAATCTAACTGTAAACAATTTTATGTGTAAATTGCACAAATTTGTTACTTTTTGGTAAAAAAGTGATATTGTTTTTTTCATGGAATTTTTATGATTGAAAAGTAACAATTTTTAAAAAGTATCCCTATTACTTTTACATCAAAAAAGTGTTACTATTCAACCTAAAAATTCCAAAAAAAAACGGTAATACTTTTTTGCCAAAAAATAACAGGTTTACATAGTTTAAAGTCAACATAATCACTGTTCGCACTTGAATTCATATATATATATATATGGAAGTTAAAAGAAAATATTAGTAATTAGATAATTTCTTTGATTGATGATAGAGCGTAAAATCAATCTTAAAGCTTCAACAAATAATGTAATTATATTATTCGATGAGAAAGTTTTTATATGTTTAGATAATATAGAAAATGTTAAATTTATGGTTGAAACTCCAAAACATGTTATATGTTATCATGCATGTACGTCTCTTTTTATGTGAATTTATGGGTTGTAAATGTCGATGTTACATGAGCTCTATATGTGCATAATCATACGGTGTTTATGGGTGTATGAGAATCGAATTTTGTGTCACGTTTGTTTTTATGTAAATGAATGAAATGATTGAAAATTATATATATAAGATATTCTTAGGCTTCAATCACTAGTTTAAACTTTTGGTTGAGTTAATTTCTTGATATTGTATCAGAAGTCAACATGTGTCATGACGAAAAATCATGAGTATGAATTTCAAGGCTATCATATAATGTCAAGGAACCAACTCAACCAAAAGCTTAAGCCGATGGTTGAAGCTCCAAGATATGTTATATACTCTAGCATATAAAAAGGCGTAATAGAGTACATATAACATATATTGGATTCAACCATTAGGTTAAGTTGGTAACTTAACATGATCAATTATTTTTCTCATTCATAACACTCGTTACTGTTAAATTAGGCTGAACTTAATATGAATATCACCACGTTAACGGAAGACACGAGGTACACACACTTTATAAGCCAAGGAGATATATACCATTTCAAAATCATATGGCAATGGGAAGAAGGTCTCCAACAACTTAATTATAAAGTGTGCACACATCTTTAATTTGTCGATGTGGAATAAACCATTCTAACAGTTACTACTTATCTACTTGGAATAAATTAGTGTATAAGAAAGATATGTAATAATTAAAAGAGAATTAAAAGGGGAAGAAAGAGAACCTTGAAGCTACCAAGAGGCTCCCATGGCCAATGAGTAAGAATACCAGGAGTATAAGCCATACTTTTCTTTCACTATAGTAAACTAAAAAGAAATAAACATGCATATGATTTCTGAACAAAAATGAGCTCTATATATAAAGCCATGATGAGGCTTAGTAGCTTACCGTCTTACCCTTGTTTGATCATGTGGTACCTAAAACTAAGAAGTAAAATGGTATAAGAATCAAGTCTTGTTTCAATTACAAATAATATTTTTTTCAGAATAAATTTTAATTTTCCTCGACCTAGAGGTGGATTTATTCGGTTATTGGGTCGATTACAGATATAATATTTTGGGTCAGTTAAAAATTGACGCTTATACCTCTATTAGTTATGCATTTTAGAATTCATTTTAACATTGGGTCAAAATCGAGTTCGGCTGGCCCCCCAAAATAGCATATTAGGGTTTTTTTATTTGCAATTTATAAATTATATGGACTTTCTACAACCATTAATTTTGCTTTTTTGACATGAACCATAGACGACAATCATTCTTACCCACCCTTAAAGTCGGCTCTGGCTAAATGTTTCGATAAATATTGAATCATCATATTTATTTTATTTTGAAGACTTTTTATCTTGGCCTATCTTGCATTTAAAAAAAAAGAAAGAAATATATGATGGTATAGCATAGTAGACCTATCAATGTAATGATCTAGAAGGTCATTTTCTCACTTCATTAATTATAAGGGACAAAGCTCAGCCACGATCCTCGAAAATTATAAAAAAGATTATCGTGAAAAATATAACATTTTATTAATTTTTTTATGATAAAAAATATAAAGGACACTTCTAGTATTCCGCACAAGGCAGGATTCGAATAGGGTGTATTTTTTTTTCTAAAAGATACGGACAAGCCATACATGTTCCCCTCAAGGAGGGAGTAGAGAGAATACGCGCAGTCAAGAAACGTTTATATTATGAAAGTATGCGATTAAACGATTCAAACAAAATCTCACTTGACTATATTATTACTTACATATTAACCACAATATAGTATAAAATAAGCTTAAACGATAAATAGTGTCCCAAAACAAAATATAGCAAATATTTCAGAAGGAATGGTAACTTTTTCTTAAGTTATTTTAATTTTACGTCTGAATCACAATAAATATTGGTTTCGCTATTAACATAATAAAGTTGCTAACATATCCTAAAATCTGGGTAGTTTTCAAGTCCCGTCCGTTTCAAATTAATTTGCTAACATACCCTAAACTCGGCAATTTTCAAGTCCCTTCGTCCGTTTCAAATTAATATTCATTATCACTGTTTATTACCACCTATCAAATTAGCCGTTTATAGATTGTATCAAACTATGAATCTCAACATTTTTTATTTTTCGATAGATGGAAGATTAAGATTAAAAGTAAAATTATAAATATATAGAATAGATAATAAAAATATTATCCAAGATTGAAATATTGGGATCAATCATACTAATAGTCGAAATGCATATATATTTCCTCCTTTTCATAATAGTTGCTACTGAGTGTGACATATTGTGTGAAAAAATGTCACTATCAGTAGTAATTATTAATTTATTATTATGGAACGGAGGAAGTAAGTACCAAACATGAATATCATACTACCTCCTATTCAGCCTAAATGTCTCATAGTTTTTTTTGACACTATTCACTCATCACTCTTGATTTGTATTTTACTCTTAATCTATAAGTTAAAACATAGTCATGTGGGATCTTGTTTGATTCGTCTCAATACAAGGATTATTAATATCAAATTTTTATAATTTTTAATTAAGAATAATTTGAGATATTAAGGGTTAAAATATTATCTCGACAAGTATGAAAAACTAAATGGAACATTTAGGCTGAATACGGGGAATATTGAATATTGATTGTATATCATCAAACTAAAGTACGTAAAGCCTGGAGTTTGTATGCCCTACCCGGTTGATTGATGTCCTTAGAAATATACTTTGTCAAAAAAAGTACAAAGTGGCGTATATTATAGATTCTCAAAAAAAAAATTAATTAATTTTACTGTATAATTACAAAAAAAAGTTTGATTGTGAGTATATATGGAGTATTTTTCTTTTTTTTCAATGATTAGTATTCATGGAATTAACTGATTTTTTTTTTTTACACTTACTATATTTACAAATTTATATTATTCAGAATAACTCATATATTAATGGATGCAATAAATAACAATTATTCCAATTACACAATTATATATAAGTGCACTATTAAAAAATTATAATGGAATGGAAAATATATAATTTACTGTAGAACATTATATATTGTCTGATAAAATTCTGGAATTACACCGCATAGATTATTGTTCTGGTAATTGGAATTACACAATTTAGAAAATTATACTGTAAAATTATACTATGTATAAAATTATACAACAATTTAGGAAATTACTTGAAATACATAATAGTCCCTTTTTCCATCAATTCTTATTTAAAACTAAAATAACATAAAATTCAATTAATTGATGATTAAAATCAGTCATTTATATTTTTAGATTACCATAATTATAATTTTAAATTTTAGGAAAAATGTGAAGTATGATTTGCAATCTAAAATTTCATTAAAATATTAACGTATTTAAACTCGTGCATTACACGGGTTTATATCCTAGTATTAAATATTTGCGAAGTAATGTTTTAATTATGTGTGGCAGATTAGCTAACTCGATATAAACCTAATCTAAAATAAATAGATTTATGTTGAGAATTTTGACCTAAATCACCTAATTAATTATATAGATTTATTTTAGGAAAAATTACCATGAATAATACGAACTTTCACTGATTTCCCTACAATAATACGAACTTTCAATTAACCATGAATAATACCAACTTTAATGTGGATTTCCCTATAACACCCTTAATTTGTTGGTAACCTACACTTGTAATTTTTTTGTAACCTACACATGTAGGTCAACTTGACAAAAAAAATAGAGGGGTGAGGAATTAATTTTTTTTTCTTTTTTTTTTATTGCATTTTTTTTTTTGTAATTTTCATTTTTTGGACAAGTTGACCTATAATTGTAGGTTACCAACAAGTTAAGGATGCTAGAGGGAAATTCACATCAAAGTTGGTATTATTCTGAGTTAATCGAAAGTTCGTATTATTATAGGGAAATCAGTAAAAGTTCGTATTATTCACGGTAATTTTTTCTTTATTTTATCTAATTTGTTTGGCATGTATAGTATTATTAAACTAAAGTTATCGAGAATTGAACCTTATTTTCAATTGAAGAGTAAATATCATTTTTTAATAAAAAATCTTATATTTGATTTTCAATTGAAGTGTATATATCATTTAATTATCGCGTTAAGTTTTTAGCTTTGAATCCTTGATATGATATTTAAAACTAACGTGACAGAAACGCATGAATTGAATCTCATTTACCTTTAATTTCAAGCTAAATGTGTTGTATTTACGCTTTTAGTTTAATTGACAGAAACATATGAGGGAACGTGATAAACTACATAACTTGATATGGAGATCATTAACTTAAAGTTATTATGGAAATAATAGGTTATTTGATAGGGTGATTTGTTTATTAGACATGTTATTTTAACTCCTACAATAACACAAATAATAGCTAAATGTGTTGGATTTTGCGCTTTTAGTTTAATTGACAGAAAAAGTTGAATTATTCTAGGTAAATTTTCCAAAATCATATTGAATTTGCAATCTTCTTGGTAAATTTGCAATATTCGTCTGTATATTTAACGTATATTTTTATCTCATTGACGTATTTCTCTCACTAATTTGTAAAACATATTTACTTTTTTTTACTCATTTTTCTTAATTTTCATCTCATTTTTAAATAATTAATGCTAATTTTTGTGACACATGGATCGCAAAAGATTTGATACCCACCTAATTGTGAAGAGACTACACAAGCAAATTTGTTTTCCAAGTAGCATACTAATTAATGACAAGTACATGTTAGTTAGGTATCAAAAAAATTATTTGTCTTTGTCCTTTTCAATCAGCATTATTTTAATTTTAAATTGTTTCTTTTATTTTGTATCATTTCTATATTTAAAAAGAGATCCATAATTTTTTTTAATTATATTCCATTCATTCATTTAAACTCTTTTAAAATTTTATCCAAATAATTCGATCTCTCTGTTATCTATTATCAAATAACTAATTTTTAAAAAATATATTATTTTCTTTTTGATTATAAATCAAAATGACATAGGAGTAATTAGCTAAACTATTCAATCTCTATCTCTAGACCACCCAATACAACAAGGTCATCTTCAATGTTTCCCATAAGATTGACAACAAACAAAATAAATAAAATAAACGTTTTTTTTTTTCTCAATATATCAATATTTCATGTAAATAAAATAAAAATGAAACAATAATGTAACCAATTTTTTTTACTTATAATATGAATGTCGGCACAAATTTTGTTAGTACTTTATATAACAAAAATAAACTAAGTTGTTTCAATTTTAAGATTGTTACCTAACTTGATAATGGGGTATTTGATAAAATATTTATTGAACAAATATAATTTATTTTGGTAGAATTCAAGGGTATTATTAGTGATTGTTGAATTGACCAGTTGAAACAAGTCATTTATGAACAAAACACTTTAAAACAATTTGCTCATAATAGTGGGTTTAAAAACAGATGGTCGAGATGTGTTTAATGATGCTTGTTCAGCCAAGTTGCTCAAAAGTACATGGTTGATCGAAGTCACACGATAGTGCGAGATGTGTTTAATGATGCTTGTTCAGCCAAAAGATTGTTATTTGAAGAAGGAGGAACTTATGCACATTTAAAAGAATTAATAAACTACTCATATCAATAACATGCATCTTCTTTTCAATGGAGTTCATTTGTTAAAAACTCCTCAGTTAAGTGTGCTTGGTGGTCGGGGAGCAATCTTAAGATTTATGACTCATCCTGGAAAGTTTTCCCTAGTTCGTATAAGTAAGACCAAAGTACGCTAAAATGACATGTGTTAGTCTGTGGGGCTAGTCTGCAACCTTCATAGGTAGTCACTAACGACCTGATATGTCGGGGTGTTACATGGTAAATAATTTTTTAATTCCACATGGTGCCCATAAGCTTCTAACTTCTTTAATTAGTAGACAAATGATTAAGATATTTGTCAAATTTATGTTATTATTATCCATCACAATGACCTTCTTATAAAATCAAACAAACTCGATCAACCTTAAGGGCTTATAAATATCAAATTTAACTAAGAACTTAACATTTTGTCTACTATATAGAAAAGTTGAAAGCTTAGCATAGCCATGCAAATTAAAAAATATCCGCACATCATGTGAAAAGGTCGAAAACTTAAGATTACCATATGCAATTTTGTTAAAAATAAACTAAGTCCTTTGTTTGCTTTATAGCTTGATGAATGACATATGAGAAAGTCCTGGTAAATAACGGTTATCTGTGAGATTAATAAATCACCCTTATGTAGTAAGATGTGATAGGAGGGGAATTTTGATGTTTTAATTTATTTTTTTATTTTATTTATTTTAATATTATTCTTTTTGTCTTTTTGTGGTGATTTACAAAGCACGGTTATTGATTAAGAATTTTTAATGACATATGTATGTCAATTTAAGTAGAAGGTAGAGTAGGATGATGATATTTGAATGTCATTGTATGCACAACTATTTTCTTAAGTTGTCTTTAATTAGGGTTGAAAAACTTGAATTTCAATCAAATATGATTTAATTTTTTGAGGTTAACTTTTAAAACAATCAAATAAATAAAAATGAAAAATCCATATCTTGATTAGCTTTGTAGTGAACCGTTAACTTAGTTTATGGTGTGTTGGAAAAAGATAAGTCATTATTTAAGTTCTCTTTTGATATTATTTTTAGTTATATTTTTTGCTTTATAAAATATAAAATAGTGTTTTATGTATTTAGTTTTGGAAAATTTACTTTTAAAAATCCCATCTTTTGATTATTTTTTAAAAATCCGACATTTTGTCTTCGTTTTCTTTTATAGAACATTTTTACCGGTGACCGGATAAATTTGAATTTTCATCATTTTTTAAAAGAGAACAAGTAAAAGGTCGGATTTTTAAAAGAGAACAAGCAAAAGGTCAGATTTTTAAAAGTGAATTTTCCTATTCTCTTTTTTTAAAAATTCGAAATTAACCAGTTGTTCAGGTAAGTTTAGGGAGGTATGTACTATAAAAGAAAACAGTGGCAAAAGGTCGAATTTTTAAAAAATAATTAAAAGATGCGATTTTTAAAAGAGAATAAGCAAAAGATCGGATTTTTAAAAGTAAATTTTCCTTTAGTGTTTAACTTTTATGTTTTAAAGTTAAAAATCAATAGTCAAAAGTCACTACATCTAAACGTAAAGGGCATAAAAGGTATTTTGTCCATATGCTTTTATTTCAATATACTTCCTCTGTTCCATTTTAGTTGCACCATTAGGTTTAACATATTTTTTAAGGGTTATCAAATCAGTATGGTAAAAGTATGGATGATGTATGATTGATGGTGATATGTGAGGTAGAAATAAAAAAAAAATTATTATAAGTAGATAGTGGTTGTGACTTGTGGGTATATTAAATAATTAATGGAATGATGTATGATTGATGGTGATAGTAGGGTAGGAATAAAGTGAGGATAAAATAAGTAGATTATTTTTGCCAAAAATAGTAATGTCGCAAGTAATATGAAACTTCCAAAAACGGTAAGTGTTGCAAGTAAAATGGAACGGAGGAAGTAATTTTATAAATGATAGTAACATGCCTAACAAGGTTACACGAAAGGTTAGAGTTTGGTCAACTTTAGGATGTGAATGTTGAGTTAGACTTTGACTAAGTTTAGCAAGCTTTTAAGTTGAGCTTGAGTCTGAGTCTAGTTATATGGGTTAGGTTTAATACAGACTACAAAGATGTCAAATCTAGATCTATTTTCTTATTTGTCATACTCATCTTAATTCATCATTTACATAAAATAAGTTCATACTCCCTCCGACCCTTTTTTAATGTCCATTTTCTAGTGGGCACGCAAATTAAGAAAAATGGTAGTGGAATATTTTAAGTGATTATAATAATTGTAAAGGTGGTAGTTGGAGTATTTAAGTAATTATAATAATTAAAAATGTGGTAGGTGGGGTATTTTAAATAATATAAATTGGGGTAGTTGAGGGTATTTAGGTAAAGAATCTTTGCCAAAAATAGAAAGTGGACAATTAGAGTGAACTAACCAAATAAAAAAAGTGGACAATAAAAAAGAAATGGAGGGAGTATATTTTTATACTCCGTAGTTTCTTTTGATGTTTCATTATTATTCCCTTTTTAACATATTATTTTTTCAATAAACAATCAACAACTAACATTTGATAGTTACTCTATATATTTTCATAATAGTAGAATTAATAGCTATTAAATCAATCAATACTTTTAGGCTTAAGCTGATCAAATCGATTAGGGAAATTCCACGTGGTAATCCTGAGGTTTTGGGATTTCCACGTGGTAACCAAAATTTTTAAAAAATCTACGCGGTAACCCTGAGGTTTACGCAATTGTTCCACCGTGACCTTTTTGCACATAAAAACGTTAGCAAACGTTGATTTTGAAGCTTTAAGGCTGTTATACGCCTATTTATGCGACTCACTATTTCAAATGCCACCAGTTTTAACCTTTTTTCCCCAAAACATAAACCCCAACTCTACCATCTTTCATCAAAATCCTATTTTTTCTCCCAAATCCAAAGATGGTAGAGTTAGGGTTTATACTTTGGGGTTAAGGGTTGAAAATAATGACATTTGAAATGTTGAGTCGCATAAATAGGCATACAACAGCCTTAAAGCATTAAAATTAACGTTTGTTAACGTTTTTCTAACGTTTTATATGCAAAAAGGTCACAGTAGAACAATTTGGTAAACCTCAGGGTTACCGCGTGAATTTTTTAAAACTTTTGGTTACCATGTGGATAACCCTAAACCTCAGGGTTACCACGTGAAATTTCCCAATCGATTATTCATCAAGTTGAATAGAGGTATCCAAAACAGACTTGTCAATCTAATATTTACTTGACCTTATAATCGAACCCGACTTTATCCAGACTTAACAAGTCAATTTACAATTATGTAAAAACCAACCTACATACAAAACTCGATTTAAACCCACTTACAACACTTGATCTAAAATCAACCCATCACCCAAATGAACACCTAAGCCTTCGCCCTTGGATGTCCTGGGAGTTGGGCGGGAAAGCGAATACTCCATAAATCAAATAAAAATGGCTGCAATTTCCCGCGCAATTCCTCTTTAGGTCTCCACTCTCCACTCATGTGAGATTGAATCACTGATACTGAGGAAGCCATTGCAGATTGTTCAAAGAAAGTGGAAAAATATGCCGCCAAGGAAGAAATTAAACGCTTCATCATCAAAGAAATCCGCGCAAAACAACTCTCAATCTTCTAAGTATGGTATTCAACATTTTTTTGAGCGTCATTCTCAAAACCCTAACAAAAATCCTTCGACTTCTTCTATTCAAAACCCTAAATTACAATCTTCTACTTCTAATTCCAATATTTCGAAACCTATAGAATTGGAAGTGTCTGAAAGTGGGCTTAAATCAAAAAACGGAGTTGTTAAGAAAGGGGGTTTATCGACTTGTGTTCAAAACCCTAAAAATGTGGTGGATTTGAAAAGGGTTGAAAATGCTGGTTTCGGGAAAAGTAGTGTTTTTAAAAACGCGGGATTATTTTCTGCTTCTGGTGATCATAACCCTAAAAAAAGAGTTGAAAATGGAGAGTCTGATAAAATTAGGGTTTCTGAATGTATGGATTCAGTTTCTGCTTCTGGTGATCAAATCCCTAAAAAAAAGTTTGAAAATGGAGATTCCGAGAAAATTGGGGTTTCTGTAAATGTGGGCTTAGTTTCTGCTGCAGGTGATCAAAACCCTAAAATTAGATTGAAATTGGGATCTGAGAATACTCCGCCTGAGAATTTGTTGGTTGATTTGACTAATGCCGATGATGTTGTTGATGTTTCGCCGGAAGTCTCAAAATGCAAGCTTAGAAAACGTGCCAAATTCTCTCCTGGGATGGTAATCATTTATTTTGATGCTTACAATAGCAAATTCGATTGTTTTTGGATTTCATGTTATTAGTCACTCAGGAGTAACGCACTATGATGTTTTAGTCTAGATTATCAGTGTATAGAATTATTTTGTTAACTCTGAATGGTGCTCCAATTGCGAATGACCCATGTTTTAGTTTGCATATTATTAACTTTGATTGCTGCTCGCTTGTGAACGACCCTTGTTTTAGTTTGCATATTAGAAGTTCATATTTTGGAATGAGTGGTGTCAAATCTTCGTTAAGAGGGATACAATGGAGTTCTTGGTTTTAAAATCAATTTGTGGTGATGATTGTATTTAGTTAATAAAGCAAAGTCAGGATGATGGAGGGGAAGAGGTGACATGGAGGATCACGCCAGTGAACGAGCGTTTACAAGCAATTTCGAAGCTTGCTCCTGATGTGGTTAAAGCATTAGCTGATGCTTCAAGGCGTAACTCTTCGGCTTTTCAGCAATTGTCTGATAATTCTGTAAGAATTTTGATTGGTTTTGTTGACACCCTCATTTTCATCTTTTAAGTATCATTCAATGTATTTACGGAATCCACGTTTTCAGGGCGGAAAGGTTCATGATGTTTGTTCCACATCTACAATGGAGGCGCCGAGAACATATATTAATCCAAATGATGCTGTCCTTAAAACGGCTAGTCATGGTGAGGATATCTATTTGGACAGCCAAAATGGCAGCATGCCTGTTTTGCACAATACAGGCTCTACAAGTACTCAAAGCCCTTACAGAACTCCACCTTCATTGTCTTATCGTCATGATAAGGTAACAAGCTTTCCTTGTTGTTTGAGTTTATGCTGGTGGTTCATGATTTTTCTTCATGATAGTTATCATTTCTAGTGCAGCCCACTCAGAATGCTATCCATAATGAAGGTCTAAGAGAATGTACAGGACTAAGGCTACATAAAAGGGTGAATTATCTCTTTCCTTATTTGGATAAATTTATCTATGATGGTTCATCATGTTTAATGTAACATGTGCTTGAGCTTGGAAGATGATCAACAACAATTTTTGGAATATGTAATCTGGCCAACTCGTAATTAATGAATGTACTTCTTTCTCCAGGATTTGCTTGAACTTCTTGATCAAGTAGAGAATGCAATTTCAATTGAAGGGCCCCCCTTGGATGGACACCAGATACATTCACCTGGTATTTGCAATATACTCAGTGACAAGGAACCTGTAAAAGCAATTTCTAGAGGAAATAGAGTGGCAATAAAGGCACAAAAGGAGGCTGATATAGGATTTGTTGATCCTTATTTTCTTGTTTTGGAGGTATGTTTTCAGGCAATCTCCGCTTCTATTTTCTCTATGCTTCTGTTGGAACCGCCATTTAGGAATTTGATGTTCTTTGCTTGGATCTGTTTTTGGTAGGTCACTGAGCAGCGTGCTACTACTTTAGTGGGTGGTCAATGTTCATTGAAGGTAGTTTAATGTTTTGAGATGAAACCGTTTTCTACTTAAGTCAAATGGTAACATTGTGTTCAATTAATTTCAGGTTCTCCGCGTGTTAAATGAACAAAGTGGGGAGGAACAATCTGTACATCTAAGGGATGAATGGTAACTATTTGGTTTATTCGCTTTTTGGGCTTTCTTAATGTGTCTACGAGATAATACTGACATTAATTTATAAGATAATTGAATAGTGATTCCCCCTCTTTGTGGCTATGATTTTTTATATAAGATTAGGCCTTCATTTGTTTATGTTCATTGGGACTTTCCTTTGATTTATCATGTCCATTATAGGAGTGACATTTTTACATTGTAGGTTTACCAACATGTATCAGTCTGGAGATACATTTCTTTAGACTAGTTGTTGACTGACACTTTGATCGATTGCAACTTGAATTCGTTATGCAATTATATGAATGATCACATTATAACCATGAATGCGTTACTTGATAATCCTTTTAGAACCCTGACTTCCTCATCACATGACTATTGATATTCTCTGCACTTTGTAAACTCGACACAGGCCCTCAAGCCGCAACTACTTATTATCATGGCCTTCAGGCATCAGCCACTACTTTTTGAACTACAGCTAATTCGGTAGAGTTGTTGATTGCGAAATGGGAATTAAGATAGTACTGTATCTGGGAACAACTAATTGTTGATTATGTTTTACTTTTGCAGGTTTTACAGTGTGATTGAGCCGGGAGACACCATAAGAGTTATTGGTGAATTTGATGAAAAAGGAAATTGTGATGTAAACCATGACAACAACCTTCTTATAATACATCCAAATCTACTACTTTCAGGGACTCGGGTAATTGTAACTTCTCTTTGTTTCAAATCTATTCTTTTTTTTTTGGATCATTCATATGTAAAAATAGCACTCTCTAGCTTTGATTTAATTAAACGTCATTCAGGAAAAAAATGAAAATTGTTGTCAAAGTAACTGACATTTCTCTAGGTTGCGGGTAGTTTCAGTTGTCCTAGACGAGCAGTCTTGGATGAAAGGCTGAAATGTGGCGAATATGCAACTGCAGCATTGACTGGAACCTTGTTGCACCAGATCTTTCAGGTTATGCTTCCTTCTGTCTTAAGGCTCTTAATACTAAAATCAGTTTAACAATAGGTTGGTTAAGTGCTGCTGTTGTGATGAATTAGAAACTTTAATTTTTTAGGCTGGGCTGCTGATGGAGAATCCCACAGTAGAGTTGCTTGAAGAATTTTCAAAGCTTGCTATCCAGAAAAACATCGAAACCTTGTATGCATGTGGAGGTGTGAACTTTTAAACAGTCAAGTCTAAATTCCTTTTCTAAGTTGCCATCTAGATCTGAAGAATTGACAACGTGATAACTTTTGTGGGTGATTGCTGATACATTTAACTGTGTTGACTTGCAGTACAGGAGTTTGATATGCGTGAAACCTTGAATAATGCAATTCCTAGGCTTTGCAATTGGATAGCACACTTCAGAGATTCACAGGTTCAGTGATCGTTAATCTCTTTGACGTTTAACCTTTAATTTCTTTCCTATAATGCAATTAGTATTTTTTAGCAGTTTAGGGAGACTACTGATATTTTGCTAGCTGACGTCTGATCTTTTTTGGTGATATGTGATGTTATTAATTATAGTAGTGTAATCTGTAAAAATATGAGGTTATCAAGGGATTAGTGTGCACTGTGGGTTTAATTATGGAGTCGTCGTCATGTTACTGTTCTGTACAAACATTGTTTGGATCATGTTTCTTTGACATACTGTTATTTGATATTAGGCAGGGAATCCCTGATTAAGTTTTTAACTTGTTGCAGAAATCAGATGCACCTACTGTTGATTTTGGACCCAATGGTGGACTTGTAAGAGTGAGCATATGTGATGTAAGGCTAAACTCTACTGTTATTTATGTCATCAAATTTCGACTTTTTGTTTTCATCTTCCCTGCATTCCATATGTAACTACCAACACAAAAATAAAAAGAAGCATGACCGTGGTTAATGAGTTTCTCTGTAATTTAGTTATTCCCCTTTAGAGCTTATATATGCCGGTGGATATTTCACCTAGCATTTTCTTGTTTTTTTTTTTCTGATCCCGACTTCAAAATACTCATTTGATTTGTGTCAGCAGGTAGTTGATATAGAGGAGATGGCATGGGCACCTAAATACGGGTTGAAAGGAATAATTGATGCTTCCCTCAGTGTACAAATGCATTCAAATCACAAAGAAGCTAATGAAGTAATTATGCCCTTGGAGTTTAAAACTGGTAAAGCAACTAGTGGCCAGGCAAGTTCCCTTCTCTCGAAGTTTATGCTTCGAAAATTCAAAGTTGGCTTCAGTCAGAATATATTCTTAGGCTCATCTCTCTATTTTGACTGAATGTTCATTGGTGCAGTCCCTTACAGAACACTCTGCTCAATTGATTCTTTATACACTTCTCTTGTCTGAGAGGTATGCACATTATTTGTCTAATATATAAAACATTTTGGTTCCTGAAACTAAATTTTGTTGTATATCCTTTGCTGTTTAGATATATGCAGAAGATTGATTCTGGCCTTCTATATTACCTGTCAACTGATCAGACATTGGTAAGCTTAAGTGATCTCTGTCGTTTTATTTTTATTTCATACTACATTTTATTGAGCAAATACGTCAAATTTGCAAAGGGAACAACTGTCCAGAGATCAGACTTGATTGGACTGATTATGCGTCGCAATGAACTTGCACATAGCATCATTAAAGCTTCATCGGTCCAACAATTGCCACCAATGCTTCAGGTATTTCTTTGAAATAAGCCTTGTCAGTTTATTTCACTTTCCTCAATCTTTGCGATTCCTTACTCTGAATTCCAACCTTGTAGAATTCAAATATGTGCAAAGGTTGTCGCCATCTCAGTGCTTGTGCCATTCATCATAAGGTAACTTTCCAATTTCTTCAGATGATAGACTGTGATTTCTTCACCACTTGTCCCAGCAGCCCAAAAAATCCTGTATTTACTCCTCTAGGTCAATTGTCTTATAAATCTGAGAATGCTATTGTTTTTATCCGTGTTCTAAGAAAACATTCGTTGTCTATGATGCCATATTTTACAGAGTTTGCTCCAAATATCTATATTTAGGGATTTCACTTACCAGATCTATTTATCTGGCACTCAAAGTGGTGTTATCAAACCTACAACAATTCTAGGGCTGCACTTGTTGTATAAACCACTTTGGTTTTCATATTGTGTGATTGGCTATAGATGTTAGTTCTTTGGAATAGGACAAATTTACCTGCATGGAAGGTTAATGCTTTTTTTTTCGGCTTTACTGAGAAACTCATCTTTTCTGGAATATAAAAAATTACATGCTCACATTTACCTGTTTCTGAATTTCATAGGTGCATGGTGGAAGTGCTGAAAATAGTGGGCTGGGAGACCTTTTTGATTCGTTAACTGATCATTTAACAGCAGCTCATAAAGTTTTCTTCAAACAATGGGAGCGATTGATTGACCTCGAAGCTAAAGAGTTGCAGGTTTGTGTTACTTAGTTTTACTAGATCAACAAATCTATGTTTATAGTATCAAAATGAAGATTTGATTATGTGATTATTGTACTTTTCCAGCTTCCCAAACACGTGAGAAAGAAATCTTACAATTCAAAGAATGAAAGCATCTCTAGCTGCCTCACTTCGCTTGTTCTTGATGCCTCAGAAGAGCTTCATCTAAGAACATATGCCAAAGATGAATGCTTTGTATATCGCTTTGTGCACAAGGATAGTCCCTTTGCTAATCAGAAAGTGCATAATCCTGATTTAGAGTCTGCAGCAAATGACTTGCATTCCAGCCTTCGAAGTGGTGACCGCGTGGTATTTCTCATCGTGTTGTACTTTTTGATAAGATTATCTAAATTCTAAAATAAGCTGTCCTGAAGAATGTGAAAAAAATACAAACTACGCAATACATGTTGCTTTCATATTTTGTGGCCCCATCCAAAGTGTATTGAGCTTTTGGGGACAGAAGAGTAATTCACACACCACATATACATATAAAATCAGTCTTGGAATAGCAAATGAGGAAATATCGCGTCGCGTGACTTGTTAAAATTGTATTTTAAATTCAATTATAGTAATATCTCATACATGACCATTTTGTGATTTTTTTCTTTCACCCTACATTTAAGCTGGTTAGCTTTCTTCTTAATGACAAACATGTGCAGTTCTAAGCTTTATGATATCATCACTTGTCTTCCGTGGTCTACATATTCCAATTACAAGTAGTTTCTGAGATCACTGGCTATCTGCCTTTTGATCTAGTGCCATTTATCATTTATTAACTATCTTAGAACAAAGGGGAAATTTGGAGGACACAGAAGGCATGTTCCTGTGTGTATTTTTGTCTTTCTTTTCTGGTGAACCTTGGACTTATTTCTTCTGTTCTTTTTCAGTAATAAATTTTCTCTCGCAAGTGACTATGCTGTGCTTCTGATGTGTTATGATTCCATACCAGCTGTCATGTTTTAATCTCCCCCTGCTGCTTTAAATATTTGCTTGTATAATAATCATAATTTATCTCTCTAAACAGATATTGAGCACTGAATCCAATAATCTTGCTGTTGCAAGTGGTGTTATCACCCACATCAGTCGTTCTCATGTTTCAGTAAGGATAGACTTCACTGCTTTTGTATTCATTTTTCACATTGTTGTTCGTGTTAAGCTTAACTTGACAGTTTTTGGCTGTAGGTTTCATTTTCGAAACGTTTACGGCTTCCAAGGAGCACTCAGTCTTCAATGTCGCAAGATCTTTTTCTGGAGATCTGGCGAATAGAGAAGGACGAATTTGCTACATCCTTTGCTACCATGAGGTGAGTATCTTGAATTACATTTTCATTTTTGTCGAAGAACTTGTTAATAATGTGTATTTCTTAATGCTTTATTTTCCCAGGTTCAATCTGGTACAACTCTTTCTACAAAGTGCACAAAGTGATCGTTTGAGGAAGCTAATTGTGGACGCTGAAGTAAGTCTTATTTCTTTCTTTAATTGCTCTTCAATTGGTGGGCTAAATTTCAATGTGTTGCTCACCAAAGCTGTTCTACAGGCTCCTAGATTTGACGGTGGGTCTATCCTTAGCCAAGATCCTGCTATATCCTATATTTGGTCTGAGAAGAATTTAAATGCTGACCAGCGCAGAGCAATCATCAAGGTGGATTTCATTTTTGGATGGTCCTTCTCCCTCCTTTTTCTCTGCCGACATACTAATCCATCTGAATTCTGAAGGGCCTTTGGTTGGTATTTCCTGGTATATGTTGCTAACCCAATTCCTTATGCAGATTCTCACAGCCAAAGATTATGCTCTTATTTTGGGAATGCCTGGGACTGGTAAAACATCTACTTTAGTGTATGCTATCAAGGCTTTATTGATGCGAGGAGCATCTGTGCTGCTTACATCTTACACTAACTCAGCAGTCGATAATTTGCTTATCAAATTGAAAACTCAGGTTATCTCTCTTCTCACTACATTTTCTATAGTGAAAGAATTATTAAACTAGCTGAGCCAAGTTTGACTTCGTTTGGAGTGGCTTGGCTCTTTGTCATTCTTCTATTAGTAACTCCCTCCTTACAAAACAGTTTTTTTTTTTCATATTTCAGGGGATAGACTTTCTCCGTATCGGACGATGTGAAGCTATGCACAAAGAAATACAAGGACATTGTCTGTCAGGTTTTTAACTTTTTATCCAACAAATTACTTCTATTATTTACAGGACTAATTCAATTTCAGGAGCTTCATCTCTAAAAAATTTCTTTGACAGATATGGACATTCATAGTGTGGAAGAAATCAAAATTAAGCTGGATCAAGTTAGAGTTGTTGCTGTTACTTGTCTGGGAATTACCAGTCCCTTGCTTGTAAATAGGAAATTTGATGTTTGCATAATTGATGAAGCTGGACAAACTAGCTTACCAGTATGAGTTTGTTGCTTTCTATCCTGTAATCTTATTGGATTATATAGCCTTCGTCCTTGAAAAGAAGAGGATCTCTGCGCTTAGATTGCATATCGAGTGTTGAGCAGGTTTTTTTAAAAAAATGGGACTTAAATTCATTTTACTGTTAGGTATCCCTGGGGCCATTGATGTTTGCTTCCAAGTTTGTCCTTGTCGGGGACCATTATCAGTTACCGCCATTAGTAACGGTATGCATGTTCTTATTTCAATGTAGTTGGTAATTTCTTCTTACGATGCCTGATTTATTTTTGTATGTCTTAGAGCGCCGAAGCTCGAGAAAGTGGAATGTCAGTGAGTTTATTTCGGAGGTTATCAGAAGGACACCCTCAAGCAATATCAGCATTGCAAAGTCAGGTCTGTCAGAATTTCTTGTGACATCTGCTCATTTGTCTTGTAGAATAAGCGAAATATGATTCATCATCGCTCATTAGCAAAACTGATTATGCATATGTTGTCGCAAATAGTACCGTATGTGTGCAGGTATCATGAAATTGTCAAATGCGCTTATATATGGTGAAAAACTACGTTGTGGTTCTCAAGAAGTCGAAAATGCTAAGATTAAGTTATCAAATAAACGGTCCCTGCCCTCTTGGTTGATCGAGGTAATGACTATGATTCTAATATTCTGGGACTCTAATTCAGATTTGTCATGAAAGAAAACGAAGTATAGATTAACTAATTTTTTGTCGGCAACAGGTTCTAGACACAGACAAGCCAGTAATTTTTATTAACACAGGTCTGCTGAATGTTTATCCATGTTTCAGTAAGATTTTGATGCTGTTTTTTGTGTCTTACCTAATGGTTATTTATTACACAGACATCTTACCTGCATTTGAGACAAGGGATAAGAAGATTGTAACTAATCCAATCGAAGCTTATATTGTAGCAGAGGTAAGATTTTAGGGTACCCTTTTCAGCTTTCATTAAGTATATACAATCAGTTTCTCGTCAGCTGCACGCTTGCATTTTTTTGCATTGCAGGCCTTGTCTGATGTTTCTGATTTTAAATCTTTTTAGATAACGGAGGCGTTAGTTAATCATGGAGTTGATAAACGGGATGTTGGGATCATCACCCCTTACAATTCTCAGGCAACTCTGATCCAGCATGTTCTAAATATGGACGCTGTGGAAGTCCATACAATCGATAAATACCAGGTAATATAGGTACTTATAGTTATAGCTACAACTTGATTATTGATTTGCTGAGTGGAAGTCCATAGGTAAAACGAACACTCTCACTGTCCCGCACAAGGCAGGGTCCGGATAGGTTTTTTTTCTTGAAAGATGTGGACAAACCATACCTGTTCCTCTCAAGGAGGGAGTAAACAGGATGCGCGCAGTCTGGAAACCCCCCAGCTGATACCTGCGCCCAGTAGGAGTCGAATCCTAAACCTTCTGCTTAACATGCAGATGCTCCATCAATTGAGTGGAAGTCCATACGATTGATAAATACCAGGTTACTAAAGTGCTTGACGTAGCTACAAATCGAATTATCGGTTTGCTGACTCTTAAAAGCATTGTCTTAGAAGTTCAATGATACCAAATTCGGAAAGCTAAGGTCCCCAAAACGATCAAGGTTTTTGCGTGGCTAGTAGCCAAAGGGAAGTTGAACACGATGGAGAACTCTCAGTTTAGGAAGTCTACACATGTAACACTTCATTACCCCAATGCCAATTAGTGGCTACCACTTAGGTAGAGTTTGGAGTGTGAGATGTACGTAACCGTGTCTTAGAAGTTCAATGATACCAAATTCGGAAAGCTAAGGTCCCCAAAACGATCAAGGTTTTTGCGTGGCTAGTAGCCAAAGGGAAGTTGAACACGATGGAGAACTCTCAGTTTAGGAAGTCTACACATGTAACACTTCATTACCCCAATGCCAATTAGTGGCTACCACTTAGGTAGAGTTTGGAGTGTCAGATGTACGTAACCGTATCTTTGTGATATATAACTGTGTAACTCATTTGATTTATAACGGCTTTTTTCGATCTATTGTGATGTTCTATCTATCTAGGAGTTTAATGATTCAAAATTCTTACGACTTTGTTGATTTGCGATTTGTCTGTCAGGGAAGAGATAAGGATTGTATCATCTTGTCCTTTGTTAGATCAGCACAAAAGCCAAGCAACTGCACATCTTCATTACTTGATGATTGGCATAGGATCAATGTCGCTTTAACCCGTGCTAAAGTTAGTCTTCTTTCACTTCCTATTTGTCTTCAATCACATACATGCTACGGTAGTTCTTTCGGGTTAATGTCTGTATTTGTGCAGAAAAAGCTAATAATGGTGGGTTCCTGCAAAACTCTTTCGAGAGTTCCACTTCTGAAGCTTCTCATCGAGAAAGTTGAAGATCAATCTGGAATATTTTGTATCACTAGGAAGGATTTCGAGCCTAAGATGGAGTTGAAGCGATGCAGCCAAAACCGATAAATGCAAAGCTATGACTATGTTGATCATCTTCATGTATCCTTAATTTGTTGAGAGGCCCCTGTCCCAAATTTTGTATGCTAAAAGAAAATGGGAAATGGGGTGTTGTATTGCCATTTTTGTAGCAATGTAAATGTATGTACATAAACAACACTTCATTTTTTAAAAATGAGTTCATTGAAGATAATCTACATTTATCCATGAAATTCTTTTTCATTGTGTATTTGTGATATGCAAATTAAATAAATTTTCTTTTGTTTTATTTGATGGAAAACACAAAAAATGAAGATATTGGGATGAAATTTTCCATGAGTTATTTTTCATTGAAAAAGAATCTGGATTAAGTATAGGATCGATTGCCATCTCTAAGTGGAAGAAAATTAATATTCTAAAAGGAAAATATTTGTATTGATAGGAAAACACTTTTCCGCCAAAGTTTTCCATTTCAAATTCCTTGTCAAATTGAACAATAAAAATTAAAGAAAAATAAATTTTAAAAAAATGTTTTTTTCCAATCAAATACCCAATTAATGGTTGCCGGTATTCAAAAAAGAAGAATTATCTACTAAGCATAACTCCAATTATTTCTTTGAATTTGCTACGCTAAAACAAAAATAATTCAATTTACATAAAGTAGTAAATTCAAAGGAACGTGAATATTCATCTATTTATCAATTTAACAAGTAACATAATAAGGTGCAAAAGAACAAATGAATAAAATTTTATTGGATAAATAAAGAGAATTTACAACATCAATAACCACAGGTGCTTTACTTTTATGCAGCCCATGACATATTTTTTCCCTACTAACACATTTGTATACTTGGTCTATGAGACTATATTTTACATATTTTCTTCTTTGAAACAAAAATACAAACCACATCAGCCAGCGTCTTAACGTAGATCACGCTTTGAAGCATTAGCCGCACCCACCCAACGAGAAAAGAAAAAAAAAACCGAGAAAACCTAATCATGTATTAACTACAAACAGCGAAAGACCTATCGGGCTGCTAATAACTGCATGATATCAACGAATAATACGTTTCTCTGCGTTGCCTGCTTGTTTGCAGTTTGAATTACGACTTCTCGTGCTCAAAGGTAGCCAAACGAGAATCTGATAAGACTGAAAACATTTGTGTGTCTACAAACAGCTGCATACCGAAAAACCCAAGAGCATAATCAATGGACGTATTGATAAAATTAAACTAGTTTGATGTCTCGGGTTGATATAAAAAGGCGAAGTAAAATATAAATTTGACAAGAATAGGTCAAGGGAAGACAAACCTTGATGAACGGTCGATCTCTACTAGAAAAGGAATCAATAAAACTATCCTTCAGAAGTAAAGAGACCTGCAACACACAAAAGAGTAAAGATCCGGTGACCTCATTAATTGGCTCCCATAGTCCCACTTACAGATGGTTAGGGGTCGGATGTATGCAACCTTACCCTAGTTAGTGATAACAAAGAGAGGTTATTTTCGATTAACAAACATCAGCCGCAACATGGTCAGGCCGTGACAGTTCGCCACATAATGACCCCATGGGTCCACTCGTGCGGACACACCCACGATGGCACCCGTAGGCTTGGGCCCACAACCCAACAGGTAATGAGTGTTGACTTGTATACACACTTGATGAATTCACTCTTTCCCAAAACAATATAGTATTAGGAAGATTACCCACCAAACATTATATGCAAGTCCACAACCCATTATTTTAGTGATGTGGGATCTTCCTCACATGTGAAGTATTTCCAACAGACTTCACATAAATAAGAAGTGCACATGATTTCATAAGTCAATTTAACACAGTCTATTATGATCAAAGAACTAAAAATCTTTGGCCCCATTGGGATAAGGGATGTGTATTCAACATCTACAATGAATGATCATATTATAACTTTTTACTCACTCGATCGTTGTTTGATTGTACACTGGTGATGGTATAAGACCTTAAATCTGCACATAGGGACTCCATGTATCTTTTCATGACATCTGAAAAACGCGCAGCAGCTTCAGCCTGCAAACATATCCTAAACTTTATGACCGGCAATAAAGGATATGGCGGATATAAGAGAGGATCAAATGCAATATTACCGTATTTTCCTCTACAAAGACAATATACGCTAATATATGGTTTAATCCCATGCATACAAAAAAGTCCATGTCCTACATAGTTGTAAGTGAGACCATAGTACAAAAAAGGCCGCATCGTAAAGGTTTTCAAAAAAAAAAAAGGATCGATATTTCTCGCATTGAAGGTGAAAAAAAATCGCATCTAGGGCAGTTTTGTGGGATATCTCATGTTTTCGGTCAATATTTGGCGTTACGATAATCGCATTACTCCGATTACTGACTCACCACATCACTGTGTCAATACCGTGATCGCAACCGTTGCCACATATTTGTTAACAAATCGGTCAATGTTACGGCTCGTTCCATATTGATAAAAAAAATGATGGGAATGGTAAGGAAACAAGGTAAAGAAAAAGTATGTTGAACACGAGAGTTCCATTATCTTGGGAATGACGCAGCAAATCTCATCAAAATTAACACTAAAATTCATCCTCATTACCACACGTTAATACCATTAACCAAACAGGGCGCAAGATTCATAGAGCATTTTAGCATATTACGTTATTAAGGCATAAATCATAATCAATATCAGTCAGCAAAGGTTATTCAAGAAAAAGTAGCGAGTAGCCGAGTACCTGCTCCTCATCACACTTATATACAGGATGTTTCTCAGCTGTCCTACACCGACTAACCAGTGCAGTATGGATTGGACGAAGTTCAGAATAGAGCTCCTTCCGTCGAGGAAGTAAGGGTAAGGAACACGTTTTTACCTGCAACAGCACTTTTAAATTATCAAGGACGAAACAAACATGTTGCGCAAGTTCAATAGCGACAAGTACGACCCCCAACAGTATCACATGATTCACTCGTCTCCTCGTGAATCGAAACAAGAAATCATGGCCGGTTTTGAGTTATTTTTTGGCCATTTCAAGCAAATCACAAATTAAAAAATCAAATTAACTGGCGAATTATGTCACACTGACCATAAAATGCTCTAGAGAGAAAGAGGAAGTAAAAAATAAATAGTTCAACTAATACGATACTGGGCTCAAAATTTTGTATTGAAGGTATCACGAGAATAGTACCAAAAAAGAACAATGCTAAAGCCATAACACTTCTAGAAGACACTAAAGGGTACGAACCTGATCCTTGGCCGCATTAACAAGGATAAGATTAGAAGTCTTAATCTTCAAGTCTGCGGGTTTATTCTTTATCCCAACCTGTAAACCCGAAGAAAAGAAACCTTATCAAAATAAAAAAATTCCAATGTTAATAAAGCATGCAAAGATCGGGAAAATTGATATCCAAATATGAAACTACCACTCTCATCTTCTTCAGGGGGTGGAGCAAAAAATTTTGAGGCCATGTTTAATTTTTCATAAATTTCTAAAAATGTGGCCATTCATACTTAAAAAGAAAATTTTTCTTAAACTAAAATAAAAACTCAACATTATTTTATTTTATTAATATTGATTTTATAGAATAACTTAAGTTGTTAAAAATTAAATTTTCATCTCTAATATTAAAAAGGAAGAGAAAAAATAGTAATAGATTGATGGCTTATGATAAAAAAGAGTAAAAGTTTAAAGGATTGAAAAATTAAGAAAAAAAAAGTTGATTATTTTTATAGATTAAGTTGATGATAATTGATGTTTGATGAATAAGTAAAAATTAAATGATATAAGAGATAATTTAAAAATGATAAATGACACAAAGCGGGACCTATATTGACAATCCTTTTTAAATCGAAGAAAAGAAAAGCATCCATTACATCCTAACTTACACCTCGAGGATTTCTCGTGAAACACAACTATCTATCGAAACGTAGAAGTTGAAACTCGAAATATGGGCAACGCAGTTAAGAGCAAAATGTTCCAAATTCCAAACTTCCAACTATAAAGCAGCATACGCCAATTTTAACAAACCGCCACTATATTTTTCTTATGCCGACTAGAGCACTCATAACAAAATTTCTAAAGCAAATGTATCAAGACTTAAGGCTCAACATTGTTTCTGTTGTTGCGTAATAAAATGTGAAAGCCAATTCAAAACTTACAATATAAGGAACAGGAGCATCGAGAAAATCAAGCATCTTTCCCGGGAGAATCTGAAACAATAGAATACAAGAATTAGACGAAAGCTACAATATTTAAAAATCCCACGATGTAAAGCTATCGACGTGATTAGCAATCACAAGTGTTAGCAATGCAAATTTTCTGTAGATGAATTTTCATAGATCTCAACAAGAAAGCTTAAGGCTTTGAAATTATTAAGGGGCGGATGCAGCCTTGTTCAATGCTATCAACGGTCTGCATTTAACAAGTTAAATTTCTCTAAAAATGTTCATTAACTACTTCCAACCATAAATACATAAGAGTGTTTGACATTTTTTTGTTTTGACTTGTATTTTTTATGTCCAGATATTTCCCCATGCATCACGTTGGATCAGAAAATCAACAAACAAGGCTTTATACGAAATATGTTACAAAAAGCAAATAGTTCCCATGTTGTACACATAATGAAGCAGCAGAAAAAAGAAATCCATCTAACCCACTTACTGATAGAAATAGACTTTGCCATTCAAACGGACGAATCATAGGAATGATAGACAGCACTACAGCTGACAGAACACCCTGCGAATGTCAATTTTGACGGTGAGAAGGACGAAACAGGCGTAATATACTGCTCATATATAACAAAGAACTCACTATTGACTAGAGCCAATTTATTAGCATTTATAGGATATTTTACGCGATAATAATTACATAACAAATAAACAAAAAACGAGTTACACTAAGGTCCACGCGAATGCTTTCACCCTGTCCTTTTTAAATTGACAAGCTCCTAAATGATGCAAAGAAGCAGCTAATGTACCACCAAAACTCCTATTTCAAGACATAACTCCACTAAAACTATGGATGCTCCTTTTGACATGGCCATAACAAAAAGTTCCCCCTTTGCAAAACTTGAATGATGTACGATAGCAGTGGTACTTAATGGAAAATGAGAAAGTAATAAGTAACTAATATGAATTGCCTCTCTTTCTCGAAGGAGACATAAAATTACAGGGTACTTATAAATTATAATTATCAAGAACTTTGTGTCGGTGGGTAAAGAATGTGGATCTCTACAATGCACCCTCAAACCGAAAAAAAAAAGTCCAATGCTTTCGATCGATTTACATGATTCGCTAATTCCCTTTTAGAACTTATCGTCTTGAACAGTGTCACATGATGCGAAAATCTCATCGCGAAAAACAGAAAAAGCAAATTAGCTAACGAATCATATTACACTGGTGTTGAACACTAAGGTGGCTTTTAGTCCGTAAATCATGTAAAGTAACTTCCTTGAGAGGCTAGACTTTTTCAACTCCAAGATTTAGCAAGCAACTAAGAAAAGGCACATATCATTTCAAATATTGTTTTGCACAGTAGTGAATATTTCTGAATTTGAGCACTAAAATTGCCTTTAAAATATTGGACGATTTCAGAGAACCAGCCAAAAAGTCTTACTACAAATACAAAGATCAAAAATAACATACATTAATAGATTATCAAAAAAATTACCAGATTAGATCCAACAACCACTACTTGTTTCTCCAAGAGCACTCCAGTAAGTAAGGACAAAATCTGTAACGACAATATTTTATAGAGACCGTCAATTAAAGCAGCAAATGCTTTACATTAAGGTAATTTTCAGAAATACCAATTCTATTGCAGAGTAAGTCAACATCCTCAACTGGCAACAAGAGGATAAAGTGTATATAAAAACAGAATAAAAAACTTAACCATTAAAATTTCATTTAAACAAATGAATGTATGGAAAAAGAAACTTGGATATCTTAAAAGTAAAAGAAGTCCTTGTAGGGATGGCAAAACAAAATAATCAAAAAATACGTCACATGTTAAATAATGCATAGTCAAAAGCAGAGGTGTTCATTCGGGTCATCGGGTTGATTTCCGTTAGATCGGGTCGGTTTGAAATCGGGTTTGCGTCCATATTGAATTTTTCATAATTGTAAATCATTTTTGAAGTCGGGTCAAATCAGTTTCGGCTACATGGTCGGGTAAATTCGGGTCATTGGGTTTGTTTTGAACACCTCTGATCAAAAGACTATAATAAGAGCCACCTCTTTTATGTATTCAGGCTAATACACAAAGTTTGACATGAGTATCTTTTTTTCTTTAGAACAAATTGATAACCTTGTAGACCATTGTACAAACGTCAAAGGACTAATAAGACTTAGCATAATTAGTAACCAACCCACCGACACAAGAGGTAAATACGCAGAAACATACACTATCTAGAGAAAGCATTCGACAAATCGTTGCTGTGGTCCAAACAGATAATGCAACAGCTTCCTCGGCAGCAGCCAACCGTGCATTGACCTGAAATTCACAACTATACTAAGACAAAGAATCTTAGAGAGCAGCTACAGTAAAAAAAATGAAAAAGCATACCTCTGCAGATTTAATTGGATCGTGCAATTCTCGGTCTAATAAACTTTCATCGATACCAAGATCAGATATGGAAAACCGTTTGTATAGAATAGCCTGCAGGTGCTCAAGTGGCTGAAAGACTAGTTCACCTCCTCGTGAAGGAATTTGGAGAGCATCATAAGCACAAACTATTTGCAACAAATCATTCTTATTCTCCTGTAAAAGGAAAATAGAAAACCAAACATCTTTGTAAACAAGGACAACTAATACATATATATAGAGAGAGAGAGAAAGAACCAAACTTATCTGAGAATCACCATAATCTCTTAAACGTAACAATTTTGTCAAAAAATAACACCTTTTTATGTAAAAGGAACATTTTTTGCTTGCTTTTTAGTTTTTTTTTCCTTTAATTTTTTTTGGAAGAAAGTAACACTTTTTAGCCAATAGTAACACCTTTTAAGTAAAAAGATATTTTTCCGACATTTTTTTTCCTGAAATGTTTTTTGGGGAAAAAAATGTCTGGAGAGTAACCCTTTATTGCCAAAAATTAACACTTTTTATGTAAAAAGTAACAATTTTTGAAAGTTTTTCTCCTTCTGAATTTTTTCTTCAAGTAATAGTAGGTTTTTGCCAAAAAGTAACATGGTTCTCACGGTTCTCATATAAGCTTGGTTCTCACCTGAACTTCTTCCTATATATATACATGTGCGTGTATATGTAATTTCCCATGAGAACTATTCTTATATGAAAGCATGAGAACTAATGCATTTTTTAGTGAAAATTCCTTTTCAGTTCAGAAGTAAACTTTTTGAAACTTATAAACATATGAAATTTGCTTGCGTTAAAAAAAGACCTTATGAAGTGATGTCAGAAACAAGCTTTACTTGTGATAAAAAAAGGTTTAGCTATAAACTCATGTTAAAAATATTTTCTTATTATATGAAGAGGACTACTTTACACTAGAAAAGGCATACTGCAATTTAGTTCTCATGCAATTCAGTATACATTTATGTGAGCTTGTCCATATATATATGCGGGTAAGTGCGCTCGTTAAAGGTTTTAAAAATACTGATTTATAATATTGAGAACGAACATGGCAAACAAACCTTAGCCCATCCCATAGTCATGAAATCGCCAGAATAATCACTATCCTGATTTGAAAAACAATCATCTTCATCCATGCTTCTCACCGAACTGTCAACAAAGACCAATATCATTATTGAGTGCGCTATTATATAGAGAAGCTAATTGGTAAGTTTACATTTCAATGATTTGTAACTAAAGCGAGAGAGAATGTGGGTGATTGAATAAATTAAATCCGATAAACCTTGCAAACAATATCACGCTAAAGTATGCTGTTAGATTTTAACCTATGTTACTTGGACTCTGGTACAGATGTCGGATACTGGTACGTGTCCAAGTGTAGGATACATCTAAATATACAATTTTATGCCTAAAATGGAGTGTCATACCGATGTCCGAGTATCAAGGATCGAACATGGGTACGTGAAGCAAAATGAAGAGTGCGAGTAACATAGATTTTTACTATTGTACCTGTATAAGGACAAAGAGCTGTTGCTTCTCTCCAGTTTGGGGTGGTCAGAATGGGATGATGAGGTAGGCTCAGGGGAAAAGTTTCCATTTTCATAATTCTCATACGGTCTACCAAAACCATTGGCACAACTTTCAGAAGCATCAGAAGCAAGATCATCACATTCTTGTAGATTGTTTTTTCCATCTTGATCGACCTCTTTGGAAGGACCGAAATCTGAGGCCTCACTATCATTTGATGGAGATTGAGTTTCCGCAAGCTTGGAAGAAACGGATGGGACCTCATCATCAGTTATGATACCAGCAGCAGCGGCAGTGAGAGCTATAGCACAATCAACTGGAATCGCTGATGACATCCACTCAGTGTCTGTACTAGGCGAGTCAAAATGTCCATATTGTATCCTTGAAGGAGAGGGGGAATATTGACAAAGACTCATTTCACTAACAAACTGCGTTATCCGATTCAAACGCTCCTGTGAAATAATACTGCCATAAAGGATGGAATGAATTTATTGCATGAACTCATCAAAGCATAATATAAATGCATCACAAGAGCCGCATCATCATCATCATCCCAAGAAGTCCCGCCCAAGGCGGGGTCTGAAGAGGTTGGGAAAGAAGGCAAACCAATACTCATTACGAGTAGGTCGAAGAGACGCATTATAATATCCCTTTAAAAAACACTAACCTGTTGAGCATCTCAAAGTGTAACTCAAAGAAAGGAACTCTCGTTAGCAAACAATAGCAACGAGGTGCAGAGACCAAGAACCGGCTGCCTCCTACAGATGGATTACAAAGAGGTGACGAAGAACCCAAGATAGCGGGTGGCCTCTGAACAATCTCCGGTACATGAAGGCAAACACCATATAGTGTTCCATTATCTGCAGCCTAGGTTGAGATAAGAAAATTCAGTATTGATCACCAACTCAACCATTAATGTCGATTCAACGTCTCAAGAAGAAGATACAAAAACAAGATAAAAGGAATTTTTTAAATTCATGGTGTTTCTCTTGACAAACTCTCACATAAAAAGGATAAACAATGCAATTTTTTAAAAACGGAGGTAGTATATAACGTGTATAAAACTTATATACTAGTATTAGTAAACTATTTGAAAAGTCAAACCACAAAGATATTATCTTCTCTTCAAATAATTTGCAACTGTTCAAGACCACTTCCTAAAGTAATCATATAAATGAACATCTAAAGAACGGTGAGGTGCGTAGCAGAGTAATTTCTAATCCGAGATGTAAAGGGAATGATTTTCACATGGTACCCTTACAAATTTTCCCTTGATTTCCCCTTGGCGTGTGGTGTTAAGCATAGCCATACAATCAAAATATAAATTTAAGCATGTATAAAATTACATTAATATTCTTCACCTTTTTAAGAGTTTGGTTGAGTGAAGGGGACTTAATGGCATTGTTAATGGAATGAATGGTTGTTAAGTTAGGCAGGGCGTTCAACGATTATGATAATTCATTTTTCAGTTTGAAAAGCTATTAGTGTTATCATACTTAAACTAGAAGTAATAATACCAAACAAATCATGTAAAAGCCTTGGAGGGTCTTACCTTCAGCGAGAAAACAAATGCAAGATCATCTCTACCCATATGCTCCTGTTGAATAATGGAGAAAAATTAGATTGACATTAGAAAGGATGGATGTACTAAGACATAAACTACCACTTATTTTCTTCTTTAAGTGCATCATTTCTCCCAAAAAAATCTCACTGTCACGTCGTAGGGCGAAATAAAGTATTGAAAAAGCAAAGTATTACATAGAAACAGTCACTAAAGTTATATATTAACGAGCTTGCTTAGTGTAGGCGGTGGGAAACCCACCTGATGACCTAGAGGTCACAGGGTCTGTTGCTGCCACCGACAGTTTTAGGGGGTGGGGTTTTTCCCGTGTCCTCCCCCTTACGGGCAAAACTCTCAAGGCTTGTTTAGCAATGCACTGGTCGACCCAAGTGGGATCAAGTTTATTTGGTCCTTTCATCTTACCAAACCCATCAAAAAGGGATATAACGATACAACGAGGAAACAAGAAAATTCCACAAAAAGTGATTGAGAACATCTATTAATAGAAACCGTTGCATTTAATTACGAATAGGGGAGGATTATTGAGCTACTGCGTAAACAGGGATAAACAACCTACCTGCCCATAAACAAGTGAATTCAAATCACTCAGGGATGGCGTTCTCTCCATTAGTCGAGCCTGTAATTAGACAAAGAAAATTATGTTACAAACAATGCGTTATACTTCTATATGATGACAACAAAATTATGTTAAGGCTTCTGATGCAAACCTCTTGGCAAAATAAAGTTAAATATCATGAAAACAAACATATTTATTATATTAAGTCCACAAATTAACATCTCAAATGTTTAGAGAACTGACCTTGACCCCTCCGGGGAAAGTAAATGCACATAAATCCTTAAGGCGCATAGGGAGTTTCTTTCCAGGTGGGTATTTGAAAATTATCTGCAGACAATAGAAAAGTCATCATATTACCATATATTTTTAGTTAAACGTTTGATTAATATCCTAATATAGACAAGCTAAATGAGAAGTAAAATAAATCATACTACTTATAAAATAATAACGCATTAAATCATGAGACATGTGAAAATGTATGACAAGAACCCCAGATATCTTTTCGGTTCCCAAAAGTAGTAGCACATACTCCTATTTCTTGGTCATTGACCTTATGGTTATTCAAAAGGCATATTCAATAAAACTCATCCAGATGTATGCTTCGGTCATTAGGTAATAGACACATCAAACTCATTTCTCGTAAAAACGCAATAAAAAATATGCCACCAAGTTTGAGTTGGGTTGTATTACACTAATATCAAACTTATGTTTCTTCCTCAAAATTCTTATTTTTGCAGTAATGGGTCTGAAAATTTATTCAGAAATAGAGATAAAATCGGAGCTTTTACTTCACAAGCATGTTTCTAATTAAGCAGCCTTCAGTAGGAGCTGAAATACTACCTCTGATTTTTAAAATATGCTTGTCGGGAAAGTAGGCCGAAAACATAATAAATAACTAGATCTTCAAGCTAACTCCAATACATCAAAAAAAGTTTTAACTGAATAGCACAAAAGAATATTCAAACAAAACAATTAGTCATAGTTGAACCTGAGGATCTAGCGCGGGAGGAGAAGGCCCGCTATCATACAATGATTGTCCAATCACTTCATTTATTTTAGCCACTTCTTCTTCCCACTTTTTCCTTCTAGCAAAGGCATTCTCGACAGCTTCAAGATTGGAATCTGGATGTAGACCCGTTACTATGAAGTGTTCAAATAGAGAAGTAGGCTCTTGATATTTGGTCCGATCCTAAAGAAGCAAAACAATTCAAGTTATTTTGTCGTAAGCAAATCTGATTAAAAAGACATCTAAAAATCAAAAATGGCGTTGTCGGAAGAAAAAAATTGCCTGGCGCACTCCCTCTTATCTTCACGGTGAATGGATATATAAAATAGGTAACAAACTAGAATCATAAAAAGAAAAATTTAATAGGAAACAAGCTATATATCTTCAACCAGGGAGGTCCTACGAAGACTTGCTACACCTTTTAAACTTGCCAATCAAGGTGAGAAACCAATACTCTCCATTTTCTTTACACAAATCACCCACATCACCAAAGTCAATCTTTCATATTAAAGTTATTTACGGTAAATAAAGCAGGTTTCTTGTTTTCAGGATATGGTGACATCTATTAAATGTCGAAACTGATTAGCCCATAATTGGCCATGGGTTCGTTGAATTCAACCATAATTCAATAGTCGCCAAGTGCACTTGACCACACTGCATAAATGAGAATGTATTGGATCATGTCCAACTCTCAATTATGAAGTTCAAAGTCCAATTTCTCATCAAACTCAAGTTAATATGGCGCGGTTTCACTAGGCATAGTGCCTAATTATCAATGTATAAATTGTCCATCACCTTCCCCCATACTCTAAATTTTAACAAGCAAGTCCTCTATATACAATCAAAAATCGCAATGTATAATTTAAAGCTGCATTTGATAAATAAGATAATGCATTAAACGAACTAACAGCAAGACTATTCAATAAAGCAAAATCTAGGCTCGGGGTTGTAGTAACATTTCGAAACCACTTTTGCAGTCCATGTGATTTCGTAGCTATCACAATCTATACTACAATCATGGTGACCTCAAAAACATGTACAATACGAACAATAATTTGCACTAAGCTATTCATAGAACTAAATAATATACAATAACAAACATACTTGGGTATGAAGCTGATACCACTGCCGTTTTTGATTTGCGAGCACCTCAGGATTAAAATTTAACCGTCCATTCTCGTATTGTGTGTTCCCACCCCACCGCCAAGCCTTTGATATCTGAGACTTCAAATTTTGGAAACTACTACTACGACGGTGTGTATGCTTTACAACTTCACTCTGACTTCGTTTATGTCCGGTCCAAACAGGTGATGTATTGGCACTAGTCAAGTACTCATTTGCAACCCTAACAGCCTCCTCGGAAATTTGGTGCAAGACCCACAATGGCGAAGATGGTCGTTCTTCAGGCACATCAACATCCCCTTTTAACTCCATGTCAACAAAATCTCATTTCACCCTTTCTCATTTATGTCACAAATACTTCAAATCAACATCATATAACTCATCATGATCTCAAAACCATATATCTCAATCAACAAAAGAACTCCCACCTTAAAAATTTCCCAAAATTGACCAATTCCAAGATTAATGGCAACACAATTGAGCAAACCCACCAACTATAAACTTCAATTCACTTTTCCAATGTCTATACTTTACTAATTCTCCAACCAGGAAACAGCTTTAAAAAGAAACTACAAAAAGATGCTTTCTTTATAATTTACACAATCAATCCCCTGTATATCAAACAATGAAAAAGACATTGAAAATTTTAAGATACCTCAATCAAACAAATCATCATTACCCAAAAACAATAGAAACATAATTTTAAAAAAAAACAATTAACCATTGTTTTTTCTGGTCATTTGCTCTATACCCATATGAAAAAGTCAGGAAATTTAAGCTTTCAAACCCATAAATTAGGAGGAAAAACTAAAAAGAAATCAACTTGTTAGGGTAAAAATCAATTCTTTTTATGATGATTTTAAGCAGAAATCAACAAACATTTCACATTTTACAGCACCTTCTTCATCGCTACCCAAAAAAGGAAAGAAAAAAACAGAAACTGCCCATTAAAAAATGACAAAAATAGAAAGTTAAGGAAACAGATACATACCTTTTTACAGTTACTACAATGGATTGATTGCACAGAGATTGAGTTCAAACAGAGAAAATGGAAGAAAAATGGGAAAAAAAATAAATAAAAAAAGGAGGAGAAACTAGAAAGGGTCTCTAAAAATAGCAGGCAAGAGGCTGGCTAATTGGCTATGTAAAGAAAGGTCAAGACTTGAACTTGAACAACGGAGAAAGCTGTTCATAAACACATTGAATAATAT
Organism: Amaranthus cruentus; assembly: GCA_019425755.1. Classification (NCBI taxonomy): domain Eukaryota; kingdom Viridiplantae; phylum Streptophyta; class Magnoliopsida; order Caryophyllales; family Amaranthaceae; genus Amaranthus; species Amaranthus cruentus. The sequence continues at coordinate 13,091,869 of CM033465.1, read as the reverse complement.
TGAATCATACTTCCAACGTTGACATACTCGCTATATTTTTTATTATTATATATATTACGGCTGGATTTTGTTTAAATCGTCTAATCACATACTCTATAATATTATTTTTTTATAATTTTTAGACGTATAACATATTGCATTGCGTAAAAAGTCAAATGCAGTTGGGACGGAGAAAGTATTATTAAATGTTTTTTTTTATGAAATTTTAGTTTTTACTTTTTAGATCAAAGAGGACCCACATGAATCAATGTGTAACTTGTTGCTTGGAATATGGGTCCACATAGGATATCAAAATTATGTTGGTTTTTGGAATTATTTTTTTATCCTACTATTTTGAGAAATTTTAATGAAGATGAATTGATGATGATGGATTTTTCCTAACTAATTTGCTATTAATATAGGGAAGTCAATTTTTTTAAAAAAAAAATTGGATATAGGTACAAAATATATAGATGGCGAGAATCATACTTTAGTAGCATAAGTGAAAAAACAATAAATTTGATCCTTATAATTTTGTTATGCTTTAGAATTTTGTAGTATAAAAATAAGACAAATACTACATGATGGGAAAAAACTAATCAAATAAGAAAATGAATAAATTTCTGAATAAGATAAAAATACAAAATGTGATAGCAAAGTGGTAACAAAATCAAATGGGCAACCAAAATAAATAAAAAAGTAGCAAAATCAAAATGACGGATTAGGTATATTTTAAAATGATACTATTATTTTATGGTTTATAGACATACACCACAAATGTAACGATATTTTACTGGTAGTAACGCTTGAACCTAGAATTTAAAGTTGGAGATTAATGTTTATCACAAACTCTTACTTGAGACCGTCTTTTGTAAAGACGGCTCTCAAAAGCCCAGTCTAATTCTAAATATATATTGTTACAACTCTAAATATAGATTTGGGCTGAACTTTTGAGAGTCGTCTTTACAAAAGACTGTCTCTCAAGAGAGCACCTGTTGTACAATAACCAATTTTATTTCATTTTCTCTTATTTACTCTCAATAAAAATTTATGAAATAATTTTGGTACAAAATACATATGTACAGATTAAATGTGTGAATAGAAGTCTAATTGGTAGATGAAACTGTTGTACTGCTATTAAAATTAGTTTGTTATTTGGTTGTACTAAAAAGTTAAGATTTGGTGAATGAAAATGAAGTTCTTTGGTGGATCAAGATAATAATAATTATTGTTATTATCTTTAATTATTTATTGATATCTTGGATTAACTTCAAGGAGGGAGTAAAGAGAGATGCGCACAGTTAAAAAATCCCTAAACTGATACTTGCGCTTAGTAAAGGATGAACCCTAAATCTTCTGCTCTACATGCAGATGCTCTATCTATTGAGCAATAAGCGCTTTTAATACCTTGGATTATAGAAGAATTACTATAGCAAAACATACAAAAAGGTAATTATTATAAGCAACATCCATTAGTTACAAAATCAGAATCTTATCTCATTATTCTTCGAGCCGGGGGACTTTTTGGCCGTGCTATCCTGTATAGGTATGAGTTGTCATCGTCCTTCCCTCCCCAGACCCTGGCCATAGTTTTTTATGGGCGGAATGTACTGAATATGATGATGATGCTGCATTGAAATAGAGCAAGTGATATCTACAAATTTATGGATTTTCCTCACTTTAAAATAGACAAAAGCTAATAAGCGCCTCGGGAAATTCACTAACAAAATATAATCATATATTTAAAAAACTAATTTACAAAACATAATAAATAAAAGATAAAATAACATAATATATTTTACCGTCATGATTAATTAGGTGATAAATTTCAAACTTTGTTATACTCCTATTATATAATATAAATACTTATTTAATTTAAATTTTAAAATATATTCTAATTTACTATTTTCATTTATTAATATCCTTATTAAAAATTTTATGGAAATGTTAGCGTTTATTAGTAAAATCTTTTTAAATATTATACTAAAATAAAGACTAATTGTGAATATTAATATAATTAAGATGTCAAAATCATATCATCTTTTTCTCTCTTTGGATCACTAGCTACTTTTTTTCCTTCCCAAAATCATGCCTTTCATGTTTGCTAATGTATGATTTTGAATATTAGTATATACTCCATATATAATATTGTTTGTTATTATTATTTGGAAAACATATTTCAAGAATTTATATTTATGAAAATCCAAATTTATGTATAATACTAGCATTTTCTTATAGATAAATTATTACTCAACAATCGTGGTTAAAATATACATAAGAAAAAGATATTATATATCCACGTCAAAAAGATATAAATCAAACAGTAGTAAAATCTATGGACTTGTTGCATACTAAGTAGTTATTTTACGAAGATATACTTTATGGTCTTATTTTTCTACACTATTATTTTTTTTTTCTACACTATTATTTATATGGATAGTCTATTAATCTTTTTAAAGCTCAAATTGGAATATCACAGTAAGAATGGTGCATGTTAATTTTAATATGGACTAATTTTGTATTTAAGGTAATAAAAATTGTAAAAAATATATGTTTGAAAAAGATTATTTAATTATAAAAATAACACAACACATTATTTCACGAAAACTATTAACGAGTACAAATTAAAAAGCGTACACTACTTAGACTACTATGTGGAACATGTATATACGTTGATGTTTACAATGATTGTTATTGGCATATAATTGACAAAAAAATATACTCTTATAATAATACGTTGAATACATGATCAAATTATTCTTACATTATGTATACTATTTTGACTTTTGAGTATTTTTTATTCAAATTATATTTTTTCCTCCCTAGATTCAAAGATGATAAGGTTATGATTTATATTTTAAGGGAAAAGTTAAAACTGATGATATTTGAAATGGTGAGTTGCATAAATAGGCGTACAACAACTTTAAAGCTTCAAAATTAACGTTTGCTAACGTTTCTATGTGCAAAAAGGTCACAGTTGAACAATTTGGTAAACTTCAGGGTTACAACGTGGATTTTTTAGAAGTTTTGGTTACCAATTGGAAAACCCAAACTCTTGGGGTTACCACGTGAAACTTCCCAAAAATATTTTATAGGAAAATAAGATAAAAATGTGAACTAAAATTTTTAAAAATAACAAAAAATAAAAATTCAAAAAATTTAATAAAATAAATTAAAAAAATAAAACTAATACTTTAGGATTAAGAAAAGTCAATCTATCTATCTATAAACCATATAGAAGTATTGTAAAAAGATAAAAAGAAAAAAAGGGGGGCACGTGATAGATGATGGAAGACATGATCTCCAATAACGTCACAACAGAAACCAACAACTGTCATAATATTCTTCTTTTTGTTCGGACAGTTTCATGAGAGACCGTTTTTCTGAGAAACGTCTCTCAAGCCCACTTATCAAAGCTTATTGTCTATATTTACTCCACATTTTTCGTAATGGGTCAACTCAATTTAAAGATGATCTCTCAAAGAGACCGTCTCTCACAAGAATTTGTGTTTTTTTTTTTGCCGTGAAGACGAAACTTCGAGTATAAATAAGATGAGAATTAAATTAACTATGAATTACTCCAATTTTGAAAGGTATTTTCTTATAATAATTTCATTTAATGATTAATCATGAAAATTAAATTAAGTAGAAAATTCAATTTATTTGTGATTTTCCTGCAATAATCTCATCTGTTGATTACCATGAATAATCTCAACTCTGAGGGGTACTATCCTAGAGTAAACCCGGTGACCGGATGACTTGCTATAATAAGTTTTATTTTTGAAAAAAGATAAATTAAAATAAAATGTTAAAAAAAATTATAATTTTTTATTATTTAGAATTTTTTATATAAGTTTTCAAAATTTTTCTCTAATTTTAAATTGATTTCAGTTTATTTTTTTTGGTGAATTACGTACTAGCCACTAAGTTATCAGGTTATCCAAGTTTACTCTAGACAAAAACCTCTTAAAGCTGTGATTATTCATAGTTAATCAATATGTGAGATTATTGTAGAAAAATCATGAAAATGGTGGATTATTCTAGGTAATTAATCTATATTAAATATAATAAAAATATATATATAAAAATAAATGTAACAAATAAATTATAATTGCAAATAAAATTAAATAAAAAATATAAATCAAAATTAAAAATTAAAATATAATAGATTTAATGTCATAAACTAAAAAGAAAAAAACGACGATAACGAACAAGTGTAAAGAGCTGCATTTCGTGCGGGGAAAATAAGTGGCACGTGCCGGTTGCCTTGCTTTTGAGGAATTTCATTGGGAAGTGGTCTTCATGTTTCAATTCCACGAGCTTACTTTGATTTTGGGTCCGGCTTAAAATTGTGTCTTGCGTTTACATTGAATTTTACATTATTTTAAATTTATTTTAAGGTCGGGTAAATATCAAACCTCATTAAGTTATATTTCAAAAACATAATGATGCTCTAATTTTTTTGCTAAAATAAATCGATGTACTAGTTTTTCAAACTATGGAGTTGCTAACTTTCTACGTTAAATTTTTTTTTATAAAAGATCATTTCTCAATAAAATAACCTCAAATAAAAGTCAATATTCTCATAGTATGTATTAAAAATCTCGCATTTTAAAATAACACCATTTCAAAAAAATTTATAAAAAAATAATCAGGTAAAAAAAGTACAAAAGACATCATCATTACTCCCTCCGATCTTATTTGTTCTTCTACTTTGGATTTTTCACAAATATTAAGGTAGATATAATCTTTGGGTTGTAGTGAATATTATTTTAATTAAATAGTAATGTGAAGTAATGATTGTATTGGAAGTATGAGAGAAAAAATAATTAAATAGCAGTGTGAAATAATTATTGTATTGGAAGTATGTGCGAGAAAATAATTAAATAGTAGTGTGAAGTAAGGAAAGTGGAGTTTTAAGGGGTAAAAGTGGGATGAAAACTTTCCAAAAATAGAAAGTATTTTAAAGTGGAAGAACTTTTTAAACTACCCGTTATAGTAAGGTGGAAGAACTTAAAAAAACAGAAGGAGTATCATGTATGCTTTATCTTAATTAATTATACATTTGTTTAGGCCTAACAATTTACATGGACTGAGCCAGAAAAATAATATGTGGCCCAAAATATATGGTAAGATTAACAAATTAATTAGAATTATTATGACCTTGGATGATTTTATAAGAGCATTAATTTTATGCACATTAAAGCCTTTTAAGAGAGTCGCAATTATGACTTATTTTATACAGAAATTTGTTTGATTAAAATTGTTATATATTTGATTGATTATTTTCATATATGAATGATTAGGTCTTTTCGAAAAAACGCCTATAATAAAGTGTAACTTTTCACATTCATAAAATTCCCCATTAGAAAACTTAAAATTTCATAATATCAAATAAATCATTTTAGTAGAATTTAACAAAATAGGTTATTAAAACTTCCAATTGACAATTTGATTTTACATGAAACAAACAAGTAACAACATATAATTTAAAGTATTTTTTAAACAAATTCTAATAGCATTAAGGTTAAAATAAATATGAAATTACACCTAAATTTTAATCTACATAATTTATAGCATTTTTCATATAAAACACCCATTTAATTTGAGTAATATTCAATTTATTTAGTTTTGTTTGCTACACTCATACCAAATATACATAATTTTTAGCATCGTATTTTTTTCAATTGAAATAACACTGATTTTTAAATGAGACGCTTTCACGGTGAGACCATCTCTATTGGACTGATCCAATATTCATTTTTTTGTCTTACAATGATTACTTAGTTTTTTTTTTAATACTCCGTATCAATTACTTAGTTAAAGAGATCACTTATAATTTTAATATAATTACTTTTTATAGTTTTAAAATAATTACTTATAATCTTAAAACAATTGCTTATGATCGTAAAGTAATCAATTAAAGAAATAAACTATTATATGGACTCGTCTCATGATGAGATGATACCGTACAAGACGAGCTGTTGAAATAAACACAAATTCTTGTGAGGGAGAGACAATCTCTTTGAGAGACCATCTCTAATTGAGCAGCCCATTATATATTTTAAAATATTGTAGATAAACATTAAGGATGATGTAATTAGACATTTAAGATATTGAATATAGACAGTAAGGATACGATAAGTAAGCATTAAGAATACAGTAGTAGGCATTAAGAATACAGTTGTAGGCATTACGAATATCCTATTAATCTTTAATGGGCTCGGCTTGAGATACGTGTCTGGTATTGCTGCCATCAAACTAAACAAAGACTCTAATCAATTCCAATTCGATACAAGTTTCTAGAAGGTGCTAAAAATGGCGCTGTGGCTGGACTCAGGTTCAGAGCCTCAAACGGAGAATGAAAAGGCTGATCTTGACGCCATTGCTGCAATCAAAGAATCTACGGCTTTAGAGCTTAAGGTTTTTTCTTACCAATCTTCACTTTCCTCTTTTTTTTTTCTTTTTTTTTTTAGAATTATCTTAAATTTCAAGCATTATGTTTCAGATTTTGTGTAGTTGAATTGAATGATGCATATACGTTGCATGTTTATGTACTAAAAGTACTAAAAAACATTATGCTCTAAAGTAGTCAATTATAGTTCAATTTGATGTTTCTGATTATTATCTTTAATTGCTAGTTTCATCGTTGTAATTGAAACCCTAAGTTGGGTTCAGTGTAAATAATATGGCGGCTAATACGATCTTTAATTCACATTCGATTAAAATGGTCCAATAATAGCCCAAAACCGATCATATTTGCAATTTTCAATTCATCGATGAGGTTAGGGAATCATGTGACAGGGTTTGAGTTGATACGGCGTAGAAATTAGAATATGTAAGATGTTGCTAAAACGTGTAAGAGGAGCTTGCTCGAATTAGCGAGAAGGTATAGGGCAATCATAGACCTGCGAAAGTGGGTTGCTCGAACAAGTTGCAGAGTTGGGAAGTATTCAGGAACATTAGAGTCATGAAACGAGTCCAGCCGAAAGTGTGATCCAGCATAACTCTTCTTTGGGTGATCATTAGCTCATTGGAGCGAGTACGAAGAGGAACTTTGATGGAGTTTTGTTGGTCTTGCTCAGACTTGGGAGTTGGGTGCTGCTGGGACAAGCATTGTGTTTGCTCAAACGATTTGGGCTTTGCGTATGCACACATTCTGATTTTGGAGAACTGAAACATTGTATGCTCTGAGCTTTTGTGGTATCATATAAGAAAATGAAAGGGTAGTGAAGTGTGAGCACTTGTTGACGTTAATCAACCTCCGAGAGAAACTCTATAGAGTAGTGTGAGAAGAAAACACCACCGTTGAGGAAGAGAAATTTTGTTGAAAATTACTCAATTGTTTGGTGAGGTTAGCTCATGTTAAGAGCTTGTTGAGGCTAAAATTGAGCGTCCAAGATTTGAGAGGAATGCGAACACACGTGCTTCTATTGTGTGAGGAAATACATTGAGTTTTTGAGTTTTGTATTTTAGTTGTACTTTTGAATATTACATATGAAAAAACAAATTTGATTAAAGCATTATCTTAGGATATCCAAAGGTGTCGTTTCTCTTCTTTCCTTTATTTTTGCTTGTTTCCTCATGAACATACTTGTTTTTGCTCGTTGTTAGTTTTTTTTATTCAAATTTTCTCTTGCTTGTCTGTTGATTTTGCAACAATAGCCCTGTTTATTAAGAAAAATATTCTTAAGAAAAATAATAGTTTTTATATCTGGTGGTATTTTAGGATGAAGGAAATGAGTTTATTAAGAAAGGGAAGAAGCATTACAAAGATGCTTTACATTGTTACACTAGAGCTATAAATCAGAAGGCTTTAGGTGAATCGGAAACATCAGTTTTGTATGCCAATAGAGCCCATGTAAATCTGTTATTAGGAAATAACCGACGTGCTCTTGAGGATGCTCAACAGGCTATTGAGCTTCATTCGACGAATATTAAGGTTTGCAATCTCTTGTCATTCTGTTTGCACTTGTTTGGATTAATTGTTATGTTGAATATGATCATGTTAGATTTTATATTTTAAAAAATAGGCGATTTATCGTGCTGCCAAAGCATCATTTTCTCTCGATTTGTTGAAAGAGACTATATCTTATTGTAAACAAGGATTAGAACTATCTCCTGATAATGAAGAACTTAAAAAGCTGGTGAAGCTAGCTAGTGAGAAATTAGTAAAACGTGAGAAACATGAAGCTGAAGTATCAAATGCTCTGAGAGGTGCTAAGGTATTTAATTGTATAGAATCTCTACATTTGGGAAGTAAAATAATTTCTAAGTAGATGAAGATTAACATATTTGATCTGATTCATGCAGGATCTTCTTGCTGCGTTTGAAGATAGAGGATTGAAGATGGGAAAAACAATGTACCGGGAACTCATTGGATTGAAAAAACCAATTATAGACAAAAGCAAAATTCTTTATTGGCCTGTGCTTCTGCTTTATCCAGAGGTTATGTCTAGTGACATAATTGAAGAATTCTGTGAGACTGACATGTTTTCATCACACTTAGATACAATATCCTTCATATCTTTCTTATTTGTTATTATATCTCTCTCTAGTTTCCTGTTTTTATTCATATTAATACATATTAATATATGACATCACGACTATTGATCTGTAGATATAATTCTTGATAAGTTCATCTAATTAAGACTTGTATATGTTTTTGTGGGAGTATCTTTGGATGCTTCATTTACTTGGTGTAATTCTCTTCGCCTTTATTAACAAGACTCTCGAATCTCTAATTTAATCAGTGCATGGCTTTAATTCAGTTTACATATAGATATCCTATTGAAAATTTTTCTTTATCAAGGGAGCTTACTGCTCATTGGTGGTGTTTTGTCTAGTTTGTATACTTGTAACATCCTTAGCATAGAAACATGTTTTCAGAAATTTGTCCTCCTCTGCAATGGGATAAAGAAAATGTATACACCCGTGAAAACATTGAATTATACTATGAGGTATCATGGCTTCCTTTTACTCTTTAATGGTTAATTTCATTGCTGTTGTGATTTTTGATTAGTTTACAATTGATTCTTGTTTGTACTGTTTGTATATGGAATTTTGATTATACATACATTAGCTATAGCTTGAAGTTTTTAAAATCAAGTTTAAGTGTTTTTAAATTTCTATTAACTAGCAAATCACTGAATAGGATGACTTTTTTTTGTACCTCTTGTGCATAGAGAAATCTCTAATATTGGGATATGGAAGTTGCCTAATTTATTGTTAGATTTGTGAATTGTCACTTCAGGAAAATGGTAGTAGCCTAAAAATTACATAGATTTCAATGGGGGTTGGTTTAGTAGTCGTGTATTTGGAACTGACAGAATGGTGTGTATATACTGTTCCATGCTTTTTATAACATCCAACCACATATATGAATGACTAATTTTGTATCTGTAGGCTGGCTCATTAGTGCCTTTGTCGAAGACACAAATTTTGCATAATTTATTAGAAGGCACTCCTGGTGCTGGTGCAGTGAGCATTGATGAAGATACTTCTCAAAATAATGTGAAGCCTGGAGGTAGTATACTGTTTTTCTGCCTATTATCTTATGGGTATACTCCGTCCATTTGATAGCCACTATTAGCACAAAAAACTCTCACATAAGAAATTTAATCGTTGAAATCTCAATGGGACAGATGTATCTGTATACTAATTTTCATCATCATATTAAGTTCATAGTTGTGATACTTAAATGCCAAAAGTACTGTTGAGTTGTCACCTAATTATGATCAACGTAGGGAGTGAGATTGCTTCTACTGTAATGTAATGGAGATATAGGCTGACTATTCGAGGCTTCGAGCTATTGCTCATTTTCTTTGGGGCATCGGCACTGCAGCTCTATTATGTCTCTTACTTGAGTACGATAAAACAAATGTCTTTACTTGTACCTCAACTTTATATTAGGAACACTTTCGAGGTTTTGATGGATAGAGAATGCTTATGCTAACAATCTGCAATCTTGTGATATTTTCTAGGTCATTCTTCCAGATGGATCAAGGTCAACGAAAAAAGGACACTTCATGATGTGTTGAAGGAACCAAATTATGTTATTCCCGGTATACCAGGTATGCTACTCCAACTCTTCATACTCCTTTCCTGCTTATCACGAGGGATTATTAAATGGTCAAGTATGACATATTATTGGTGATCCAGCGCAATAATAACGCGCCTCTTTTGGTGATTAGAAAACAAGTCAAAACTCAAATATATATCCCGTTGGGGGAACATTATACATGTCAATTCATCCTTGGTTGAGACCAATTATGTTGTATTACTCTTTAAAATACGTCTTACCAATCAAGGACGAATGGTTGGGTAAGGTGTTGGGGTCGAATTATTTCTCGAAGAGTCAAAGTTGTGCTCTCTTTGTTCCCGACCCTGCTAATTCAATGCTCATATATGCAGTTTTTTACATTGTGTCAAAACGCTCCGACTTCTATGTCAAATTCAAAGCTGGCAAATGGGGAACCCCTGAATTGCATGATCTAAACTAAAGAAGACCTGCTTTCTAGTCGACGTGCAAGTGTAGACTGCACTTCTCGGATACATCGTCATACGAGCTTATGTAAAACTCAAGACTCCTGAGTTGATTACCTGCGCCGATATGCTATTTAATGGCCCAAAATTTTCCCAATGCCCTTCATTCTGTCTTCATGTGAATTAGATGGAGCGAGCATTAGTAGCATTAGTAAAATGTTCCATTATTTTCAACAGTTTATTGTGCTCATTCTTCTAGTTTTTTTTTTTCAGTGTCTTGTAATATCGTTTATAACTTCGTTTATGATTTTCTTTAATTCTTGTTCGATGAACAATAATCGCTTCCTATGATTTATAAAATGTGCTGTAATTTCTTGTTGAAAGACAATATTAGCTCATATTAGTGTAGTAATCAATGTAGACATTTTTAGTCTTACGATATACACCTTCTGTTCTTTATCTTTAAATACGTTCTTATTTGTAATTTTGCGTGTTCAATTTATTCTTCTCATAAAGAATCTTTTTATTTATATTGCAAATTTTGGACAAACATTGTCTTGTTTATCATTATTTTAATATTAATAATGTTTATGTTTTCACGTATCTTTTATTAACTTTATTTTAACTTTTTTTTATATTTTTTATGGTCCTCTTATATTTCTCACTAGCTTTTTAAAACTTTTTATTAGTTGTAATTTTCATAATTTTCTAGTCTTTCTCTTTTAGTATTTTGTAATATTTTTAAACCTTACTTTTTATCCATTAAATTTATTATAGAATAAAATAATCTATCTACTATCAAAAAGATTTTATTTTTTTTTATTTATGTGAACATTCCTTGTGAAAACTTCATCAAAAAAACAGAGGCAGTACTTGTCTACTCATCCATATTGATATATGCATCTTAATCTTAGCTATTCCTATCTTCCTACAAAATGTCTTTTGAAAGCCTAACATTTTGCTCATATCATAGTTTTGATTTGATAACAGTCCAATTAATTTTTGCTTTAACCTTAATGATACACCCCCTCGATTACACGTTACAACATATTTCGATTGCAATTCTCCATTTATTCAGGAGATAATGTTGAGTCCTTACGCCTCGAGAAAGCTTTTTAATGAAATCGAACAAGGTTACCTGGTGTGCTACCTCTCAAATCAAATGTACAAAAGTAATGTTCCAAATTGCAGACAATGTTTCAGTGACTCCATTCATACAGGATTGCAAACCATTTGCAAGAGAAGTAACAAAAAAAATACATCAAAAGTCTTGCTTATACAAGAAATTTTTAGACTTTGAAGATGAGAACTTTAATGTACAGGAGACGGAATCATTGAGACACGCCGTCCTCTTTCTTCTGTGATAAATACCTACAAGATGAGCATAAAAACAACATGGTGAATGGCAGCATTTTGTGCTTATATTTACTTTTGCAAAACATCGAAGGAGATAAATGAGTATCGCATAAGAGAAGGGCATCAATAATGGGATGTTGAATCTATTCTGTGCTAATTTACTTTTATTTGCAATAAACTCGGGAAGAAAAAACGAGCCAAAACAAGACAAATGAGCAGCCCCGAAGGAAAGCAGAATGTATACTCCTCCCAGCTTGGCCATATTTCCAGAAAATGGGTCGTGAAAATTTTCAATCTGATCAATGAGAGAATACACTATTGATTATATAGTATCTGAATGCTTCCGAGGGAAATAATTCTAGATGCCCAATTATCTTTTCCATAAGAATAAGCTGGCATCAAACACGAAAAGAGCGAAAAAAGTGTATTCCAAAAATGGAGAAACACTGGAATTTCCTAGTCAAAATTACTACGTTTTCACTTCTCTAAAATGTAAGGCAGCTATGAAGTACAAATAGAACACCTATTCCAAAAGGAATATTGAAAGTACAGAATAGATTAAGCAGAAGCACAAACTAGTTTCCAAACATCATGTTATTTAAGACTAAACTCTAAAGGATGTAAGGTCGTATGGCGTATGGGCTACAATTTCATAACTGGAACGGCCAAATCAGTTCTACAAGTACAGCCAAGCAACTATAGGTTGGGTAAGGTGTTCATTTTGTTATGCACTGGAAAGTCAAACCAGATGGCCCTACAAACAATGGGGTTGGGATGGCCTGAATCCTATTCAACAGTTTTAGCATAGGAGAGTTTTTTGATCTGTAATCATTTCAGCACAAAATATAGGTCCAAATACATTTATTGTTTTGGATTAGCTTAATTTGGTTGTTGTTCTGTTAGACCTCATTTGTAACACTTGTTCTGTAGTTCGTCTTGTAGTAAATCAGGTATTGTAACTAACAGCAGTATGGACTACATAATGCTTATATTGGGGGAATGCATTAAGTATCAAATTTGGGATCGTGTTTATCTATATAGCTCAATTTCTGTCCAACCAAACAGATAACAAATTTTCATAGGGAATATACTAGGTAGAGGTGGCGTTTGGGTCATTGGATTAGGTTTCAGCCTTCAGGTCTAGTGGTTTGGGTCGGGTCATCTTTTGGATTTTATGCATACCTTGGTAAACATTTACTTCGGTTAAATTTTATAATTGTCATTTCCCAGGTCACGTTGGGTAAAAATAGGGTTTGGAACCATTGTGAACCATTTGCCGAACTCTAGTTGACAAAAGAGATGAATAATGGCCTGAGCTTAGATTTGTGGCATAGTAAGACAGATCATAATTAACGAATTCAAATTGGTAAGCAAATATCTTACCCATTAGCCCTTGCCCACCGCGAAAGTTGGTATAGCTGTACAGTTTCATTTGAAGCATGACATGCTAAAAGAAGATAGTTACGAGGCTGTACCATCCAAGCAAACCTCATAAATAGTCCTGAGTAAACACACATTGCTGCGGACAAGTAGAAGACTCACGTCAGTTTATTTCACAGAACTGTTAAGACTATAATCAACTTTGCAGCAAAGCCAGAAACGTAACCTGCAGTCATGTTGCCTGATATCATTTCAGGTGGTTTATTCATGTCTACAAGCCCCTATATTGCTCCAAAAATCATGCACATGAGAAAGTTAGTAAGCCCAAAGATCATGTAAAAACTCACCAAACAAATCTTAAGACTAAACAAAAGCTTAGTAGCATACAGCAATAACAAATCCCCAATTAGCAACAGGCCCCCAGAAATGAGTAGTTTTAGGACCAACTGGACTGTTCAAAAATGCTTGAAGTTTGGAAGCCATGTGAATCCTGCACCAAGTAATCCAACAATCAGAAGGAGCAACATCAAAGTGACCCTTGTATACATATGCAAGTCTACCATAGAAAAGAGAATCTAACTCAATATTCACTGTTTTGTAAATGCTAAACTACCAAACTAATCTACCTGGATGGCTGGATCACCACCAAGGGCGGAGCAAATATACATTACAAATTTGAAAGCCTTGTTTGTTTTACGTTTTTTTTTTTTGGAAATTTTAAGGCCTAAAAACAAATAATTAATCTAAAGCAAAAGCAATGTCAACTAATGTCAATTAATATTTAGGTGGCCCTGTGCAAGTCGGAGACCTTGCACATGCTAAGAACCACCCATGATCACCAGTCAAAGGCTATAACTCTACATAACATTCAACAAAACCTAATTCCACAACCAAAATATTCTCGCATTAAAACATTATAATATCATTGGTATATTCTTGTTAGGTGTAGAGGGGCCAACAACACACTTAAAAACATGACACTTTGCATAATCGAAGTATACACCATGTATAGTTACATAGTTGATTTGCCTTCTACTGAAGGACACATTAATATTTTTGTGGCACTGTCTTTGGTACTCTGATACACACCATTTTGAGCTCATACTGACTTGGTTCATACACACATTAGAGACAATATGGTAGCTGCTTAGTCTTATTAAAAATTGGATACAAACAGAGTAGTACAGTTTCGATTGCCCCTAAAAATTTTTAGCACAGGTTATGACCACAAACCATTTTCATCTATAAAAATAATCCCCAAACTTCACATAGAGCGTAGATATGGGGTATTTGACCGGCAAATCAATTTAACTCTACATCCACAATGTTCGCTGATGTTAGTGTCAATATAACAAATCTTCTCAAAAACCCTAAATTTAGTTCACTTTTGACCCACCCTCACGAGTCCAGACTTCGCCTCTGCAGAGAGGATATACAATTCATAATATTGTTTGTTCAAAAATATAGCAATTTTCAGGTAGAATACATGCCAATTCATCAGCTAACACAAAATTACAATCAGAACAGCCAAACCCAAAAAACGAAAGACAATTACGCAAAAAAGTAAAATCAAACAATGAAATGTAATCAAATTAAACAACAAGTATCAATTAATACATCAATTTCTGAATCGAAATCTATAACGAAGCAACTTTGATAATCAAAACAATGAAGGAAACAATTCAACAGAGAAGAATAGAGAGAAAGCGATACCAATTAATGGAGGAAATGGAGAGATGAAAAATGAAGAAGTAATTAGGTCAGATTATTTTCTGGACGAGTTGATTGGGTTCGATTTTTATCGATTCTTATTTTATTGTTTTACGTTTGACTAAATTAAGATCCATCTAACAAGTCAATTTTTTTTTTAAAAAAAATATTTTAGCTTAATACATTTAAATTTGTCCATAATAATCCGACCTATTATCAATTTGCTGTAAATAATCCCTATTATTGATTACTTTTAAATGATCTGACCTTTAAATTTTTTTTGCTCACAACACCCTTTTTTTCACATTTTAACCGACTACTATAACTACCTACCACCAAAGAGGAGTTGGGGTAGACCAACAAAGAAGTATAAGAAGCAAGAAGAAATGATCGTAACTACTATAATAGTCGGTTAAAATGTGACAAAGGTTGTTATTAGAAAAAAATATACAAAGGTTGAATTATTTAGATTTAAGCAATAGTTGGGATTATTTACAGCACATAGATGATAGGTCGGATTATTCGGGAAAATTTTTCCTATTTATTTAAGTTAATTTATATCCTTATTAACAAAAACTTGAGGTATTCTTAATAAGATGATTTAAAATTTTGTTTAATTTTACCCCAATAATTATGGAATTTTTTTAAAAAAATTTCTTAAATAATTGATTTTAAGATGTCAATAAGAAAATCTTAACTCAAAGTATTTTTGACCGAAAATATCGTGGATAATATCAATAAATGAGGATGTGGAAATGAAAATTTGATAAATTTGAAAAAAACGTATGAATGTCAAGTTTGAGTTACTATTGGATTCGACTCACTTTTTTGTAATTTATTTGGCAATTTGTTTCAAATTACTTGTCAAAATTTGGGATAACGAGTGAACCATTAATTAAAATTTTCGTTTTTGTAGTGTACACACGTGTTTAATTCGTATAGTTGTGATGAATAGATTAGGTATTTCACAATAAGATACTTTTACCACATGCTGGTGAAATTTTTAAATTAAAACTTAATATTCCTTAAGTTGAAATTTTTAAAATTAATTTATTTAACTTCTAACAAGAAAAACTTAGTATTAGCTTGTTAGGTAAACTAAGAAAAAAATCTATATCTAGATAATTTTGACAACTTTCTTTTGAAAATATTCAAAAATAAAAAATTTCTCCAATTGAGTAAAATTATTACTCATTTCTTTTTTATTGTTCACTTTAAGTTTTTCCACCTCAAAACTGAAAAATTTAAATTTGACGTTTGAAGTATACTTAATTCAAGACATAATATATTCACGTGGAATTCACGTGGAATCTTGTTAGATTCATCTTGTTGTAAAAAATATAATTTAATTATAATTTTTATTTTTTTATGATGGGTACTTAGAGATAGATATTATAGCATAAAATTTTGCTTTAAAATAGGTAACAGAAAAATATTAAAAAAAAAAAGAAAAAGTAAACCGGACAAAAAAATTTCTAAAAATAGTAAAAATAGGGGTGTATGCAAACAAACTATCACGTTATTATCGCGTCTAAAAAAACTATAAATTCATAACAAATCACTTCCTCATTATCTCACTTCTCACTTTTCTCTCTCTTCTCAAGCTCTCAACAATGGCGTCCTCTTCTCTAACGTCCTGTTCACATTCCCACTTATCCCAACTCCTTAACTCCACATCTGCAGCAGCATACATCTGCCAACAAATATCCATTAACACAGCTTTAACAACCGATGCAACGACCGCCATTAACGCCGTCTATCTTCTCTTTTCATCTTATCTCGTCTTCTCTATGCAACTCGGCTTCGCTATGCTTTGCGCCGGCTCAGTCCGAGCGAAAAACACCACGAACATACTTCTTACTAATATCCTTGACGCTATTATTGGTGCCGTTTTCTTTTATCTGTTCGGCTTCGCTTTGGCTTTCGGCTCGCCTTCTAACGGATTTATCGGAAGCCGATTCTTCGCACTTTCTTCGATTCCGGATTTTTCTCTCTCATATGATTATAACTATTTTTTGTTTCAATACTGTTTCGCTATCGCCGCTGCCGGTATTACATCGGGATCGATTGCGGAACGGACTCAATTCGGATCTTATTTAGTTTATTCAAGTTTTTTAACCGGATTTGTTTATCCGATTGTAGCGCATTGGTTTTGGTCTAATGATGGTTGGGGAAGTGCTTTCGGGCCGAATCTTTTGTTCGGGTCGGGCGTGATTGATTTCGCTGGGTCAGGTGTGGTTCATTTGGTTGGAGCTGTTGCAGGATTTTGGGGTGCGTTTATAGAAGGTCCTAGAATCGGGAGGTTTAATGATTCGGGTAAAGGAGAGAGGATAAAAGGACATAGTGTTACTTTGGTGGTATTAGGGACGTTTTTATTGTGGTTTGGATGGTACGGGTTTAACCCGGGTTCGTTTTTGATGATTGCGAAAGCTTATGGAGAAAGCGGGTCGGGTTACGGACAATGGAGTGCTGTTGGGAGGACTGCTGTTACTACTACTCTTGCTGGTGCTACTTCTGCAATTACCACTCTATTCGCACAGAGGTAGTACTTCATTTTTTTTCCGTATATGTATATATTTTCTTTTAAGATTTAATGTGATCATGTAAAATTCCAATATTATTAATTGTATATTTGTGAAAATTTTTAAAAACTCATATTTTAAAATACACCTTCCGTTCATTTTTGTTTCTCCGCTCTAAGTTTTTCCCTAATGGGAGAGAAATTTAAATTTAATTTTTGAAATATATATTCAAGACAAAATATATTCATGTAGGGATCTAATTAGATTCGTCTTGAATGTAAAGAATTTAAGATATATTTTTTACAATTTTTTATTATGCGTACTATGAGGTAAGACTCAATATATGCTTTGAAATACGTGAAAAAGTAGAGTGAACAAACAAAAAGTAACGAATGGAGTATAAATTAACACGATTAATTAATATCTCAGAGTAATACTAAACCTGATTTATTTATTTATTTATTTATCTATTATTTTATTATCATTTGTATTTTTCTAAATCTTTTAAAATAGTGATTAAAATATCTCTACACATTGGTATTTCTTTATTATCTTTTGATAAAAATTTTCAGATTTTAAAAGCGGTTATATATATCTTCGCCATATTAGGAGTCGTATTATTTAACCAATTTAACATATATAGCTTTTGAAATTCGCCAATAAATTATGCCATTGTAGAATTTTAATTTTTTAAATAAATATTATTTCATATCAATAAGCAATCAATAATAACTTTTCTCTTTTAAAAAAAATAATAACTTTTCAAACTTTGTAATTCTCAAAGTTTTTATGTATAACTTCATAACTATAATGTATGTACCTCCGTTTCTTAATGTAACCTTAAAAAATTTAGGCGTGTTAGTTTTTGGATAAGATATATTAATATTAATAAATTGTTTTCCTAATTAACATTAAATTTTCAATTTCGTTTTTACTATTTAATATATTAATAATCAAACGGACTATAATTATATTTTTTTGCAGGTTATTAGTAGGACATTGGAACATAAGCGACGTATGCAACGGTCTCCTAGGAGGGTTTGCCGCCATAACAGGCGGTTGTTCGGTGGTGGATCCATGGGCGGCTTGTTTATGCGGAGTAATTGCCGCCCTAGTCCTAATAACATGCAACATCCTAGCAGAAAAATTCCACTACGATGATCCCTTAGAAGCTTTACAACTTCATGGAGGGTGTGGAACATGGGGTATCATCTTCACTGCCTTGTTCGCCAAGAAAGAGTACCTTCAGGAAGTGTACCCGGGTCGACCCGCAACCCAATATAGGCTTCTTATGGGTGGTGGGTTGAACCTTTTGGGGGCCCATTTGGTCCAAATCTTGGCCATATGTCTATGGGTAAGTGTAACAATGGGAAGTTTGTTCTATTTGTTGCATAAGCTCAATGTTTTGAGGATTAGTCATGAAGAAGAAATTGAAGGAATGGATTGTATTAGTCATGGAGGGTCCACTTATAATTATGAGCATGTTCAACATGTTTGACCACATAGGGCCCTGAATAATTAGGGGCCTCAATATTAATGACGTGGTATATTTAAGTGTTCATATCAGAATTTTTGAAATTACACAGGTTCTTCAAAGAATTTGTCAATTTTTGTTTCACCTCGAAATAAACATTTATTAATATTGATATGATTATAGGAGTTTTATTAATGTCAATTGCTAACTAGGTTTTTTGTTATGCAAGTTTTTGTTAGTTAGGTTTTTTTTATGCAAAATTTGTAAGTTTGGTTTACCTTTAACAAAAATAAAAGAATTTGGAAATGGTCTCAACGTTGAACATACTTCAAAAATCAAGTTAATTTATGTTTTTTTACAATATTTTGATTAAGAGTCAATTATTTTTTATTAATTAAACGGAAAGGTATTTGCCTTGGTATTACAAAATGACTTGAATAGATTTTACATATTTTATCTTATTCTAAGGAGTATTGGATTAGATAATCAAAACGTGGTTAATTATATATTTAGGTAGTGTTAAATATTACATTGGCGATTAACCCTAAACCAAGGGGACTTTTTAGTTTTTGGCAATCGTAAATTCGTAATGCAATATCATTTAGAGCAACTGGTATCATCTGTCAATTTAACAATTTCTATATCATTTTATGAGTGTTTTATTTTATTAAGTCACCTAGACTAAATATATATTTTGCTTTTAATAGGATATATTTTGCGACATTTAATTTAATTAAATGTCGCTATTTTATATTTCTTATAGTATATACAGGATTTAGTGATATTTATTAGATACTTTAGCAACATAATAAAAAATCACACTAAAACTTTTTGCAACATAGGATATAACGACATTTCTCACATATATCACTATAGACTAAAGTAACAATTACTTATGCCACAAAAGACCAAATAAAATATCGCTAGATAACTTTATAGTAGAACTTAAAATATGAATCAATAGCATTTTTTTTATGCCATTAATCCAATGTAACAAAAAATTAAATTTGTTGTAGTGACTCAATTTGCCATATTTTTCATTTTAATATGTTCTAATGAATTTGCTCTATCGAACTCAATTTATTCTTTATATTTTATTTCTTATTTCTAAATATACCAAATTACTCTAATCCAATATACTCGACTCATTATCTCTGTGCCAAAAACAAATGAGGCAAATAACTAATACATAAAAATATAAGCGATTAATCATGTTGTACATGATCAGAACTTGCAGTGACTCAAGTCTCAACCAAAATAAAAAGAAATCTAAAAAAATTGAGCAAAATGAAGAGAAAATAACCTCATTAGGACCATATTTATGGTGATATTGAGCTTGAACAGTATGACTAAAGAAAAGAGTCATATTGTACGCCAAATATAATGAATGTTTTGTGAAATTTAGAATCACAAACTCAAAATTTAGTCCCTCCACACTGCAAATCACATTAAATACTAATCAACATGGTTGTTAAAATTGCGATTCTAATATACGATTCTACGATTTTACGATCTAAGAACAAGCAAGCGATTCGAATCGCAGTTAGAATCTTAAAGTTGTAGAATCTTACGATTCTAGTTGGAATAAAATTTTTAGAGGTAGAATCATAACACGATTCTACGATTCTATGATTTAACGATCCGATTCTACTAATATAGTATGAATTATTTTTAATTTTTCTTATGTACTATATTTTACTAATCTCTTTCACATATACACATAAATTTCAAATTTTCCATCATGAAAACTTTTTTAAAACAAATTTCTTAATCGGTACGTAGATTTAAACTAATTATTGAAAAGTTTTCGTTATATTCTTAAAAATAAAGTCAAAGAAACTTTAATTCATAAATTTAAACTTTTGAATTGGATAATAATGATAAGAAACCAGATATTTTATTATTTTTAAGTTTATTTGTAGAATCGTACGATTCTACGATTCGATTCTACCGATTGAAACGATTCTAAGTAGAATCACGATTTTAACAACTTTGCTAATCAACATCATTTTCAATAATTTTAAAGGTTCGAGAGAAAGGTAACGAACAGATCATACCCGTATCCTTTCAAAAAGAGGAGTGCGCGTACTCAGATACTCCCCAAATAGATGGGGCATGCAAATAAAACAACGCGAATTCTTGTATGAGACGGTCTCACTGTGAGACGCGTCTTATACATGGGTTAAATAACTCAATAATACAAATTACAGCTTGTCTTCTATAAGATCGTCTTACAATGAAACGACCTCAAAACAAGGAGCCTATTAGCTAAAAGTTTCTTTTATTGGACTATTCAACATGTCTTACAGTGATATCGTCTCATACAAGAATTTGTATACAAATTATTAGCATATGAACTCTTAATTTAACGTTGTCTAATTAAGAGATGATCTCTCACAGAAATAGCTAAAAAAAATAAAGAGATTGAAAAAAAAAAAGATAATTTGAGGGTAGTAATTAAAACCTTTTGCGTCGATAATTCAAGATGATTTGAGGGTAATAACTAATAGACCAAGATACAAAAGCAAACCATCCTAATACTTTGTACAAAATTTTGAGTTTTTTAGAGTGCGACCCCCTCATTTTTGTTGTTCAACAAATGAACATATGTAAGATTAATAATGTGAATAATAATTACCGATAGAATTTAGAAAATAGATCTGAACAACCCAAACAAAAAAGAGAAGATATAGTCCACTCATAAACCCAAAAAAGTGTCGGGGTTGTCTATGGTGATAATGATATGTTGTAATGAGTAAATGGCATTTGATAATCACAAAAACATAATTAATTTAAATTGGATTTTTTCGTAGAAATTTGTTTGTTTAGAAAATTTTCAAAAATCTTTGTAGGTTTTTTCTCAAGAACACACTAAGAAAGAAGAAGAAAGAAAAGAAAAAACAATAAAAAGTTTTTCTTATACCTTTCTAATTTTAGAGGCTTTGTCCTTATAAAATGCAACATAGTTTAGGAGTTGGGACGTGATCCTAATAACAAGCAACTTCCTAGTAATATTTTCTTAATATTAATTTTTTAGAATTTTTTATCATATGAAATTAGAGATATTAAAGATTAAAATCATGTATTAAATAGTGTGAAAAACAGAAATATAGCAACTATTAAAAACCAGAGGAAGTATACAACGACTATCCTAGCACAAAAATTCAAGTACCTATCTTGTTCATTAGTGTCAAAATTAGGTCGAATTTAGATCAAAGGTTTTGAGTCGGTTTAAAATTAAATTTTGTTTTCATATTAATTATTATATAATTGTAAATCTATATTTGAAAACGGGTTAAAGTCGAATTCAATTACACGGTTGAATATATATCGGATCGTCAGATCTATTTTTGAAAAGTACGGTGTTTATTCGGGTCATTAGGTCGATTTTGGATCAAGGGTTTTGAGTCGGTTCAAAATCGAGTTTTGTTTTCACGTTAGTTATTACATAATTGTAAATCTATTTCTGAATTCAGGTTAAAGATGGATTCAATTACAAGGTTGAGTATTTATCGAATCGTCGGATCTATTTTGAAACGTCTACCGTGACTACCATATATCCCTTACTTGGACTCAAGATACGCCTTACATTTGTGGTGGTTGTTATGGGTTTAGTGATTCTGCTTGATCATGATATTGATATGACGAAATAACATTGAGACAATAAAATGTTATATCTTTATATATAATCGAGTTGGTACACTGATAATTATTAACTTGAGGCGAATTTAATTAGAAACTTTAATTAATATATCATATTCTATTAACATATTGTCGTTGAATGGTTTTTACTTATATGACTTTAATCTCAAAAGATTAATAAGATATGAACAAATAAACCAGTCTAGTGATCAACTAGTCGTCCTTATGAATTCTTCATTCATTTCAATCATCTACCATGTCAACCAATAAACCAACAAGACCCGCGATCGCCCTACTGCGCCAATATATTTTGCTGCTCCGCTTTTGACCCGCCCCGCCCATTGTGGGACTGATGGACAACTCTAATTCTACTAAAAGCAATAACAACAACTTTATGAATGATGTTCCATCTAATCAGCGTGAGACATTTCCTATATATGAGTTGAACAGCCCAACTAATACAATTATTAGCATATAGGCTCCTTGTTTTGAGGTCGTCTCAACGAGAGACAATCTCTCACAAGAGTAGCTCCTAACACAATCCTTATCAAGATTTAACCTATATATACACCCTAATCTCTTAAAATCACGGTCAATTTGGTGTCATTGTTGTACTTTCATTCCATTTGATCATTACCCGAATGTCATTAAATGACTTTTATATGTTTATTGATTGATGACATGTATGTATTATGAATTAACTTGAGGATTGTATAGGGAGCTCATCCTTCTTTTTCTTTGCTGGATATAGCACATAATGCTGGATTATGAATAGAATGTCAAAGAAAATAGACACCTGCATAATTCAACAATGTAAAAGCTTTAATCCAGTTATTAAATTCGGCTCATGATATGAGATATGACAATTTTACATACTAGTAAACTTTGTCACAAACCTATCGCACCCTACTTAGAACCAGCTCAACCAAACGCTTAAGCTAATGGTTAAAGCTCTAAAATGTATTATACTCTATAATAACCTCATACGAAAACCCTTTGGGTTAAAAGTGTGAATGCATGCAAAACACTAAATGCTCCATTTGAAATGAAGAGGGAAGAGATTCTTAAATTAAGAAAATGAAATCATACCAATGATAGTAAAGTTTTCCCTATATTTCCATAGAAATTGACCCATGATTCTGCAAGGAAAATGTCATATTGAATGTTAATACAAGTTCACAATGAAACCTAATAAAATATAATTCGCTAGTCAGTTCGTCTTCTGATTTCGCAAATCACTCAATAAGGTTGAATAAATATCTTAAAACCAATCATAATTTGTTTTTTTTTATTTGCGATTGCGAATCATGTGGCACTGAAATGAGACTGATACATATACTTCCTTTACTTCCTGATCCTTCCGACACTAAGTTTTTATTTCCTTTTCGGGTAATACCCATCAATCAATTTATCTCAAATAAGGCTTAATCCAAACCAATACATAGCCGAGTGTGATTTTTTTGATTCGTCTTAATCTAAATTTTATTAATATCAAATCTTTTACTCCTAATACAAGCATATGAAACTAGAAACGAGTCTATACTTACTCTGATCTACAGATTGCACAGTCATTTGTCCATAATTTGTAACACCACCCAACAAATCCAGCAAAATGTTTCCAATGCTAAACCCATCAGTGCTTTTTAGTTGAAAATTCATGAACGCCTGCATTATGATGTTTATTACCAAGGGTCAATCAGAAATAACTTTTTATTATCACTAACAAGCGTATACAAGGTAAAGTTGCGTACTTCCATCCCCAAACTAGGGCTGAACAAAGTATGGTCTAAACAGCAAACCCAATCAGACTAAACTGTAATTTTAGTATTTAGTCTAGTGTACGGTCTAAACGGTCTGGTATGGTTGTGCAATTAGGCCGTGACAATTCGTCACATAATCTCATCTTGGCCCACTCGTGTGGACACAGGACACCCGTGGGCTCAGGCCCACAAACCCACGAGTCAAAGGCGTGACTTGCACATACATTGTTTCCCAAAACCATATGGTAGTAGGAGGATTAGCCCATCCAATATATATACAAGTGCACAACCCACTATTTATCGATGTCAGAATCTTACCAACATTTTGATGCAATGAAATGTTGTTCAAGTAGAAAAACAGACCTGAGGCACATATTTGATGACTGTCATGACAACCTGAATAGTACTGCAAAATTTTAAAATGTGTAAAAAATAAGAAGGAAATGGGTATTGTATTATAGTGCAAAAACAAGGTCACATTACCGTGTTGTGATCGTATTTTATAAATTTTTGAGTTTACCGCAACTGAAATATAGCCGCGTAGACCACAAAATCATCCGTATTGACTGTGAAATTCATTTTGTGACCGTCATCGAGACCATATTTTTGCACTATGATTGAATATGAGAACATAAAATGAATGAAGTAGAGAAACTTACTTGAAAACAGAGATCAACCAGAGCCATGAATGTCTGTGAATGCCTATGAAAACACAAACAGCAGCAGACAACCATACAATACAGACTATTGTAATGGCAACCTTTGAGAACCTCTGAGTCTTCCTCTGTAATGTAATGTAGTGTTTGGAAATACGTATTTTATTTTGAAATATGGATTTCGATTATGAAATCATAATATAGAATTTGAGAATGACAAGGTTTGGATAGTCATTCTCAAATTCTCAACTTTAACAACTTAAAAAACAATATTGAAATTTAATTCAAATCCAAATTTAAATATTTTTTATTTGCCAAACAATAAACTTGTGTCAATTCTAAATTTTTAAATAAAATGATTTTTCTCAAACATGGAATAAATAAATTAAAATTTTAAAAGTAAATCATGGTCGGTTTTGATGGACCAAAGATAAATGCTTAGTTAGCTTCTGATTGTAATGGTTTATAGTCTTTAGTCACAACCAAGTCACAAGTTTCACTAATCTCTTCACGATCGAGTCGCAAATCGAAAAAAGTAAATTATGTTCGATTTTTGGGCAAATATGAGCGAATTGCAAATTCAAAAAACGAATTAGGTTTCACTGGTCAAATTTGAGCGAATAACAAATTTAAAAAACGCATGTTGTCTTCCAATCCTACCTAGACCCTATTGCTTCCGTGAGCAAGAAATACCGGGCATGACAATGATAATAATAAAATAACTCTTCAATTCATATATACTTCCTTATTTATGTGAAGTTGAAATGTTACATGCTATTAAGGCCTAAAAGTAACTTAGAAACCGTCTCTTTGTTACTACCGATATAAAATTAACATGCATTTACCTAATGATGGAGCTATAAGAACGTGAAAGCTGACCACAACCCATCCTAAAAAAAACGATATACTCCCTCTATCATGAGTTTACCCTATTTTAGTACATTTCTTTTACTCGGCAACATTTCCTTGTTGGTAATATCGTCATCATTTTCTTTAACTCACGCCAACACATCTTTTATTTTTTCTTTCAGTTTTGATCATATCCATACAATTTCAACATTTTCGCCCTTTTTTAATGACATTGCCTCAACTATTCTAAAATGAAAAGAGGGTTATTTTAACGACATCGAGGTAATAAAACCCTATTATAAAATGATTTATTATCGTTGTAAAATTGAAATTATACCTCATAAATGAAAATTTGGAAGAGGGTAAATGCAGTCAACAATACAGCATGTGTTGAAAACGCAACATCGTTTGCAGCAACTGGTATCATCTGTTACATTATCAATTTTTTACATTAAAAAATGCACAAAAAAACAATTCCCAAAAAAAAAAAAGAAAAAAATTAAGGAAAAATTATAAAAAAAAAAAAACAATTCCCAAAAAAGAAAGAAAAAATTAAGGAAAAAATAAAAAAAACCTGATCAGAGCCAAATTTGTGACGATATTGAGCTTGAACAGTAGTACTAAAGAAGAGAACCACATTGTAGATCAAATATGATGAATGTTTCGTCAAATTCAGGATCACAAAATCGAAATTTAGACCCACAACACTGATAATCAAAAACCAATTTTTAGTAATCGAGTCAAAGGCAGAATAAAAATACACAATAATATTTGAAAAAGAATTTTTTTGGCAATTTTAATGTATATTAGGAATATTGCAGAGTATAGGGTAGGGTAGGGTAAGGTAAAGAAGGAGGATGGGTATAGGACAACAAGAATAAAACTAAACCGGGAGAAGAGCAGGATACACTGGGTACGATGATGATGATGTTTGGGAAGAATGTTTGACAAATAAAAAATTTTCAAATTTGGATTTAGATTAAATTCCCAACATTGTTTTTAAAGTATTAAAGTTGAGAATGACTACTCAAATTTTATCGTCCTTAAATTTTTCATTTATGATTTCATAATTGAAATCCATAATTTAAAATGAAATATTTATTCCCAAACACTACGTTAATTCTTTATTATATAGGTAATCTACAAGAAGGAAAGAACTACGTGTGAATGAATAGAATTCAATATATTTTCTGAAAATTAGTATATGTTCACTAATTGAGACATTTTTTTACCAATCAAAAATGTCTATTTACATAATTTTCTTGTAAATATAATTAATATTAAATCAAAAAAAAAGGAAATAAAAGAACCTTTTGCGTCTAAAATTCATGATAACTTGAGGGTAAAAACTGATAGACCAAGCAACAAAAGCAATCCATCCTAATACTTCATACAAGATTTTGAGATGTATAGAATGCCAATCACCCATTTTATTTTTGTTCTTTGAAAGATGGAAAAATAAAGAACTTAGCAAATCAATACAAGTATTTAAGATTATATAAAGTTTTTATTAACGGGATATAATGGGTATAATGATGATGATGTAGAATTATAAATTTTCGTGAGCGGGATACATCAGGTATGAATGATGATGAAGGTTTATATAAACACAATAAAGTGACAATAAATGAAAAGCCAATTGGGAAAAGTGTCACAAAAATCAAGAGATAGAGGAAAGGTTGTTTTGATGGTTATGATGATGATCCGTGATAATGGGCAAATGGAACAAATAACTGAAAAATGCACTAAGACGTAAAAATGGCTATATTGATTGATGGAAAAATTGTTTTTAAAAAGTTAATATTTTGGTCATCTGCAAATAAAGAGCCAACGTTTTATTTATTCAATAAAAAAACAACCTTTGTCTCATTTTTGCAAATAAAGAGTCAACGTTTGAGTTGAAAACTTACCTAGATTCTTTTTATTTGCAAAAATGAGACAAAGATTATCTTTTTATTGAATAAATAAAACGTTGACTCTTTATTTACAGATGACCAAAAGATTGACATTTTAAAAATGCTTGATTGATTGGTATACCATTTCATTTGGGATTGGGATGGGTTCTTTTTATGGAGTGCTACTTTCTTTGTTTTGCTTTCATGGTTGATACCTAAATTCACTTCCTACTCGTTGTTTTTGTCTTACTTCAAATAGGGTCCTCCGATTAGTTTAAGGCCACAGAGCAAAAGATAAAAAAGGTTCCTAAAAACTTAGCGTAACGCATAATATAATATACCTTTTTTTTGTTAATATTTAAACTACTTTATAAAAAGAACACTAAAAACTCATTACTTAGCGCAAAACGTAAGTTATATATAAATTTAATTCAAATTAATATCACTTATATACATAAAAATTAGTTTTTTGGGTCCTAAAAAACACGGGCCCTGGGTGATAGTCCGCTTTGCCCTTGCTAATCGACGACCCTGACTACAAATAGGATGATTAATGTTAGAGTATTTAATATTTTCTGGGGCTTTAATCATCAGTTTAATTGGTTCTTGACATGGTATCAGAAGACAACATGACATGAAATTACTTTCTAATCTCTTCTATCACCCCTCATTTAAAGTGAAATATTCAACGTCTGGTATAAAGGGATGTGTATATAACATATCCTGAAGCCTCAACCATGAGCGTAAGCTTTTGGTTGAGTTGCTTCCTTAACAATTAATCGTACATATGGGCATTTAGGTAATTGTATTAGATACGGAGAATTTCATTTAATCTTTCTATGAGTGGTGATAATAGAATCACTATTAAAACGATTATTAACTTCAATGTGCATCTAAAAACGCTTTATAAATAGAAAATGATGGTAACTATTGGATGATGATGAAAAACATAATGCTACTTTAATGTTATTTATTTATCGAAAGGGCCCGACAGTCTAACGACTCTGGCCCGAAAGCCACATGGCCTACCTGAGAAGGAGGATCGTAAAGATAAATTTAAAAATCATCATATTCACTGTACCCCGCTCATAGACAAACTATGGTCAAGGTCTGGGGAGGGAAGATAAATGGCTGCTCATATCCATATAGAAAAGTACAGTCAAAATAAGATAGATTATATATATATATATAAATGAGCCAAAGTCTATATCGGAGAAGGAGAATTCAAAAGTTAAGAAGAATCCTAATCCTATTCCTACCTTAAGCAACTCATCTCTCCTCGCTTTCTTATATGGTGGTGATTTTATTTGAAAAATCACAAATTCTTGTGAGCGACGGTCTTTATGAAAGACCATAGATCTATTTGAACTGGCCCATAAAGAAAATGTAGAGTAAAAGTAGATATTAAGCTTTAATGAGGTGGGCCTGAAATGCGTCTTTCAGAAAGACGGTAGCTGTTGAAAAATTTAGAAATGGTCATGTAAAATCTTATCTAAATTGTTTTAGTACTTTCGAATGAAGTATTTGTTTAACAATTATCATCTACGAAATTTAGCTATGAGCGAATACACCGGGTATGGTGGTGATGATGAAATTTTGACATATTTTAGATTATCATTTCCATCAACTAAATAGTAGGTCATTGTTTTAAAAATGTGTCAAAATTAGCCATCATTGATCCATACTACTATTATCTTCCCCACTTGGCATGTGGTAGTCCATATCTTATAAGGAAACATACTCTAGTGGAATAAAGATAAAAGAGCGATTGATAATTAACTTTTTATCGGCTTTTTTGATGGTCAAATAATAAAAAATATTTTTGGTAAATAGCTTTTTAAAGTAGCCGGAAAGCTAATTTTAAGCCAAAACCCAAAAGGCTACTTACAGTAACTTTTTTTATTGGCCTATTAACTTACTTTTTCTCTAATAATCAACTAATAACTACCAAATTATTTTTATTAAACATCTCTTTAACAGTTAACTTAAACAGCTAACTTAAACAACTAACTTATCAGCCAATATTTTCAGCTGGTCAAACCAACTAATTTCAATTAATAGCTCCAACTATCAATCATTTGTCAAATATGCCCTAACCCGCATTGGTTCTTCTTGTCCACAATTTCATCTTAGTAATAATCATCAATTGACTACGTAACTACCATGTTTCATTAGTCAAGTCTAACTTTGTCACAGGAGATCAACTTGTTTTACAAGCAAATCAAGACAAAGTAATACTCCTTCGGCCTTCGGACACCCAAATGGGGCGATCGCAAAAGGGCAAACAGCAAAACCAAAGTCGTATTGCACATTGTATATCGATTTGTAAAAGTTTTCAAATCTATCGTGTTGATGCTACCCATATCATAAAGGTATAAGAAAATTGTATCTTAGATGGTTCAAAAGGATACATTGTGATCTTGGCCGGTGAATAGACGTATTAGCTTAATAAATGTATTAGCTTAATAAGATCCAAAGACAACTCAAAAAGGTTCAACACATGGACAAGATTATTTTCCTCGGTTTCTTGTTGCCACACTCGACAAATCAATGATAGATACGAAAGAAAAATATCATAGACAAAACATAACCATGCCTTATATATGACGATTTATTTGTCGATTTATTTAGTCATGCATAGACAACACGCAGCGGAGGCAACCACCTTCATGCATCAAATCAAAAGCCTTATTGATGTCCACGAGACCCAAGTTATGAGTTATGTACTCATCAACCTTAACCTCCTGCACATAGGTTAAAAGATATCGACAAAACGAGTGTTATCTTTGACGGGTGTTGTGAAAATGTCGAGCATTTGAAAGAATTTTTTTAGAAGGATACCTTTTTCATGTACTTCTCGACGAGCCAAGGTACTTGAGATCGGCTCTTGAAACCACCAAAAGCCGTTCCCTTCCAGACACGACCAGTCACGAGTTGGAATGGACGAGTAGAAATCTCCTGACCAGAAGCTGCAACACCCACGATAACAGATGTTCCCCAACCCTGCACATATTTTTGCCCCGAGCAAACAAGTGAGAGATCTAGACTCTAAAAGTACATTTTTCGATCGACGACACTGAATAAAAAGCCAATAGACTGTAAACTTACTTTATGGCAACACTCCAAGGCCGCCCTCATCACAGAAACATTTCCGATGCACTCGAAGCTGTAGTCAACTCCTCCATCGGTGAGATCCACAATCACTTGTTGTATGGGTTTGTCATGATCCTTCGGGTTCACAAATTCCGTCACTCCGAAATTCTTAGCTGCAACATACAATGTGGGGGAGAAAAAAATGAAGAAAAGTTGATTTAGTAAATATACAAAGGATGAGCTCAACAAATTCATGACCCAAGAAGGTTGCAACGTGAACTCCTCAAAAGTGAATCTTTTATGCTCACATGAAAATCAAGCAAACCCGCTATCGATAAAGAGATATATAACACCAATGAGCATATAGCTACAACATCCTTTCATATCCCCCAATGCCGTTAAATGGCTCCCACCTATAGAGGTTTGGGGGTTGAATATATGCAACCTTACCCTTGTTAGAGATAACAAATGAACATTAGGCACTTCCCGAAAACTGTGAATATTCTTTCCAGATCTATGATTAAGGTGAATTTATAAGAGAATCATGGATAATATATAGCACATAAGAACAACAACAAAAAAAACAACAAAGGAAAAAAAAAAAAAAAAAGCAACATAATAGGTATGAATTAGATGCTGACAATCATTAAGTTGAAATGAAGGCAATACCTACATCAAACTTCTTGGAGTCAATATCTATACCAATGATTCGGGAAGCACCAGCAGTTTTAGCACCCTCTGCAACCTGTTGGTGTAATCCATTACATCAATATTTACAAGAAAAAAAAAGAAATTGTTGAAAGTAACATAATTTGGTTTTCTAGAAACTTACAGCAAGGCCTACAGTTCCGAGACCAAAAATAGCAACATTGGACCCAGGCTCCACTTTTGCAGTATTCCAGACAGCTCCCAGACCTGCAGCAATATGCTAATATTTATAATGAGAGTTATGTTTCATGCTTGGCAAGTGCGGGAAGCTCGGAATGAGTTTTGCTTTAGTGATCTATATATTGCTCCTGAAATTTGTGCTACTCAAACAAGATTAACTTGTTAAGTATCATAAATCATGTATCAAGGCTTCTTCTGATTACTGATAAGGCTTGTAGGGATACTAAATGGTCTCCCTGATAGGTCATGTCATGAATACAAAGTTTGAAGTTGCTTTCAACATGAAATAATGGTTGTGCATGAATTGATTTTTATTTGTAGGGATAGCGACAGAGTGGTTGTTCCTTGTGGTTCCGAAACTGGGGGACCAAATATCGCGCATTTAATCATATACACTTCTTATTTATGTTAAGGGGAGATGATTTATATCAAAAGTCAATCCGAGACAAGCACTTTTTTACCACAAAGGTAAGAATGCATACTTCTGACCTCCCCAAAAGGCCCAATCCCTCATTAAGTAGGAGCCTAGGTGGGGCCGTGCGAGACACTTAAAAGCATTGTCCAATGGAGTAATGAAATGTTGTTAAGAGATGGCTGAAAGATGGGCAGCGAAAGGAGTGGCGTTTGCTAAAACCAAGGACTGGAAGCCAATTGTTAGTGAAGAAGATGCAAAAGACAGTGATTGAGGGCTTGAGGCTGTAGCTCATGGCACCAATCGTGGATTCAAGGAACAACTTGTGCTGGATCATATTGGGACTCATGTTCTATATTTTGATGAAATCTGTCTTTTTGCTTGTGGGATGGAGTGAAATTGCTCATACTTTTCTAGTTATTGAGATAGTGTGTGGCTAAATGGTGATTCCTCGTGGATCTATGACCGTGCACTAATTCATATTAATGACGCCCACCTATCGTTCAAAAAGAAGCTTAGCTTCCCACCTTTCCCTAGAACGATAACCGTTTTAAGAGCAAAGACCAAGTGCCACAAGAAACTTAGAAAAGGAAAAAGAAAGATCCAACCAAGTATACTAGTACAATTTGGACCAACTAATGAACTAAAAATAGGACCAAATATAATGAGCGTCAAATACAAGCAAACAAACTATGCAAATAAGCATCATTAGACCTGCCTTTGCTCTCTCTTCCATGACGCAACAGTTCCTAATGGACATAAACAAGTACTGACAAGGAAAACAAGGTAAAACGTAACATATAAGACTAGGATTTCGCACGACTTTGGAGAGAGGATGCAGACAAGCTCACCAAAGAAAGAATCCAGATTTTCTGGAAGGCATCATGGTACAGCAAGTTCCATCCTCTTGATTATAAGGAAAAATGAGGAAAAGCATTGAAGCTGATGACCTAATGTCCCAGATCATTTTAAAATATTTGGCCGACTCGTAAAGGTTATCAAATCTGCCCAATTGATACTTTCCGCATCATAAAGGTGTGGAAACAAAAAACGTGTTTTCGGCCTTTTCAAGGGATATCTCAGAGCATTGATAATCCCCATAACACTCACAATGTGTAAATACTACCAATATCTACTGGCCTTGCCTGAACAGTACAGTAACATAGTTTGTCAGATGACACATACGACTCGAGTACACATATTCAAATAGAAAAGAGGTCAACTCTAATCAACCAAAAGATGTATATTGAATCTAACAGTAATGCGAGAGAGATCATGCAGAATCATGTTCAACCGTGTAGTAATAATAGAAGCCTCATACCAGTCGGTACACCACATCCAAGAAGGCAAACTTTGTCCAAAGGAGCTTGTGGATCAATTTTTGCAACGCTAACATCATGTACCACTGTGTATTGACTAAAAGTTGAAGTTCCCATGAAGTGATAAATAGGTTTCCCGTTAACCGAAAAACGGCTCTTCCGGTCATTCATCATGACTCCAACTCCAGTAGCTGCCCGTACTTTTCCACAGAGGTTTGTCTTCCCTGACTTGCAGAATTTGCACTCCCGACACTCTGCTTGATAGCATGGAATAACATGGTCTCCGGGTTTCACTTCTGTTACACCTTCACCGACACTCTCCACAATTCTGCAATAATGACGTTTAGGCTGAGTTCGTCATGAAAGCAGCAATGATAGAAAATCCACCGATTTACAAAAGTGCATACCCTGCAGCTTCATGACCAAGGATGCATGGAAAGAGACCTTCAGGGTCCTGTGACAGTAAAATTCAATTTAAAATAACCAAAGAAAACTGCATTATCAATTAACTTTTTAAGCAAAAAGCAAATGATATTGGATTCTTTAATAATCAAGAGTAAAAACTCAAATTTCAGCCATCATACAAGTTGGATTAATAAGTAATGTTGCAACAACTTTGGGATGCTTTAGCATGGACAAACATCAAACACACAGATTCACACTTTGCTGCATAATCTATGTATGCATTAATCTTACATGGCAACTTTATCATCCATCACCTTCATATCTTCCCATGTTCTTTCTTAATTTTCAAGGGGGTTCATACTCCATAAATAACTTGAACAAACCATAACTTAACCCTCATAATACATTTCTAAGTTATGGCTAAAAGACACTTTCCAACCAAAACAAATCCTTTCCTTTGTGGAAAAACACATGATACACATTATGTTAAGAAAACGAAGTATACCTAACTGAGAAAGAGGAAAAACATATGTAATTGCATATTAGTAATTCAATTATTGTATCCACAAGTAACTAGGGGTATGATACACATTGATATCTAATTGCATGTAAAAGTCTCAAAACATATCCACTTGGAGGGTGAGTTTCACTTCCGCATACAGGACTTTCAGGATATGAACATAAAAAGAGGAAAAACGCGATGAAAGCACCAATAAAGTCTCATAACTTTAGACATAAAGAAGCAATATTGATAACACCGCAAGATGAGAGAGATCTCTAGGTCTAAGTAATGTCAAATTTTATTTAGGCCAAAAAGGATGAAAGAAAATTAGACTTTTATAGTCATCTGGCATAAAACTTTTAAAATGCAGCAATCAGCAACCATCCACAACCCAAATGGAGAAAAGTCTAAGCAAACAATTACTACAATAAATCAAACCTTTTAAAACTGAGAAATCAGCAACCATTCAATGCTAAAATTGAGAAGTCAAAGCAAAATAATAACTATTATCAATGAAACCCTTTTTAAATTGCAGTAATCAGCAACAATCCACTGCTCAAATGGATAAAAAAAAAAAGCAAAGCGAACAATAAACATAATCAATGAAACCCTTTAAAAAATGCAGTAATCAGCAACCATTCAATTATAAAATTGAGAAAAATCAAAGCAAATTATAACTATAATCAATGAAACCCTTCTAAAAAACAGAAATCAGCAACCATACAGCAATACAATAGAGAAAAATCAAAGCAAATAAAAATTATAATCAATGGAACCCTTTAAAAATGCTAAAATCAGCAACCATACAATATCAAATTCAGAAAAATCGCAGCAAACAATAACCAAATTCAATTAAATCCAAATAATAATCATCAAAATAACAAAAATCCAACAACAGAAATAAAAAAAGAAATAGACCTTGCCACTCCATGTGTAAGCATCAGTATGACAAAGAGCAGTAAAAAGGATTTTGATTCGAACTTCACCAGCTTGCGGCGGCGCAACCTCCACATCTTCAATAGAAAGAGGTTTATTGGGTTCCCAGGCCACCGCCGCTAAACCATTTTTAACACAGATCAATATCATTCATATATTAGCCATTCAATATTCAAATGGGTTGGACAAACAGCAATAAGAGAGAATAGTACCTTTACAGGTGATGACTTTTCCTTGCGTATCCGCCATTGATGAATCAAGCAAGTATTAAGTTATGGTAGTGAGAGATTGAAAGATAATGTAGCAGTAAAGCAAGAAATGTTACCGGTTTAGGGAGTGCATGTACATGATTAATTGATTAGTGACACTTGACAGACCACCGGACAACCGGTGTTTAGTCGGGTCAGCAGGTCGATTTTAGATCGAGTTTTATTGGTATTTTGTGTTCACATTAGTTTTATAATAGTCAATAGTAAATAAATCCCATTTATGTAGGATAAATCGAATCGGTTATAAGGTCGAATGAATATTAGGTCGTTAGATCTGTTTTAGACAACTCTCAGGGTCGGCCCTGAGAATTCAAAAGCCTGAGATGAAAAATAATTTATATCCGCTTTTTGGTTGATAATCGTGCACTTATAATTCAATAATTAGTAAATAAGGTAACAATTATCATTATTAACACTTTGACTTGGTTAAATGCACAATTTAATCGCACAGGGTCTTAAGTTCGATGCATATGAAGACAATAATTGTCTATTTTTTGCTACATTGCCCTGTCTAAAAAATGTGATATATCTACAATTAAATTAATCAATGTACATTTTTCATAATTGAATTGAATTCACACATAAATTCCTATGTGTTAACATAAAAATAATAATATAAATTATAACTTTACAATTTAATACCCCTCTTATTCAGATTAAATGTCCTATTTAGTTTTTCACACTTGCTGAGGAAACATTTTAACTCTTAATATCTCAGATTAATCTTATTTGAAAATTATAAAAATTTGATATTAATAATTCTTGTATTGAGACGAATCAAACAAGATTCCACATGACTATATTTTAACTTTTAGATTAAGAGCAAAATACAAATTAAGAGTGATGAGTGGATAATGCCACAAAAATTGGGACATTTAAGCTGAATAGGAGATAGTCATATACTTCCTCCGTTCCATTTTAGTTGCACCATTGGGTTTAACACAATATTTAAGGGCTGTCAAATCAGTATGGTAAAATTAGAAATGATGTATAATTGATGGTGATATGTGGGGTAGAAATAAAAAAAATTATTATAAATAGATAGTGGTTGTGACTTGTGGGTATATTAAATAATTAATGGGATGATGTATGATTGATGGTGATATGTGGTAGGAATAAAGTGAGGATAAAATAAGTAGATTATTTTGCCAAAAATAGTAATGTTGCAAGTAATATGAAACTTCCAAAAACGGTAAGTGTTGCAAGTAAAATGGAACGGAAGAAGTATTAAAAGGAGATCAATATAAGATTGAATTTCGCTTCAAAAAAAATATAAGATTGAATTTGAAAATATAACAAATAATTAATAGAATACGGAATACCAATTAATTTTTTAAAAAAAATAGAATACCACTTGTTATATTGAAATATCAAACAAAATATAATTGAAAGAATTATATCAATCACAAGTTAATATCTCTCTATAAATACTTAACAACATAAATTACAATTAATTAATTATGATTTTTTACTTATATATTTAAAATTTGAAAAATTATAATTAAAAATAACTTATAATTATATAAAAGACATGATTGAGACTCAATTTTCATTTCATACAAAATTATAATAAAATTCATTACGATGAAATGAATCTATACAGTTCTCAAATACATATTGTAATATCTTGTGAAAAATAAGAGAAATTTTAAATGTCAAAATGTCACGTGGTGACTTTGAGGTTTTGGGTTTTCCACGTGGTAATCAATACTTTTAAAAAATCCATGCGGTAACCCTGTTGTTTACCAAATTGTTTCACCGTAACCATTTTGCATGTAAAACATTAGCAAACGTTGATTTCGAAGCTTATAAGTTGTTGTACTACTATTTATGCTACTCGCCATTTTAAATTTCATCAATTTTAACTTTTTCCCTCAAAACATAAACCCTAACTCTACCATCTTTCATTCATATCAAACTGTTTCCCCCAAATTCAAATGTGATTTGAAATTGTAATTTGGATGAAAGATAGTAGGGTTAGGGTCTATGTTTTGGGGGAAAAGGTTTAAACTGATGAAATTAACGTTTGCTAATGTTTTATGTGCAAAAAGGTCACGGTGGAATAATTCGGTAAACCTCATGGTTACCGCGTGATTTTTTTAAAGCTTTGGTTATCACATATAATACCCAAAACCTCAGAGTTACCGCGTGGAATTCCCCTAAAATTTATTAAGAATATTAATCGGGGAACGATTCGAAGAATCAATGCGAGTTAAGGCAAATTTGAATCTAGAGTGGGTCACAAATAGGGATGGGCATGGGTCGGATCTGGGTCGGGTCCAGCAAGACCCAGATCCAGACCCTAATTTTTTTATTTGACCCAGACCCGGACCCAGATTCGTAGGGTCTAAAAATTTCGGATCCGGACCCAGACCCTTAGGGTCTAGCGGGTCTAAGGTCTGGATCTGGGTCCAACACAATTTTTTTTTTCCTAAGTTTTTTAAAAAGTATATTATGAAGTGCAATTTTCGACCATTTGCATAAAAATTATTTAAACATTTTCGACTAAGGAGGATATTCTAATACTTTATACTAATTGAGCGAAACATATAAAGTTAAAACATTCAAGTTCTTATAACGAACTATTCATCAAGTCTATAATTTTTAAAGTATTGATACAATGGCCTAATTTTAAATTACATGAACCGATAAAATTCAAAATAACGCAATTTTAAAAAATATAACAAAATTTCAAATCAAGCAATTAACTACATAATACCTAATATATAATTTTTTTAAAAAAAGATGTAAATGGGTCCATGGGTCGAATCTGGGTCTCAGATGTGAAGACCCGGACCCGGACCCGGACCCTAAGATCATGGACCCAAATTCGACCCGGATCCATAGGGTCCAAAAAAGTGGACCCAGACCCTTAAAATTAGGGTCGGGTCGGATCTAGACCCTTAGGGTCCAAGACCCGTGCCCATCCCTAGTCACAAACTATTGAAAGAGTGAAAACTTTAAATATATAACCATATAATGTTATTCAAATCCATTGAATTTCGAAAAATTAACTTATTTTTTACGACTGGTTTTGGTCGAGACGGTCTCAAATTGAGACAATAGTGGTTCGACTCAATTGGCTCCTTACCTGCTTTTCTTTCTTTTTCATTTTCTGAACATTTTTCAATTTTACTCTTAAAGGTATCAATTTTGACCTTAAAAATATCAATTTCAATTTAGGTAGAAATTGATCAGTTTAACGCCATAATTGATCACTTATAGGTTCAAATTGAAATTTACTTTAATTGATATGTTTAAGTACTACTTTACGTTGAAATTGATATCTCAAAATTAATACCTTTAAGATTCAAATTGAAAAATGTTCAGAAAATGAAAAAAAACAAAAAAAAATGGGTCTATCCAGTTGTGGTCTTAGAATAGGACGGTCTTACGCAAGTTTTTGTGTATTTTCTATTGAGACCATTTTGCTGTGAGAGGACTTCAATTAGGTCTGCCCAAACTATTATTCGAAAAAAAAAACACACTTATTGTTTCTTTTTTAAAATCACTTTCTTTTTTTGAATATCACGCTCTAGGAGTTTAGTTTATATATTTTAAATATTTTTTACTAGTGGACCGTTTATATAAATTTGTCTCAGAATTAGACGATATCATATAAGACAGAGCCAAAAATTAAACTTTGACCCTAAAATTAAGAGCGGGTCCAAAACGTCCTCGTATTCTAACCCTTTCTATAAAACACCCCAAATTGCAAATAACTCGAAGAGAGAAACATTTGCAGCATTTTCCGAAGAGACGAACCAAGCAAGTGCAACAATGTCGGGAGAAGAAGAAGAGAACGCAGCAGAGCTTAAATTGGGTGAAGATTTCGTCAAAGCAAAATGTTTAATGAATGGAGAAGTTTCCATGATTTTAGAGCACAGATTAGAGCAACTTCAACAGGTTTCTGAAGATCCTTTGAATCAGATGCCTCAAGTTTTCGAAAAATCTTTGCAGTATGTGAAGCGATTCAGTCGTTACAAAAATCCAGATGCTGTGCGACAAGTTAGAGAAATTCTTAGCCGACA
Source organism: Amaranthus cruentus (assembly GCA_019425755.1). Classification (NCBI taxonomy): domain Eukaryota; kingdom Viridiplantae; phylum Streptophyta; class Magnoliopsida; order Caryophyllales; family Amaranthaceae; genus Amaranthus; species Amaranthus cruentus. The sequence goes on along the minus strand of CM033465.1, from coordinate 13,052,306 downwards.
TCAATTAGCTGAATTTGAGCTTGCTGTTCTCGGTAATCTCTGCCCTGAAACTGTTGAAGAAGCTATTGCTATGGTCCCTTCTCTTAAGGATAAAGGAAGAGATTTAGATGATGAAGCTATTGAAAAGATGCTTAATGATCTTGCTCTTGTTAAGAAGTTTGAATAATTTTTAGGGTTAGGGTTTCTGAGTACCTTTAATTTGGGATCGAATGTTATAATTTACGGTTTTCTTTGGATGGTGAATTTGATCATTCTATTGCTTTCTGTTGTCGACAAGTCTTGATTTACATACTATGTGTATTGATCAAAGTTCTTTCAGAAATTGAAGAATGGAAATTGGTTACTTTATTACCGACAATGTGGAGTATTTTCTAAGAACACCACTAATTTTGATGATGTTTCAAATAAAACCCTAAGTTCAGCAATACAGTTATCATCATCATCCTTAATATACTCACCATGAGCTAAAGATTTAGTTCTTTGATTTAAATTATAATGTTACTAACTCACCATGATGAATATGTTTACATAAAATTATATTGTTTACTCTTCGAATTTGTTATACAATATATAAAAAGTCTCACTTCGATTTGTGTTATTTAGCATTGTGGTTAAAAATCTCGATTTATAGGTATTAACCATCTGAATATCAATGCCTTAATTAGTTGGTTTCGATCTAAAAAAATTGATACCAAGGGAAGCAAGGGTGTTAACCCAAAAACTACTCGACTATCTCTGAAAACAGACTTAAACTGTTTTCCGATAACACAACAACTCGGGATTTTTCTGAATGAACACCGGAGGGAGAAGAATGCATATTTCTCATGTTAGTATGCACAATTAGATCATCTTAAACTCCTCTGAAGACAGCTTCCAAATATTACATTTGGAGATTAAAAGAAAAATAGAAACATCTAAAACGACTCGCTGAACATCATGATCTCTCGCTACCTCTAAAAACATAAGATCTTCAGGACACCAATAGATCGAGTTTAGCTATTTGAATGGGTAGCCGAAAGTTTTTGAGCCACCAATTGTATCTCCTTTAGCCTTTCATCGACTATTTGCAGCAGCTGCTCCTCTTGCTGTTTCTTTTGATCCTCATCTACGTCTACCTCAATCGGGCTACCTTCATCGTCTTGCGGCTTGTACAATACAAAAGCTTCTCCAAATTCATTAGGCGTTTCGATTACCTGTTTTCCTTTAGTCCCCGAGTCTCTCCCAATTACGCTGATCTTCACTTGATCTGTGATGAAGATCTTGTAGTTTTCTATGTACTTGTCGATTGGATCCAGCGCAAGATAAACAAGAATCTCCCAGCATTTTATTAAATGTTTCTTGTTGATTTTCAAGCTCTTCCTCGCTTCTTCAGCAGCTGCTAATGGTGGAAGGAGCTGACAAGGCTGCGTTCTTTTTGACAAATTTGCTTCTTTTAGATGTGTTGCTGCGGTTTCAACAGCACGTTGCACAGAACTGCAGGTAAGAAGACGGGGTACATCTATGTAATACCGAATACGTTGCAAGGAATCCACTGGTTCTTCAACTGCCAAGTCATAGACATCGTCAGACATTGCGACATGGTAGAGTAGCTCTAGAAGGTGTTGTCCATAACCTTTATGTTGATACGGGGGCAATATAAGTATCTGAAACAACAATGATGATAGAATCAGTATTGGCTGTTGGGAGCTGGTATAATTAGTTAAAGATGAATGAAAACACAACAGAAACCTGACTAAGTCGAAGCCGCGAACTATCAGGGTAATGGAAAAAACGATAGGTAGCTGTAAAACCAAGCAATCGGCTTATTTGCTCTCCCTGTGAATCAGTTATATTCTGAACAATAACAAACATCTCCCAATTTGAATCTGTCACATCGATAGGATTGCTACCTATAGCCAATACAAACAACAGAATTTACACCAAAATATGTCCAAGAAAAAAAAAGTGAAGTACATTACGATTGACAGTCTTACCATCAACAAGGAGAAGAACAAGAGGCACTATGCGGCTGTAGAGATACCCAGCAGACATATCTCCCATGACGAAACGAACCACCTAAGCAATGGTAAAAAAATTGAAAATAAAATCATTAGAAGGATAAGGAGGCTGTTCATGATTAAAGAAGTTCGTTTACCACAATGAAACAAAGGATTTTCAACTCCAGGAAGATAAGGAAATGTACAAAGAAAAAAACATGGAATTCCACAAAAGATAAAAAAAGAAAAAATTGAAAAAATAATTTCAATTATTAGACACCCACTCAAAATAAGCCCAACAAGAATTAACTCGGAATAATTCCAAAACCACAAGGAGACCTTCTCAAAACAGTCACAATGTCGCATAACCACTTCCTAAACTGGTTGAATGCAACAGTCACGAATATTTCAGCTCAAGGGCATGGAAAATTAAGCAATAATTCCATAACTCTTCCACTGGCCAGACAAAAAAATTTCCAAGTGAGAAAAGGGAAAGAGAAAGAAAGAGATGCGAAGGAAAATTTGAAATGGGAAGATTCTGAAAAATAGCAGCAAAATAAGAAAGAAAAGCACCCCTCTGCTTCCCCCTTAATCCATTAGGACCACTGTTTTATTCAGTTCTATACAACACGTCATCACCCCAATTCCTTTAAATGGCTCTCACCTAGGTGACGTTTAGGATATCAAATGTACACAATCCAACCCTTGTTAGTGATAAAAAAGAGATTGTTCCCATTAACCCTTGGCGTGAAAACGTCATCCACAACTTTGCATAAATTTAAGTGCACATGATTGAATGAGTCATATGTTGTTTGCTTTTATTTTCAGAGTTACTATTACCTCAGAGGAACATCTATTTATCTGCCAATTTCATACTCCCTCCACCCCCTTCTTATTAGTGAGCACGCAAATTAAGAAAAATGATAGTGGGGTATTTTAAGTGATTATAATAATTTTAAAGGTGGTAGTTGGGGTATTTAAGTGATTATAATAATTGAAAAGGTGGTAGGTGAGGTATTTTAAATAATATAAGTTGGGGTAGTTGGGGGTATTTAAGTAAAAAATCTTTGCCAAAAATAGAAAGTGGACAATGAGAGTGAACTGACCAAATAAGGAAAGTGGACAATAAAAAAGAAACGGAGGGAGTATGACAGTAATCGAAAGTTTTCTCTTCTATTTCTTTTCTCTTTCTGTTTTCTACTGTAATTAAATATCAGTTCATAGCACAGGAAAGCCACCCAGCACCACCATTAAAGAACCTCAATCAAATCAAGGCACACGTTAAGTGATCTAACAAGCACTCGTATTGGGGTTGCAATAAATGGGTTTAGGTTAAATAAACAGGAAGACCAACTGTTATACAGAAATGTCATGGGCACATTGAAACCGGTGTTTGCAGATTAAAGATTAGTTATGACTGTTTTTGAGAAGGGCCTACTATAGTTTGAATTATTCTTAGTCCTTGGGATTATTTTGAGTAGGTAGATAATAGTTTGGATTATTCAATCAAATTTCCCACAAAAAGAAATAAGAATGGGAGATATATATATATATATATATATATATATATATATATGAATTATATTAAAAGGAAAGGGAAAAAATTCCTTCATATAGGCCTGTTAGATTACTCTGATAACATGGCTAATACTAGCCTATGCAATTAACATTAAAATTCCATAATTAATTAAGAACTTCTGTTCAAAACATTTTGTCGAGAACCCACTAACTAAATGACTAAATGAAACATTATGTACCAAACAGGTCATTCTTTATATAATAATATAAAAAAAATTAAGCAAGAACAAACCTGCACATCACTCATATCCACATGCAATTCACTATTGCCAGTAGACATTTTCTGAACTACTACTCCCTTGGAAACAGCTGACCTGAAATGAAGAAAAAACATAAGAGGATCGCCTATCTGGTTTTGATTATAGAAAAGGTGTAAAAAGTCATATAAAGAACATATTTTTACACATTAGAAAAGATCCCTTTACTTAGTTATACCTAATGTAATCCTTCTCTGTCGAGAAAGTTTGAAGAAAATCATCCTTTTTCTCAACTAGATTTTCAGCAAACATATTCTGTCAAAGAAAATAAGCATATTCAGCCAAGGAGCAAGAGAAAAGGCCAGTTATTCGCAATATTAACAGTCAAGAATACCTGAAGTGCAGGTTTTAGGTTTGTTATGCCTTTCCCTCTCTATGAAGAAAATAACACAAAAATGAGAAAAATTAGATAAAAGGAAATTTATAGGAAGATGCTATAGGAAAATGCTATAGGAAAAACGTTTCACAGCTACCTTCAACCCAAAAATATGTATCAGGACTTACATCAGATGAACTCTCGTAAGTGATATCTGCATATGCATGGAACGATAGACTACTGACCCAAACAATAATCTGCAAACTTGAACAAAACGAATCATAATACAAAAAACAGCAAAATTCATAAGTGCAAGAAGGAACCACAAACATTGCTTAGCATCATACACACAATTGGCGAGGAAGGGTAAATGCAAGATAGTGTTACCTTCAAACTTTGATACCCATAAATTTTGCCATCTTCACCAAAAAAGTGATTTACATCAATAGGATCAATCAGATGGCCAGCCCCAGCTTCTGCCTCGTCTTTGCTGGCAACTAGAATCAGGTTGAACAAAGATAATATTAGTTTCAAGCAAATCATGTAAGAAAATCCTGAACAAGACTGCACTGATTCATAAAAAAAACTACCTTAAATAGGTGTATGTTTTTTCAAATAAAGTAATAGCTTGCGGTTAGATGTTCGTTATATTCCCAGTTAACTTGAGCAATTAGAATACCATGGCAGTCAAGAATCACAAAATACATTTTCATAGGAAAATTCAAAATCCTTAGTCAGGACTAGAGGGGTAGAAATAGCATTAAAGCAGATGACATATACTTGTTAGTTGGTATATACTATTTAGCATTTACAAAATAGTCCTAAACAATATGATAGTGTATAACATGTTGGAGTAATTTGGTAGCTACTACATTATTATTCTCTTTTATGAAAAAATTTAAGTTGTTAAAAACTTATACATGCTTCTAAATTCTAATATCCGTATAAGGCATCAAGGGGGTGTTTTGTTTGGGAGAAAACACTTTCCTACAACACTATTTTTCCTATTTTCCCATTTTCCACTTGGGTGGAAAAGAGTTTCCCATCACTTTAAAAACATTTTCCTCTCAAAAAGGAGAAACAACTGAATATTCTACACGCTTCTATTGACTACACCTCTTTTTCCCATCAAACCAAACAAGAGAAAAATAATTACAATTAGCAATTTTGAAATTCAATAATAGTTTTCATTGAAAATTCTTTTAGGCCAAACCTTAGTTTTAAAAAGCGCGAGGCGCACCGAAGTGCAAAAGGCCCTTGGAGCTTAGGCGCAAAGCGCAGTGCGAAGGCGCGAGCTTTTGGTATGCGAGGAGCACTTTTGCTAAAGCTTAAAAATCCATTTTAAAACATATATAATACTTCAAACAACATGATATTCATATTTTAGTCTTAACAAGCTTAAAAACATTTATTTTTCTTGCTGTAATCACCACTTTAGCAAAAAACTATTATAATGAGAATACAAAGAATTCTCAAAGTTATTTTCTTTTTTGCATGCTTTTTGTTTTTCTTAAGGAAGCGACGGTTAGACGAACTTACAAGCATAAGAATTACACAACCAACAAGGCGCACAAGGCATGAAGTGCATCTCGGCCTTAGTTTTAAAAAGCGCGAGGTGCACCGAGGCGCTAAAGGCCCTTGGAGCCTAGGCGCAGAGCGCTTTTTGTATGTGAGGAGTTCTTTTTTGCCGAAGCTTAAAATTCAATTTTAATACATATATAATATGTCAAACAACATGTCATTCATGTTTTAGTATCAACAAACTTGAAAACAATTATTATTCTTGCGTCAAACACCAGTTTAGCACAAAATTATTATAATGAGAATACGAAGAATTCCCAAAGTTATTTTCTTGTTTGCATGCTTTTTGATTTTTTAAAGAATGAACGATTTTTTGAACTTCATATTCAAGTAAATTTGAGTTTTGAGGTTTACTTTATTTTCTAACAAGCAAGGATAAGTAAATTACCCAACCCAGCAAGGAGGCGCACGAGGCGTGAAGCGCATCGAAGCGCCCAAGGCACACGCCTCTTGAAGTGGGCTTTGCCTCACTCAAACGAGACGTTTTCAACCGAGCCTGAGCTCGAGGCGCACAAGGCGCAAAGCGAGGTGCGCTTTTTAAAACTAAGATCGCGGCCAAGGCGCATGCCTCTTGTATGGGCTTTGCCTCACCTAGCTAAGGCATTTTCAGTTGAGCCTGAGCTCGTGGCGCAAAGTGAGGCGCTCTTTATAAAACTAAGCATCAAACCAAACACCCCAATAAAGGCATGGGACATACTCTGTACAGTCTTGTCTCAAGGCTTTTGCTACATATTTCATTTTGAATTGTCCGACGACTTTTGCTAAATTTTCCATTTTAGTGTGTCCCATAAAAGTCATGACCAACCCTCCTTCTTTAACTCGCATCCACACATTTAACTTAACTTTTTATGTCGTTCACACATTTCTCCCACTTCCCTGATAATAGTTTGTACATTTCTATTTTTAACCATGGTCAACACTCTTTCTTTAATTATGACCCACACATTTAATTTAACTTATCATATCATTCACACAATTCTACCACTTTCCCAATGAATCACACCTTTTTAACCACATTTCTCCCTTTTCTAGTTTTCCACAAAGATCATACTTGTGGCAATAACACGGAACAGAGGGAAATATTATCCGTTAAAAACCCTAAGACATTCTTCCGAAGTCTAAATCTTGTCATAAACAAATGAATCTTCCAAAGACTCTACCCCAATAAATTTAAAAAAATTCGTCTTCAAACTCAAAATTTAAAGCTAAAACTGTTGCTAGTTTGCTACTCGCTTTTCATGTATAGTAAAATCGACATAAATATCAATTCATGAAAAATGAGGAAAATCCTAATTTAAGTGAACCATACCGAGAAAGATTTGGATGCATTCATTTGCTTCAACGCCGGAATCTGAAACGCAAATATAGACAATATAATTGAAAAAATGGTGAAAATGACAAAAATTGGTATCAAAATATTGAGAGGAAAGTAAAAAGAAAGCTCACCAATTGCAACAACTGAAACTCGGCGTTTCTTCTTGGAATCGGATGTTGAATCGGTTGATTGTTGCTGTTTCTGACCCATTTTTAGGGTTTCTGAGATTTTAGGGGAAGAGTGAAAAATGGAAATGCAAAGGTATAGGCGGGAAATAATAGCAGGAAATTTATGTGGGATCTCTCACTTCTTGTCATGTGCGTCACACGTGAGTTTTTTTATGAAATTTTAATTTTAAAAGAAAATTTAATATTTAACCTATTTGTAACTTACATGTTTCTCTCTATTGGAAGGTTATTCTATTTAACTTATTTGTAAGTTGCAGGTTTCTCTCTTGGAAGACCATTTTCGAGTTAGGGGACTATTTGATCGCATTCTCCTTTATGGGTATGAGTTGTCGGCGTTCTTCCCTCCCCAGATCCTGATCATAGATTTCTATTAGCGAGATACACTGAGTATGATGATGATGATGAGTTTATATTGAACAATAGCTTATTTTAATGTAAATAAAGTTAAGTGGTCAAACTATTTAATGCTAATCTTTGATAAGTTCTAACTTCTAACTAAGTTGGTTTTTAAAAGGTTACTTTAGTTTTAAGAGCGTGCTCAATATTAAATTATTATAATCAATAAATTCAATCAACTATTAATTGTTAAATTCAAAAATGTTTTAATAGCGTATCGCTACGAGACAAAAACATATATACTGAATAGCATGGTTAAAACTAGAGGTGTTCAACGGGTCGGGTCGGGTTAAAATTTAAATGGGTCAGGGTGGACCGGGTCATGTCAAATGTTAAACGGGTCGGGGCGGGTCAAGCCCATTTAAATCCGACCCAATTTTACCCTTTTTGAAAAGTTCATAAATAATTTTTTTATTATACTTTATGGCCCGATGGATCGACCCACTTATGTATATAATAATATCATTTAAAAATATAAAAAAAGTGGTAATTTTTTCCCGCAATTAATACGTATAATTATTCGACCCGGCCCGACCCGACCCTTTACACCAAGGCCCGTTAATGACTCGCCCCATTATTGACTCGACCCGCTAATGACCCGTTAAAATATGACCCGACCTTTAACCCGTTGGGTCGACCCGCCCCATTAAACACTGCTATTTGACTACCTTTCTATGTAGGATTACTTTCAATCAAAATTCCACTATGAACTCCTTATTATATTCACTTTAAAAAAAAATAGAAAATGCAATTTTCATTAATTCTCATACCAATCAAATATATCTTAGTATATAGAAAAGGAAAATTAAAAAAAAAAAAAAAAATGGTACAAAGCAAGATAAAAGCCAAAACATTTTTTGCACCATAAAAGGTCCATATCCATAAACAACCAAAATTCTCAATTACACTACTTATATGAGATCAATTACATCCATCATAATAAAAAAAAAAAAAAAACCAAAATAATAACAATCACGATAATAGTTGCAAAATAACTTTTACGGTCGATGCAAAATCCCGCTGTTATATGAACAAGAAACCAAAAACATATACAGTACGGATATTTTGCTCAATACTCATCATCATCACATCGAGTATATCCTGCTCATTCAGCTATGATCAGAGGTCAGAGCCATCACTCCAGAAGATGGTTGGATAACGGCCGATCATATTCTTATCAAATGAGGGGTTGTTGCCCTTGCCCATGAGAACCCAAGCTTAGTACTCCAGAAGATGGTTGGATGACAACTGATCATATTCTTATCAAATGTGATAAAAGGGTCGTTGCCCATGAGAACCTAAGCTCGAGAATTACCTGCAAATGAAAACAAATACCAATACATTTTTTGCACTATCAGGGTCGATCCTAGATATTTTGAGGCTCTGAGCGAATTGGCACATTGGGGCTTTTTCCTTTGCAATTTATAACTTACATGGACCTTTTACGATCATTAATTTTACTTTTTTTGACATGAGGCCCAAGGCGACGACCTCTGTTGTCCAACCTTAGGGGCGGCCCTGTGCACTATACTAACGGCTAAAAAGGCGCTTGCAAGCCTTGACAACCCTAGACCCCACATGTTTTCTTCCATGATTATGATCTAGGTTTTTCTTCATCATACTCACATAACTTGTTTTAAATGACCCATTTCTTTCTAAATCATCATCATTATGATTATAATTACCATTAAAATCATGATTATCATTATGATCATCACTAATAATAATAGGTTGATCATAAATCCTGCAATATCTATCAGAATTAACAGATGAAGATCTCCTTATTGAAAATGCCCTTTTCACTACTTGAATTGCTCTTGTACTACTCTGCCTTTCAAGAGATATATTTTGATGATTATTTATCCCTTCATTATTGTTCTTTTGATATGTAGAAGAAATTGAAAAATTTCTCCTTAAAACTCCCCCATTTTTTTCATTATTCAAATTATGATGATCTCTATCATCATCACCATCATGATCATCATGATCATTATAATCAAGATCTCCATTTTTTTCATTTGATTCTCCAAAAAAGAAATCAACTTTCCTATTACTTTTAACTCTATGAATAATACTTGGTTCATGTTCATCAAGATGGGATTTTTTGTGGGTATTTTTTGATGATAATAAATCAAAATCCCCATCAAGAAAAAGGAATTCTTTGTTGGATTTTGATCTTTTTATGAATGAATTATTTCCCTTAATTTTGGAGTACCCTAGCATTTTTTTTTCCTTTTTTTGGTGGGTAGGAATTGAAGATGAACCTAAATTTGTGCAAAAAAAAAGAGTAGATGGAGGAAGTGAAAGCTGGAATTTGAGGGTGGAATGAAACAAAGAATTAGTACTAACTATTATTTATATAGTACAATAAAGAGTGAACAAGAGTTATGGTGAAGACATGGGAAGATTTAAACATACTAATGGAAGTATTATAAAGAAAATAATAAAATATCTTTTTATATTTAAGTTGAAGCCGTACAGGCAAGAGGAAAGAGAGGATTGATCTTACTTGGAGGTGAGAATTAAAATCTTATCACAATTGTTGAAAATAACAACATTAAACCATTATGACAACTATTATTCTCAGATGTTAGATTTTACATCACTATTTAACATGATATAGTGATAAGATAAATATAAAATTTAATGATATTTTAAATAATGCAATTAGTTTTAAGTTTTTACGTCTCCTATGGTACACAATGGAAATCCATCTTCATGTTCATTCAATCAAAAAGTACATATATAAAAATATAGTTTTGGGAGTGTTTGGCAACTTAGCTTATAATAACAGCAAATTCAAAATCAGTTGGTCAAATTAGTTATTAAAATCAACCGTCCAAACTAATTACTATAATCAACTATCATTCATTTGCCAAATACGCTCTTTATTATTATTTTCCTTTAATAAAAGTAGAAATGGGGAGTCTATTGTACACGAGGAGATCACATCTACGGACTATGAATCTAACACACATGTCTTGTCTGATATATTTTTGGACTCCATTGACTCTACCTAATTTAAATAATGCATATTATATGGGCAACGAGGGACTCGGTATGACTTTTCTTACATATATTGATTTCACAAGTCATTATAATTATTGTTCTTTATTTGTAAAACTTTCATTTTAAGTTTTAATCCATTATTTTCAATATTTTTATTATATAATGGGTTGAAGAGAGGTAAGAGATGTGTGAAAATCAAATTTAAAATCTTACATGAAAAATGCGGTATTTGTTTTAACTGAGACAAAACTCGATTCTCCGTAATGCTTATCTTGTAACAAGTTTCAAACAACATGTATCCTAGTAAAATAACAAAGAAAAATTTGTTACCACTAATGTCAAAGTCTTAATCTCCACGGTATGTGATTTACTACACATAACCCAAAACCAATCAATGCAAAAAACAATACCAACTAACTTACAAGAAGTAATATAATCCGGATACATCCTCATCCTCATCATCCTATCCAGTATATCCCGCTCATAGAAAATTATGGACAGAGTTTGGAAAGGAAAGGACAGCAGCAACTCATACCCATAAAAAAGGACTAGATACATCGTTATACAAATTTCATTTGTCACAGTTCAAGATATTTGGTTTGTAGATATATTTTGGTAGGAATCTCATTTGGAAGAAATTTTGGGATTTAATTCATTCACAGGATAACTTGTCCAAACAACACAAAAAGAAACCTCAGAACAGAATTTACATTACCAACATTGCTCAACCCCAAACAAAATTCATGAATTGGCAAAACTCTAACGGCCCGCTTAGTAGATGGTAGTAAATGGTGGTAATGAGAATGAAAAATTAGTGTAATTTTAGTTGTAAAAATCTCTTGGTGACCTTGATGCCCATGCTTGTTCGACTTCAATCATCTCATTTTCTACGTAAAATTCATTCCAATGCATTACCATTGGGAGATGTCGTATTAGGTGGTAATGAAAATCAGTAAATAATTTTTTTTAATCAAAGTTTCATTACCATGGGAATGATATGGAACTTTTAATGAAATTTTACACTATAAATCATTCTCATTACCATCAAATTAGTTCAACATATCACTTGATCTCACCATGAATAATGAACTCCAAAACATCGATTTGTGGCGACAAATAATCATGTACTCGTAGAAAAGACGAACATATATTTGACTCCTCAGTCCCTTAGAGTTTGCTACGTTGTAATTTTTTATGTAAGAGCTTTTTAAATCTGATGTAAAAACTTAAAGGGACTGAGAAGTAATCTAAATACATCATTATCAACAACTCAATATCCCGCTCGAAAACATAGTAAAAAAATGCAAGTCAATCAAGATGCTTTTATGATGACTTCAAAAAAATAAAAGGAAAAAGAAAATGCAACTCGAACAAAGATGACATGTTTGGACAAGTAAAAAGATGCTTTTATGATAAAAAGACAAGATAATCATTCATAGATCAAACAAGTGTATAATGAACATAATTATTGATTTTGGTACCAAAGTCAAACTATTTGACTGAAACAGATCAAACAAGTGTATACACATCATATTTAATACTCCATTTATAATTCTACATGCAAGATGTGGCATATGCTTGGAACACAAATATTTACTCCCTTCTAAAATACTCTCTACATTTCTATTATTGACACTATTCATCGTTTAAGTTTATCTTACTTATTGTGACTAATATGTAAAATATAGTCAAGTGAGATCTTGTTTAAATTGTCTAATCGCATACTTTCATAATATTAACTTTTTATAATTTTTACATGTGTATAGTTCAATATAAAAATTATCAAAATAAAGCATTGGATTGCGTAAAAAGTCAAATGTAGCAAGTATAGTGAAACGAAAGAGGAAGTATATGCCCCGTACATGTGATTACACGCATCTATGAATCACAAAGTCAACTAAAAATGAGAATGCATCTACTAATCTGCACTGGTTCCAGGCCAATGATTCATGCATGAGAAATGAAAATGCATCTAGGAATCCAAAGTACTCCTCTGTCTTATGAATTTGCAACAAGTGTAATTTATCAATTTATTGAGAGTTTGAGAAAAAGCTACTCTGTTAAGATTTCGGAAAAATGGATGGATGAGAATAAAAGTATAAAACATAAGTTAATGCATGGATGAATATTAACGAGATAGTATGTTGGGTCTTGGCCAAAATAGAATTATAGCAAATGTCATGACTCATGAGACAACTAAAAACAAAAATATTGCAAATTCTATAGGATGGAGGAAGTAACTTCTTTAACAGCGTTAGCAATGCTGAATAACTCAATACTTTTGAATACTTTTGAATAACTCAATGATCCACCTTATTTTCTCATTTCTAACTCAATAACTCATACTGAATTACTCAAATGCTCCTCAAAACTTGTCTTGCCCGATTGTGCGATTCGTGTGGCACAACCACATTGGTTCCTGTTTTGGAGAGCCTCTCTATCCGATTATCTCCAAAGTTTTGGGAGGATATTGTTATAAATCGATATTGGTCTTACGAGGGGTAAAATAGTAATTAAAATATTAAGAGTAACTTGGGGAATAAGATAGCTGTGGGTGGTAGTTTTTCTATAAATAAGAGGATTGAGAGGCTCATTACAATCATGAATATTGTTAAACACTTAATGGATGGGTTTTACTCATTTTAGGAGATCTCAAGCTTCTCGAATTGCTTGATCTATCTTTTATTACTTGTAATCGTTCTATAATCATCAATCTATTAGTATAATTTCTCTTTTGTCATTTTACTATTCAATATCTATTTTTCTGTTTTGGTCCATAAAATCAGTTCATAACAGATATCAATAATGGTGAGCGAACCATCTAGTTCCCATTGTTGATGTTCTAAAACTTATGCGAAATGCACATTACTAGAGAGGAACACTTGTGTATTATTCATGATATTGGTTTCCAAGAAAAAAAAGAAAGAGTATAAAAGAAGCATTTTGTGGTTCTCATGTTGGTAACATTTGAGCGACCTCAAATCAAATAATGACCTCCCAAAAGTTATCTCATGAATCCCAAATTCCCAACTGCTCATTATCAGACTAAAAAATATGTTTTGCCAAGACAATTGAAAGGTTACACTAGAAATACGGGATGGCTTTGCAACTTCTAAGATAAGCTTCAAAACTAGCATAATTGGGTATCCATGGCTATATTAAAATCCAATGAAAAGAAAGTGAAGTACCATCAAAATTGATTAAAGGGCATTGATCATCCTTTTCATTTCAGCAGATCTGCGAGGATCTGGCTCATCGATGGCCCTCTCTGTCAGCACATGCTTGATCCAACAGACTTTCTAACCTGCACTCATGTGAGGGAAAATTGTAAGAGCCAAAGTAATTTCAAAACTAACAGATATGAGAAAACTAGTAATATGGTAATTCATGTCAATAACAAACTGATGATTCATTATCCAACATGGGGGGAAACGAGGTACAAGAACTAAAGACCAATGGAACCTATATTGCATTTAACCACTCCTGAGTGGGTTAGAGCCAGCCCCTGTATTCTCACACAACCTTACTCGGCTTGTAGCTTCATTAGCAGACTAAAGTCTATAAAGAACAATTGAGAATTGAGATAATGATTCACTAAAATTTACTATTTCCTAAAGCAACATTGCTAACCTGGTAAATTCCTTCAAATAGATTGATCAAAGTTCAAACACATCACTCCTGTCCTCAAATCATCTTGTTTACAGTAAAAGGACTAACTGAAACATTTATAGGTCTTGAAGAATTATACAGCTAAGAAGTGATGATAAGTGCATGTCACGCTCACAAATTCTTCAAAAATTCAGAATCTTATCACACATTTCCAATGTACTCAAATTTTCATAAAAACTCCCACAAAATTTGAACCAAATTAACGTGTCCAACCCATGTCTGAGAATTTAGGGAATCAAGGGTGCAATATAGGTACTTGGTGGCAGTTGATGAAGGGAAGAGTTCAAACAATAACGCACATTGCAACATATTAATAGCAGATAGTCAGACACCAACAATTCAGTAAAACAACCAATTTTGGATAAACATTAATCAGTTTAAAATCAACCCAAAATATCAATATCAACATCCAACATGATTGTTGTCTGATTAACAACAATACGTCCGTTTCAAGTTTCAACCATGATTTCCTACAGATAAATGAATTAACGAACAGAACAAAATTAAAGAGGAAAAATAAAACGTACAATAAACAAGAAGTTTAACATCATCAAGGACTTCTATCAACCTCAAGGAAGTGCTCGAGATGGTTATGAACTGATGTAGAAGCTGCAGCATTTGCAACTCCTAGGTTGTGTTCTGATTTTGCTGATGCCAATGTAATTCTTCCGCAAAATCTTCTCAAATACATTTAGTATTGTATCAATGTAAACCCTAATTTTGATTGCAACGAATTCAGCAAGTGATTAAATCAAAGAGTTAGGGGAATTGGAAATAGTTCGAGAAGAAGTAGAATAGGTATAGGACGTTGGAGTTGTAATAATCACAATTTTTATTAATAACCAGGAATAATTTAAAATTTCTCTATTTAATTTTCATGAAACATCAGTTGTACCATTTTTGTAATAGCATTTACTCCCTCCGTCCCTATGAGATAGTAGCAAAGAGAAAAATGGTGAAAATTAAGAATGTGGTAATAAATTAAGAGAGAGAATGAATTGTGTGGATGAAATTAAAAGAGAGTTAAAATGTATGGATGAGATTAAAAGAAAGTGATGGGCCATAGTTCAAAAATAGAAATGCTGCAATTTAAGTGGAATAGACGAAAATAGAAAATGCTGCAAATTCATAGAGACGGAGGGAGTAATATTTACTTAGAAGATGTTTAATTCATCAATTTAACTTTTAATGTACGATTAACTTATCAACGTTCTTAGATATTGTAATAATTTTATTTCCATTCAAATTATTGACATTACAAAGTTTAAAAGGTGCATTACAATTTACAAACACTAATAAATAATTCAAAAGGTGCATTTTATAAGCTCAAAAGGTGCATTTCATAAATGCAAAAGGTGTATTTCAAGCACTAGTACATATCCATTTAAATATTACAATATTTAAGTACATTGATAAATTAATCGGTTAATTTGAAGTTGAAATGGTGAATAAACATTTGAGAACAAAAATTGGATGCTACCATATAGAAAAATCTTACAAAATGATGAATCAGATGGAAATTAACAGGAACTTAACAGAAAATGCTACGACAGTTAAATAATGCATAAACTGAATATTATCATGTGGAAAAATCATACAAAAGTGTTACCGCTTGCGTTTTATAAAAATTAGAAGTTATCATGTGGAATTTCCCTAATTTTAATGTGCTTACTATAATGCACCAAGATAATCTTTCATCTATATAATAAGTTATTTTGCAAAAACAAAAATAAAAAGTAAATACAAAATTAAATTATTTAAAATTTCAAATTTTTAAAAAATATAAAATATAAATCAAGTAAGTTTATTTTTTATTTAAACTTTTAATTATTAATATTTGTATCTTTTTAGCAAATGTAAAAGCATGTCACTAGTTGAGCAACAATGTTCTTGGGTGAATAACCCTAAAACTAGTAGTATTATATATGATTTATCAAATGTTGAGATTAGTGTAGGATAATCAGAAAAAATATTAGTTCATTTTTTAATTCTTATTAATAGTTAATTTTATCAACAATTTGTTGTAAATTAGTTGTTTTGAATTTCTAATTAGATCATTTAATAAATATTAATATTACATGGTTTGAATTTTGACCAAAATATCTAATACAAACAAAAATGATCACTACTATTATTAGTTTTTCTCAACGTAACATAATAGTGATTCCAATTTAAATTTTTGAGAATTAAAGTTGTTATGAAATGATAAAATTTTACTATAATTAATGAATAATTATAGGGTTAGTTGACAATTGACTATTAGTTCACTTAATTAGTCCATAGTAATGACTGTATTATTATATTTTGAAATAAGCTATTATTAAGAAAATATATAGTAAAATTATTTGATAAATATTATCCTCATTGATCAAAAAATAAATAAATGGAACAAAAACCAAATGTTTATTAATAATGATATGAGTGTTTTTGGTTTTTGTCAACGAAAAATTACCGTGAATAATGTAATTTTTTGTTAATTTTCCTACAATAATACTAACTATTGATTAATTATAAATAATGGAGTACCAATTTAAAAAGGTGTTTTTCTAGAAAATCCCTAACATGTTAAAAATCAAACTATATGTGATTACAAGACAAAAAAATTGAAATATTAGTTAATAAACTAAAGTTGGTATTATTCTACGAAAATACCACACAAAGTTGGTTTTATTCATAGTTTATTAATAGTTGGTATTATTATAAAAAAATTAACAAAAAGTTGTATTATTCACGGTAGTATTTCCTTTGTGAATTGTGATATGATTATTTTCACTCATTATACCAAAAAGTGGCTCAATAATTAGAGTATCTGCATGTGGAGCAGAAAATTTGGAATATACAGAATATTGAGAGTGATGTTTACCTTTGCCCTAAAAAAAAGTTTGAAAATTAAATTAGTAAATAAACAATTAATAACCATTGTTACACTCACCAGTCACCAGTCACCAGTCACCAGTCATCTCTCTCTCCCTCTCACTTTAAGCTTGGCAAAAATGGCGTCGCCATCGATGACCATGCCCATAATCACCTCCATAGCTACCCACCTTCATAAATCTTTCTCTGTCCAATCTCCTTCTTCTGCTTTTTTCCCTTTCAAATTCTCTCCATTCGTTCCAGGTTCTTCGTCAACAACCAGGTTTACCTTTTTTTTCTCTCCTTTTTCATTGTTCAAAATGTGTAAATCTTTTTTCTGAAATCTTGAGAATTTTGCAGGATCATGATGTCTATTAATCAATCACATCTTCCACTTCCTGATGATCATATAATTGTGAGACCCTTTTTTCTTCCTGTTATTGTTTTTAATTGTTCTAGCAAGTTTCAATTTTACCATTACAAAAAAACATAAAAAATAAAAAAAATAAAGTACCATTACAAGATTTTAGCTTCAATAATTCCACATTTTATTCTTTTATGCCTAGTTTTTAAAGTGTTTTACATTTATTTATTTAATTTAGTTGATGTTGACAATGTTGTTGTTTTACATGATACTTAATGTGTAATATACGAAGTCTATCCAATCGATTTTCACTAGAATGGCAGTAAATTTCATGAATGTAGTTTTGGATTATTGCAGCTGCAAAATTGGTTGATGTAATGAATGTGTAGTTAGGATGAAAACAATCAATCCTGCAAGGAAACGTCCCAATTAATGGGTTAATAACAAAATCACAGAAATTAAGAAATCTAATGCAAGGACACACAATTCGACAACCTCAAAAAATTTATCGAGGTTCATTCAGTGTGGGCTATGTCCTTCCTTTAGTATGTTGATGAATTGATATGTCAAGTTTTATAATGAACTTTAATGGAGGTATAACAATAGAGTATTCTAGAGTGTGAGAGAGTTAGGGCTAAAGGTGAGAATTACAATTGAGAAGAATGGTATGTGAATGTAGAATAGTATTCAAATTTTATTTTTGGAGTATTTATAGCTTATACCCCAAACACACATACATGGGTTAAGAAGGAAAGCAGAGCAAGGCGAAAAAACCAGTTTCGCACTTAAAAGCCAAGTCGGCTTTGAGAAGGCCACCCTAAAAGCCGAGTCTGCTTGTACTTAAGCCCAAAACGCTACTTTGATTCATTAAAAGCCGAGTTAGCTTTTGGCCGACTCAACTTTTCACTTATGAACCCCCAAAGCTTCAAAACTACCTCATATGCATAATTGGCTGACTTAGCTCTTTAAGCTAAACCTCATACATAGCCAATATATTCCCGATGCCTATACACAAGCCACCAAATGACTAAAAGAAGGTTACCGGTATTTCTTTACAACCCAAGTAGAACACTCCTTTATTTCATGTGTGATGAGGGAGGGGAGAAGGATGTGAACTTACCACATACCAGTATTAATGTTGCGGCTCATTGCAGGTGGGTTGTGGGGGTGCATCCATGGACTATTTGGTTTTGGTGGATGGCTTTCCTAAGCCTGATGATAAGATCAAAGGCACTTCCTCCAAGGTACTTTAATTATAGTGTATGAGCTTGAATGACTTTTTTGATCTTATGTTTTCTTGCAACTTTGTTGTTATGAGTTAAAATAAAGTTCTATGAATAATGCTCTATTACCCGTGGTCTGCGCATGTTTTTGCTATAAAGATTGAATTACTCTTTACTCCGATGATAATGTAACTGCGTGGAAGTCACCCCACGTACACCAAATTATTGTTCAACTTTGGTGCATAGATTTCCTTTTCTCTACATGCATGCATATATGATGCCATGAATCTCTTCTTTTAAAGCACAATGTTGCTTGAAAATTGCCTTTTGTTTTTCAGAATTTTTCACTGCCTAAATTTTGTAGCACTACTGCACTAGACTATTGTATTTGGAGAGAAATGAGGACCTAAAGAAGAGAATAAAGATTCTCTTATTAGGTTTGGCCATTAATGTAACCCTTAGTGTTTAGATACTATGTCTATTTTAAAGAACGTTTAACATTGAATGCAAGTGAGTTTTAAATGCTTATCTGCGAATCTTATGTTATGTCCAATCCTGAAGGAGACTAAAAGATTTCTTTGGTTTGGACTATCTGTACTATAGTAAATGCTCATTGATCATCCGCACTTCTTATGTATAGGAAGTTGCATATGATGTTTTTGATCCATGTTTAAGGCTGAGTACTTTCGACATCACTAACCCCGTTACCTAGTGACTTTGAGGCAATGCATTTTTGTGTTTTTATGCTGTGGAACTTATGAATTTTTTTTGATTGGTAATTTTTGTAGGTACAAGGGGGTGGTAATGTTGGTAATGCTTTGACGTGTGCTGCTCGTTTGGGTTTAAGACCGAGAATAATTGCCAAGGTCTAGGACTCCCCTACTTTATCTTACATGTCTTTTTCTTTCAAGATTTTTCATTAGGAATCAAAAATCTAAATTCCAGACACTTGTTGGCTCACTCACCTTAATTACTAGTTATCAGGTTGCTAAAGATGCTGAAGGAAGAGGCATGCTAGAAGAGCTTGAAGCTGATGGTGTGGATACTTCTTTTGTAGTGGTGATTACTTGCTATGTTACATGGAAATTTTAATAAGTTTCTTTTTTACATGCTAGTTTTATCCTGCTTGCTTCAGTTGTAAGTGTGTTAAAATAAAATTTAATCAACTTAGGCTTCTAAAGATGTGTTCATAACTCCTTTTCTAGCTTTAGGCCACTATTTTTATCTTGAACAAGATATAAACTTGTTATTGAAGTTGCATCTATATAGTGTTAGGATAGTTTGAGGAGTGGGCTACACCGTCTAACACTTAAATCGCCATACAGTCTACTATCCCTTCACCTTGTTTTTTACGGATTAAGCTTACTCCTATATGTCAAAGAGTCTTAATTTAAGAAATATTTACTTACATATGCAGGTTTCTAAGGAAGGCCGTTCAATGTACAGTTATGTCATTGTTGACAGCCAAATGTGAGATTCGTGCTTAACTTTGCACACATAAAATTAGTCATAACTATTAGTTTCTGTCTTCCATTCTCTCATTTTTCCTAAATACATAATTCACTCTTTGATTGTGTTTCTACTTTCTATATTTCTGCTGCTTCTTGTTCTCTTTTGTATGATTATTTGATATAAATCTAAAATTCTTCCACCCTTTTCATTCTCATTTTGATATTTGGAAACCGTTGTACATGTGTTAAGTGTGAGCTTTTTCACATGTGCCAGGAAAACCCGAACTGCTATTTACTATCCAGGATATCCTCCCATGATGCCTGCAGACTTTTCAAGCACAAGTTTATCGTCTGCTTTAGATGGGGCAAGGCTTGTCTATTTTGATGGACTCTCACTGAAAACGGCTTTGGTTATTGCAGAAGAGGAAATTTTTTTGCATCCTCTCTGAGTTCTTTTTTTCACTTAGTTTCTATTTTTGTGTTGGGGTATGCATAATTGATTAGAAAAATATTGGTTTTTCCTTTTCATGTCTTACTTGTATTAGTACTCCGTCCGTTCAGGTTGTATTTTTGAATTTAGATCCCTTGGCTATTTAAATTTCTTGTGAACTCTGAGGAATAAGATATTGCTGCTTAATTTTGTTTTCAGGTTGCTAATCACCTATTATCTTTTGCTATTTTAATGTTGACGTGGAAAAACCCAGGTGAAGAAAAAGACTTTTTTGTTTCTTATTGACCTTTATAAGCTACTTGACTTTTAAGTTTCTAGATGCCCCGTGCCCCCTCAGATAAAGCTGTTCATAGTATTTAATGGCTTCTGGTTTCTTTGCCTTCAGAATCAAGGGTTGTTTGAACAGTTTTCTAAAGGGTCTTTAATCATTATCGTTATTGAGATTTATTAATGTCAATCATATTTGATCCTATTGTTTAATGTTGTTAATATTATTGTGAAATACTTGCTTTGTTTTTCTAGTTGCTTCATCGTACAATGGCACAAATAATTAAGATATTGAAAATAACCTCATTATAATTGTAAGGGTAAAGTTGAGACCGTTATTTTTGGACTTTCATTGTGTGTTGGTGCTAACGGTGTTTTTAGATTCTGGATCTGCCCCTGCCTGAGGGTCATAATAGTAAATTGGTTTTGACAGACCTACACTATGTTTCTGTTGCAGGCATGTTGTAGAAATATACCGATTCTGGTTGATGCAGAAATGGGAGAGGAAGGGTTTGACAAACTTTTGAATATGGCGAACTATGCTGTTTGTTCAGCAAAATATCCTCAGGTGAACACTGCCTTTCGTATGGCAGCAACTTCTCTACTTAGACATGCTGAAATACTATTTATTTCCCAAGAGATGTACTCCTGTTTAGAGATGACTCCGTGAAACAGAGCAAATGAGATGATGTATAATGTTAAGACTAGTTCCCAGGGTAACATACTTTTTTTTTCTCTTGCTATAATAGGCGTGGACAAAGGCACCATCTATGCCAAGTGCACTTGTTTCTATGTTGATGAGATTGCCAAAGTTGAAATTTGTGATTGTTACTCTTGGTGAAGAGGGGTGCATAATGCTGCTAAGAAGTCATGACGGTGAGTGAATGCTACAAAGATTCATTATGTGTCCATTATGTGTTTCGGTTTTTTGATTTTATCTGTCCATAAATATGCTTGATCTTTGCACATTGACTTTGAGATGTGCACATCAATTGAATTTTCATACAGTGTCATGGATAACCTTATTTTATTATCTTGCAGTAGATGATACTCAGTTAGAAGTGATGAATGTGGACCAATGTTTAGCTTCATTAAACCAGAGGAAAGACAAATATGCAGCAAATCCAACTTGTGTTTCATCGGTTAGTTCTGAACTTCTGATCATATGTGTATTTATGCTTTTTTCATGTATTCCTAACTTTATTGATCAATAGTATCTATTTTAAGTAAGGATTAGGTTGGTATATGAACCATTTAGTGATAAGAGTAAATAAATAGTTCATGTGATGATTGTCATGTAATTATCGTCCTTGAATTTTATCTTCTAAGGTTTTGTTCAGTGTAACATAACTCGCCAGCTAATTTGCATTTTGAATTCGTAATTCGCTCAAAATCGCCCAAATAGTCCAAAATCTATCATAAATTGTTTTTTTTATTCGCATTTGCAAGGAGATTAGCGGATCACATGACACTAGTCTGATGTAAGAATGAGTTTGAGTACAAGAGCGCCTATTATTATTGCTCACTTGCCATGTAATTGTCCTCACTAGAGAGCTACTCTAGGACTGACAGAACATTTTAGTGTCATGCTCTTATGTTTATCATACGGTTATCTTATTCTGATTAGATGCATTTTTCTTCTCTTGCTAGCCAATTTTGAAGCTAGAAGCACCTGGAATTGGAACTCTTAGCGGAAGATTGCTTGTGGGAACAGCTGAGAGGATACCCCACTTGGAGCTAGTTGATACAACCGGTGCTGGTGACGCCTTCATAGGAGCTGTTCTTTATGGTACGTATGTTAAGTGATCGCTTTCATATTTGAGAAGCGTTCTATCGTTTTCAAAAGGAACATGCTCTAGCTTTTGTATGTTAATTTTTGTCGTCTATAATTTATATAATTCTTCATCTGATCGGAGGGATGCCACTATTTTGATTAATTTC
The DNA here is from genome assembly GCA_019425755.1 of Amaranthus cruentus. NCBI lineage: Eukaryota > Viridiplantae > Streptophyta > Magnoliopsida > Caryophyllales > Amaranthaceae > Amaranthus > Amaranthus cruentus. Next base: position 13,029,471 of record CM033465.1, on the reverse strand, counting down.
TGCCTTGCAATAGTGGTTCCATAGTATAGTTAATGGCATTCTGAGTGTTTATTTTGGGCTTGTTCTTCCCAACGTATTTTCAGCTCAGTTTTGTCGTTGCCGCATTTTCATTTCTCTTTCAGTTCAGTTAATAGGCCCTTGCTATTGTTTCTGAACCATCTGAGTAATACTCCCTTACGTGTCTTCAACCCGATCTTCATCGTTTTAACCATCCTCGTCTTTCTTTTCTAGCTCTGTGTACGGGTATGCCACCAGAGAAAATGTTGCCATTTGCTGCTCGAGTGGTGAGTGACACTTTCATCGCCCATACAAGGAACTACGTTTAGGAATAGACATAAAAACCTTTGTTTAGAAGAAAATTTTAAGCTAATGATCTTGATTTGGTGGTATCACCTTAGGCCGCTGGTTGTTGCCGAGCATTCGGAGCTCGTACAGGGCTTCCAAATCACACAGATCCGCACTTGCAATTCTACCTGGATCAGAATCGTAATACATCATCAGCATGAAGTATGGCGCTTGTCAATTCTCCATCGCATGAGATCTCTTCGCACCTTTTGGTAATCATTGCTTCATGAATCGTTCAAGACTTCGTTAATAGGTCGGTTTCTGATCCTTGGTAGCTTGACAGTTTCGTGGCTGGTGGTGCTCGTTCAAGTATTTTTGATGATATTGACAGTGAGTTTGTGCCATGTAGTGAGGTAGAACTCAAAATACTAAATTTTGAAAAAACTAGTAGAATTTCATCGAATCGGCTGAATTTGACTTTTTTTTTTCAAACAACTGTAGACTATCTGATCCTTGGTAGACTTGTGTTGTCACTTTTTTCATTGTGTCGTTACTCCTTTTGACTTTTTACCTTCGGATTTTATCTCTCTTAAATAGACTATCTATGCTTAATCTCAACTACTCTTATTTGTGCATCAAAGCAATATGAAAGGTGAATTAAACATCGGTTGTGCAGTGATAACTAATTTTATGCTACATTTCGGAAATTTTCTTAAATTTAATGATTAATTAAATAGGTTATATCTTCAAGTACATACTTTGATGTCCGAAGGCGGGATGTATATCTAATGTCATTGTACCTAACAAAGGGCAAGTCCTACGCAAAACGCAAAACGTGCAATTCTACTTAGGTATATTCGCACATTTTATGCGACTACACATACACTCAAGTAAAGTCGTATAAATAATAAATCGTGTGACTCTATCTAGGTGCAGTCATACGAAACAACTTAGGTATAGTCACATATTTTATGCAATTTGACATTTATTTAGAAATTCACATAAAACAAATATCGAGTTTAATGAATTAAAATCAATGCTTTTTTAAGGTTAGACAAAATTGAAAATTTCATAAAAAAAAATAACGACTAAAAGGAAAACATTTCGACAAGAATGGGTTAAAAGTTTACAATTACATGTAGGTGGTGAAAGGGATTTATCATTGCCAGACTTGCTTCACAAGTCACAGCAAACAAACAAACAAAAAGAATACCAATTTTAGGGCACATTATGGACCTTCTTTTTGGAACTACTGTCAGAATTATCTGATACCAATCCAGCACGCTTTTTCTTTTATATATTTTCTCCTTATAATTTACTTGCTATTATTGTATGGACACAAAAATTAAAAGATTTTTTGTGCAATAATGAGCAGTAGGTAGAAAGTGGCTTTTTTGGAATTTTTTAATATTATTTGTTGAAAAATAAAAAAGAAAAATAAGAGTAATTAGATATAGAGTAGGATAAAAATAAGAGTAGGTATAACTTAATGATTGGTTTTTTACTAAAAAAAGGACATGTAGCAAGTAATATAAAATTTTCCAAAATGGAAAATGTAGCGAGTATTATGGAACGGAGGAAGTATTATACTTCCTTCGTTCCATAATACTTGCTACTGAGTGCGACATGTTGTGTGGGAAAATGTCACTGTCAATAGTAAGTATTATGGAACGAAAGAAGTAGCAAACTAGTTTATAAACTCGTGCAATGCACGAAGTTTGTTAGTATAAAAATACCTATAAATAAAAATTTGATGCAATTGCATACTGTGGCGAATATGATTTGAATAGTGTCCCACCGTCACATTTTAACCTTTAAAACCGATTTCACTTGTCAAAGCTCTACAAAATCGACATTTGTAATTTTTCTATTATTTAAAGTATTGTATGATTATGATTGTAAGATTTTATCTAATAATTTTTTTTTGAAAACTTACCTAAAATATTTTAAATCATAATTAATGCAAAACTCTATATAATCGCCATGTAGAATTTTTCAGTTCTTTTATAATATTGTATGATATGATGATATGATATGATATGATGCAAAACTCTATATAATTGTCAATTGGAATTTTTCAATTTTTTATAGTATTATATGATATGATACTTCACCCATTACATTATCATTATGCAAAATTTTAGGGGCAAAGTTAAAAAAAACTTTGTTCAAGAACATAGTTCATATAGAATCTCAATATAGTAGTAAACTTTTAATAAGACAAATAATTACATATAAGATGAGTCAATTAGTACATCCCACAAAAGCCACCAACACCACCAAGGTAACAACCATTTCTAAGTTCCAACTTCTAAGAATTGCCAAAATACAAAAGATTACATTAAGAGTCAATTTCTAATACTCACCTAAAAGTAATTATAATATAAAATCCTAATATTAATTAAGGTCAAAATACAAGAGCCATTAATACAAAATAACTTGATAATCTTCTCACAATAAGCTATCAGCTTTGGAAGGCAGCCTTCTAAAGAAGCTAAAAATCTGAGGAGGCAATTTGCTCCTAAATCTTGGTGGCCTTAGGTAGTAAATTCCCGACAACGCGACCACAACCTTGATCGGAACCATATAGAATCCGATGGCAGCGAGCAAGCACAAGATCACGAACAAGAACGTAGCCCTTGGATCCCTCCAACTCAACAATGCTTGTAATCTTTCTCCTTGTGTTGCCATGTCTCCTACGACCGTTTGTATCCTCCCCGCCACACTACGAAGCCTATCGTATCTCATTCTCACGAGCTCTGGGTTCCTAGACGATGGAAAAGTATCGAACTCTTCATCGAGTTCATCATGGTACACGTTTTCAGCATGGGAAAGTCGTGTGTCCATATGAGGAGGATGTCGCGGTCTTGACTTGTACATCCACATCCCTACGAGTGCCATGTATATAAGCATTGTAGGGATTATGAGCTCGGGATATGTGACTAACAATACGAATACAATCACAAAAAACGATGAGTAAACAGGTCGTTGCCAAGACCGAATCGCCTCAGCCCAACGAGCCAGACCGATAAGACCTTGAAGCACGGCCATCAGTCGAAAGAAGTTTGCTTTGCTTTTCCTCATACTCCACATATGGGAGTCATGATCGAGCATGTATTCCACCACCTCTCGGCCCAAAGAGGGCTCAGCTCGACTAAATCGAGTAGCCACCACATTCATTGCTTGAAACCGAAGGGTTTCAAGTTGGTTCACCGATAAAGGATGCACGTAATGCATCTTAGGAAGTAAGGGCATTGTATACATATGAAGCATATTTCCAACATTTTCACAAGAAAATCTCACAGCTAAGTGAAGCTCACCCATTTTCTTCACACCAGAAGGGTGCAACACCAAAAGAGGGTATGAATGAGTATAAACCCTATCGGTTTCTAGTGTCGATAGCCTAATCCGAACCTTCCCAATACGAGAATCCCTCACCCCGGTACCAGCAATGTTCTTATCAATCCTACAATTGTCAAACACACCAATGGTTATCACAGTGCAAGGATCAAACACCTCCCAAGTATACTGCTCGTTCCATTTAGGCGAAACAGAATCGACCACAGTTCGTGTTCGAACCCATTTTTGACCGTATTTAGCCACACAATAAGCGTCAGTTGTCCCGCCTTTACCTTCCCTAATCTTCATAGGCATAAGCCCGGTTGCACCCAAAATACCCATCTCAAGAACACCAATATGAGGCTTCCAAAGCTGTTTAGCAGTAGGCCTAAGGTCACTACTATACATTGTGGCCTCATCTAAGACATGGTACCCACCATCTAGACTTGCCCTAATATGAACCCGAGACCCAAACCGACTTTTCGAGGGATCCGAAGAATTACTAAAAGAGAGGCTATTATGATGGTCAATGTGGAACCATTTTGAAGGAACTATCTTATCATCCCACCTTCTTTCAATGGCTCCTAAGGGTATGAGGAGACGGCCGACAACCTCCTCTCTACCGGGCATAAGCCGGTCCTCGATCGACACCAACAAACAATCCTCAAAAGGCTCAGGAACCACAAATATCAAGTCTTCATCCCAAAATGGATTGGAAACAGCCCTATTTGTACCAGGAGGTGAAATTTTAGTTCTTAAAACCTGATTTCCTACCTGAACTTTAACAAAAAACTCAGGATATCTCATTACAGAAGAACCCTTTTCACCTAACACAATATCTTGTGCTTCAATGATATTAACCCTTAAATACCATAACTTAGGAGAAAGATATACCTTTGATTTGATTGAACAAAGCCCATCAAGATGAACATTTGCTGCTTTTGAATGCCATGCTTCAGCAAATGCTTCATCAGCTTGAGTACCAAACCAAACAGATACCATAACTTCACCACATTTTGACTTATCCCCTCTTTTATCCTCCATTCTATGCCATTGAGGTGCAAGTTGACTATCTGGCGGGGCCCTCTTAGGAATTTCATTCAAGTCAAACCAAATTCTACCCAAAAACTCATCTTTTTCCTTCTCCTTAACAAAAACTTCCACCATTGATGACTGAATACAATCCTTAGAAAAGGCAAAAACTTGATCCCATTCAGCATGATTCGAACTAACCCTTTTTGTAACTCCTTTATAATTCCCTAACTTTACCTCACCCAAAACTTCCCCTCCCCCCATGACTGAAAAGTCTCTAGCTTTCACAATCCTAACATACAAATACTCCATTTGTTCAACAAGATCATAAGTTGAGCTAGTTTTATCCTTACTTTGTAGGCCACCACCCAAATGAGGACTTGTTTCTTTAAGGGAAAACTCATTAGACCCATTTGGGAAAATCCCCAAAACACCCCTCCCACCACCCACATTCCCATTCCCACCACCAGCCCCACCATTATTTTGAAGGGTAGTCACCACAACTGGCTTAATCTCACTAGGGTTCTTCCCAAAATCCCCAATTTTTGGCTGAAATGCATGATTCTCCTTCCTCCCACCATCATTCCCCACCATAATTTGCTCATTTTGTTGCTGAATCTGCCCCCCTTTCTTCTTCCTCTTCCCTCCACCATCATTTTCCACCATCGAAACAGAAGAATTACTAACATTTGAGAAATTTATCACTTGTTTTGTCTCAACCCCAAAATCTTCCCTACAAGAAACATAAAGTTTCAATGTAATCTCACCTCTAACATGGGAAAAAAGACTCCTTTTATCAAGGGTATAAAGTTGTGCCATTTCTTCACCTTCTTTTGCAATATTAGACCCAGAAATCCTAACTTTACCCAGAAAATTTCTACTATTACTTGAACTTTTTTCATTATAAACATTCACCTCTAATGTCCTGTATGGAAGATCAGCAACATCTTTAACATTGAAAATAAGTTTTTCATTCCAAACAGGATTTAGGTCTTTATACTTCACTTCAGTTTTTAATCTTTGATTATCAAAATCAACTTCTACAAATGGAGATGATGAACCTTCCCCATCTTTAGGCATTAAGTTATGTGCTCCTATTACTTCTACAACTAGCTTTTCTTTGTTGTGGTTGTTCATGGTGGCCAAAAAAAAAAAAGATTAATTCTTTTGAAATTTTTCCACTTTTTTTTTGGGGTTTTAGTGAGGTTTTGTTTGGAGAAGAAAAGAGAGAAAATGGAGTAAAGAAATGTAACAGTAGAGAATGGTGTGGAGCAGTAAGAATAGACACAGAAGGAATGCTTGTAACAGTAGAGAGAGAAATATATGGATTTGATTTCAAAAGATTTTGTAGGAGTAAAGTGAATGTGTCACACGCGCATGGTGGGATATATATTTGAACGTATATACTTCCTCCGTTCTTATTTACTTGCAATATAGTTGATTTCGGTACTATTTATTAAGCAAATTGACTTTTATATTGTCGGTAATCTATAAGTTAAAACATAGTCATGTGAGATCTTGTTTGAATCGTCTCGATTCAAAGTTTATTAATTTTGAGTTTTTATAATTTTTCGATATGTATAATTAGAGATTTTAACAAATTGGGGAGTGTGAAAAATCAAATGCAAGTAAATAAGAACGAAGGTAGTATGTTTTAAACAGACGCGATGATCTGATATTCGATGTTGTAAGCGAACTCGACTTAACTCGACATCTACATGAATTTAAAATTATTTAAAAATTAATGTGGATACATAATCCGATTTTGTACCGACTTGAAATATGTGACCCGAAATCGATCTGATGACCCGAATGACACCTCTGTATGAATGTGATCTTCCATGCGGTGACGAACAACGGAACAAGTACTGTTTATAAAGAGGGAGTTTTGCAAATGATTCTTATAGCGACTGATTTCACCAGTTGATTTTATTAATTGGTTTGACGAGCTGATTTTGAATTCGCTACTGTATATAGTTTGTTCAAAAACAGTTTATTCGTATCAATAAGTTGTTTCAATTAGTTAATTCACCAAGTACTGACACTAGCTAGTTTGATCAACCAACCTTCTATTTATATCAAAATAAGCTAAAATTGCTCAATAAACTAGTTTATCAACCCTAGAATTAAATTAATAATACTCCTGCATTTGTCCTAAAGTTTTGTAACACTATCTGCATCTGTCCTATAAAAAAAATGAAAAATTAGTTTTGTAACACTACTTAAATAAAAAATTATAATATTTCAAAAAAAAAAATATAAAAAAAATTATAAAACCTATAGGACAAAGAAGTACCCCTGCATCTGTCCTAAAGTTTTGTAACACTATATCCTACTTCCTCCTTTCTATATACTTACTCGCTACATTTCGTCACTATTCATTGTTCAAGCTTATTTTACATATTGTTAGATAAGTGTAGTTCAATATAATATAGTCAAGTGAGATCTTGTTTAAATCGTCTAATCGCATACTTTTATAATATTAAATTTTTATTATTTTTAGATAAGTGTAGTTCAATATATTAATATTCAAAATTATACATTAAATTACGTAAAAAAGAAAATGTAGCGAGTATTATATAATGACACATAAAATACTTCTTAGACGGTTAGACCCAAACGTTGTGACTTTTAAAGTCTTGGGCTTTTATTAATGACTCATTATGACATTAATGATACAGTCATAATGTCTATCTTGCCTTTTTAGGATTACACCTACTTTTGTTAGAGTTTCTTTAATATACTTTCCTCCGTCCATAATACTTGCTATATTTTTTATATTGGGAAATTTATATTACTTGCTACATTTTCTTTTTAGTAAAAAACTAATCATTTAAAGTTATACCTACTCCTATTTTTATCCTACTCTATATCTAATTACTCCTATTTTCTTTTTCATTTTTTAACAAATAATATTAAAAAATTCCAATAAAACAACTTTCCATCTACTACTCATCATTGCACAGTAACTCCTTAATATTTGTGCCCATGCAACCGTAGCAAGTAAATCAGAACGGAGGAAGTATATTGCAACTTCTACAAAATTAATTGTATTATGATTTTTAGTTTAATTTTACTTCTAATAATTAAGCTATAAAGTTTTTTTATAAGTAGAGTTTTAGGGTGAAATTGCAATATATATTTTCTTTATTTTTCATGTGTTTTTCTAATTTAAGATTTACATTTTTATTGATCTGTATGATAAAACATGTTTATGTAAGATTTATTAGATTTATCTTAATTAAACCATTTAGATTTTTTAAAATTATAATTAAAATTATAATTAAAATTATTTAACTTTTAAATTTGCATTAGCATCTGCAAGAAGTGAATGAAAAAATAAATGAAAACCGAAAGAATAACAATTTGTATGATGGTGAGTATGTTGTTTGAAAATAAGAAATGAGTATTGACCACTAATAATGAAAAGTCAAATTTTTATTTTTAACAAGATCCATCACTTTTTCTTTAATATTTTTTCAATTATTTCTGATATATAATCCGACTACATTAAGTTGTTATATTTAATTTTTTTTCATGTTTTAAGGTCGCCTAACTGAGAGACGGTCTCTCAACTCAATGGAATTTTGTTTAATACTCTCTCCTATTCATCCTAAATGTTTCAATTAGCTTTTTCACATTTATCGAGGTAACATTTTAACTTTTGATATCTCAAACTATTCATAATTAAAAATTATAGAAATTAGATATTAATAATCTTTGTATTGAGACGAATCAAACAAAATCACACATGACTTGTTTTAACTTATAGATTAAAAATAAAATACAAATTAAAAGTGATGAGTGAACAGTGCCAAAAAACTAAATTGAACATTTCCATAATACTCGCTACATTTTTCCATTTTGGAAATTTTCATATTAATACTTGCTACATTTTCTTTTTCGTAAAAATCAATCATTTAAAGTTATACATACTCCTATTTTTATCCAATTCTATATCTAAAACTCCTATTTTTCTTTTTCATTTTTCAACAAATAATATTAAAAAATTCTAAAAAAGCAACATTTTATCTACTGCTTATCATTGCACAATAACTCCATAATATTTGTGTTCATGCAATGATAACGAGTAAATCCGAACGGATGAAATATTATGAGAATATAAACTTGTTACGGTTTTTCACTTGTGTAGACATAATATGGTTGGGCGCGTGGAGGTATAAAAAGCGGAGGGAAGTGAAAAACCGCGCGTGCTAAAAAATGCAGAGTATCTTAAGTATCTGTGTAAAGAGACAATACTATTTCCTAGAGAGAGAAATTAAAAGAAGTGAGACTGGAAAAAGACCAGACCCGACCCGATGTACGAGGCCACTTCTTCCAAGAATGTTCGAAGCGCGTGCTTCACGGATCTTCATCTACAAAAAATACTCCTATTTAAAATACTTTATCCAATTTCCAAAAAAAAAAAATTTCCAAAAAAATATTTTATCCATTCTTATTTACTTGCAACATAGTTGACTTCGGTACTATTCATTAAGCATATTGACTTTTATATTGTCGGTAATCTATAAGTTAAAACAAGTCATATGAGATCTTGTTTTAATCGTCTCGATTCAAGGTTTATTAATTTTGAGTTTTTATAATTTTTCGATATATATAATTAGAGATATTAACGATTGAATTCGTGCATTGGGGAGTGTGAAAAAACAAATGGTGCAAGTAAATAAGAACGGAGGTATTAATTGTCTACTTTGATTTGGACATGGATTTTAAGAAAATGATAGTTGGGGTATGTAAATAATCGTAAGCGTGATAGTTGGAGTATGTAAGTTAGGTCTGTCAAACATATCAGATTGGGTCGGGTTCGGGTTCGGGACATGTATAGACAGGTCAGAAAACACTTGACCCAAACCCAACCCATTTAGTTAATTGGGTCGAAAATCACAACATTGACCCGACCTGCAACAGATCAGGTTGACCTGATTTCGATCCGCTTAACCTGTTTATAATATTTTTTTTCGTTTCAAGGTTTTTAATATTGATTAAATCTAATTTTTTAGACTTTAATTAAATGAATTATACAGGTTTTTTTCAGGTTTAAAATTTTCACCCGAACCAAACCCATTTAATAAACAGATTAGGTCGGGTCGACCCATTTAATTAATTGGGTCAAAAGTCTTAACCCAAACCCACGTATTTCGGGTTAGGTTCAAGTCGGATCAAATTTTGCCAACCCTAATTTAAGTGATTATAATAATTGAAAAGGTAATAGGTGAGGTATTCTAAATAATATAAGTTGAGGTAGTTAAGGGTATTTAGGTAAAAAATCTTTGTCAACTTGACTAAATAAGAAAAGTGGACAATAATTCTAAATAGAAGGGAGTATATTTTTTACTTTAGGATGGTTTATTTGAGAAACTATCATCATTATATTTTTTAAATATTGTAAGTAGGTATAAGAATAAGGTAAGTAAACATTTATACACTAAGTAACCATTAGGGATAATGTAAATAAATACTAAAAATACGATAAATACGTACTTTTCTTCAATGGGTTGAATTTAAGAAACAATTCTCAAAGAGACGAACTTTCAGTAAACTAGTTGTTTATTATACTTGTTATTGTTTGTGACATTTTTCCACTATACATGTTAGGAGTGTTCATTATCGGGTACCTGCTTAGTCGGGTACCTATTTTAACGACCCATGTCCCGACCCGTTCTATCCGAGTACCAAATCGGGTTGGGATTATTGGTATTATTGATATTATTTATCTTGATCTCAAATACTTGCTACATTATGATTATTGATATTATTTATCGTTCAAACTTATTTTATATATTGCGGCTATTATTATTGATATTATTCATTCTCTCTCTTCACTTATTACCACTTTCTTGAAAATGCACAAATTTCTCTTTGATTAATCTAAAGAAGACGGAGTATTAATTTTTAATGGACTTGACTGGAGATACGTCTATGAGAGAGACTAGCCGTAATGCCGTACAATTATTGGGCCAGCAAAAAAAAAAAAAAGGTGTTTAAAGGTTGTAAGCTCCGTGAAAATTTGAAATGAATAAGATTATAAAACAAAAAAAATCATCAATCAAGAGCCAAAACAAACTATTCCAAAAACTAAGCGTCTACTAGGTTTGGACAAAGGTTTGGAGCTGTTCGCAGTTTCTAAGTGCGAACAAAAGAGAAGATTTCAAAAAAAGCCTAGGTCTGGAGCTGTCGATTCTAAGTGACGACTAGGTTGACTTTAACGTTCAGCGTTAGTAGCTGCGAACATGTCAAATAGTCAGCGGTCATTCCACTTAGTAAGTGGGAGCGACGTTACTCATTTTGTAGCGTTATTAGCTCGACATAATTTTTGAAATCTTCTTCTTCGCTTATGACGACGATACTATCAAACAGCACCGCTTATTTTGAGATATAGTTGTTTTGACTTAACATGATTTTTTGTTTCACTATCTTATTCATTTCAAACTCTGTTAACTGTTCATGGATGTAGCGGATAGCACTAAAATTCTATCGCGGGCTCAAATATTCAAAAGTCGCCGCTTAGGCATATTTTTGTGCGCCATTTTAAAGCGGGACTCTGGTAGCGTCTTATATAAAATTTAAAACATAAATCATTTTATATAAAAGTACCTACCTCATCCGCGCTTTAAAAGGCGCATTCGCTGATCAGGCGCATTTAATATTGACCGCTAACAGAATTGTCTCTACCTATGATCTATAGAAATTTTGAAATGAATAAGATTATGAAACAAAAAAAATCATGGTTTAAGACCCAAAACAAACTATATCCAAAAATAAGCGTGTGCTAGGTTTGGATGAAGGTTTGGAGCTGTTCGCAGTTCATAAGTGCGAACAGAAGATTTCAAAAAGTTTCGAAATTACTGCGGTTAATAGCTGCGAAGCGAGTCAAATGAGTCAGCGTTCCCACTTAGTAAGTGGGAGCGCATTACTTCGCTATTGACGATTCTAGCTGCGACGATAAAGTCAACTAAAGTGCGTAGTTACTAGCTAGCGACCTCACTAAACTTTTGAAATCTTCGCTTCGCTGCGGAACTGCAACACTCAACTGCCAGTAGACTTTGGAATAGTTGTTTACTCAATGATGATTTTTGTTATAATCTTATTTATTTCAAATTTTCCTAATAGGGTCCATATCTCTATGGATAACAGCTCGGGGACTTTCCTGGGCCGAGACCCACATGATAGTAAGCCTAAAGCCCATTCACTTCAACCTTCAAACAGTTGTGTATATTTAAATGACTCAACCATTTTTTAGGTCGAAAAATTAAAAACCGCTTTCCTTAAATCGTTTACGGAGTAATTGATTCTCCTCCTACTCCCCCATACTCTGTTATAGTGTTCTCCCTTCAACCTCCATTCCAGAGACCATAATCCAATCCCTGTGTCTGCCTAGCCTCTTCCATTCGAGCCCTTCCTCAAGCCGTCAGCCGCCAACACCGCCGCAGTCCGGTAACCGCCACCCCTTGCCGGAAGCCATCGCCACCACCAAAGTACATATTATCTCCTTTTTCTTTCTTTCCCTAAATTTTATTGTTAATTTGTTATTTTGAATGTTGATTTTTGATTGTTAAACAATACCTCAAACCATATTTGTCAATCAATTTAGGGTTTTTGTTGAAATTTATTAGAGTTTGAATTCATTAGTAATTTAATTCTACATTTAATTTAGGTAACTTTTTTGAATTTCTAATTTCTTAAAATGAGAGTTTAGATATAATTGATTTAGGGTTGTGCGCATTTTGATTCTAAATTTATTGACATTATTGATTTTTTTTTTCTTGATCCCTCAACTTCCGCAGCTTCATTCTTCCATTGTTGAGGTTGTGATATTTAAGGGATAAAATGGAATTCAATGATTTGGATAACCCGTTTAAACAGTCAAAGGCTTCCACTTCAAGGTTTGCTCCGAAATCGTCTAGGTTTCAGCCGAAGACAAAGCAACCGCCAGTGAAACCTGAACCAAAACCCGAACCGGAGCGGGTGAATGTTAAAGAAGAGGATTCACACACTCTCTCATCTGTTGGAGATGCTAAAATGGATATTAATGAGGATTTTTCGGCAAAAAATGGAGGTACTACTGTAGAGTTAAAGGAAGAAGAGGAGGCGGGAGTTCCAAAAAGTTCCGTTGATATGGAAGAAGAAGATGTAGTTGTTGCTGAGTATGATGTGTATTTTAACCCTCCTGATCCTTCTTCTCAGGTAAGTGAAGAAATTGAATGTATTTGATTTTAAAAAATTGTGGTTAAAATGGAATTTGATATTAATTAGGGTTTAATATGTTAGTTGTATGTATTGCAATATCCACTGCGACCATCATGGCGTCCTTACGACTTGGAGCAAAGATGCACCGAGGTATACTAATAACTCTACTCAGTTTTTCTTTTCTTTTTTGTTGATTTTTTTGAATTGTTTTTGGTGTGAATGTATTGGTGAGTAGGTGAGATTCAAACCAAGTACCAGTGAGGTGGAAGTGGATTTGTCTATCGATATGAATTCGGATAATTTTGATGTTAGATCAAATGATCAATTCAAGATGAACAAACAGGTTTGTGTATGTTAATTCATTGACATATATGGCTTCCTTTTTTCACTTTTTTATTTTTCGGGTTTGGATTGCATAATTTTCTCTTTGTGAATTTTGATCACTTTGCATGTGAATTTGTCTTTACAGATGTATTAGCAAAAGACATCATAAACTAAAATTTAGCAAAATTATGCAAGGATTCTTTCCGTATTTCCACCCTTTATGTTTGATGATTTCTTTTATTTCAACGTTTCTATGTATCCATATTATGAGTGTTGTGTATAATTTCAAAGAGAAGCCTGAAAAGAAGGTGGAGAATTAAGGCCTATTAAACCATACTACAAAAGGCTATGACTTCGTGTCCCTTACATCAGCATGGTGAAAGATTTATAGCTCTTAATAACCCATAAAGTTGTTTATGTGAAGTTGTAGACGATATTGTCAGTCGGAAACAATCTCTTTGTTATCACTAATATGGGTCATGTTGTTGCAGAAACGTGGGTGGGAGCCTTTCTATGGCGTTGGGGTATTTGAATGTTGTTGTAGAAACGGCTATGACTCTTGTATACAAATAATGATAAACAAACAAATAATATGTTGCTTATTTGAGAGTAGATTGGGTAGTATATACCCTTTTACAATGTGATGATTGAGGAGCTTAATCAAATTGTAAAAGAGCTTATGGGGTGTATACACCCTAAAGAAATCAATTATAAATGATAACTTTGCCCTAAAGGTTGCTACATTTACTCTGTTTTCCATTACTTGACATCAATACATATCATGTAAACAATTTGTTATTTGCGAATTTACCACTTAAATACAATCTTCCCTGATTGCAAACAGAGCCAAAAGCGTATTCAGGTTTCTATCTTGAATTGTTGATTTGCCATAGCCTCTTTATGTTTTATTGCTAGTTTTTATCGAAGATTTGATTTCACCCACACTTTTTTTGGTGCTCCCAGGTTTTGTCATCTTCATGCAGACTGCCTCAAACTACAGGATATGCCATTGGGGTGTTGATTGGTAAGAAGGTATGCTATTCATCGAATCTCTCTCTCTTTTTTTTACAATACTTCAGCAAAAATATTTGATTGATTCACAAGCTAAATCACTGATTTTTCTATAATTGCTGATGTCCTGTGCATCTGGATAATTATTCCCTTAAACGAGAAAATTTTACTTCTATTTCTGAATGATAATTATGCTTTGGAATATTATGATTATGCAACTTATGTGCTTGAGGTGTAGTGCTTATACTATACTGATCATGTCTGTTGTGCATCTGGATAATTATTCTATAATCAATGTAGTTATCATCTAGTTCATCTTCAATACCTATAAGCTATAACTTTAATGTCTGCCAAACATGGTTGTTTTAATCTATACTAGTAACATTTAATAATTGCTGATTTTCTTATGAATTGTGAGTGATTTATATGTTTCTTAACAATTGGGGTTACATTGTCATTTTTAGTAAGAAATTTTGGTTTAGCTCTTGGTTTAAGTATGATTGTGTTGGTTTATGCTATTGCTGGGAGCCTGGGATTAGTTTTTTGTTCTTTTAGTTTGAACATAGATCATAGAATTAATAAGTTGCTTACAATGGTTTTCAAAGCTTTCATTTAAAATGATTGTTTGTCTTTGTTTCCTTGGCACTTCTTTGCTAGCTTTTATCTTATGTTAGTTGTAACCTATAATTATAAAAAATGAATTATAAGCTCAAAATAATGAATTATGGACAGTAAGATCTGCCTTTTTCATTATGTATTAGTTTAAAAAAAGTATGTTATATTTAGAATCAAGAGGAGTATTCTTTTATTGCTTTCAACTTGGTAAGGGTGAGTGAGGTGATTAATTGGATGTGTAACAAGAAAAAAAGCTTGAATTCTAATGGAAAGTATGTTCTTGTAGTTCCTTTTTTTTTTAATTTAATTATGGCGATAAATTAAAATATAGTTCTTCGTCAAAGTCAATATATATGACCTAATGTTCCGGGACGAGAGTATGTTCTTGTAGGCTTGTAGCCTTTTTTTAAAATTTAATTAAATTGGTGAGATATTTTAATCATGGTTTTTGTTGTTTTGATCTTGCAGCTCTTTGTGAATCCCGTTCACGCTGTTGTGCAGCTTCGACCATCAATGGATTATTTGGATTCTGGTGGGTCACAAAAGAGAAATAATTCAGATGTTACCGTTAAAGGACCCAATAATGATGTCCGTTCTGGGCAATCAAGTAAACAGGTATTGTTGTATAACCCATATATTCTCTTCCCCAAAAGTCGGCTTTTCATTTTCCATTTGATAGATTTTGGTTGCTGATCTGTTAGGTTCTTTAAGCACACAAATAATGTTCTGTTTTGCTTGCATAGACTTCTAAAGGATTGAGTTTGAAGGAAAAAGTAATGAGAACAATCATAACTATTGTTGATTTTTTTAGTAATAATACCTCCATTTTTTGAGTGCACCATTTGCGTTGGTGTGCAACTGAAGGAATGGGTAGAGAAAGAATGCTTCCATAATGTGTGAGTAGTGCAAGTATGGGTATGCTAGTAACCAATAAGTTTTCCAATAATTTCACGTGAGCATTGGGGAAGCAAAGGTGTTTTGAACTAAAAATGGATATGAAAATTTATTCTAAAAGGTTTCTTATTTCAGAACATAGTTGTGTAAAATTATGTTATTTGTTTTGGCTTGTTTGTTATATACTTATATGTTGCCATTTTGCCATTATAAAATCTCAATAATGTTTTGAAGCATTTAAGGAAATATGTTGTTGCTTTTGATTACGTGCTTGTCTGTGTCTAACTTTTGGGATTTTATTGTTTTGTTATGCAGAATAAGCAAGTGGATCCAGAAGCCTCGGAGGTAAGAAATATGATTATGCATTATATTGGAATGGTATATGATTACCAATTTTAGTTCAAAAAGATTTTTTTATCTTGACTTCTTGATATTCGTTGTTTGATTTCTTTTCATGCGAATTGTCTTTAAACGAATTTAAAATTGATCGTTAAATTTTAGTTCCAAATGAAAATATTTCCTTGGTGGCTGATATGGTTATTGTGTCCTTGGCATTCGATTATTGCAACTTTGACATGTTCATCGTTGCATGTTGAGTTACTTGCTGTCACATGTGTACAAAGATAAGTTGTTCTGCACCTTGACATGTATGTATTGTTCCCTCACCCATTCATACTTATTGGTCAATTATTTTGCATAATTTGATGCAGCCATGGGTTTCTCTCAAGTACCATAGTGCGACGTCTGAGCTTTCAAAAAGATTTTTGAAGAAGATGATGACAACACAGAATAATCCATTACAATTTTCGATGAATCCGTACATCTTCTATCTTCCATAATTGGTCTTAGTGTCACTTTTCTCATAATTTTGATCGTAATATGAAAACATTGAACAAAGAAAGAATTCTTAAGCTTAAGCTCCAGCTACTAGTGGATTATGCTGAAACTTAACGCTTACGTACTTTTATTTTAGGAGCTTTTTTGGATTATGCTGAGACTCATATTTTTTGCAGGCATGAGTATTTGGACTCTTTGTGTCCTAAGGCGGCTATCACCAAGATGCAGTCAAGTAGACCATCAAGACGGTATAGCTAGTAAACCTTAATCTTCCTGTGATTGGTGTGTTTTAATATATAATTTTGGAATTCTTTGAAATTAACACCTTCCACTTCATAACAATTGATTGTTATTTGGTCCTTATCCCCTGAATTGAAGAAAATTGCCGAATTGTGTGGACTTTTCAGCTTGTCTTTAATAATTTTTCACTTGTAAGCCTGTTAGTTATGCCTTGTAATTGAGGATTCAGAATGTGGAGGATATCAAGTGCTGTTCATTTAGTCAACTATGCTTGTTCTACTTTGTGGGTGATTGATAATGAACTTGTTTATGTTGGGCGTATATGATTATTTATAATTTGATGATAAAATGGCCACTTACTACCTCATTACTTTGTTGCTTACAACCTTTAAAAGTGTTTTTTTGTTATTACTACCCTTTAATACACTTTGTTTGCATGATTTCTCGTGAAAATATCTAAATAACTAAGCCGATCATTTATATAGGGACAACAACATTATTTACCTCAATGCTATTAGTTGGGTCCCACCTAGGCGAGATTTTGGGGGTTAGATGTATGAAATATTTCCGTTGCAATGACAAGAGGTTGTTTCCACTTAATCTTTGCTTGGAACATCATCTAATTTTAAAAGCCTTGATTGCCTAGTTTTTTATTTGAAACATCAAGAGGTTGTTTCCCTTATTTATTTTATTTATGGGCATTTAATTTATGTTTGCCGTGCAAATTCTTCTCTTTATCTCCCACATTTAAATGAACCCACCTTTTCATGAACTTAGTGCAAAATGCTGTTTTTGTAATCTCTTGGGGACCAAGGGATTAATGCTTTTTTCATAATCGCAATTCATGTTTTTTAAGGCTTAAGGATGTCATAAACGACCTCATGTGTATTTAATTAGTCAGGATGTGTGTTTGGGTAGTATTGTCTTAATGGTGCAAAAAATTCCAAAGGGTAGTAATCTACAAATTTTGTTTTCAAAAAAGTACCTAATAAAAAAATATTTTCAAAAAAATACCTAACAAAAATTTTTCTTTTCAAAAGACTACCAACTAACAGCTGGGGTTAAGCTTTTCGTTATCTTTTTTTTGTCCATCTTTAAAGAGTATCTAATAAAAAATTTCCTTTCAAACAAGTACCAAGAACACAACATAGTTATCCAATACAAACACAACATAGCACTAAAACAAAATACAACTTACATAAGCAACTAAAAAAGTTGATGAGGTGTCATGTTCTCAAGAAAAGTTTTCCCCCCATTTTGTAAAAATGATGTCATTGCATAAGAAAGACTATAGAAATCTTAGATGCTAAAGATGATTAATTTTAGAAAATCATTAAAAGCTTTTAGTTGGGAATATAACATAAATTTAAATAACAATATAAAATAATAAATATATCAACCAAAGATGCACAAATTCATTATCATTTTTGATTTTCAATTTACAAAGCATCATTGATCTACTATTTATAATATAAATTATTTATTTATGTACAAATTAATTATATTATTTTTGAATATACTTTTGAAAAAATAATTTTTTACTAAAATGATTATAATTTCAATAATGATTATATTATAGATACAAACCCAGATTAATACAAAAAAAATAAAAATTTTATTCGTTTTTTACATTAAAATAAAAAAACCGTGCATTGCACGGGAATTATCTAGTAATAATAATAATGAAAAAGTGTCAAAAAGTACCTAATAATTTTTTTTTAATAAACGGTCAACTTAACACCAACAGTTACTTGGTACCCTAGGTTTGTGTAGGATGATGTTCTTATGTTGTGTTTGTATTGGGTGTTGTGTGAACTTGTTTATGGATGATGTTTTTAGAGTTATATATATTATATTGTGCTTGTATTGGATAATTATGCTGTGTTCTTGGTACTTTTTTGAAAAGAAAATTTTTATTAGGTACTTTTTTGAAAAGAATAATTTTATTAGGTACTTTTTAAAGATAGACAAAAAAAGATAACGGAAAACTTAACCCCAACCGTTAGTTGGTACTCTTTTGAAACGAAAAATTTTTATTAAGTATTTTTTTGAAAATATTTTTTTATTAGGTACATTTTTGAAAAAAAAATTTTATTAGATACTTTTTGACACTTTTCCCAAAATTTTCTATTTATCAACAAAAATTGCCTCACCTCATTGTCCTTCATTTATACTCTACATAACCATACTTTATCTCCAAAGAATGTTTGGGACAGTTCTTGAAAAAGTGCGCTATACAAAAAGATCACGCCTTTGCCCTGCGTTTTGCGCCTAGGCTCTAAGGGCCTTTAGCGCCTCGGTGCACCTTGCGCTTTTTGAAACTAAGTTCTTGAGTTGCAATTTGTGATTCATGAATTCCTATTTTGAAAAGAAAAGATATAGAAAATGAAGGGTGAGAGTGACAATAATATACAGAGAGGGGAAAACAAAGAAGATATTACAGGTTGAGAAAAGGGCAAAAGACTACTTATAGCCTCTAGTTAGGTAGTAGTTGCTTGTGTTGGCAGTTCTTTCTTAATGCTTAATCTATTTTCTATTACTAACTCATCCAGTTCCTAGGTAGGCAACTAGTTCTGTTAATTTTTTGTTTTACGAAGAGGTCTTTATTGATGCAGGTCTCTGCTTGCCCTGCCACTGGAGGAGCGAATTAAGACATCGCTTATTGAGGTTCGTATTGATGTTTTTTCTTAAAAAATGAAGATTTATAAGGACACTGTATTTATTTGATTTAACATTATTTTGTGGGGTTTTTGTATGCTAATATTGTCTGTTAATGCATGTTATTCATGGGAATTCCTGTGACTGCATGAGCATAGGTTGTCTAATACATGGAAAGTAATGTGTTATTCATGATTGGTCACCACTCACCATGTGTTTGTTGATAATAATTCTCAGGGAAATCAAGATGTTTTTGGGCTTTTTTTTTTTATAGGAATTCTCTTTGGTTATTTGTGGCATTTACTAAGAAATTTAATTTAATTAGTTGGGCCTGTCATAAGGAATAAGCGAGTAGCTTTTACTTTTGCGCTCACAATGATGACCTTTCTGTTTTTTGGTTGTTACACTGTTTTATAAAAGCGCGCCCAAGGCATGTCTAGGCAAGCTCCAAAATGCCTCCTTGACTCTAGGTGCAGCCAGAACAAGAGGTGCATCAAATGTGCGCCTTTTTCTTCCCTCCAACGCCACTTAGTTTTCTTTATTAAAATTAAAACAACTTAAGGATTAATATTCTAGAAATTTCTAGTTGTCTAGTTGCTTCTGCTTGACATTTCTTACTCCAAAAATTAAGCAAAAATTGAAAAGAAAAGGTCAAGAGATATTTACACATCACATCCACCTTGGTGCGCCTCACGCCTTTTAAAACTAAGTTGTTAACATGCTGTTTGTCGTGTACCATCTGCTGTGAAATGACAATAATTTCTTGGAGTTATGTTGAGCTACAAACTTTTTGATTTTTCAGGGACCTTCTGTTCAAAGATTTGCTGCAATTACTCACCTTGCACCTAATGACCCAGTTGAAGATGTTCTTGAAGGACTTCAAAAGTATGCTATTTTGGTACAAGGGCTTTGGGTGGTGAAAACTAGTGTTCGATATCCAAATTCCAAAGGACCTGAATTACTGGCAAGAGATTATGCTCTTCTACTATTCAGCAAGAGCCCAGTTTTCAAAGACTCAGAATTAGACATTCTAGGATCTTCCAAATCTACTGGAAAAGTAATACTTCGAGAAATAGCAGTTGAAAGACCATACTGTAAAGATTGGAAGTTCATAGAACCTACGGATGTGTCATTCATAAAACATTATCCAGAGGTCGTGGAGCAACAACAGAAATTATGGCAAGGCCATGAGCAACACTTACAACGAATTATCGATGCGCGCAGAGCTGGAGTTAGAATTGGAGCGAATTCCAAAACTTCTGGGAGGCCTGTATCATCAATGCGTCCTGATGAAGGTGGTGTAAGACCAAGCACTTCTATGTCAAAAGAAACTCGAGATGCCCTGCCAAAGGTTTTGAGAAAGATTTTTCAAAGCCATAAAGTTTGCAGGTGAGGACTCTTGTGATTAAGTGAAGAGTTTAGTTATGCTTTATTTCAAAAATAAATAAATTGAAAGTTGTGTTTTTGTGCATAAAAAAGTCTGTTAGGAATATCCTTTAAATTTCGTGCAAATCTGAAACCGTGAAAGGACTATCTCCTTACAAGTCACTTGGGGTATCTTAGTGAAATGCCCGTCTCTGAACAAGTTTTAGCATCATACATTAATGGAACTTTGTGATAATCAAGCTTGTCTTTAGCCATTAATAGGAGCAACCAAAGTTAAAATCATCATACATTCATTCCTAGTCTCATTGCTTGTTAAAGTGATCACTTTGATACTCTACTAAAGCTTTCATAATTTATAAGAAATTAGTATTTGTTGAGATTTTCATATTGAAAACTCAATTTTATGCAAAACATAGTGTACTTGAAGGAGCTTATTACTAAGTTCAACAATGTTGAACATACAATTTGTTGAAATTTGCTTATTGAACGATAAATTTTGCTCATCCCTAGAGAATGCCTAGCTTTGTACCTTCATTAGGCCTATTAATAATACGATTCTTTTTTATTATTGTTTCCCCTTGGGAAAAATGTGTGAACGTGTTAAAGATATCTTTTTTTATCAAAGGCTCCAAGTTTCCATTTTGAATTTGTTCATGGTTGTAGAGTTCAAGTGTTATTGTTGATGACCCTCTTTAACCATGTACAATCCTTCCTTTTTCACAAAATTTTGTTGATGACTCTCTTTTAAACATAAATTACTCCTTGGCATCTTTTTGGAAAGTTTTTTAGTTTAGTGATCATCAATGGAGCACTGCTGTCTTTTTTTTTCATCATTAAAATTTATCAACTAGTAGTAATATAATCTCTTTTCGTTGATATAGATAGAAGTTTAAACTTAATTAATTTTACATTGATAGTTTAAAACCCTATTTTTATATGTAAAGATAAATTAATGAACTTTGAAGTTTTTTTGAAAAAATTATGAAAATATTTTTACATAGTCAAATTTCTTAGCGATAATAACATGTATAAATAACAGAGGTTATATCTGTGTTGCCAGCTTTCAAACAATTTTACAGGGTCTTCGGGATATCGCAGTTTCTATGTCTGCCCTTCCAAAGGCTGATGCTAGAGCTGCTGCTGCTGTTTTAGCTGCTGATGCCCCTCAAGAAGAACTTCAGTCTGTAATACGTGAGATTGCAGTTAACATTCATGGTGTTTATTTACTGAAGTCATCACCTGAACATTCAGAAGTCGACCCATTGAGGTAGTGATTTAACTTGAGCTATACTTTTTTGTCATTATAAGCATACCTTCAAACAAAAGACTATTTAATCATTATTCTACGTTTTATGTGGCTTTCTGAAGTTAGATTGTTGTGTGGTAGGTTTTAGTTTACTATGTCATCTGTGTTAAAGTAGCTAGAGTAGGAGATTCAATTCTTGCAATTGTATTTTCGTACCTTTTTTTTTCCTTACAAGGAATCCACCCACTTTACGGGCGGTAAGCCTGCTGCTGCGTGGGGAATCTAGAGAACAAGGAGCAGCTACTATCACTTAGTTGCATTGCACTAGCCTTAGTCTCAAACTGAAGCCCTTAGCCAACATATGTGGTGTTCAAACGACATTGCATTGTGCTAGTCTTAGGTCTCAATCTCAAGGGCGAAGGCATACTCCAACATAAGTGGTTCTCGAAACATTATTCTACCCCTTGCATGTATTATGTTTTATTTGATAACCAATTGTTTTGTATGATAATAATTGAATATTGAGACACAAATGTTTTGTGTATTAACATTCTCTCTTTCCTCACAACATAAGCCAATGAAAGGAAGGAATTCTGCTGCTAAAATAAGAAGTCCATCATCGTGGGCTATGTTACTCGGACAGTCGGACTCTTCATTTTGTTTCACGTACCCGTGTCTGATCCTTGATCCTCGGACATTGGTTGGCACTTAGACACTTCATTTTAGGCGTAAAATTGAATATTTAGATGTATCTGACACTTGGACACATAGCGGTATCCAACATCAGTACCTGAGTCCAAGTAACATAGATCGTGGGCATAGAGAATGTCAGTTCTCATTCTGCTATTCAGCCTGCTAAAGAATATATTAAGAAATACCGATCTTCCATGATAAGGACCAAACAGTAGCACTCTTTGATATGCAACATTTCTCCTATCGCTTTAGTAGTCATTGAATCCTATTATTCATTGCATTGATCATGAGAATGTTCTCTTAAGAGTTGCTATGTTATATTCTTTTTGATAGTTTATCATAACTTCAATGAGCGGGATTTATTGAGCATGATAATGATAACGATGAGAATGTTGCTATGTTAATTTCTCCCGAACTTCTGTTATTTTGTTTTCTCCCTCTGTCTATATCTCGAGATTTTTGAACTTCTTTCATTTCCCTTGCAGAAGAGTAGTTATCGAACTTTTTCTTGGAAGAGGGCCTAATGCAAAGCTTAAGAAAGGAGAAATTATTGAAGCTGCCAAGATTAGACTTCAAAAGGAGCCCACTAATAGTGAATTTCAGAAGGTCCGTGTGATTCTATCGTGTACTATATTAGTTTTCTTCAAAGCATGGCTGGTTTATTTCAAATTTTCTAATGTTTCTTTCGAGTATCATATATGCATTAGCTATTGCACAAATATGTTCGAAGTGGGGGAGATTATGTTATTCGATTCTAAAAATTACGGGTGTGAAATTGTTGGTTATGGTTTGTGGACGATGAAGAATACTATTTTTGGTGACACTTTCAATTAAAGTGTGTATCAATCTATAGGCATTTAGCAGCCGAACCACAATTAAGCATCCTAGGATTTCACCTCTTTATCGGGTCGACATTTTTTTCTTGCTATTGCATCACTGATTTGATTGTGTTAATTTTATATGAAGCTTAGTTTGTATTCATTGGCAACTAGTTATCGTAATGCAAAAACTACAATTTCCAATATTTTTAGGCACAACATTGCATTATCGACGTAAAATGTTATATATTGGAGTTTTGTATGAACTTCGTGTAGTTACAACAGTTTTACGTTTTGCTTTATAATCCTAAATATGCTTCTCAACCGAATCTAAAACACCATCCTAATGCTTTTTCTTTGTGTTGATGTCGTCTCTTAATAGGTCATCACTGATTTTTGCGTATCAAAAGGAGGGGCTTGGGTACTAAAGAGTGGTGACGGAGTCCCAAAAGATCTTTGCTGAAGTATCTTCCAACTTCTCTACGACACAGAAATACCCCGCCAGCCGCCAGGTATATGTTGCTTCAATGAAACATAATTCGCTACTTACTACGCCTTTTAGATTCGCAATTCGCTCAAAATGGTTCAAAAATAGCCTAAAATCGACCATATTTTGCTTTTATTCGCAATTCACCAGGCGATTAGCGAATTATGTGACATCTGTTATTACGACGCAATTGTGTTCTTTTTTCTGCGGTTCAGTCGAGACGTCTAACAAAACTGAATTGCTGAACCTTGTAGATTCGATATTGCTGCCGGTTTCGTCAAGCTAGAAGACTTGCTGCATTGTTCGCTCGATCTCCCGCCATTTTGATGCTCGATACAGAAGGAGCACTAGTTTTTCTGCTCATAGTACTAATACATAGTACATACCTTTGATTTAGTATCTTATGAATTTGAAACCTTTTAATCAGCTTTTTTTTTAACATGTGATTTCTCAATTACTTAATAGTTATAATATTTTATTATCTTCAAAAAAAATTAGTTATAATATTTTTGTAATTACTAATGAGTATTTAGGTGAAATGTCGCAATAATTTTCTCCACTCTATAATGTACTTTGATTATAAATAAGTAATTATGATCTGGCTTCTAAAGTTGTAGAAAATAGTCATAATCATGCATATGTCGGGATTCAGGAAAGGAAGATAGTGGACATATTATATCCGTGCTTTCTCCGAGATTGTTTTAACGTAAGATCCCTCATATATAAGGTTTTTCACCATTATCATTGGTGCATCTTCGGTCTTTTCAAAGTGATAGAAAATAATTAAAAATAACTTCTTTATAAGATTGTTTAAATGTAAGATGTACCCATATATAGGTGAAATGGCAGCCTATAAAATGACAGTTTGAATATTATAAGAGATATAATGAAAATTATAATTAAAATGTGAGGATCGTTATCATCATATTTAGGATATCCTGTTAAATGTTAATATTATCTTATCATTTTTATTACTGGGCTGAATATCCATGATAGGGCTTGGCCTGTGGGTGGACATGAAATTAGCGAAGTTTTGAACAACATATGCTTTTTTCTAAAAGAAATTCTTTAAAATAATTTTTTGATAAGTGTCTTCTAGTCCAAACTAGTGGTATGACAAATTGGTAATGTCTACTATTGTTGCTAATAGTGGGTGATAACTAAAACTGAGTTAAGTATCGCCTGCTAACACTAACAGGGTGTGATTGCTCGGTTGGCTTTTTTTTGATTTAGTGGAATGTTATTGACTTTGAATTTCAATGGTCCGCTGTTAGTAACAAGGGGTGATTGATGGACAAACTTTTTGACTCAATTTAAGTAATTTAGTTAGGTCAAATTTAGATTGAATTGGATAACAAATGATTTGGGCTAAGAAAAAAAAAGAGACCCACTAGGTCATAAACGTTAAAGGATGTATAATAATTAATTAATTTTATTATTTATTTTTCCTTAATTTTATGGTTTATTTATTTATGGAGTATATTCATAAGATAATCTAGTTATGTACTTTTATATTGACTTACTAATAATTTGCACCATAAGCATTAAAAAGTCATAATCATAATATCAAAAATTATAAATACTAATAATTTAACTAAAATAACAATAATATCATAAATTATAATTACTAATAATTTAACTAAAATAACAAATAATACGCTGTAAGAAACCCAAGAAATTGAACAACTTATAATAGTAGTAATTTTCTTACATGGTATATATTAGTATGAATTACTCTTATGAGAGATCATCTTTCTGTAAAATGATCTCAAAAGAAGAAAATTATATGCTACTACTTTGTATTAATTGGCTATTAGCCTGTATATAAGGCGCATCTCACGGTGAAACCGTCTCATATAAAAATTTGTAAAGTAATATAATATCTAAATCAAATGATTGATGGTCCGTTTTACCCACATGTTAACCCACACAATAGGCTTTGAGTAATGGGCCATATTGAAGTTATTTGTGAAAATTTGAAATAGATAAGATTATAAAACAAAAAATAATGAAATAAGATTGGAATCAAACTATATCCAAAAATAAGCGTCAAACTCCCAAACCTGCGCCTTGGGGCTGTTCGCAGTTACTAAGTGCGAACAGCCAGGTTTGTACATTTTGAGCTGTTCGCACTTAGTAACTGCGAACAACCTGTTTCAGGTCAAAAAGTCAAAAGTCAACAAAAGTCAACTCAATCGGCCGCTCTTACTAAGAGCGGCCGATTACGTGGCAGATTTTTGTTGACTCGTCCTTTGAAAAGGTCCGCTGTTTGACCCAGTTTGACTTGTTCGCAGTTACTAAGTGCGAACAGCTCAAAATGTCCAAAGCTAGCTGTTCGCACTTAGTAACTGCGAACAGCTCCCAACGCATAGGTTTGGGGGTTTGACGCTTATTTTTGGATATAGTTTGTTTTCAACCTTATTTCGTTATTTTTTTTGTTTTATAATCTTAGTTATTTCAAATTTTCGTTATTTGTAAAGTAATATAGTTACCCAAATGATTGAAGTTAACCGTCTCATAGTATAGACCGTCTCCCATGAGACTTACTGTTTTTTCGAAATTTCATATTTCCTGAAATAAGGACCTCCTAGTTTAAGGTTTGGTTGCATTGTTGTTGCTAATAACGGGCCATATACGAATAAAAGATTAGATTTAGGTACATGGGAAAACAATTCTACATTGTTACTAACAACGAGCCATTAACATCTAAAGTCAACGACAATAAAAAAAGTCAATAAAAGTCAACCCAATCGCCCTAATTTAGTATGAGTGAACGATTATTTAACTGACTTATTTTACTCAGTTTAAGTAATCATCCGTTGTTAGCAACAATGAATTCAACCAAATCTTAACATTGGACTTGAAGACGCTTATTTTGAAAATAAATTTTCCGAATCTTTTTTTGAGAATGTTTTTCCCAAATAAGCTTATTTTCTTCAAATTCTCAATTATTTTCACCATTTTTTTTATGGGCACATCACGCTTAATGTAATATTTAGATCAGTTAGTCATCGTCATAATACCTAATGTATTTCTCTCTTAAAAACTATAATGGATTTTATTCAGAAATGACAAATCATACTCATAAAAGCAAATGCAACCAACTAATCGAGCAGCTTAAGAAAGACTATAAAGGAAGCAAAGCATGAGAACACAAAATAAACACACAATAGCTGACAAGGTAAAAATTAAGCTAATAATAATATAACCAAAGAAAAACTACATTTATTAATAATTAAAATTAATAATTATGAAAAAATATATTTATTCATGATCCAAACACTAAAAACTAAGTATGAAAAAAAACAAAGTAAAGCATCAAATGTCTTGTAGTTGCAAATCATACAACTTTGACTAGAGATGTTCAAAACATACCTTGTAACCGAACTCAATTTGATTATTCAACTTTAAAAATGATTTAAAATTATGTAAAAAAACAATACGAACACAAAACCCAATTTCAAATCGACCCGAAACACTTAACCCGAAATCAGCTCAATAACTCGAATGA
This sequence comes from Amaranthus cruentus, assembly GCA_019425755.1. Lineage (NCBI taxonomy): Eukaryota > Viridiplantae > Streptophyta > Magnoliopsida > Caryophyllales > Amaranthaceae > Amaranthus > Amaranthus cruentus. The sequence continues at coordinate 13,001,887 of CM033465.1, read as the reverse complement.
ACACCTCTGACTTTGACATTCAAAAGTTGATCATCTTTTGATGAGTTTAGCTTGGTTAAGTAGCACCAAACTCTCCACATAAATACCAAAGTAGCTAATCTTGTGAGGATTTGTCAAGTGTTGAACTTCATTAGTTATAATGTTATACGACTTCAATTCATCATAACAACATGTTAAAAACGTATGATTCCTTTCATCATATACAATATTATGATATTTGTCAAAAACTGTGAAGATTGCACGTGGTAATCTTGAGATTTGGCACCATTCTTGCTTATCCTTTGAATCTTTAACAAGATATTGGCACCATTCTTGCTTATCCATTACCCAAATACAAATTTCCGAATAAGAAATACCAAGAACCGCTAATGATCCACTTAAGAGGAATACGATTTTCAAATAATCGTCATTAAGAACAACAGGCAATTCTTTGATTCCAAACGTTTCATCTTCAATATCGAAATAAATAAGATTTTTACTGCTGAATAATAAAGTAGATTTCCAGTAAATCACCCCTTGCGAGTAAACAACATTATCATGTGTATAAACGCCCGAATCATAATTCTTTTCAAAAGCCAAAGATCTTCCTAATTCATTAACCCAAGTTGGTTTAACTTTCCAACAATTTTCCCTTAGTGAATAAATTGCCATCTCAACTATTAACCTTTCTCCTTCTTTATGCTCTCTAAAGACAAGTACTCTATAATCAAAATTAGAAGGTACAAATCCAAGACAAAAATTAAAATCCAATTTTGAATATGTTTTAGTGAGAGGACAAGGAGGAATTTCCAATAATTTATATATGGAAGGATTCCATAAAAAAAGTTGTTCATCTTGAATCCAAAATCTTTCTCTTCTTACCAACATCAATCCATTAACTATATCGGTTTCATGATAAAAGCGATTAAACATATCATAATCCGGTAAGTATGAAATCTGATTGTTGTAATTATTATAATTATTATCGCTTTGATAGATTATGAATGAATTTTGTACACTTCGAATCAGTCTCCCGTAAAACGCGTAAATGTTAAGACGATTATTGTTACGATTGTTCTCATTGTAAATTTTTAGGTGCCTATAAGTGAAATAATGGGAGTCAATCATAGAACACCATGTTTTACAAACACACCTCATTTGTAACAAAGTTTTGGTTGGCAAATATGCCAGTATTTCCATTCATAAGACGTCTGGAATGAAATACTTGTCCTCCAACACTTCTGTTCTTTCACAAGTAAGTATCATCGTACCAATAATAAAAGTACCTGTTCATTAAAAAAAACAATTTGAGTTCCTTAAAATTATGATAAAAGTATCAATAATAATAACAACCTTTTCTACCTAGTTACTCCGAATAATAAAGGAAAAATTATCTATAATAATTTAACATATTCATAATTTTCTACAATAACTACACTTATTGATTAAACACGAATAATCCCAACTTTAAATGATATTTTCCTAGAATAAACCCGATAATGGGATGACTTGCTATAGCATGTTTTTTTTTAAAAAAAATAAATTAAAATGAAATGTTGAAAAAAAAGTTTGAATAATGTTAAAAAAAAATCTATGACTTTTTTATCGAATTATCTACTATATGATTTTTTTTATAATAAATCCTCAAAAACACATACATTTAAAATCCCCTAATCTTTAGCCTACATAACCCTAACAAATTCATAATTAATCTCTCCCTTATCATTGTTCCTATTTGCAAGTTTAGTTTGTTTCATTTGTGCCGCCTATGAAAAACAACTAGTCTCATGAGAGACCGTCTTTTAGAGAAACCGTCTTTTGAAGAGACATCTCTCAGGCCCAATACATTAACGCTTATTGCCTATATTTACTCTACATTTTTCCTAATGGGCCAATCCAATAGAGATGGCCTCTCACAAAAATTTGTGTATTAAAAACGAAACCTAAAAGTTCTGATTAACACTAATAATCAAACATATAGACAGGGACCAATAATTAACTCTGATTTGTAAATCACTACAACAAGACAAAAAAAATAATAACATAATAAACAAAATAAAAAAGTAAATTAAAATCACAAAACTTCTACCTTATCAAAATGTACCACGTAAATATGATTTACTAACTTCGCAAATCACCGTTATTTACTAAGACCTCCTCGACAAATGACAGTAAGCAAGTGAGCTATTCGTGTTGCCAATATCAAATATTAATCAATAATCGTCTAAAAAAATCTCTGAATATCAAAGATAATAAACCCTAAAAATAAAAATTAAGAACAATTTCATCATAACCAAAACAATTTCAAAATAAACCCTAAAATTCCTAAATCCCTGTATTCAAAAACAATAACCTACAAATATCAAAAGAAAAAGAAAAAAAATCAAATCTAGAATTTTGAAAATTAACAACATTTAAGAACAAATTGATAAATACAATTCTTCTCAACAAAAAAAAAGATAAAATTCCAATAAGATACAAGAATTAAGACTCACGGAGTAATGTTGTGCACACGAATGAAGATCAATGGCGGCAGACGAAGAAGGATTAATGGCGGCAGACGAAAAGGGATTAACGAGAAAGGATAAATGGCTTACAGAGATTGAGAATATATATATATATATATATATATATATATATATATATATATATATATATATATATATATATATATATAGGAAGAGTTAGTGAAGCAGTAATATATATGAGAACGTGAGAGCCGTCAGGCTACAAAAGTGTTACTTTTACTAAAAGTTGTTACTTCGGGCAAAACGTGTTACTTTATATTTTTTAAAAAAAATATTTTTTTCTGAAAGTAACACTTTTTATGCTAAAAAGTAACAACTTTTTTAAAAAATAAAAATAACATATTTTTGTTCAAAAGTAACACATTTTCTATAAAAAGGTAACACAATTTTATCAAGCATTGGTTACGTTCTCTAAACTTACTTGAACATATAATATATATATATATATATATATATATATATATATATATATATATATATATATATATATATATATATATATATATATATATATATATATATATATATATATATATATATATATATATATATATATAGGGTCAAGTACTCAAGTTCCACCGAGAACCAAGTCGTGAGAACCATAATCTCCGATAAAAATGTGTTACTTTTTCACAGAAATATGTTACTTTTTTTTTAAAAAAAATCTATTAGTTATAAGCAAAAGAAATATAAATATAAAATAACACGCTTTTTCGAAAAATAACCTTTTTATGTTAAAAGTAACACTGAACTGTTAGTTTTTTTTAGAAATTTTTTCTTAAAGTAAGACTTTTTTGCCTAAAAATATCATTTTTTTTAAAAAAAAGTAATTTTCCTAATAATAACATGTTTTTATTAAAAAAGTAACACATTTTTGTCAGGCAGATTGATTCTCACGATTCTTGTATAAGGATTGTTCTCGCTGGAACTACTTCACATATATATATATATATATATATATATATATATATATATATATATATATATATAGGAAAACACTAACACTATTTTGTTTTTTGAAGTTAGCGGATAACACTATTAATCACAAGCAATTGGAAAGTGAATAGTGTTTTAGCCATGCTTTGTGCCACGTCCCACGCCCCCTCACACGAGCGAGAGCCTTTTGAGATAGTAGCGTGGATGCAACACATATTTTACTTATATTTGGTGTTAAATATTCCACTTTCGAACACGTGACCTCTTGTCACGTTGGCTTCTGATACCATGTTAAGGAACAAACTCAACCAAAAGCTTAAGTTAATTGTTGAGGCTTTAGAATATGTTATACTTCCTCCGTTCCAAAATACTTGCAACACTTACCTTATTTGGCTCTTTCACAATACTTGCACCATTACTATATTTGGCAAACAATAATCTTATTTTATTATCACTTTATTCCTATCCACATATCACCATCAATCATATATCATCCCATTAATCATTTAATATACCCACAACCAATACCTACCTTCCATTAATTAATTTGTTATTTCAATTATTTTATTATCACTTTATTCCTACCCCACATATCACCATCAATCATATATCATCATACCTTATGTGACAGCCTTTAATTCCCGTGCCAAGAGGATGTGGTGCAACTAAAACGGAACAGAGGAAGTATACTCTAACATTTCCACGTAAGGGCCATCTATCAATTCGTCTTCTTGGCTGAGTTTCTTGTCTCCCTCATCACTTTTTTCCTTCCATTACTCTCGGTACGTTACTCTTAATTAATTGGATTGAAGTTGGATCTACTAATCTTCAAAATTTTCTGATACATAAGGGCAATGTATATCATCATCATCGTACCCGGTATATCCTACTCATAAAGAAACTATGGTCAGAGTCTGGGGAGGGAAAATAGACGGCAATTAAATGATAATAATATATAACAACATATACAATAATGAGTTATCTCTAATTTGTACTACATAATATATGGATAAATTGTAAAATTTTTCCAACAATTTTAATCTAAATAAATTCAATCCACATGATAAAACAATTATATTTGAATTAAATTTACAAATATGATGTTTATTTTGCGAAAATAACGAGAGTCTGAAGGGAGAAAAAGTTTAGAGTCTACATTTCTCTATCACTTTATTAACCACTTATATATTGATTTGAGATTTTAAATTATAATTCGATTTTTCCATCATTATATGTATATTTTAGGAAAAATTATCGGGAATAATCCGAACTATTGACAAATCGATGTGAATAATCCCAACTATTGATTATTTTATGAATAATCCCATCTTTGTAGTGTTTTTGCTCGTGGCACCCCCATCGCTTATATGGCCGGTTATTGCAGGTTGTATCTCAATATTTTCATCATCTTCTAATTTATGTCATTTTCCATGAAAACAAACAAATTCTCACCATCTTCCATAAAAACAAAGAAAGTCATCTTACCATCTTCTTCTCACCACCATCTTCCTTCGAAAATTTTGTAGCAAAATCTTCCTTCGAAAATCATCAACCTTTGAAATTTTGTGTTCCTTAACCCAGAAAACAAAAAAAATAGGCTTGTTTTATGGAGTAGGAATTAGTGGAAGAAGAAAGAAGAACAAAATGAAAGAAGGAAGGTGAAGAAGGAAGAACAAAATGGAATATATGGAAGAAAAACAATGGAGATGCAGGAGAAAGCGGTAAATGGAGTTTATAAAAACCATTTGGAGAAGATGACCTGATGAAAATTGCAAAAACCTACCATAGCAGATAAAACTTCGACTGGGGGTGCCACGAGCAAAAATACTACAAAGGTGGAATTATTCATAAAATAATCAATACTTTGGATTATTCACAGTAGTTTGTCAATAGTTCGGATTATTCTCGACAATTTTTCTTATACTTATTTTAATTTCAATTCAAAATAATGTAGAGGTTAATGTCATCTTCACCATTTGAAATAAATCATCATCAACCCCATTTGAAAATGTCCTTAAATATAAATATCATAAAAATCAAGAAACAAATATAATCCTTTCTTTCGTGAAAATTTGAAATAAATAAGATTTTTAATAAAAAAAAAACATGCAATAAGATTCAAATCAAACTTACTCCAAAAGTAAGCGTGTAATTCGCAAATCTTAGGTTCGGGCTATTCGTACTAAGTAAGTGCGAACAGACTGAAAAATTGAACCACGTTGCTCGCTGTTACTAACAGCGAACAGTCTGTTTTAGGTTTTCTGGCTCTTGTCTTAAAATCAGCATGTTGGCTCTGTTTGACCTGTTCGCAGTTACTAAATGCGAACAAACACTTCATTTTTTAAAACCAGTTTATTACTGTTCGCATATACTAAGTGCGAACAGACTCGAACCTGTGATTTGGGGTATCAAACGCTTATATTTGAAATAAGTTTAATTTGAATCTTATTGCATGCTTTTTTTTTTTATCTATTTCAAATTTTCTTCTTTCGTTGGACTGTGTTGTGAGCAGAGAGAATTTAGTGCACAAATATTTACATCCATATTCGTTCATGCTTTGGTTTTAAAACGGAGTAGGAAAAATAAACTAATACAGCTGGTCTTGGGCGAGACTGTCTCAAATTGAGACAAGAGTGGGCCGGCTTAATTCGCGTGCCTTACATACTTTCTCTCTTTTTTTCATCTTTTGAGCATATTTTAATTCTAATTTTAAAGGTATCAATTTAGACCTTAAAAATATCAATTTCAATTTAAAGTAAACTTAAACATATCAGTTAAAGTAAAAGTTTCAATTTGAACTTATAAGTGATCAATTTTGACGTTAAAGTGATCAATTTCTACCTAATATATTGTTTTGCTTCAAAATTTAGAACGAAGTTATATAAAATGATGTTATTCTATCATTTAACTATTTTCTATTAACTTACTCAATTTGAACTAAAACTTATACAATATCTTTATAGACTTTGATATACGTATACTATTATAAGTGTTTGGGACAAAAGATAGGAAAATTTGAAACAAATAAGCAAATAAATATAAAAAATTCAAATAATGATAATGTTTTGAAACAATTATCCAAGATAAGCACTTTTCGCACAGGGCTTAGGTTTGGATCGTAGCTGTTCGCTGTTAATAACAGCGAACAAAGGCTTTGAGTTTCAAAAAAAAGCAAAGAGTATGTTCGCTGTTACTAGGGGTGTTCATAATAACTCGCTCCGGAAATTCCGATCCGAAAACGGGTAATTTACCCGATTTTCGCAACCGGATAATTCAGGTCGGGTACCCGGTTTTAAAACCGGGTACCGGATCCGGATCCGGGTCAAGAGTTTTTGGAAACCGAGTACCCGGTATTCGGTTTTCTTTAATTTTTTTTCTTTTTTTCGTAAATAAAAATATCATCATAACTCTTAAGCTAACCTTAGATTGAATATTTTTGGAGAGTTACTATTTGAATTTTGTAATTTTTCATACTTAAACCCATGAACAACAATATTATTCTTTCATTTTTTCAATTAATCTTTTATTTTTAATTAAGTTAAAGTTTTTAGAGAGTTTGTATTTGAATTTTATATAAAAAAATATTTTAAGTAAAAATAGAGATAAACAAACATATGGTTGAACGACAAAATGACAAAAAAATAAAAAAACAATTTAACAAAACCATCCGGTTTCCAACCCGATTTAAACCGGGTATCCGAATTCCGGGTACCCGGTTTAAACCGGGTCGGAATCGGATCACAATTTTAGGTACCCGAAAAAGCGGACACCCGGATTTTCGAAACCGGGTCGACCCGGTACCCGGTTTTGAACACACCTACTCCCCTAGCCCTAGCTATTACTAACAGTGAACGAAGAACTGATGTTTTTAGAACGCATTTGTTCGCTGTTAATAATAGCGAACATAGACTGAAGGTCACAAATAGTGCAAGTGTTTGTTCGCTGTTAGTAACAAGGAACATATTCTTTGACTTTTTTGACTTCCAACCTTTGTTCGCTATTACTAACAGCGAACATCTCCAAATCTAAGCCCTGGGCAAAAAGTACTTATCTCTAGAAATAGTTTCAAAACATTTTTATTTTTTGAATTTTTTTCATTATTTTTGCTGATTTATTTAAATTCTTTTAAAAAATAGCAGCATAAAACGCCCCAAAATCTACATATTTATATTATAGGCTGCTATCGCAAGTGTTTGGCGCAAAAATAGCAACATATATGGCCCTAAAAACATCAGCTATGAGGTTTTTTCCACTAGTGTTAACATCCTATGGTATTTGAAATAATTTGAATTAAACAATACTTATGTGTTACTTCACATGATATTATTATAATTAATAGTAAACTAATTTAATTAATATACAAAGCAAATTAAAGTTAGTTTTTTAGTAAAATTTAATGATTCATTAGAATAATAAAATATATTTCATCTCAATATTGTATTTAAGTCTAAATAGAGTTTAAATAAATATAAAAATAAATTCAAAATTGTAATATATATAATAAGTCGGGTCTAGAATAAAAGTAATTTTTTCTTTTATTAAATGTTAATAATACTTTTTATCAAAAATGTGATTTAAAAAAAATATGGGGTAAAATTAAAAGGTACAAATCCAAGACAAAAATTAAAATCCAATTTTGAATATGTTTTAGTGAGAGCACAAGGAGGACTTTCCAATAATTGATATATGGAAGGATTCCATAAAAAAAGTTGTTCATCTTGAATCCAAAATCATTCTCTTCTTACCAACATCAATCCATTAACTATATCGGTTTCAGGATATAAGCGATTAAACATATCACGATCCGGTAAGCATGAAATCTGATTGTTGTAATTATTATCGCTTTGATAGATTATGAATGAATTTTGTACACTTCGAATCAGTCTCCCGTAAAACGCGTAAATGTTAAGACGATTATTGTTACGATTGTTCTTATTGAAAATTTCTAGGTGCCTATAGGTGAAATAATGGGAGTCAATCAAAGAACACCATGTTTTACAAACACACCTCATTTGTAACAAAGTTTTGGTTGGCAAATATGCCAGTATTTTCATCCATAAGACGTCTGGAATGAAATACTTGTCCTCCAACACTTCTGTTCTTTCATAAGTAAGTGTCATCGTACCAATAATAAAAGTACCTGTTCATTTAAAAAGGATACAATTGGAGTTCCTCAAAAAAAATGATGAAAGTATCAATAATAATAAGTAGTAACAACCTTTTCTATGCATTTACAGCAAATAATAAAGGAAAAATTATCTAGAATAATCTAACATATTAATGATTTTCTACAATAATCACACCTATTGATTAACCATGAATATCTCAATTTCCAACTTTAAAAAAGGGTATTTTACTAAAGTAAACCCGATGATGGAATGACTTGCTATAGCATGCTTTATTTTAAAAAAAATAAATTAAAATAAATATTGAAAAAAAATAAAATGTTCAAAAAAAATTTATGATATTTTTAATCATTTAGAATTATTTATGTAAATGTCAATTTTTTTCTCCGATTTAAAATTAGTTTTCGGTTTACTTTTTTGGTGAATTATATACTAGATAATTTTCCAATAATAAATCCTCGAAAACATATACATTTAAAATCCCTTAATCTTTAGCCTACAAAACAAATTCATTATAATTAATCTCTGTCTTATAATTGTTCCTATTTGCAAGTTTAGTTTGTTTCAATTGTTCTAGAGTTGTTCATGGGCGGGCGGGCGCGGGTTGCGGACCGGATATTTGCTACAAAATCTATCCGCGGGCAGAAAAATTCAAATGCCCACCCGCGATTGCGGGCATATTTTTTGTCGCTACCCGCCCATTTTTAAAGCGGGCGGGTACCGCGGGCGCCGCGGGTATTTTCTCATAAATACCAAAAATACAATACAAAATATAAAATTAAGTTTTGATAATAATTAAAATACAATACATAGTCCAAAATACTACAAATACATAAGACGTCGCAAAATAATCAAATTACATATATATTAAAATACTTAAATAAGTAAGGAGTATTAAAATGTATTGGACATGGACTCATGGAGTAGTGGACTGTGGACTGACATTGTTGGGTACTAAAAAAGCCCAAAAAATATTATTATTTATTAATATATTAAAATAAGCGGGCAGGCGGGTATACCCGCGGGTATTTTTTTATTGTCGCTACCCGCCCATTTATCTTGGCGGGCGGGTATTTCCCGCCCAAACTTTAATTTTTTTTTTAAAATGTTGTCCATACCCGCCCGTTTTTCAAGCCGGGCCTGGCGGGTAGCCCGCCCATGAACAACTCTAATTTGCTCCACATATAAAAATCATTCTATTTATATAACAAATTTTAGATAAAATTAAGACACTCTTTGAAGGAACAAGGGCACTCTATAATATTAAAAATGAACCCTAAAAACCCTAAATTCTAAATATTAAAAACAATAAATTGTTCCAAATATATATATATATATATACTGGTCGCCACCCTTTTAATTTTATCGTCACCCCTTCTTTAATAAAATTACTAAAATGCCCTTAAATTGAATTTTAATTATAAAATCAACCATTATTATTTCTAAACTAAATTTCTCAATAATAAATAAATTAAAATATAAATATAAATTTTACTAAAGAAAATAGTTTTTGAAGTATTAAAAAATCATAAATTTTTGTGAGAAAAAATCTCTTTAAAAGACCATCTCTTATTGGGTTGGCCTATAAAAAAATGTAAAGTAAGAGTACAAAGTAAGCTTTAATGGACTGAGCCTGAGAGACATTTCTTAGAAAGACGGTCTCTCAAAAGACTAGCTATTAAAAAATAATCCCTCCGAACCAATTTAGTTGTCCTATTTGCTTGGGCATACTTGTTGAGGTAATATTTTTACTCTTCATATCTCAAATTATGCTTAAATAAAAATTATAAAAAGTTAATAAGAATAATCTTTGCAGTGAGACGAATCAAACAAGATCTCACATGACTATGTTTTAACTAATGGAATAAGAATAGAATGCAAATCAAACGGAATTGATGAATTAACTAATTACTTTAATATCATATAAAATCGTTTTAAGGTTATAAGTAATCACTATAAAACTATAAAAAAATAATTATTTTAAAATTATAAGAAATCACTCTAACGTTACGAGTGATGATGATGACTATGACTTATGAGTGATGAACTGATGATGATGACTCTAACGTTATGAGTGAGCTCTTTAAGACAACAAAATGTATACTAGGCCAGTCCAATAAAGATGGTGTCACTGTACAATCTCTATGGGTAAAGACCGTCTAATTTAAGAATTAGTGTAATAATAATTATTTATTTTATTTTATTTATTTATTATACCTTAATTTTAAAATTAGTATTGGTGATACAAAAAGGGGAGTAGTGTTGGTTTGTGGGGCCAGTATACAATCTCCATGGGTAATCATCGGCGGTCCGATAGGCTGGGGTATTACAGCTTACAATAAAAGTTTACCAAACTCATTTGGAGACCACAAATTCTTGTGAGAGACGGTCTATTTGAAAGACCGTCTCTAATTAAATTAATCCATAAAGGAAAATGTAGAGTTTAAGTAGATATTAAGCTTTATTGGGTTGGAACTGAAAGATGTTTTCAGAAAACGGTTTCTCAAGAGACTAACTGGAGACCATATTTTTTACAAAGAAAGCTTTATTTTTTTTCAATTTTTTATGAACAAATTCTTGTATAAGTCGATATCATCGTGAGACATCCCTCATATTTGAATAAAATAACTCTATAATAAAAAATTTTAGCTTATGGGGCTTCTATTTTGAGATCATTTTACCGCAAGACAATCTCATATAAAACGCCCTAAATTTTTCAAAGGTTAATTGTAGAAAATTTAGTTGGGTCAAATTTAAAAAGAATCACAAAATCTCACAAGAGACGGTCTATAGGATAGACCATTGAATTGGGCCAACCCAATTTTGTATTTTGATACTTTTAATATGCTATTTTTAGTTGGGCCCGCTGGACTTTTTGGCATCCGTCTATAGAATAGACCGTCTCCCATGAGACTTACCGAAAAAGAATTGAATAACATATGATTTGGGTCAAAGTATACGGTTATTTTTGAGTTATGAAATAAAATAAAAAAGAAAGAGGCCCACCTAGTCTTAAACGTTACGTTACAACTCGCCTTGATTGAAACCGTTTTATCATGAATCGGGTCTATATAATAGTCCATTTCTTTATATATAATTGATTAATTTATAATCATAAGTAAGTATAATTTTAAGATTATAAGTAATCATTCTAAGACTATAAAAATTAATTATATTAAAATCATCAGTGACCACTTTGACGTTATGAGTAATTATTTTAAGATAAAAAAATGTATATTGAGTCAGTCCAATAGGAATAATCTCACCGTGAGACTGTTTCATTTATGAATTTGGGTAAACATCAAAGGATGTATAATAGTTCCTCCGTTCCAATTCACGTGCAACAATTGTTTTTTAACGCAATCCAATGCGCTGATTAAATCTTTAATATCTCTGAATATGAATAATAGAAATTTATAAAAATTTGATATTAATAATATTTGTAATGACACGAATCAAACAAGATCTCTCACTTGACTATATTTTAACCTATAGATTAAAAACTAATCACAAATTAAGAATGATGAATGAATAATGTTCTTATCTAATAGTTAATTTATCACGGAGGAGGTAACTAAAAAAATAACTTAGTTATTACTTCCTTCGTTCCGAAATACTCGCTACATTTCGATTTTGTGTATCATTCATCGTTTAAGCTTATTTTACACATTGCGACTAATGTGTAAGTTAAAATATAGTCAAGTGGAATCTTGTTTGAATCGTCTAATCGCTTACTTTCACAATATTAAATTTTTATAATTTTTAGATAAGTGTAGTTTAAGATATTAATGATCAAATTTGTGCATTGGATTGCATAAAAGAATGAAATGCAGAAGTAAATAATGCAACGGAGGAGGAAATGATTATTATTCTTCAATTTTAAAATTAGTGTTTGATGGAAGTATATAAGTAGGCAGTAGCCAAGTAGGGGTGCGGTATAGTGCATACTCTTCGTTTTCCTTTCAGAACAACAGAAAAAGCCATTATTCATCTTCTTCCTCCATTGTTAGCCTCTGAAATTTTCGAAAAAAACCCAGTAAACCGATTTGGCTTGAATTTGTGTAGAACATCATCTCACACTTATAATTTTTTCCTCTTTTCATTCCTTCCTCCATTTTTTCCTCCATTGTTGCCTCTGAAATTTTCAAAAAAAAAACCCAGCAACCCCGCAATAATCAAAACGCGCGAATTCTCCCTTTTCGTTATTCTTTCGAACTGCTGAATAGGTACTATTCTTTTTTTTCTTTTTTATTACTGATCTATTGTACTTAATATTTTCCCCTTACTAGTTAGATATATAGAAATTAGAATAGAAGTATATTCTTCTTCTCATCTTCTACTATTTATTCTTAAGCGAAATTTTAAAAAAATACAAAATACAATGAAATTTAAATTCACATTCGTTTAACATACAATTTTTTAAAAATAGTTTAAGCTGATCTAAATCATCTCACTATTCTTAACAAAAAATCAGTAAAAGAAATTATGAAGATCGGTAACCTTTTGGAGAATGTGTATAATTTTAGATGATATTATAATGAAATCTTGTTATCATATAGTAGGTGGCAGACCAGAAAAATTAAGGAGGAGTTGGAACTTTTTTCTTTAAGGAGATTTTATCGTGTTATTTTGTTTATTTATATCTTTATTTATACAAATCTATAAATTATAAAAACTTAATATTATGAAAATATGCGTTTAGACGATATAAACAAGATTCTACTTGACTATATTATTACATATGTTAACCGCAATATATGATGAATAATGCAAATAATTTGATCATTAAAACATGTATTCAAAAGTTCAAAAATAAACAATTTAGGAGTTAATTGAATAATAGAAAAAGGTAATCAAATATATAATCAAGACAATAATATAAGCATCTACACTACTACAAAAGTAAAAACATAGACAATTTCATATTTATAATATTGTACTTTTTGTACTCGTTTTGTTTTCTAATGATTTTCGCGTAATTTTATTAAGAATTACTATAAGACATAAAGATATTAATGCTCAAACTTTACTTCGAAAACTATACAAAAAGTAAACGTGAAGAATATTAGAAAACGGTGAAGATAGTTAAGTCACAACATCGGTAATATATTAAATAAATAAATCTGCATAACACACCTCATCAAAAAGATTTAACTGCGAATTAGCATTTGCGTTGTTATATATATTGGTTTGTTAGATTATATCAGTGGCGGGAAAGTTAAATATAAAGATCAAATCATTCTCACACTAATACCTTTCTCTCTCTTCTTGAAATAGTCACAAAAATGGCTACGGAAGAAAAGGCTAAAACTCCACAAAGTTCTGTTGTTACAAAGGAAGATGAGATCGTTGAGGATTTTTCGGCAAAAAATGAAGGTACTGATCCTTCTATGGAAGAAGAGGAGACAGAAGTTCCAGAAACTTGTGTTGCTACAGAGGAAGACGAGATCGTTGAGGATTTTTCGGAACCAAATGAAGGTACTGATCCTTCTATGGAAGAAGAGGAGACAGAAGTTCCAGAAACTTGTGTTGCTACAGAGGAAGATGAGATCGTTGAGGTCGTTGAGGATTTTTCGGAACCAAATGAAGGTACTGATCCTTCTATGGAAGAAGAGGAGACAGAAGTTCCAGAAAATTCTGTTGCTACAGAGGAAGATGATGTAGTTGTTGCTGAGTATGATGTGTATTTTAATCCTCCTGATCCTTCTTCTTCGGTGAGTGAATTAAGAAATTGAATGTAGTGAATTTGATATTAAAAATTTGTGTTGTGAATGGAATTTGACATTAATTAGAATTTCTTGTTTAGTTATATGTATTGCAATATCCGTTGCGACCAAGTTGGCGTCCGTACGATTTGGATAAAAGATGCACGGAGGTATACTAATAACTCTATTTTTTTTTTTTTATTATTTTCTTGTTGATGTTTTTTGAATTGTTTTTGGTGTGAATGTATTGGTGAGCAGGTGAGATTCAAACCAGATACCTGTGAGGTGGAAATGGATTTGTCTATCGATATGAATTCGGATAATTTTGATGTTAGATCAAATGATCAATTCAGGATGAATAAACAGGTTTGCTATTTAAGAAGTATTTTTTTATATTTATCCTATTTGTAAATATAAAGATAGGAGATAGAGAAAATTAGTACATGATAATTTCATTTCATGATTGTTTGCTGTTAAGAAGTATTTTTTTTTAGTTTGTTTGTTGAGTTGATGTGGAGGAAAGAGAATGAAGAAATGTGGATGGTGAGATTTTTTTTAAGTTCATGTATACACCCTGGCCTAGAGAAATCATTTAGTCTATTTTCCATCACTATTTCATGTAAATTATTTGTTATACTATTTCATGATTCTATCTCAAACTCTTCAAATGCCTGTTTATGTTTTGTAGCTAGTTTTTACCGGAGAAATATCTGATTTATCACCTACAATTTTTACCGTGCTCTTAGGTTTTGACTGGTAAAAAGGTCTGCTCTTCATCAAATCAAGCTGTACAATATGCCGTTGGGGTGTTATTTGGTAAAAAGGTGTGCTATTCATCAACTCAATGATGTCTTTTTTAATACAAGCTAAATCACTGATTTTTCTATTATTTGATGATGTCTGTTGTGCATCTGGATGATAATTATTAATTAGTTAACTTATGTGCTTGAGGTAACTATGCTTTGGAATATTATGATTATGCAACTTATGTGTTTGAGATGCGTGCAGTGCATATACTTGTATATTGTTATGGTAGATGGTAGTTATCACCTAGCTAGTTCATCTTCAATACCTATAACCTTCACGTATCCGTGTCCAGTCGTTGATGTTCAGACATTGGTATGACACATACTCTTCATTTTTGGCGTAAAATTGAATATTTAGACGTATCAATTTCCAACAATTGGACACGTATCAATATCCGATATCATCAATACACAAGTCCAAGTGACATAACCTGTAACCTGTAACCTGTAATGTTGTCTGCCAAACATGGAAGTTTTAATCTATACAAGTAACATTTTGTTAGAATTCAACCCAAGAATCTATGTAAAATCAATGCAAGACTCAAGATAAAGAAATGCAAGATGAACAACTAAGCACCCATGAAAGAAACTAAGAAGAATTTGTATTGATTAGGCTTCAATTACATTCACTAATCAATCTAATTAAATGGAAATGAACAACTAAAAGAGATTACACAAGTAATTGGAATTCCCCCAATTACTCTCACCAAGAACCCTAAATTGGTTCTCTCTCAATCTCTCTCTAGTATCTCACTCTTAGTTGCAAGTGAAGGGATTAATCTTCTTTTCTCTAAATGAGGCATACAAGGAGTATTTATAGTGCTAGGGACCAAGAAACAACTAAGGAACAAGTCCCATTTAAAACAGAACAAAAACAGAAACACGCGCGTGCCACTGCAGTTTTGCTCGACTGGAACTGTTGGTCGAGCCAACATGCTCGACCTGGTCGAGCCACATGCATCTGCCTTCTGACTTAGTCGAGCCAGCCTGCTCGACTGGGTCGAGCCACCCTCCAAGGTCGAGCCAAGCTTCTGATCAATGAGAGGCAATATAAAGCTACTGTTTTACTTGATTCTTCATACCCCTTATACTCCTCACATGCTCATCCATACTCAACACATACACATTGTGATTATGAGTCACACATCCACTAGTAACATTTTATAACTGATTTTCTTATGAATGGTGAGTGATTTCTATGTTTTTAACAATTGGGGTTGCGCTATTATTTTCGGTAAGAAATGCTGGTTAGCTCTTGGTTTAAGTATGATTGCTGAGATGAGTTTTATGTTCTATTAGCTAGTTTGAACATAGATTATAGAGTTAATGGGTTGCTTACAGTGATTTTCAATGCTCTCATTTTATTGATCGTCATGTGCAAATTTTAACCGCAAGCGCACAGTGCACATGTAGAAACGGGTCGAACACATGGAAGGTAGGACAAGAAACTTACTAATTTCGATTAATTTTATTGCAAATAGTAGAAAAGTATTTGGTTGGTTGTTTTCTAACAAAATACGAATCGATAAGTAAAATGTATTAAACTATATGGTAAAGAGATCTAGGGTGTCGGGAATCCCCTAAAGTCTTGTATGATCAAATTCTCATAATTGTCTATGAAATGTCGGATTAATTACGTGGTTTAAACATGATCTTGTTAATCCCGTTCTGAATCCCGATTTTAAGCACGTTTATGTTATTTTGATGTTGCAGCTAGTTCTGAATCCCGTTAAAGATGTTGTACAGCTTCGACCATCAATGGAATATTTGGATTCTGATGGGTCAAAGAAGAGAAATGATCCAAATGTTATCGTCGAGGAAGGATCCAGTAATGATGTCCGTTCTGGGCAATCAAGTGAACAGGTGCTGTTGCTGAACTGATCCATAAAGGAAAATGTAGAGTAAACATAAATATTAAACTTTAATGAGTTGGACTTAAAAGACGTCTTTCAGGAGACTATAGCTGTTCTTATATTAGAATAATGTAGTTGTGTAAAATTATGTTATTTGTTTCCTATGTTAGTTGCTTTTGATTATGCATTATATTTGGGACTGTCTTGTCTTGTTGTGCGAATAAGCAAGTGGATCCATAATCCATTAGCTTTAGAGGTCAGAAGTATGATTATGCATTATATTGGAATGGTATATGTCTTATCCTGTCTAGTTCAAAAGGAATTTTTTCTTGACGTCTGGATATTCGTTGTTGGACTTCTTAGCATGCAATTTGTCTTCTTAGCATTCAATCTTTGCATGTTGATTAACTTGTTGTCATATGTGTAACCTTGACATGTATGTATTGTTCCTTCACGCATTAATACTTATTGGTCATTTGTTTTGCATAATTGGATGCAGCCATGGGTTTCTCTCAAATACCATAGCTCCACGTCTGAGCTTGCACAAAGATGTCTGACGAGGATGATGACAACGCAGAATGATCCATTACATTTACAGTTCTCGATGAATCCGTACATCTTCCATTTTCCATAATTGGTCTTACTGTCCTTTTCTCATAATTTTGATCTTAATATGAAAACATTGAACAAAGAAAGAACTCTTTAGCTTAAGCTCCAGCAACTAGTGTTGTAACTTTACTTAACGTATACGTACTTTTATTTTCGGGGCTTTTTTGGAATGTTGTTGAAACTCGGATTATTTGCAGGCTTAACTATTTGAATTCTTTGTGTCCTATCACCAAGATGCAGTCAAGTCGACCATCAAGACGGTATAGCTATTTAAACCTTAGTCTTCCTGTGATTGGTGTGTTTTAATATATAATTATATTTATAGGCAACTTGTTCTTGTAACCTTTTGTTTAACGTAGAGGTGTTAATTGATGTAGGTTTCTACTTACCCTGCCGCTGGAGGAGCGAATTAAGACATTGCTTATTGAGGTTGGTACTAATTTTTTTCTTAAAGAATGAAGGACAATATTTGTATTTGATCTAACATAATTTTGTATGTTGTTCTTGTCTGTAAATGCATATTTTGATTTTCCAGGGACCTTCTGTTCAAAGATTTGCTGCCATTACTCACCTTGCACCTAATGACCCAGTTGAAGATGTTCTTGAAGAAGTTCAAAAGTATGCTATGTTGGTACAGGGGCTTTGGGTGGTGAAAACTAGAGTTCGATATCCAAATACCAAAGGAAGTGAATTACTAGCAAGAGATTATGCTCTTCTACTATTCAGCAAGAGCCCAGCCTTCAAAGACACAGAATTAGACTTTCTAGGATCTTTCAAATCTACCGAAAAAGTACTAGTAGTACTTCGAGAAATAGCAGTTGAAAGACCATACTGTAAAGATTGGAAGTTCATAGAACCTACAGATGTGTCATTTATAAAACATTATCCAAATGTCGTGGAGCAACAACAGAAAGCATGGCAAGGCCATGATCAACACTTGCAACAAATTGTCGATGAGCGCAGAGCTCGAGCTAGAATTGGAGCGAATTCCAAAACTTCTGGGAGGCCTGGATTATCATTGCTTCCTCATGAAGGTGGTGTAGGACCAAGCACTTCTATGTCAAAAGAAACTCATAAAGTTTCCAGGTGAGAACTCTTCATTTTTCATAAATGAATAAATTGAAAGTTGTGTTTTTGTACATAAAAGTCAAACATGTAATTTTTTTTATTATTGTTTCCGCTTGGGAAAAAAATGAGTGAACGTGTTGAAGATATCAGTCACTAGGCTTAAACTTTTCTTTTTGGTGGTCTAAAGATTTCTTATTCACCCATAAAACACAACTTACAATCAAAGGAGAACCAACTATGTTTAAGAGGAAAGAAAAAAACTGTTTATATATATATATATATATATATATGGGCGGACCTAGATGGGTGCCTGGGGTAGCCCAGGCAACCCCATTAAAAACCAAAAAAATTTTGCTCATGCCAAGGCTTGAACCCGCAACAATACATGAATATACTATGAATAAAGATCATGAAAATAGCCGCGGCCAAATGAATATCACAAAATGACTCTATAAAGTTATACTGCATTATATTCATTTTCTTACATGTGTATTATATTTATAATATTTTCACTTATGTATTATGAGTATTATAAGAATATAGGAATGTAACATTTTATATATATATATAATAGAGTTAATCATGGAGTATGTACTATATTTTTTTAACATGTTTTTTTTTAAATAATGATCATTTTTTAAAATACTTTAATGATAGGAAAATGAGAAGTACCTATATGATATTAAAATATGATATTTTTAGGTGTAAAACAATCGTCAAGGCGTCAATACATATATTATTATTACACATTTGTTCCGCCGAGTTTGTAACAATTTTTATTTTTATATGTCCTACTTAGTTTGCTAATTTTTCATTAATAAAATTATCCCCATTAATTTTATTAATTGTTATACAGTAAATTCTTCCCTCTTTTACCTTTTACATTTTGCTAGAGTCCATATGCGTTTTTATTTTTATATTTATATATATTAACGACTAACGAGTTAGTAACATTTTACATTTTTGTGCGTTTTATATGAATCATTCTATCGATAAAATACAAAAAGTTATTTTTGATTTGAACATGCTTTAAAAAATATATTTAAAAATGCTATGCAACCCCATTTCTAAAATTCTGGGTCCGCCACTATATATATATATATATATATATATATATGCTTGAAAGCTCAAATGAAATATATATTTGAATTGTAAATAATATGAATATTTAATTGATATAGACCACCATTGGAGGAGCATGATACTGAAGCTCTTAAAAATGCTCTTTTAAGGATTTTTCATATGTATCAAGTTTGTAGGTAACGATATGAGTTTTTGTTTATTTTTACAATATTGTCTTTAATTTGTTATTATTAATTTTTAGCAATAACGAATTATTTGTATTGCTAGTTTTCAAAGAATTTTACAGTTTCTCCAAGACAATGTTGCTGCTGCTATTGATGAAGCGGATCTGAGATCACTCCTATCTACCATTGCCGTAGATGTTCATGGGGTGTATGTTCTAAAATCATCCCCACGACATCCGGCACTTGATAGAATTAGGTAATTATTCATTTTTTTTCTTTCAAATAAAAATGACTTTAGTTGTAAATTTGACATGGAAGACATAAAATAATTTTTTAACCGTATATCAAATAAATATCAAATAATGTTGCTGCTACTATTGGTAAAGATTAATTATGTTAATATCTCCATGATTTTGCTATTGAATAATATACCATACACATATTTTATTTTTCCCTTCTGTTTAACTCTAGATTTCCCTTGTAGGGAACAAGTTATTGATCTTTTTCGCATTAACAAGCCAAATGCAAAGCTGATGAGATCCCATTTACAAGGAGGTATCATATCAAACCTTGGAGTGATGCCTACTGAAACAGACTTACGGAAGGTAAATGTTAAAACACTTTTATTTTGGTGGATTGCAATTGTAATTCCGATTTATGTGGAGTCCCAAATGCTTTATCTTTAGCTTTAGCTTTGACCCATTAAACTCAAGTTAATGTGAAACTACACAACTGATATATATTTATTTACTTTTCAAAAGATTCAAGCTCTTACATTTACATTGCCATTTTCAGAGTAAAATGTATAAAGTAATGGAGTTTTTTTACTTCTATACACTATATATTTGTCTAGTTTCAACAATTTCGTTTGTTGCTTTCTATATAATCTTATATGTGAAACTCTTGATTATTTCCAATTCTCATCCATATCTAGGAGACTAAGACACTGACGGTATGTTTTTCCTCTTTGTTTTGATAGGTCCTCGAGGAATGTTGTGTAAGCAGTGGAAACAAATGGGTACTAAAAAGTGGTTGACTAATATAGTTTGTACTCAAACTGAGGTTGTAGCACTTAAAGATCCCAGACCAATGTCAGTTGGAAATTAGACAGTACACAATTTTATATTTTTGAATGTGATATGTTGAACATTAAAACACATGCTCTAATTGATCATCTTTTGAGTTTCGCTTGGTTAAGTAGCACCAAACTTGGTTAAGTTGAACATTAAAAATTACTTTTATTTTAGACCCGACCTATTATATATATTACAATTTAAAATTACTTTGACATTCAAAAGTTGATCATCTTTTGAGTTTAGCTTGGTTAAGTAGCACCAAACTCTCTACATAAATACCAAAGTAGCTAATCCAGTGAGAATTTGTCAAGTGCTGAACTTTATTAGTTATAATGTTATACGATTTCAATTCATCATAACAACATGCTAAAAATGTATGATTCCTTTCATCATATACAATATTATGATATTTGTCAAAAACTGTGAAGATTGCACATGCTTCTGCATAGGCTCCTTCATGTGGTTTAACATTTGAATCTCTAACAACATATTGGCACCATTCTTGCTTATCCATTACCCAAATACAAATTTCTGAATAAGAAATACCAAGAACCGCTAATGATCCACTTAAGACGAATACAATTTTCAAATAATCGTCATTAAGAACTACAGGCAATTCATTAATTCCAAACGTTTCATCTTCAATATCGAAATAAATAAGATTTTTACTGCTGAATAATAAAGTAGGTTTCCAGTAAATCACTCCTTGCGAGTAAACAACATTATCATGTGTATAAACGCCGGAATCATAATTCTTTTTAAAAACCAAAAATCTTCCTAATTCATTAACCCAATTTGGTTTAACTTTCCAACAATTTTCCTTTAGTGAATAAATTGCCATCTCAACTATTAACCTTTCTCCTTCTTTATGCTCTCTAAAGACAAGTACTCTATAATCAAAATTAGAAGGTACAAATCCAAGACAAAAATTTTATATTTTTAAATGTAATATGTTGAACATTAATACATATGTTCTTGTTGTGTAAATAAACCACTTCATACATCTCTCTTAGTTGAAAATTAAAACATGCTTTGAAAAAAGATTTTTTGATCGTTTTTTGTTTGCTTTTAGGTTTGAGCTTATTTATTGATGAAACATTTAAAATGTTTGTAGATTATCTTTTGTGCCCCTAAGATTGGTGTTCATGAGGTTTGTTAACAAACTAAGAGAAAGAAAGAAAAGTAATTATTCTAGTAGAATAACAGTCTTTTAGGCCTAGCCTATCAAAGCTTAATATCTATTTACAACAAACAAAATCATATAGTAGTGGTTTAGTAAGAGTTCAATAGTCCAAAATTTTACCCCAAATCTTTAAATCACATTTTTGATAATAAGTATTATTAACATTTAATAAAAGAAAAAATTACTTTTATTCTAGATTCGACCTATCATATATATTACAATTTAAAATTACTTTTATAATTATTTAGACCCAATTTAGACTTAAATACAATTATAGATCAAATCTAGTACTAATAAAGTTTTCAAAATTACTCGAACTAATGAAAAAATTGTATGTGTAATAAATATGAATAGGACACAATATTGAGACGAAATATATTCTATTATTCTAATGGATCATAAAATTTTACTGAAAACTAACTTTGCTTTGTATATTAACTAAATTAGTTCACTATTAATTATAATCATATCCCGTGAACTAAAACATATAAGTATTGTTTAATTTAAATTATTTCAAATATCATAGGATGTTAACACTAGAGAAAAAAACCTCATTGTTGATGTTTTTAGGGCCTTATTTGCTGCTATTTTTGCGCCAAACACTTACTATAGTAGCCTATAGTATAAATATATGGATTTTGGGGCCTTTTATGCTGCTATATTTTGGAAAATTTGAAAAAATAAGCAAAAATAATTAAAAAATTAAAAAATAAAAACGTTTTGAAACTATTTCCCGAGATAAGCACCTTTCGCCTAGGGCTTATATTTGGAGTTGTTCGCTGTTAGAAAGCGAACAAAGGCTGGAAGTCAAAAAGTCAAAGAGTCTGTTCGTTGTTACTAACAACGAACAAACAACTGCACTATTTTTTACCTTCAGTCTTTGTTCGCTGTTATTAACAGCGAACAGATGCGTTCTGAAAACATCAGTTTCTTTGTTCGCTGTTAGAAACAGCAAACAGACTCTTTGCTTTTTTTTGAAACTCTCAGCCTTTGTTCGATGTTAATCCAAACCTAAGCCCTGTGCGAAAAGTGCTTATCTTGAAAAATATTTTCAAAACTTAATCATTATTCGATTTTTTAATATTTTTTTGCTTATTTGTTTCAAATTTTCCTATTTTTTTGTCCGAAACACTTATAATAGTAGCTTATTAGTTTATTTCCTACTCCGTTTTAAAATCGAAGCATGAACGAATATGGATATAAATATTTGTGCGCTAACATCTCTCTGCTCACAACACAGTCCAACGAAAGAAAGGATTATATTTGTTTCTTGATTTTTGTTGAGTCAAGCCCGAAATCTCATTGTGATAGAGGCAAGTTCGATCACCTCGTGGCGTACGCCTTAGCTTGCACACTCGAGAGTGGTGCGGAGCGTAGCGCGAGTTATGGAGTGATTCGTTTTGGCTCGCTTGATGAAGTGAGTGTTGATGTTGATTTGGAGTGTCATGGTGAAGAGAAGACACCAAGCTTTGATGGTGGGATGGTTGCTCGAGTGTGTGAGCAAGAAGGAACAAGTCGAGCTGCATTGCTCAACCAATCCAGTAGCTGGCAGTGAGTGAAGACCCCCCCGCTCGACCGGGTCGAGCAGCCCCCCCGACCGAACGGTTCATACAGCAAGTTTCTGATGGGTTTTGTCCTTGTTCCGCGGTTTGCTTGGGCATCAAGCACATTTGTACTATGTCCTTCTAGAGTGTCTTAGGACTATATATAGAGTCTCTAAACCTTATTAGAACATAGTGGGAGGCATACATAAGATAGAAAACTAGGGTTAGCAACTAAAGAGAGTGTTTCTTTCTTGTTTATGTATTTTGAGAGAGTTTGAAGGAAAGCTTCAAACTTTGGCTTTAAAGAGTGTTCTTAGAGCTTAGAGTTGAGTCATTAATGTATTGTGATTTATGTTAATGATAAGAAACTTCATTTGAGGGGGAGGTATCATAAGATACCTCATACATCTTGTGTTTTGGGTGTTCTCTTGTTGTGCTCTGTTTTTGTTTATTGTTCTTTACCTTCTTTTGCTTCTTGTTTCTTCACCATTTACTTAGCCCATTTGAGGGGGAGGTATCATAAGATACCTCATAGATCTTGTGTTTTGGGTGTTCTCTTGTTGTGCTCTGTTTTTGTTCATTGTTCTTTACCTTCTTTTGCTTCTTGTTTCTTCACCATTTACTTAGCCCATTCACAATAATTTTTATGATATTTATATTTAAGGACATTTTCAAACGGGGTTGATGATGATTTATTTCTAATGGTTAAGATGCCATTAACCTCTACATTATTTTGAATTGAAATAAAAATAAAATATAAATGATGATGGAAAAATCGAATTATAATTTAAAATCTCAAATCAATATATAAGTGATTAATAAAGTGATAGAGAAATGTAGACTCTAAATTTCTTCTCCCTTCAGACTCTCGTTATTTCCGCAAAATAAACATCATATTTGAAAATTTTATACAAATATAATTGTTTTATCATTTGGATTATATTGAATTTATTTAGATTTAAATTGTTGGCAAAATTATACAATTTATCCATATATTGACCTGACCAGGGATAGAGTTAGTTGGTGGCGCCTTATCCACATATCAGATATCTAGGCTTACCCTTTTCGACCACCTCTCTGACGGTTTTTGACCTCTACCTATAGTTCTCCTGCCTTTATCGTTTGTTTATTTATTAGTACATAATATTTTTATTATGTATTTTTAGCAATCGATTATTATGCTTTGTTAACGTGGGTGTGATTTTGCAGGCTTTCATATAATTGCAGGTACCTCTCTTTTTGAAGAGCATATGGAGCCGGGGGACTCTCTAACCGTACTCTCCTACATGGGTATGAGTTGCCGTCTACCTTCTCTGTCCAGACCCTAACCATAGTTTATCTATGAGAGGGACACACTGGGTATGATGATGATCATCATCCATATATTATGTAGTACAAATTAGAGATAACTGATTATTGTATATGTTGCTATATATTATTATCATTTATGATGCATTTGTATTATTTTCTCATTAGTTTAGTCGAGACGTTTACATAGTTTAAATTGTTGAACCTTACGGTTTTCGCATTGATTTTGGTTTTCAAGCAACAAGACCTCGTCTCCCAACTCCGATTTTGGCAATAAACTTTAGGATAATTTATACTCCCTCTGTTATTTTTTTATTGTCCTATTTGAAGATTTATACAAATCAAAAAAAGTGAAATCTTTGTAGATAGTGGGTCTTATTTTATTAGAATAGTAGTGTGAATTAATGATTGTATTGGTATTATGAGAGAGAAATGAAGGTTAAATGAGAGATAAAGAGAGTATATGAAAGATAAAAACTTTTCAAAATAGGAAAATATTCTAAATAGGACAAACTTTTGAAACTGTATGTTATAGTAACGTGAACAAACTTAAAAGAACAGATGGAGTTATACAAAACTACCCATAACTTTCTCTATTATTCTACAAACCACCCCTAATTAAATTTAGTTCTAAAAACCACCCATTACTAATTAGTAGTTTAATAATAAACACCTAAACTTTAAGTCTTTGGAACTCTAATATTCTATCTTCTTATATATAAGGATGAACAACAAGACATTGTACTTCTAAGTTCTATATAACTATAACCAAATAAATCAAGGATCCCCAAGTTTATTTATACACTAGTCCAAATTAGTAACAACTAAGAAAGCTTTACTAACATAAGGCACTTGACAAATTTAATTTGCTCATTAATTAAATTTATGATCCCATATGAAAAAAGAAAAAAAAAAGCTTTTACATTTTTTTATGGAGATAATCAATTATACTACTTTATAAATGTAGGATCTCATAGCTAAATGGTTGGATCATATACTTGGTATATTTGTTATCACTTTCATTTGTTTTTTTTATTGGTGTTCTCATAAGGAATGCTCATAGAAATTATAGAACATTAAATGGTAATGATGAAAATAATCATAAGGTAAATATTAAAAATATTATTTTAAAAATCATGGTATATATAAACTAAAATAAAAATCATAAGCATTTAAAAATCATAATCAAAAACATCATAAATTATAAATACTAATAATAATTGAACTAAATTAACAAGTGATACGCCGTAAGAAGATCGAGAAATTGAATAACTTAAATTAATAGTAATTTGTTACTAAGTATATATAGTATGAGCTACTCTTGTCAAATACCATCTTTCGGTTAGATGGTCTCAAAACAAGAAATTTATATGCTACTAATTTGTATTATTAGGTTGTTTACCTCATGTATAAGACGCGTTTACAGTGACACCGTCATATATAATAATCTATAATAAACTATAATATCTCAATATCATTAATGGTCCGTTCTTTTACCTACATGTTGACCTCATAAAGTCATAATAGGCTTTTAAGTAATGGGCCATGTTGAAATTATTTTCACCATTTTTCTTTCACAATACGTTGTATTGCACTTTGTTAACTTAAAAATTTGAATTTAACTGCACTTGATGTAAAATCTAGATCAGTTAATAATCATCATAATGTCCAATGCATTCCTCTCTTAATAATCATCATAATGTCCAATGCATTCCTCTCTTAAAACTATAATTAAATTATAGCGAGAAAGGCAAATCAGACTCACAAAGAAGGATGAGAAAAGGCTGCAAAGGAAGCAAAGCATGACAATACAAGACAAAAACACAATGCAAGATAAAAAAAATTAAAATTAATAATTAAAATAAATTTATTCAAGATCCAAACACTATTAATAATTAAAATTAATTTATTCAAGATCCAAACACTAAAAGCTAAGAATGAAAAGAACATAATAAAGCATCAAATGTGTTGTAGTTGCAAATCATACAACTTTGACATTATAAAATGGATTCGTAAAGTTGATCATCATTGAAATTAGCTTGGTTAAGCAGCACCAAACTCTCCGCATAAGTACCAAAGTAGCTAATCTTGTGAGACTTGGGCAAGTTTTGAAATTCATGAGTTATAATGTTATAAGAACTTATTTTATCATCAAAACATCCAAAAAATGTATGATTCCTTTCATCATATACGATATTATGATGTCTGTCCATAAATGTGAAAACTCCACAAGCGAAACCATAGGCTCCTTTACGTGGTTTGACAGTTGAACCTCTAACAAGATATTGGGTCCATTGTTGCTTAGGCTTCCCTGCATTGTTAACTTTTAAGATCCCACAATCTTGTGCATATGCTTTTTCTAAGGTTTCCACTGTTGAATCTCTAATAAGATTTTGACACCAATGTTGCTTGGCTTTCTCAGCATTTTTATCCTTATCCATTACCCAAATACAAATTTTTGAATAAGAAATACCAAGAACCGCTAATGATCCACTTAAGACAAATACGATTTTCAAATGCATTTTATTAACAACAATAGGTAATTCTTTAATTCCAAATGTTTCATCTTCAAAATCGAAATAAACAAGATTTTTACTACTGTCTAATACAGAAGGCTTCCAATAAACCACCCCTTGCGAGTAAACAACATTATCATGAGTATAAACACCCGAATCATAATTCTTTGTTAAAGCCAAAGATCTTCCTAATTCATTAACCCAATTAGGTTTAACTTTCCAACAATTTTCCCTTAGTGAATAAATTGCCATCTCAACTTCTAACCTTTCTCCTTTTTTATGTTCTCTAAAGACAAGTACTCTATAATCAAAATTAGAAGGTACAAATCCAAGACAAAAATTAAAATCCAATTTTGAATATGTTTTAGTGAGAGGACAAGGAGGAATTTCCAATAATTTATAGATGGAAGGATTCCACAAAAAAAGTTGTTCATCGTGAATCCAAAATCCTTCTCTTCTTACCAACATCAATCCATTAACTATATCGGTTTCATGATAGAAACGGTTAGAACCATCATTATCTGGTAAGTAGGATACATGTTTTTTGAAATTACTATCACTTTGATAGATAATGAATGAATTTTGTACACTTTGAATCAGTCTCCCGTAAAAAGCATAAATGTTAAAACAACTATTATTACGTTTGTTGTCATTGTAAATTTCTAGGTGCCTATATGTAAAGTAATGGGAGTCAATCAAAGAACACCATGTTTTACAAACACACCTGAGTTGTAACAAAGTTTTGGTTGGCAAATATGCCAACACTTCCAACCATAAGACGTCTGGAATTAAATACTTGTCCTCCAACACCTTTCTTCTTTTACAAGTAACCATGATCATACCAATAATAAAAGTACCTGTTCATTTAAAAAGGATACAATTAGAGAATCTTTAAAAGTATACATACATACATAAGTTTTATTAGTTAGGAAGTTGTTCAGGATCAACAATTCACAATCCCCTGTTTTCTAGCCAATCAAATGATAACTATATGACAGGGTTCAACAATGGAGCTCAAAGAAGTTAATTAAGGAGTTGAAGCAACATTTTGGTTTGTGTTTACTATTTAAGCATTTCCGTAACTTCTTTATTCATCATGTATATAAGTCAGTTCTAATTCAATTATTATTTTAGGTAGTTTTATTAGTTGATTTCTTTTTTTAATTCAATAATAATATTTTACCTTTAGATTCTTCCTCAATTGCTTCTTCTAAATTGGGCATTTTAATTTCAGATGAAAAAATTAATCTTGCAATTCATTCTGCTGACAAGTGTTTATCCCCAATTGGATTTTCCCTATTAAAAACCCTAAGTTGCGATTCATTAATCAATTCAGTAATATTATTCATCTCAATTGGGCCTCTTAATTCCTTACATCAATAAAGGATCGCAGGTTTATTTGGAGTATCGAATGATAGGTTTTCCTCTGATATGAATTTTTCTAAATTTTGATGAAAACGAACTACTGCTAGTCACTAACAGATTTTTTAGGGATTTTTTGACAAAAATAGAACTTCTTACAAAATGTTAAATTTTAAAGGCATTTTGTGACAAATTTTCATCAAATTTCAAAAAAATAAGAATCAAAAACAAAATTCATCCGGAATTTGCAAAATAATCGAGATTTAAGAACAAATTAAAAAATAACCCTAAAATTCGTAAAAAAAAATGCAAGAATTAGAACAAATCACGATGAGAAGACTCACGGAGTAATGTTGTGCAGACGAAGGAGGATTAATGGCGGAAGACGAAGGTGGATTAATGGTCGGAAGACGAGGGTGGATTAATGGCGGCAGACGAAGGAGGATTATTACAGAGATTGAGGAACAATGGTTATGCAGATATATAGAATAAGAATTAGGGCTATGAAAACGAGATAGGCATAAATAATGGCATTTTGGGATTTAGGGACTAGGGTTAGGGTATTCCAGTTTACTAGTCCCATTTGACCAAACACGAATTTTAATGTAATAGTGGGGTCCATTAGAAAAGGTGGTAGTTGGGTATTTTAATTGATTAAATTAATTGTAAAGGTGGTAGTGGAGTATTGGGAATTGGAAAAGTGGGGGTATTTAGGTAAAAAAAGGATAGCCAAAAAAGGAAATGGGACAAGTAATGAGAAATTGCCAAAAAAGGAAATGGGACAAGTAAACTAGAACGGAGGGAGTATTTTAAATTTACCGATGGATCCAAAACCGGTATTGGGGTGACATGCACGAAGACCCGCTCAAACTTACACAAATTTATGTGAGGGACGGTCTTTGTGTTTTGAGAGACCATCCTTATTTTGGTGAGCCCATTATCATTTTATAGTTTAATTAAGCTTTAATTAGGGGTGAAAGTTCGCACTACGGTTTGGACTTTCATCGAAACCAAATTGAACCTTATTTTATTCGGTCTCCATATTTTCAGACCAACACCAAACCAAGGGTTAGGGTTTTTAATTTTTTAGGTTTTGAATGTATTGAGCCTGAGCTAATACATTAATGTAAGTGGGCCTATATGTAATTTCTTAAATATTTTAGTTTGTGGTCTAGAAATTCGATTTTCGGTTTTTGAAAATTCCAGACCGAATAGGCCGAATTATAACAAAAACAAAAACATCAAAGAACATGAACGAAAATGGAGGTACTGTAGTCTCAAATTATAACAAAAACAAAAACAGAAAATAAAGGGAAAGACCAAATACAGAATACTAATCAATGATTAAACATAAACCCAAGAACAACACATAAACCCAAGAACGAACAACACATACACAAGAACAACACATAAACCCAACAACAAACAACACATACACACAGAAAATTAAACATAAAAATCAATGATTACACACAAAAAAACTAAGATTAACAAAAATCTAACGAAAAAAATAGGGAAAGACCAAATACTAATCAAATGAAATTCGGTTTTCGGTTTTTGAAAATTCCAAACCTTAATATTTCGGTTTTTGAATTTTCAAACCTAATCCAAACCAAATTTAAAAATCATCAAACCTAATCCAAACCTTAATATTTCAGTTTGGTCTGGTTCGATTTGCGGTTTTAATCCGAATAAGTTTCACCCCTACTTTAATTGGTTGGACCCGAGAGACGTCTCTCAGGAGACCGACTGTCAAACTTATCCTAATTTTTAGGATTTAAGTTACTCCTAATATTACTAATATTAGTGTGGATTGTGTCTTACACCCCACCCTACTCCACTTCACTTCACTCCATTTCACTTCACTCCCTTACCCACTCTTCACTCCACACTCCCACCCTATTGCACTCTAGTCTTATACTTTCACACCTTGCAATTTCACATCTTGAAAATTAAAAAAATAAAATTAAAAAAAATTAATTTTAAAAAACTAAAAATTTTAA
This sequence comes from Amaranthus cruentus, assembly GCA_019425755.1. NCBI lineage: Eukaryota > Viridiplantae > Streptophyta > Magnoliopsida > Caryophyllales > Amaranthaceae > Amaranthus > Amaranthus cruentus. The sequence continues at coordinate 12,971,038 of CM033465.1, read as the reverse complement.
AAAATTAAAAAAATTATAATTATAATTTAAAATTTTAGAAATTAAAAAATTTAAAATTAAAATTAAAATTAAAATTAAAAAATTTAAAATAAAAAATTTAAATTTAAATTAAAAATTAAAAAAATTAAAACAAAATATTGTTTTCTTTTTCTTTTTAAAAAAAATTAAATTACTAAGTGCGAACAGCTCTTGTCTTAAAATCAGCATGTTGACCCTGTTTGACCTGTTCGGAGTTACTAAGTGCGAACAGACACTTGATTTTTCTTGACCAGTTTACTACTGTTTGCACTTACTAAGTGCGAACAGCCCGAACCTATGCTCTGGGGTATAAGGCGCTTATATTTTGAAAAAGTTTGATTTGGATCTTATTGCATGTTTTTTTTTATTAAGAGTCTTATCTATTTCAAATTTTCAATCATATGTTATCCAATTCTTTCTAAATTTGGCCAACTAAATTTTATACAACTAACCTCTGAACATATAGCGCGTTTTATATGAGACTGTCTTGCGGTGAAACGATCTCAAAATAAAAGTCCATGAGCTAAAAGTTTTTTTATAAGGTTATTTAACCCAAATATAAGGGATGTCTCACGATAATATCGTCTTATACAAGAATTTATTCATAAAATTTGAAAAAAAAAGCTTTTGTTTGTAAAAAAATGTCTCAAAATGAGTTTGGAAAACTTTTATTGTAAGTTGTAACACCCCAACCTATCGGACCGCCGGTGATTACCCATGAGATTGTATACTGGCCCCACAAACCAACATTACTCCCCTTTTTATATCACCAATTTTAATTTTAAAATTAAGGTATAATAAATAAATAAAATAAAATAATTAATTATTATTACATTAATTCTTAAATCAGACAGTCTCACAGTGCAACACCATCTTTATTGGGCTGGCCTAATATACATTTTGTTGTCTTAAAGAGCTCACTTATAACGTTAGAGTGATTTCTTATAATTTTAAAATAATTATTTTTTTATAGTTTTAGAGTGATTACTTATAACTTTAAAACGATTCTGTATGATATTAAAGTAATTAATTAAAAGTAATGGGCTAATAATATGGGCTCGTCTCATGGTGAAATGGTCTCATACAAGACGAGCGATTAGTGTTTAAGTTATGATATACTACTTTTTTATTTGACTTTCATTCTATAAATTCATTTATACAGTGTTTAAAAACTATGATTTTAATTTGATATCTAAAATTCACACATATATTACTTGGCAAATCAAAAAATCAAATTTACATTTATATCAATTTCAACTTACTTTTAAAAGTAATAAAAGTTAAAAATTTGATAATAACAACCAAGAGGTTTTCATTCTCATATTCGTCATTTATAATTTAATAATTAAAAGTTAGGGAAATTCCACATGGTAGCATCCAGTTTTGATGAAATGCCAGTGTAGCACTTTTTTAAGAAAATTCTACATGGTAGCATCTAGTTTATGCACTATCTAATTGCCGTAGCATTTTCTGTTAAATTCTTGTTAAATTCCGTTAAGTTCATCATTTTATAAGTTTTTTTCCACATGGTTGCATCTAGTTTTTGTTAATTTACCATTTTAACTTTTAATTCACTATTTTAATGTTTAATTCACCGTTTAATTCATTAACGCTCATAAATATTTAATAATTTTATTGAAAAATTATAAGAAACTATCTAATTGGGTCGAAACAAGTATTTATTCGCCTATTTTTTGATACGTAAACCGAAAAAGATATTTGACGTCATTTTTACCTGTCGTAACGATTTTTTTTCAAAAAACGGACGTTGCAAATATCCTTATGGGGTAACTCTTTTGAAAATCCGGTCGAAACAAGTACTTATACGCCTATTTTCCGATACGTAAGCCGAAAATGATATTTGACGTCATTTTTACCCATCATAACGATTTTGTGAAACAACGGACGTGGCTACTATCCTGATCGGATAACTCTTTCGAAAATTCCATCAAAACAAGTACTTATTCGAAAGAGTACTTGTTTCGACCGATGAATTAAACATTAAAATGGTGAATTAAATGTTAAATTTATTTTTCCGTATAATTATTCAACATTTATAATTTTTTTCAATAAAATTATTCAACATTTATGAGCGTTAAGGTGTTCAAAACAGATCCGATGACCAGATAGACACTCGACTTTATAACCGAACTCGATTTGACCCGACTTAAAAATGGATCTACAATTATGTAAAAACCAATGTGAACACAAAACCCGATTTTGAACCGACCCGAATGAACACCTCTAGCGTTAATGAATTAAACGGTGAATTAACCATTAAAATGGCGAATTAAAAGTTAAAATGGTAAATAAACAAAAACTGGATGCTACCATGTGGAAAAAAACTTACAAAATGATGAACTTAACGGAATTTAACAAGAACTTAACGGAAAATGCTACGGCAATTAGATAGTGCATAAACTAAATGCTACCATGTGGAATTTTCTTAAAAAAGTGCTACCATTGGCATTTCATTAAAACTTGATGCTACCATGTGGAATTTCCCTAAATGAAGGGAAATTTCAGTTTATTGAGAAATTTTTTAAGATAGGGTTTTGGGACTTTGTTTATTCTTTTTTTTTGTTATTTTATTATTATGTTTAAATTTTTTTTGGTTATTTGCAAATCACGATTATTAATTAAAAACTTATATTTAGATTTTGAATCTTGGATAAATATATGGTTTTTTTCATTTTCAATTTTCTATTATCATTATACTCTTTTGATCCTTTTAATTTTTCTATAATTTACATTTGCTATCTAACATTAAGGTTGTATTGGGAACAACTAGTTCATTTCTAAAATATGGGTTTTAACTTTCTATAAAAGTAAGTTGAAATAAGTGTAAATTTGATTTTTTGATTTGCCAAATAATATATGTGTGAATTTTAGATATCAAATTAAAATCATAGTTTTTAAACACTGTATAAATGAATTTAAAAAGTGAAAGTCAAATAAAAAAGAACTATATCATAAATTAAACACTAATCGCTCGTCTTGTATGAGATCATTCCACTATGAGACGAACCCATATTATTAGCCTATTTACTTTTGATTAACACAAATTCTTGTGAGAAACGGTCTATTTATAGACCATCTCTAATTAAGTTGCCCCATTAGGAAAAATATAGAGTAAATGTAGAAAATAAGCTTTAATGGATTGGGCCTAAAAGATGTCTCTCAGAAAGATGGTCTCTTAGGAGACTGGCTTTTTTTATTTTTTTAGAATATAATTTGCATGGGCGGGCTTAAGGGATAATGGGCCGAGCTTTCTTTCTTTGTGAAATTTGCCTGTTCTTGGAAAATTTGAAATGAATAAGATTATTTATCAAAAAAAAGTATACAATAAGATCATAATCAAACTTATTCCAAATATAAGCGCCTAATACCCCAGAGCATAGGTTCGGGTCAGTTCGCAGTTATTAAGTGCGAACAAAAGCAAGCTGGTAAAAAAAATCAAGTGGTTGTTCGCACTTAGTAACTGCGAACAGGTCAAGTTAGGTCAACATGCTAATTTTAAGACAAGAAGCTGTTCGCACTTAGTAAGTGCTAATAGCCTGTTCTAGTTTTTCAAGCTGTTCGCACTTAGTGCGAACAGCCCAAACCTCAGGATTGGGAATTACATGCTTAGTTTTGGAATAAGTTTGATTATGATCTTATTGTATGCTTTTTTTTGATAAATAATCTTATTCATTTCAAATTTTCCATGTTCTTGTAGGTTTAACTTTTTTTCATTAAGTTTGTATGATAAAGTTAGTATTATGAGACGAGCCTATATAATTAATTTATTTTAAAACTATAAGTAATCACTTTAAGACAAGACTATAAAAAGTGATCATTTTAAAACTGTAAGTAATAATCACTTTAAAACAAAAGTGTACATTGAGCCAGCCCAACAGAGCTTGTCTCATCGTTTCATTTGAGAATCTGTCTTTTTGTTTATCATTCATTTCTTATTGGATAGAACTCAAGGGTAGACAACTTTATAAACATTATAAGTATACACATTTTAAGTTTTAGAGTAACCGTTTTTATCAATAAAACTAGTTACTATAATGATCCAATAAGATAAACTCCTGTTTACGTGTATAAGTAGAGACTAGAGAATAATTTAATTTAGACTTTAACTCATCATGAGTAGTAGTTTTTGAGGTTACAAGATAGGCCGAGAAAATAAGAGAATTGCTAAGATTCAAATCCAAACACTTACGCAATTTAGTAGTACTTACTCTCTAATTGGAAATTTGACGGATGGTTGTAAACTATATACTTAATACTTTTACGGCCCGTTTGGTTAGTGGTACTAAATAGTGGTAATATGAATAATTTATAGTGTAAAAATTTCATTAAAAGATCCATACTATTCCCATGGTAATGAAACTTTGATCACAAAAAAGTTTTTTTTGTATACAAATTTTCATTACCATCTAATACCACCTCTCCCAATAGTAATGCATTGGAATGAATTTTATGAAGAAAATGAGATGATTGGAGTTAGACAAGCATGACCATCAAGGTGACAAGAGATTTTTCAACTAAAATTACGCTAATTTTTCATTCCCATTACTATCGTTTATGACCACCTACCAAACGGGCCGTTAAAGTAAAAAATGTGGCAATATTTAAGGGTCAAAGGGGTAGTAATCAAGTAAGATGATTGCAATTAAGATCGTTATTCATAAAGTCTACCGTTTATTTGGACATAAAAAGAACAAAAAGAATGAATAATCTTAAAGCTCTCGTTGAACACTCAAATTCATTTTAAAACAGGAGAATGCCTAAAAACCACAAGTATAATCCACAATCTACAAAACTTCATCTAATTTAGTGCTAACGTACAAAATTATGGCCCCAAAACAAGAGCTTCATTCGTCAATGATCTTAAAGCTGGTTAAAGCCTCGTGCAAAAACCCCACAAAACTTTGAATAAACGGGGGGACTAGATGCTAGTGCAACTTGAATGGGCCGTTGTCCTAACTAACCAATGTCGCAATAATTAAAGAGGGTAATCTTCACCGCTTACTAACCCAGTTGTCAATGATTCCGGTGATGAGTACTAGGCGCGTGGTTATGCCTCTGTTTGTGCTCTTCACTATCACTCCGATCAACAACCAATGGACGAAAGAAAGGGGAAATAAATACAATGCAGATACTTGATCTCATATTGCAGCTGTTTCCACATATTATCGGGCCTTTTGTTTTACATATTGAACCCGACTTGCATCACCAAGTGACTCTTTATCCTGTTCAGCAACCCTGATTTGCTGTTCCTCCTCTTCCTTGGCTTTCTTCTTTGCCCGTCTCTTGCTCTTCTCATCAATAGGATTGGGTACATTAGCAGTTTCTTCCTTGTTCGGTTCAGCAAACACTTCATCATCCTCAATATCATCAAGAATAACCTCCAAAGGGGGCACAGAAGCCCTTGATTCCACTTGGATAAGAGAGGATTCGTGTTCAAGTCCAAATGTAGAATCCGAAAAAGCAGGATGAGGCACGTCAACCTTGGTTTGTTCCAAAATTAAAGGATTATCACCCGACTCAACCTCCTCTGTTTCATAATCATTCACATGTTCCTCATCATCAAAATATGAAGACTTCATTCCAAGTGAGATCCTGTGTCTTTCTACATATCCATCAGACAAGTTGGTAAGCTTGATTCTTGCATCAAGGTTTCTAGAGAGCATAATGAAGCACCCCTTAGGGGTAACATTCTTGACATAACCATACACCAACATATCTGTCTGAAGGTCTTCAATCTTCTCAACGCGACCACCAAGAGAATTTCCAGTGATGGTATCCTCACAGGCACGCAATGACACATCAATATGAATAGTGCCCTTAGCAGAATGGCTGAGTTCTAGGACCTTACACTTAACAAATTGGCCCTCGAAATGGCCAGCTAAAGGATCAGAAACCCATGAGCCAGTAAGTTCACAGAAGTGAACCTTACCATACATGTGAGGCCCTATCTGCACAAGAATGCCGCCAACACCTGGAAGAATCTTCCACACTCTACCACCTACAACATCACCATTTTGAACATGACAAGCTTCCTTCTCATTTGATGTAGAACTATCATCCTGTGTGCCTATTGATCCATTGGAGACAGCAGACAATGGATGCATAATTTTATAATTTTTTTTAATTTCTCCACCATTATAAAAAAAATTATAAAATGGTGAGTTCGCTGTTATATAAACAGCGAACTAACAGCTAATCACAAACACTTGAGACTGAGAAGTTTAAAACAGCTTAAACCCCAGGAAAATCCCTTCTTTCACCATAAAATAAAATCACAAATCAAAAGCCAATTTTATAATTTTTTTTTTTAATTTCTCCACCATTATTTGAGATTAACTTTTATTTAACCAATTTTATTTTGTTCCCTGTTAGTAACAGCGAACAAAGAACTTGACTTTTTTCGATCTACCCTATAGTAACAGCGAACAGGTACCAAACCTCAGCTCAGGAGCAAAACTGCTTATCTTGAGAATATGTTTCAAAATGTTTGTATTTTTTGAATTTTTTTTATTTTTTTGCTTATTCATTTCAATTTTTCCCACATGTTAACCCACACAATAGGCTTTGAGTAATGGGCCATATTGAAGTTATTTTCAAAAACTCAAGCAAGTAAAACTTATTTGGAAAAAATTACTTCCAAAAAATCATATTTCACATTGTTACTAACAACGAGTCATTTACATCTAAAGTCAACGACAATAAAAAAAGTCAATAAAAGTCAACCCAATCGCCCTAATTTAGTAAGAGTGAACGATTATTTAACTGATTTGTTTTACTCAGTTTAAGTAATCGTATGTTGTTAGCAACATTGAATTCAACCAAATCTTAACATTGGACTTGAAGACGCTTATTTTGGAAATAAATTTTCCCAAGCTTATTTTGAGAATGTTTTTCCCAAATAAGCTTATTTTCTTCAAATTCTCAATTATTTTCACCATTTTCCTTTTGTGGGCACATCACGCTTAATGTAATATTTAGATCAGTTAGTCATCATCATAATACTTAATGTATTTCTCTCTTAAAAACTATGATAGATTCTATCCAGAAATGACAAAACATACTCATAAAAGCAAATGCAACTAACTAATCGTGCAGCTTAAGAAAGACTGTAAAGGAAGCAAAGCATGACAACACAAAATTAACACACAATAGCTGGCAAGGTAAAAATTAAGCTAATAATAATATAACCAAAGAAAAACTACATTTATTAATAATTAAAATTAATAATTATAGCACATTCAAAGGAAAAAATATGATTATTCATGATCCAAACACTAAAAGCTAAGTATGAAAAAAACAAAGTAAAGCATCAAATGTCTTGTAGTTGCAAATCATACAACTTTGACTAGAGGTGTTCAAAATAGACCTTGTAACCGAACTCAATTTGATTCAAATTTAAAAATAATTTACAATTATATAAAAAACAATATGAACACAAAACCCAATTTCAAACCGACCCGAAACACTTAACCCGAAATCAGATCAATGACCCGAATGAACACTTCTAACTTTGACATTCAAAAGTTGATCATCTTTTGAGTTTAGCTTGGTTAAGTAGCACCAAACTCTCCACATAAATACCAAAGTAGCTAATTTAAGTGTGTATCATTCTTGCTATTGCATCACTGATTTGATTGTGTGTTAATTTTTATATGAAGCTTAGTTTGTATTCATTGGCAATTAGTTATCATAATGCAAAAACTACAATTTCCAATATTTTTAGGCACAACGTTACATTATCGACGTAAAATGTTATATATTGGAGTTGTGTATGAACTTGTGTAGTTACAACAGTTTTACGTTTTGCTTTATAATCCAAAATTTTCCTCTCACCCGTATCTAAGACACCGTCCTGATGCTTTTTCTTTGTGTTGATGTCGTCTCTTAATAGGTCATCACTGATTTTTGCGTATCAAAGGGAGGGGCTTGGGTACTAAAGAGTGGTGACGGAGTCCCAAAAGATCTTTGCTGAAGTATCTTCCAACTTCTCTACGACACAGAAATACCCTGCCAGCCGCCAGGTATATGTTGCTTCAATGAAACATAATTCGCTACGTACTACACCTTTTAGATTCGCAATTCGCTCAAAATGGTTCAAAAATAGCCTAGAACCGACCATATTTCGCTTTTATTCGCAATTCACCAGGCGATTAGCGAATTATGTGATATCTGTTATTACGACGCAATTGTGTTCTTTTTTCTGCGGTTCAGTCGAGACATTTAACAAAACTGAATTGTTGAACCTTGTAGATTCGATATTGCTGCCGGTTTCGTCAAGCTAGAAGACTTACTGCCTTGTTTGATCGATCTCCTGCCATTTTGATGCTCGGTACAGAAGGAGCACAAGTTTTTCTGCTCATGGTATGAATATGATCTAAAACTAATACATACCTTTGATTTAGTATCCTATGAATTTGAAACCTTTTTAATCAGCTTTTTTTTATTTTTTTATTTTTTAACATGTGATTTCTCTATTACTTAATAGTTATAATATTTTTTTATCTTCAAAAACAAATTAGTTATAATATTTAGGTGAAATGTCGCAATAATTTTCTCCACTTTATAATGTACCTTGATTATAAATAAGTAATTATGATCTGGCTTCTAAAGTTGTAGAATATAGTCATAATCATAGTCATCAATTCATTCAGTATCTTGCATGTCGGGATTCGGGAAAGGAAGATAGTGGACATATTATATCCGTGCTTTTTCCGAGATTGTTTTAACGTAAGATCCTTCATATATAAGGTTTTTCACCATTATCATTGGTGCATCTTCGGTCTTTTTAAAGTGATAGAAAATAATCAAACGCAAATTCTTTATAAGATTGTTTAAATGTAAGATGTACCCATATATAAGTAAAATGGCAGCCTATAAAATGACAGTTTGAATATATTAAGAGATATAATTAAAATGTGAGGATCGTCATTATCCAGGGTATCCTGTTAATATTATTTTATCATTTTTATTAATGGGCTGAATATTCATGATAGGGCTTGGCCTATGGGGTCTGTAGGAGAATTTGGAGATGGAAAGTGGAGAATTGATTTGTTTTGGAGAGGAAGGGAGTGAAATGTATGAAATGACTTGTTTTTTTCATTGCACAAAAATTATTACATGGTGGGTATTTATAGGCATAAATCTACTAAAATATCTAAGATATTTTAATTTTTTAATTACATAATCTAGGAACTTCTAATATAAAATCTTAGATATTTTTAATTTTTTAATTCATTAATCTAGGGCCTTCTAATATAATATCCTAGATATTTTATTTGCTAATTCTAGGAACTTCTTGGATATTTTTATTTTTTAATTATTTAGTTTCTATTTTTATTTTTAATTAAAATCCTAGATTTTTTCTAGATTATTTTAACACTCCCCCTAATCTGGAAAATCTTGGATTCCAAGTTGTCGTCGAAATTGGAAGAATTTGTCGGTTGGAGGTGCTTTTGTAAATATATCCGCGAGTTGTTCTCCCGTCATGCAGAATTGTAGCTCGATCTCCTTTTTCTCGACTAGTTCTCGGATGAAGTGATGTCGTATCTCGATATGCTTCGTGCGACTATGGAAGACTAGATTTTTTGTCATAGCTATGGCTGACATATTGTCACAATAGATGATAGTTGGTTCTTCTATCTCTTGTTGTAGATCTTTTAGAGTTCTTCTTAACCATACTGCTTCACATGCCGAGCTTGTAGCTGATATGTATTCTGCTTCCGATGATGATAGTGCTACTGTTGCTTGCTTCTTTGATGACCATGAGATAGACTTGGATCCCAACTGGAACACGTATCCGCTTGTACTTCTTTGATCATCAATGCTTTCGGCCCAATCGCTGTCTGTGTAGCCTGTGAGCTTGTAGTCAATCTCGGACTCGTACATTATTCCATGACTCTTCGTTTCTTTGCAGCTACTAAGTGAGCTTTGCTTGGCTCACTCATAAACCTTGAAATGATGCTAACTGCATGAACAATGTCGGGTCTCGTATTTGTAAGATAAATGAGAGATCCGACCAAACTTCGGTAGAGTGATGCATCCACTTTTTCTTTGCCATCATTCTTGGAGAGCTTTTCATTTGTGGCCATTGGTGTAGCCAGTGGCTTACAATCGCTTATGTTGAATTTTTTGAGCATATCTTCGGCATATTTTTCTTGTGAGAGAAATATTTTCCCTGGACTTTGCTTTACTTGCATGCCAAGGAAGTATTTCATAGCTCCGAGGTCTGTCATTTCATATTCTGACATCATTGATTTCTTGAACTCTTCTATCATCCTCGGTTTGGTGCCTGTGTAGATAAGATCATCTACATATAGGCATAAGATGAGAAAATCTGAGCCTTGAGTTTTGATATAGAGTGATGGCTCACTTGGGCTTTTTGTAAACCCATTTTGAAGAAGATAGCCATCGATTTTGCTATTTCATGCTCGAGGAGCTTGCTTGAGCCCATATAGGGCTTTCCGAAGGCGATACACTTTGTCTTCTTTGCCTTTGATTGCATATCCTTGTGGCGATACACCTTATAATGAGAGGTGTGAAAGATTGGTGAGACATGAGCTCACATAAAATTATGAGTGTATAGGTGTGAAACAAGTGTCCCACCAAATCTTGTACAAATTATGATGTAATCAAGTATTCATATTCAGTTAATGTAATACAATATTTATTTGGGTCCAACTACAATTCCGCGTGCGCCCAAAACTTCTATCAGGGTCCTGGGTGGACATGAAATCAGCGAAGTTTTGAACAACATAAGCTTTTTTTCTAAAAGAAATTTTTTTAAATAATTTTTTTGATAAGTGTCTTCTAGTCCAAACTAGTGGGATGGCAAATTGGTAATGTCCATTGTTGCTAACAGTGGGTGATAACTGATAACTAAAACTGAGTCAAAAATGCAGCCAAGTATCGCCTGCTGACACTAACAGGGTGTGATTGCTCGGTTGGCTTTTTTTGATTTAGTTGAATGTTGTTGACTTTGGATTTCAATGGTCCGCTGTTAGTAACAAGGGGTGATTAATGGACAAACTTTTTTGACTCAATTTAAGTAATTTAGTTGGGTCAAATTTAGGAAGAATTGGATAACAGATAATTTGGGCTAATTAAAAAAAAAGAGACCCACCAGGTCTTAAACATTAAAGGATGTATAATAATTAATTTATTTTATTATTTATTATTCCTTAATTTTATGATTTATTTATTTATGGACTATATACATAAGATAATCTAGTTATGTACTTTTATATTGACTTAATAATAATTTGTATCATAAGCATTAAAAAGTCATAATCATAATATCATAAATTATAAATACTAATAATTTAACTAAAATAACAATAATATCATAAATTATAAATACTAATAATTTAACTAAAATAACAAATGATACGCTGTAAAAAACCCGAGAAATTTAACAACTTATAGTAGTAGTAATCTTCTTACATGGTATATATTTAGTATGAATTACTCTTGTGAGAGATCATCTTTCTGTAAAACGATCTCAAAACAAGAAAATTATATGCTACTATTTTGTATTAATTGGCTATTAGCCTGTATATAAGGTGCATCTCACGGTGAGACCGTTTCATATAAAAATTTATAAAGTAATATAATATCTAAATAAAATGAACACTACAAAAAAGTATTAAGTTGGCGACTGCATTTGGCGACCAAAATTTTTGAGTCGCCAAATTTAGCGACCAAATGGCTACCAGAATCTCCTAGTCGCCAAGAGATACCATTTGGCGACCCAATATCTTGGTCACGATCTGGTCGCCAGTTGGCGACTACAATCTGGTCCCCATTTGGTCAGTTAAGTAGAATTCCATTTTAAAGTTGTTTCCTGTTTCATTTAAAAAATACAAAAATTATACGATTGTTGTTGCGAAAGAACATCATTTCATTCTAAGGTATGTAATTTTATTTTGTTATAATATTTTTTATTACATAAACAATATAATTTAGTTATAACATTTCATATATTATATTTTTTATTGCGTATTCAATATAATGTAATATAACATGTTTCATACCTTATTTTAGTTATTATATTTTTTATTACATAATCAATATAATTAAGCACTGATGTATGCGATTACTAATAGTGAAGTAGAAGAGATTAGATGTCCCTGTGTAAAATGCAAAAATCGGGTGTATAAACATCCGAATGAAGTTAGGGAACATTTGATGAAGAAGGGTTTTGTGGAGGATTATTACGATTGGAGATGTCATTGTAATATATTACTTGGTGAAAGTAGTACTCCTGCACACCGGAATGAATTGCAATTATTTTCACCCGTGCAAAACAATCAGGGCAATTCATATGTGCGTATGGTGCATGATGTTGCTGCTAGTAGATTCCCGGACACGCAGCAACCTTTTATCGAAGAAACAATGTGCATTCGGATGAACCTTTGCCTCGCAATTGCAGAAGATCAAACTCTCATGCGAAAGCGTTTTCGACATGTTAAGTCGACAAACAATCCCTTGTATCCCGTTGCAAACGATATCGCCCAAGATTACAACGTTTAAATAAGAGACGTTGTAGGATTTGTGGCCAAAGTAGGTGGAAAATAGACAGCAATGGAAATAAACGTATTCCAAGGAAACAATTTTTCTACTTCCCTTTAGGCCCAAGATTACAACGTTTGTACATGTTCTTGACAGTGATTGCACCTGGGCCAAAGAATCCAAAGCATAACATTGATCTTTACCTTCAGCCTTTAATAGAGGAGCTTAAGATGTTGTGGGTTGATGGTATTCTGACCTATGATGTATCCAAGAGGCAGAACTTTCGTCTTAAAGCGGCATTAATGTGGACAATTAGTGACTTTCCGGCATATGCGATGTTATCGGATGAGTCATGAGGAAAGAATGCATGTCCATATTGTGCAGATGATTCCAAGTCGTTCTACCTTAGAAATAGTAAGAAGGTATGTTGGTTTGACTGTCATAGGAGGTTCTTGCCCGAGAATCACTTATTTCGGCGAGATAGGAGGAATTTCATCAATGGGGTTAAAGAGTCTGGACACGCTCCTCGAGTCGCTTGGATCGAGTTACTTGAGGATCTTGATCGGTATGGAATGATGAGGGTGTATGAAGAGGGTGCACAAGAATACAAATGAGTTTCATGGTCCGGTACACTCGGAGGATGGAAGAAGAGTAGTATATTTTGGGATTTGACATACTGGAAGACTAACATTATTAGGCATTGTCTTGATGTCATCACATTGAAAAATTATTTCGATAACATTTTCAATACGTTATGCGTGTGGGTAAAGTGACAAAGGATCATCTTCTGTCGTCAAGACTTACGGACCTCGCATGAGAAATGAACTCCATCTGTTGGGGATGCAATTCCAAAGCGTCCTATACATTGGATGATAATCGATTAATGTTCTTCTTGGACTGGATTAAGAGTTTGAGGTTTCCAGATGGTTATGTTTCCGATTTGGCTAGGAACATTGACATGAACAAACCATGCAATTTTTGGGATGAAAAGCCACGATGGTCATGTATTCATGCAACGGTTAATCCTATTGCTTTCCGAGAGTTGCTACCTTACGTCGATTTGGGAAGCTCTTACTTGAGTTGAGTTTGTTTTTCAAAATGCTTACTTCACGAAACTCAAAGCGCGGACTTAGTAAAGTTAGAGGAGGAATATACCGGTGATAATATGCAAATTAGAAGATCTTTCCCCATCGTTTTTGATTGCATGGAGCACTTGCCTATCCATCTACCTTACGAGGCAAGAATTTGGACCGTCAATATAGATGGATGTACCGTTTGAAGATGCGTGCGTAAATATTATTAAAAATTAAATGTTTAATGTAAATTTTTAATTATAAAAGATTTAAATATTTGTTATGATACGTGTACTTACGACATCTAAAACTTAATGTGAAAAACAAAGCTCATGTTGAATCTTCAATTTGCAATGCATATCGCGAAGAAGCATCGCATTTTGTGTCTCATTACTTGACCCGAATGCGTTGCGATCTAGAGACCTTCCACCAAATGCGATGGTGGTTTTACTAACGATCGATCGGTGTACTTTCTATTTTACACACCCAATCGATTTCATGGGAAGGGTAAAAGAAGGTATTGAGTGATCTGAGATATTAAGATTGCGACCGATACGTTCTAGAAGCGTCGAGCTTGCACCATTTGTGAATCAATTTATTCTTGAACTCAGTCCAAAATACCAATCAATGCCCGTGAACAATTTGATGCTATGATTGAGGAAGAATTCCCAAATTCTTTCAATTATATGTAAGTTTATGCGTTACGTCGTATCTTATTATTTAATTAATTTAACTTTTTATACAATAATTGAATCAAAATTTTCTTAATCGGCCGAGGCCGGAGCGTTACGTAACTACCCTAACGGTGACATATTGAAGGACGTGGCGAAGGACCGTTGAAGTATGTTCAGAGTTACAAAATTTGTTATGTTACGGGTATAAGTTTCCGCTGCATACGCACTGAAAGCGGCGACAACTGAGTTTGTGTCAAATCTGCGATGACGTCTAGATGAAGATGATTTCTATGAGTCGTCTTGAAGACATTATAGAGCTTGAATATCCGCATGCCTATTAAGAGGGTAACATTGTTTAAGTGTCACTGGTACAATCCGTCCGTCTTGGGTTTGGTCACGCGTACCGTCAATTTGACTATATAAGCAACTCAAGTATATTATATTTCATACCGGTCACGGTACGTGTTCATCAAAGGTATAAGTTATTCACTTGCACCGATCATATACAAAGTATGATCCATTTGTTCTTGCTAGTCAAGCAACTCAAGTATATTATATTTCATACCCAAGTACAAGACAAAACTTGAGAGATTGGCGTGCCGTGTGCAAAGTAAAATCGAAGAAATACCAAATTAGTGGGTCACTGATGAATGACAATGAGGATAGTGCATTCCAAGAGGAAAGTATATCGACTTATGTTTCTCTCGAAAATGTTTCTTTATCATCTGAATCACTTCGCGATCCTTCCCAGGAATTTATTGAATATGAGCCGGATGCAGATATAATTGATGTTAATGAAAACCGATGATGAAGATGTTATATTATCTAATGATGAACAAAGTGAAGATGATGAAGATAATGAAACCGATTCGGGTGATGAGGACGAAGATGTATTATAACTTGACTTATTTTTATATAATATGTATTATGGTTTATTTATTTTTATTTATTGTGTATCATTTTTATATATTTTGAAAAATTATTTTTTTATTTCGAAACAAAATAAATAGCAATATTATTATTTCTTTTTATAAGTATTTATAAATATTATATTATATAAATATTCAATAAGAAACGAAAACATAAAAAAAAAACAATATGGCGACCAGGTGGCGACTAAACGCCTGCAATACAAAATTCAAAAAAGCGCATTTTGGCGACTATGGCGACCAGTTTTGGTCGCTAATAAAATTAAATGTTTTGTAATTGAATTGCAACCGTTTGGTTCAGTTCATTAACTCACAACAATCAATTGCACCGGTTTTTACTCCTTAACTCCCATTCACCATGAATTCCAACATCTATCTTCTTTACCCTCTTCCTTTTACATTTTCAATTCAACCATTTTTAATCTCTAATTTTATTCACTCAACGCCATTTTCAATTCAAGTAACTCAACTTTTATTTTTTTTGTGAACATTTTTTTTCGTTTTAATTTATAGTGTATATTTTAGGTGTTTTTTTTTTGTGTATATTTTAAAGTGAATGTTAATTACTGGGTTATTTTTCGTTTTATATTATAATGTGAACATTTTTTTTCGTATTAATTTATAGTGTATATTTTAGGTGTTTTTTTTTGTGTATATTTTAAAGTGAATGTTAATTACTGGGTTATTTTTCGTTTTATATTATAATGTGAACATTTTTTTTCGTTTTAATTTATAGTGTATATTTTAGGTGTTTTTTTTTGTGTATATTTTAAAGTGAATGTTAATTACTGGGTTATTTTTCGTTTTATATTATAATGTGTATATTTTTTTTCGTTTTAATTTTATAGTGTATATTTTTGGTGTTTTTTTTTGTGTATATTTTAAAGTGAATGTTAATTACTGTGTTGTTTTTCGTTTTATATTATAAATTTATAATGTGTATATTTTTTTTCGTTTTTAATTACTGTTTTGGTGTTTTTGTTTTTTTTGTTTATTCTGTATTTTTTTTGGTTTTAATTACTGTTTTTGTTTTTTTAATTATACTACAATGTATATATTTTTTTTGGTTTTTATTACTGTTTTTATTTTTTTTATAACACTACAATGTATATATTTGAAAATGTCAAATAACCAAGATAATAGGCTTCCATTAGATTTAAATTTTGACATTTTTGATAGTCAATTAAACTTTACCGACCTCCTTAACGTTCAAAATTCGTACAATCCACCTACCTACAATATAACTGCGGCTCAAAATCAAGAATCCAATCCCATACACCTTAATCCCATCCCTAATGATTTTCAAGTGCCCAACACATTGGTTGGTGATAACATACAAACTCGTGAGGTTTTCGATTCTCTAGTGCCTAATAATCAACTGGGGATAATTCACTCCATGAGTCAGACCTATCGTTAGTGGCCGTCAAGAAAATCAACCAAATTTAACTAATGATGAAGGGCAGAGCAACAATCAGGGATTGGAGGCGTGGGATAATCCCATGGATTTACGAACAAAGTTGCCATGGAATCAAGCGATAAGAGAGTAAGTTTTTAATGCTGGATATTTATATAATTTAATATATTACATTAATTTCTAACATTTGTTTTTGTTTAGTTTTGATGCCGTTGCTGGTAGCGGTAAAAAGGGTATCGCCGCGTCAATCACTAATATTTTAAAGATAAAGCAGGACCATGAAGGTTCTTGCTGGTCTAAAGTGACTCGCGATACCAAAGAATTTTACTTTGGAGAATTCAAAGTAACTTAAATTTCAATTTCTTAATTAATTATTTGTTGTGTTATACTTTAATTATTTTAATTCAATCTATCTTTATAGAAAAAGTACAAGTGGGATCCACAAATAGAAGGCGATGTGCGCATTGCATTTATGTCAAGGGCTGCTAATAGATATAAGGATCTTATTCACAAATCCCGTCAAGAACAAAAAAAATGGGAAGCCGAGCAACATGATCGGCCATATTGCCCTAATTGGACAAACTCTTCCATATGGGCTTCTTGGAATGGGTACACTAGTACCCCAGAGTTTGAAAGAAAGAGCAGCCGAGGAAAAAAAAACCGGCGCAGAGGGGATCTATCTGCAGAGCCACTTGGTACTTATCATTGTGGTTCTTCATCTGCTGCAAAAATAATGCACGATATGGTATAGATTTATTAACATTTTATATTAATGGTGATATAATATTTATATTTATATATATATATATATATTAACTACTTCATTGATGTAGGTCAAAAAAGATGGAGATGAAAAACCGAATGCTTACAAGATTTTTTGTCGGACCAAAGGAGTTTCCGATGGAAAAGGAAATAGGATCCTTGTCAATGAAGATGATAAGAAGCTTGATGTAAGGTTTTTATAGTTGTTTTATTATTGTAATATTGAAAATTTAGTTGTTTTTTTTTTAATTTTTTAATTCTTTTAGGTTATATACAATCGAATGGTGGATGAACACCTACGAGCCGGAAAAGATCCAGACTACAACGATATTTATTTGAGAGCGGTTTTGGAGTTGACGGATCGTTCTTCGCTTTCCGCATCCGTGTATGGCATTGCGTCGGCTTCTCAATCATTTTACCCCGATTTAGTAGACCCTCCTCGTGTGACGAATGATGATCGATCTGCTCTTGAACGCATACAAGAGCGTTTCATGCGTCAAGAACAGACGATGGCAGATATTATGCGTCATATTACTGCGGTTACCGACACTAGGGTAAACGCGCAACAACAACATTTAGATTTGTTGCAACAACGTTTGGCTAGTGTCGAGTTTGAAAATACGCGTTTAAAAAATCTGCTTAGTCGAGTATCTTTAGGTAATGGTCTTGGAGGGTCTAGTAGAGGAGGTTTAAATTCATGTTAGTATATTATTTTATGTAACTATTGAAAACTCTATTATTATGTTATATTATTTGAAAATCTATTATTATATTAAATTATTATTGTTTGCATTATTATTATTATTTGTATAATTTTATATTATTTGAGTATCATTTTTATATAAAAGGTAAAATCGTATATTATTCTTAATATATATATATATATATATATATATTAAGAATAATATACGGTTTTATTTTTTTATTTTTTTTATTTGATTTAGCGACCAGATGGTGACCAAATCTAGGTCGCCAGTTACCAAAATGGCGACTAGTTGGCGACCAGATATTTTAGTCGCCATTAGCGACCAGATAGTGACCAATTTTCTCTAGTCGCCAGTGGCGACTGTTTGGCGACTTATATATCTTTGGCGACTATTTTCTACGCGACCATTCCTATACGTCACCATTTAGTCGCCAACTCCTCTTTAGTTACTAGCTGGCGACCTAAGGTATGGTCGCCATAAATGTTTTTTTTTGTGGTGGAATGATGGCCCGTTTTACCCACATGTTAACCCACACAATAGGCTTTGAGTAATGGGCCATATTGAAGTTATTTTCAAAAACTCAAGCAAGTAAAACTTATTTGGAAAAATTACTTCCAAAAAATCATATTTTACATTGTTACTAACAACGAGCCATTTACATCTAAAGTCAACGACAATAAAAAAAGTCAATAAAAGTCAACTCAATCGCCCTAATTTAGTAAGAGTGAACGATTATTTAACTGACTTGTTTTACTCAGTTTAAGTAATCGTCTGTTGTTAGCAACATTAAATTCAACCAAATCTTAAAATTAGACTTGAAGACGCTTATTTTGGAAATAAATTTTCCGAAGCTTATTTTGAGAATGTTTTTCCCAAATAAGCTTATTTTCTTCAAATTCTCAATTATTTTCACCATTTTCCTTTTGTGGGCACATCACGCTTAATGTAATATTTAGATCAGTTAGTCATCATCATAATACCTAATGTATTTCTCTCTTAAAAACTATGATAGATTCTATCCAGAAATGACAAAACATACTCAAAAAAGCAAATGCAACTAACTAATCGAGCAGCTTAAGAAAGACTGTAAAGGAAGCAAAGCATGACAACACAAAATAAATACACAATAGCTGGCAAGGTAAAAATTAAGCTAATAATAATATAACCAAAGAAAAACTACATTTATTAATAATTAAAATTAATAATTATAGCACATTCAAAGGAAAAAATATAATTATTCATGATCCAAACACTAAAAGCTAAGTATGAAAAAAACAAAGTAAAGCATCAAATGTCTTGTAACCGAACTCAATTTGATTCAACTTTAAAAATAATTTACAATTATGTAAAAAACAATATGAACACAAAACCCAATTTCAAACCGACCCGAAACACTTAACCCAAAATCAGCTCAATGACCCGAATGAACACCTCTAACTTTGACATTCAAAAGTTGATCATCTTTTGAGTTTAGCTTGGTTAAGTAGCACCAAACTCTCTACATAAATACCAAAGTAGCTAATCCTGTGAGGATTCGTCAGGTGTTGAAATTCATTAGTTATAATGTTATACGACTTCAATTCATCGTAACAACATGCTAAAAATGTATGATTCCTTTCATCATATACGATATTATGATATTTGTCAAAAACTGTGAAGATTGCACGTGCTTCTGCATAGGCTCCTTCATGTGGTTTAACATTTGAATCTCTAACAAGATATTGGCACCATTCTTGCTTATCCATTACCCAAATACAAATTTTTGAATAAGAAATACCAAGAACCGCTAATGATCCACTTAAGACGAATACGATTTTCAAATAATCGTCATTAAGAACAACAGGCAATTCTTTAATTCCAAATGTTTCATCTTCAAAATCGAAATAAATAAGATTTTTACTGCTGAATAATAAAGTAGGTTTCCAGTAAATCACCCCTTGCGAGTAAACAACATTATCATGTGTATAAACACCCGAATCATAATTCTTTTTAAAAGCCAAAGATCTTTCTAATTCATTAACCCAATTTGGTTTAACTTTCCAACAATTTTCCCTTAGTGAATAAATTGCCATCTCAACTATTAACCTTTTTCCTTCTTTATGCTCTCTAAAGACAAGTACTTTATAATCAAAATTAGAAGGTACAAATCCAAGACAAAAATTAAAATCCAATTTTGAATATGTTTTAGTGAGAGGACAAGGAGGAATTTCCAATAATTTATATATGGAAGGATTCCATAAAAAAAGTTGTTCATCTTGAATCCAAAATCTTTCTCTTCTTACCAACATCAATCCATTAACTATATCGGTTTCATGATAAAAGCGATTAAACATATCAAGATCTGGTAAGCATGAAATCTGATTTTTGTAATTATTATCGCTTTGATAGATTATGAAGGAATTTTGTACACTTCGAATCAGTCTCCCGTAAAACGCGTAAACGTTAAGACGATTATTGTTACGATTGTTCTCATTGTAAATTTTTAGGTGCCTATAGGTGAAATAATGGGAGTCAATCAAAGAACACCATGTTTTACAAACACACCTCATTTGTAACAAAGTTTTGGTTGGCAAATATGCCAGTATTTCCATCCATAACACGTCTGGAATGAAATACTTGTCCTCCAACACTTTTGTTCTTTCACAAGTAAGTATCATCGTACCAATAATAAAAGTACCTGTTCATTTAAAAAGGATACAATTGGAGTTCCTTAAAAAAATGATGAAAGTATCAATAATAATAAGTAATAACAACCTTTTCTATGCATTTACACCAAATAATAAAGGAAAAATTATCTAGAATAATCTAACATATTCATGATTTTCTACAATAATCACACCTATTGATTAACCATGAATATCCCAATTTCCAACTTTAAAAAAAGGGTATTTTACTAAAGTAAACCCGATGATGGAATGACTTGCTATAGCATGCTTTATTTTTAAAAAAATAAATTAAAATAAAATATTGAAAAAAAATATTAGAAAAATGTTCAAAAAAATAATTTTTTTTTATCATTTAGAATTATTTATGTAAATTTTCAAAAAATTTTCTCCGATTTAAAATTAGTTTTCGATTTACTTTTTTGGTGAATTATCTACTCGATAATTTTTCCAATAATAAATCCTCGAAAACATATACATTTAAAATCCCTTAATCTTTAGCCTACAAAACAAATTCATGATAATTAATCTCTCTCTTATAATTGTTCCTATTTGCAAGTTTAGTTTGTTTCATTTGTTCCACATATAAAAATCATTCTATTTATATAACAAATTTTAGATAAAATTAAGGCACTCTATAATATTAAAAATGAACCCTAAAAACCCTAATTCTAAATATAATAAACAATAAATTCTGAATATTATGATTGTACCCAAAAAAACAAACAAAAATAATAAAATTCATCCAAATTTGCAACATAATCAAAATTCAATAGTAAAGTAACAAATCAACACTAAAACATATAGAGAGGCGGCCAATAATTCTTAATCAATAACCTTGATTTGTAACTCATTAGATTAAGACAAAAAGAAATAATAATAAAATAAAAAAAATTAAAAAAAAGTAAATTAAAATCATAAAACTTCTATCTTATCAAATTCTACCACATAAATATGATTTATTAACTTCACATATCACCGTTATTTACTAAGACCTTCTCGACAGGAGACAGTAAAAATTATGAACAATTTCATCATAACCAAGAACAATTTCAAAATAAACCCTAAAATTCCTAAATCCCTATATTCAAAAACAATAAACTACAAATATCAAAAGAAAAGGAAAAAAAAAGCAAAAATAAATTTTTCCAGCATTTTGAAAATTATCAACATTTAAGAACAAATTAATAAATACAATTCCTTTTCAACAAAAAAAACGCTAAAATTCTTATAAAATGCAAAAATTAAGAACAAATCACTATGAGAAGAGACTCACGGAGGATTAATGGCGGCAGACGAAGGAGGATTAGATGGGATAAATGGCTTACAAAGAATGAGGATACATATATACACACACATATATATATATATATATATATATATATATATATATATATATATATATATATATATATGAAGTATTAAAAAATCACAAATTCTTGTGAAAGACGATCTCTTTGAAAGACCATTTCTTATTGGGTTGACCCATAAAAAAAGTGTAAGGTAAGAGTACAAAGTAAGCTTTAATGGACTGGGCCTGAGAGAGTTTCTTAGAAAGACGGTCTCTCAAGAGACTAGCTGTTAAAAAATACTCCCTTTGAACCAATTTAGTTGTCCCATTTGCTTGGGCACACTAATCGAGGTAATATTTTGACTCTTCATATCTCTAATTATACTTTAATAAAAATTATGAAAAGTTGATAAGAATAATCTTTGCATTGAGACGAATCAAACAAGATCGCACATGACTATGTTTTAACTTATGGAATAAGAATAAAATGCAAATCAAACGGGATTGATGAATAGTGTAAAAAATCAAATGGGAGAACTAATTTGGTTCGGAGGGACTACAAAGAAAAAAAAATGAATTTCAACATGTATATGAAGTAGCTATTTATTTTTTAAATAGTTTTAGGGTTATCCAATTGAAGTCGTCTCACGGTGAGACAACCTCAATCAAGAATTAGTATTACACAAATTCTCATTTGAGACGGTCTCATGGTAAGACCATTTTAATTAGGTCGACCAAATTTACATTTTTTTTCAAAGTGATGATTTTTTATAGTCTTTAAGTTATCACTCACTTCCTCCGTTTCCTAATACTTGCTATTGGATGTAACATGTTGTGTGGGAAAATATCACAATCAGTAGCAACTATTATGGAACGAGGGAATGATCACTTACAATTTTAAAGTGATCACTTAAAAAAATGGACTTACTTATTTGAACTTGTCTCATAGTGAGACGGTTTCATATAAGACCGCTAGTATTATTATACATCATGTAACGTTTAAGACTAGGCGGGGCCTCTTTATTTATTTTATTTCTTAGCCCAAAACTAAAAGTATACTTTAACCCAAATCATCTGTTATCCAATTCTTTCCAAATTTGACCCAATAAATTTTCAACCCTTCTTGTATGAGATCGTCTCACCGTAAAATAAGTTTATATAAAAGGACAATTATGCTAAACTTTTTATTATTAAATTATTTAATCCAAATATGAAACAATTTCGATGGATTATTAATAATGACAAGAAACTTATATCGTACTTACCAGATCAATGTAAATTTAATCGTTATTATCCCGAGGCAGATCAATGTGTCTCTTTCTTTGAAAATCGTTTTCAGTCGGAGGACTCGTTGACCGCACTCTCCTAGATGGGTATGAGTTGCCATCTATCTTTCGTCTCACGACCCTGACCATAATTTGTCTATGAGCAGAATACACTAAAGATGATGATGATGATTTTGCATGTTTTTGATGATAAAATAAATTCATTTAATATTATAACTTATGAATTTTTAAACTAGCTGAAGCCCACCAGATAAAATATTGAGTTTTTCTAAGGTAAATAACAATGATTTTTTAGCTTGATAAATCAATCATTTCAGTTTGTTGAGAAATTTTTTAAGATAGGGTTTTAGGACTTTGTTTATTCTTTTTTTTTTGTTATTTTATTATTATGTTTAAATTTTTTTATTTTTTTTGGTTATTTGCAAATCACGATTATTAATTAGGAAATTGTATTTAGATTTTGGATTTTGGATAAATATATGGTTTTGTCCTTTTAATTTTTCTATAATTTGCTATCTAACGTTAAGGTTGTAGTTCATTTCTAAAATATGGGTTTTAACTTTCTATAAAAGTACGTTGAAATTGATATAAGCGTAAATTTGATTTTTTGATTTGCCAAATAATATATGTGTGAATTTTAGATATCAAATTAAAATCATAGTTTTTAAACACTGTATAAATGAATTTAAAAAGTGAAAGTCAAATAAAAAAATACTATATCATAAATTAAACACTAATCGCTCGTCTTGTATGAGACCATTCCACTATGAGACGAACTCATATTATTAGCCCATTTACTTTTGATTAACACAAATTCTTGTGAGAGACAGTCTATTTGATAGACTATCTCTAATTAAGTTGCCCCATTAGGAAAAATATAGAGTAAATGTAGAAAATAAGCTTTAATGGATTGGGCCTAAGAGACGTCTCTCAGAAAGACGGTCTCTTAGGAGACTGGCTGATTAATTAATTACTTTAATATCATACAGAATCGTTTTAAGGTTATAAGTAATCACTATAAAACTATAAAAAAATAATTATTTTAAAATTATAAGAAATCACTCTAACGTTATGAGTGATGATGATGACTCTAACGTTATGAGTGATGATAATGACTCTAACGTTATAAGTGAGCTCTTTAAGACAACAAAATGTATACTAGGCCAGCCCAATAAAGATGGTGTCACTGTACAATCTCTATGGGTAAAGACCGTCTCATTTAAGAATTAGTGTAATAATAATTATTTATTTTATTTTATTTATTTATTATACCTTAATTTTAAAATTAGTATTGGTGATACAAAAAGGGGAGTAGTGTTGGTTTGTGGGGCCAGTATACAATCTCCATAGGTAATCACCGACGGTCCGATAGGCTGGGGTATTACAACTTACAATAAAAAGTTTACCAAACTCATTTGGAGACCACAAATTCTTGTGAGAGACGGTCTATTTGAAAGACCGTCTCTAATTAAATTGGTCCATAAAGGAAAATGTTGAGTTTAAGTAGATATTAAGCTTTATTGGGCTGGGAGCCTGGGACTGAAAGATGTCTTTCAGAAAGACGGTTTCTCAGGAGACTAGCTGGATACCACATTTTTTTACAAAGAAAACTTTCTTTTTTTTCAATTTTTATGAACAAATTCTTGTATAAGACGATATCACTGTGAGACATCCCTCATATTTGGATTAAATAACCCTATAAAAAAAACTTTTAGCTTATGAGCTTTTATTTTGAGATCATTTTACTGCAAGACAGTCTCATATAAAACGCGCTAAATTTTTCAGAGGTTAGTTGTAGAAAATTTAGTTGGGTCAAATTTAGAAAGAATTGGATAACATATGATTTGGGTCAAAGTATATACGGTTGTTTTTGGGTTATGAAATAAAATAAAAAAGAAAGAGGCCCACCTAGTCTTAAACGTTACGTTACAACTCGTCTTGTTTGAAACCGTTTCATCATGATTCGAGTCTATATAATAGTTCATTTCTTTAATTGATTAATTTACAATCATAAGTAAGTATTTTAAGATTATAAGTAATCATTCTAAGACTATAAAAATTAATTATATTAAAATTATAAGTGACCACTTTGACGTTATAAGTAATTATTTTAAGATAAAAAATGTATATTGAGTCAGTCCAATAGGAATAGTGTCACCGTGAGTCCGTTTCATTTATGAATTTGGGTAAACATCAAAGGATGTATAATAGTTCCTCCATTCCGATTCACGTACTACATTTGTTTTTTAACGCAATCCAATGCGTTAATTAAATCTTTAATATCTCTGATTATGAATAATAAAAAATTATAAAAATTTGATATTAATAATCTTTGTAATGACATGAATCAAACAAGATCTCACTTGACTATATTTTAACCTATAGATTAAAAACTAATCACAAATTAAGAATGATGAATGAATAATGTTCTTATCTGATAGTTAATTTGGCACAGAGGAGGTAATTAAAAAAATTAACTTAGTTATTACTTCCTTCGTTCCGAAATACTCGCTACATTTCGATTTTGTACATTATTCATCGTTCAAGCTTATTTTACATATTGCGACTAATGTGTAAGTTAAAATATAGTCAAGTGGGATCTTGCTTGAATCGTATAATCGCATACTTTCACAATATTAAATTTTTATAATTTTTAGATAAGTGTAGTTTAAGATATTAATGATCAAAATTGTGCATTGGATTGCGTAAAAGAGGGAAATGTAGCAAGTATAATGGAACGGAAGAGTAAGTATTTATTATTCTTCAATTTTAAAATTAGTGTTTGATGGTATATAAGTAGCCAAGTAGGGGTGCAGACTGCAGTATAGTGCATACTCTTCGTTTTCCTTTCAGAACAACAGAAAAAGCATTATTCATCTTCTTCCTCCATTGTTAGCCTCTGAAATTTTCGAAAAAAACCCAGTAAACCGATTTGGCTTGAATTTGTGTAGAACATCAACTCACACTTATAATTTTTTCCTCTTTTCATTCTTTCCTCCATTTTTTCCTCCATTGTTGCCTCTGAAATTTTCAAAAAAAACCCAGCAACCCCGCAATAATCAAAACGCGCGAATTCTCCATTTTTGTTCTTCTTTCGAACTGCTGAATAGGTACTATTCTTTTTCTTTTTTATTACTGATCTATTGTACTTAATATTTTCCCCTTACTAGTTAGATATATAGAATAGAAGTCTTCTTCTCATCTTCTACTATTTACTGTCTTAATTATGTTATTTTTTTTTCATTAAAGAATCATTAAGCGAAATTTAATTAGTTGATGGCAAGATTAATGCGTTAAGATGTTGGTATTGTTGAAAAATACTTGTTAATGGTGAAATAATGATTATATTTTGATATTCTTGAATTAGGTTTTGTTAAGTTTTGGTTGGATGTGGATCGTTTTACTATGAGATGAGTCCATACAAAAGGTTTAATGGTTTATTAGTAAAAAAAATACAAAATACAATGAAATTTAAATTCACATTCGTTCAACATACAATTTTTTTAAAATAGTTTAAGCTGATCCAATCAAAATCGTCTCACGAAAAGATTGGTCTTAACAAAAAATCAGTAAAAGAGAATTATGAAGATCGGTAACCTTTCAGGAGAATGTGTATAATTTTAGATGATATTATAATGAAATCTTGTTATCAAATAAGTATGTGGCAGACCAGAAAAATTAAGGAGTTGCAATTTTTTTATTCTAGATTCAATATCTTTATACTTCATCCGTTTCATTATAAACTCTGAGGGTTTAAATTTGTCCCTTAAGTTTTTGGTTATAAAATCTGATAAGGTTTTACTCATAGGCCAATATATCGTGAACGTACTTAATTATGTATGATTTAATATTTTTTTGTTTTTTAAAATTTGCATCATACATATGAGAAAAGTGTCAAAAAGTACATAATAAAATTTTTTTTTTCAAAAGGTAACTAATAAAATTTTTTTTTCAAAAAAATACTCAATAAAAGTTTTTCTTTTTAAAAGAGTACCAAGTAACAGTAAATGTTAGATTGCTCGTTAATTTTTGCTTTGACCGTTTTGCTTTTTCATTTCAAAAAAATTTGACCCATTCCATTACTTTTTCCATTGTTTTCTCTCTCCTCTGTTCCCCACCCTATCTCCTTCCTCACTCAAACTCACTGTCAAATTGGGTTTGCTCGAAACCCATAATTTTCGCCCCCATGTTCTTCACTCCATTGAAGGCTACTGTGTCGAATTGGGTTTGTTAGAAGACTACTGTTCGTAGACCCATCGAAGGCGCCCCATCTTCTTCACTCTGTAAACGATGACGTATTAGTGATCGAACGACGAGTCTCAACCACTAACACCACCAAGATCGAAATATGTGAAGTCTTGTGAAACAAATTACGCAAACTATAAACTCAGATAAAAATGCAATAATAAACGACACAAAATATTTACGAGGTTCACCAAATTTTGGCTACGTCCTCCGGTGTAGTAACTCTTATATTATAACAATTTTGAAAATTATAGAGATGAGGCTAAGTGTTTGACTTGGGGTATTTTGTGGGATGATTTTTGGATGTCTATTTAGCTCACTATTTATAGAAATGAAAATACTTAGTGGGCCGTACAATATTAATGAGTATACATACTCTTAATACTAAGAATTTAGAACATAATAATCAGCCTCAAAGATTTCAAGAGGCGTAGTAAAGCATCCAAAGTAAGCAGCAGAGCAAATGCTCCTCCGAGTCAAAGAGGAGCTCGTTCGAGTTCTCATCTGCTCGTTCGAGCACTGTATAGGTGCAACACACTGAGTTCTTCTGATTAACTTACTCGATCAAGGCATCATACAACTCTTCATGTCCCTCATTAACCAGATACTTAACTCATCATTATACCACGTGTTTAAGTCTCTTTAATCCTCCTTTAACTCCATGAATTAATTCACTTAAACACTAAATTAAAACCACATTTTTAATCTACCCATTAACTTACTCCCATAGGATTCCATCCTAAGAGTCACACTTGATTTATTTTGGTGGACTCAAGTCACACCATTCATAACACACTCCATCTTCAAGTAAGTTCTTTGGTCTATTTTTTTTTTCCCGAAAATTTGCCCTAATTTGTTGAATTTTACACTTTTGTTTTAATTCTTGTTGGATTTGTGATTGGATTTTGATTTTGTTTTTTAATTACTTTGTGTTAGGTTGTGTGACCTCATGAAAGCTATTAAGATTAGGAATTTATTTTGGGGGTTTTTTTGTGATAAAATGTAATAGTACTGTATATGATTGAAAGTGTTTTAGGATTAAGATATTAAAAGAGGAAGTTTGTTACTCTGAAATTGCACAATTGATTAAGAATGATTGTGGTTTGGATGATGTGGGAAGGATTTGGTATAAAAAAAGGTACAATTTATTTGATGGAAGAAGTGAAATTAAAGATGATAAAGATATCCCTCCCTTTTTAAATCTCATGAAAAAGATGGATGGTGTAACAACCCGATTTACCATTGACTTGGTAAACAGGGTCATCACGTGTTTATAAACCCAAAATGAAGTCAAAGTCAACATATAGTCCTAGAATGGTCTCATCATAATACTCAGGAAGCTCAATCATATAGCTATTAGTCCATAGTTAGGAATATAGTACTCAAATATAAGTAATTATTCAGTTTCTAAGTATCACTCATACTGTAGTAAACTTCAATGCAGAGTTTAGCTCTCATAAACTCAGTTATCCCATCGATCCCGTCTGCTACCGATATGTACACAATCTAAAATAAGGAAACAACAGGGAGTCAGATAAAAAAGGTTTAATGGGATAACTGAGTTTATGAGAGAGCGCTAGAAGCTCTTGCCGATTTGGAGTGTTTGCTTATGAGTATTGAGTGATACTTGTAGAACTTTGTAATAGAATTTACTATATAGTTTTGAGTACTTTTATATTCTTTTATAGCTTGTCGATGTGGACTTATATAGCTGTTATGATTGAGGCTCGCTGCCGATGAGGTTTTGTATATGTGAGACCCGATTTTATACGACTATATGTTGACTTTGACTTCATTTTGGGTTTATGAACACGTGATGACCCTGTTTACCAAGTCAATGGTAAGTCGGGTTGTTACAGATGGTACCACTTGTATATTGTACATGGAGGGGATAATATGGGGGAAAAGGCCAAAGACAACGTGATAGAAGTTAAGGAGGGACAAGTAGTGGGGGAGGGGGCCCCACAGTTGAGGTGCAAGGCTGTAAAAAGTGGTAGGGAATCAAAACATAAATCCAAAGTTGACCAACTTTCTTCAAAACTCACCAAAAAAGCATCTACCTCATTCAAAGCACCTTCCTCTTCATCACTTAGATCTAAAACACCTTGATCTTCATCTCCAAAGCAAATTCCAATTAATGATGTACAAGGTGAGTCAAGTGATGATGGTGATAGTGATGATTCATGGTATGAGTTAGTTGATGAATGTGATGATGATTTATTCACTGAAAATGTGGATTTTGATTTATATGTTGATGTGTGTAGTAAAGATGTACAAGATGAACTTGATACAGAGTTTAGGGAGGAAAGAGCAAGAGATATTTATGTGTGCAATGAGGATGAAGAAAATGAATCCGAAGATGAACTTGAAGAATTAGATGAGAATATTGAAGGATGAAGGAAATATCCCGTTTTCAACCCTAATATAGATTTTAAGGGCAAGATTACATTATCTTTGGGTCTTAAGTTTCCTGATAACAAGGTATTTAGGAAGGCTCTTAGACATCATGCTATAGAAAATGGGTACAATTACTACTACTTACATAATAGTAGTAAGAGGATTATGGCTTATTTCGATAACCAAATGAATGAGATCAAGGCAATTTCGACTTAAGCATACGCTTACTTGGCCGCTATTCCAGCTTGTCATTGGTCTAGACATGCCTTCCCAACGAGATGTAAGTCCGGAATGCTTTTAAATAATTGTTGTGAGTCTTTCAATAATGTTTTGAGGGAGGCAAGGGGAAAGCCAATCATTTCTCTAATGGAATGAATTAGAAGGTATGTTATGCAAAGGTGTGCAGCTTAGAGGGAAGGCTTGAATCAAATCAAGGGTGTAGTAATGCCCTCTGTGATGAAAGTCATTGAAGATCAAGTTCAAAAGGTTCATAGCATGAGAGTCATTGCAGTTAATGTCATGGAGTTTGAAGTTGATGATGGTGATGACAGTTATGTAGTAAACTTAGAAGATAAAAATTGTCTTTGTAACAAATGGAGACTTACAGGAATTCCATGTAGGCATGCATTGGCATGTATAGTGAAAAGGAAATTGGACTTCGCCCCTTATGTGCATGAAGTATACTATGTGAGTACTTATGCCAAAACATATGCTCCAACATTCAATGGTATGCCCGGTCACAAGCATTGGCCAATTCTGAATTGGATAAGCCTCTTCCTCCACCTTTTAGAAATATGCCTGGAAGACCAACAAAAAACAAGCGAAAACCCGAGTTTGATGGAAAGAAGAAGAAGAAGAAGGATTTTGTTGAAAGGGATTTCAAGCAAAACAAGTGTGGTAACTGTGGAGGCCTTGGCCATTACAAGAAGACTTGCAAGAACCCGCCCAAATCAAATGAGGTATCCACTAGTGCAACACCAGTTAAAGGAGGGAGACCAAAAAAGCATCCTAGTACATCATTACCCCCTACAACAACTCAAACCACAACCAGAGCCCCTGAATCAGCTCAACCAGCAACTACAACTACCACCACTGCCAATTGTAGTCAATGAAGGGTTAAACATGTTGCAAGGAGGAAGAAGCCGGACAAGTCTACACCAACACAAGAGAGTCAACTACAATCAAGCTATGTTAATGTTGTAGTAGACCAAAGTAGTCAAGTTTGAAACTTTTGTCATATTTTGTGTTTGTTTTGGATTATTATGAAACTTTAGTTGCGTGAACTTCTAGGTATGTTTTGGATGATGCTCTTACATTGGATGTTTGTTTTGGATGATGATGATGTTCTTAGATTCATAAATTATGTCGTGTATGTATTGAAAAATTATGTTGTGTTCTAGGTACTCTTTTGAAAAGAAAATTTTTATTAGGTAATTTTAAATAAGGGCAAAAAAGATAACGGTCAACTTAACATTTGCTGTTACTTGGTACTCTTTTGAAAAGAATAATTTTTATTAGGTATTTTTTTGAATTTTTTTTTTATTAGGTACTTTTAAAAAAAAAATAATTTATTAGGTACTTTTTGACACTTTTCCCTAATAATATAAACATTTACATGTAAAAACATAATTTTTCTCATTTATGACAATTCCATATTTATAATATTGTAATTTTGTACTCGTTTCGTTTTCTAATGCTTTTCGCGTTTAGAATATTCAACTTTGAAGATAGAAATTTTATTAAGAATTTTAAGACATAAAGATATTAAAATATATCCCTGTGACTGTGAGATCTCGTTAGATTCGTCGTATTGTATATTTTATACTTTTTCAAAATGTGTATCTAGAGATTAATGCTCAAATTTTACTGAGAAAACTACAAAAAGTGAACGGGAAGAATATTAGAAAACGAAAAGATGATAGTTAAGTCAC
This sequence comes from Amaranthus cruentus, assembly GCA_019425755.1. Taxonomy (NCBI): domain Eukaryota; kingdom Viridiplantae; phylum Streptophyta; class Magnoliopsida; order Caryophyllales; family Amaranthaceae; genus Amaranthus; species Amaranthus cruentus. Next base: position 12,939,120 of record CM033465.1, on the reverse strand, counting down.
AACATCGGTAATATATTAAATAAATCTGTATAACACACCTCATCAAAAAGATTTAACTGCGAATTAGCATTTGCGTTGTTATATTGGTTTGTTAGATATCAGTGGCGGGAAAGTTAAATATAAAGTTGGATACTTATCAAGAAATCAAATCATTCTCACCAATATCTCTCTATTTCTTTCTCTCTCTTCTTGAAATAGTCACAAAAATGGCTACGGAAGAAAAGGCTAAAACTCCACAAAGTTCTGTTGCTACAGAGGAAGATGAGATCGTTGAGATCGTTGAGGTCGTTGAGGATTTTTCGGCAAAAAATGAAGGTCCTGATCCTTCTATGGAAGAAGAGGAGACAGAAGTTCCAGAAACTTCTGTTGCTACAGAGGAAAATGATGTAGTTGTTGCTGAGTATGATGTGTATTTTAATCCTCCTGATCCTTCTTCTCCGGTGAGTGAATTAAGGAATTGAATGGAGTGAATTTGATTTTAAAAAATTGTGTTTAAAATGAAATTTGATATTAATTAGGGTTTAATTTATGTTAGTTGTATGTATTGCAATATCCACTGCGACCATTATGGCGTCCTTATGATTTGGAAAGAAGATGCACCGAGGTATACTAATAACTCTACTGAATTTTTTTTTCTTGTTGATGTTTTTTGAATTGTTTTGGGTGTGAATGTATTGGTGAGCAGGTGAGATTCAAACAAGATACCGGTGAGGTGGAAGTGGATTTGGCTATCGATACAAATTCAGATAATTTTGATGTTAGATCAAATGATCAGTTCAAGATGAACAAACAGGTTTGTGTGATATTAATCCATTGACACATGACTTTCTTTTTTCACTTTTTTATTTTCCGGATTTGGATTGCATAATTTTGATTTTGTGAATTTTGATCACTTTGCATATGAATTTGTCTTTACAAATGTATTAGTAAAAGACATCATAAACTAAAATTTAGCAAAATTATGCAAGGATTCTTTCCATATTTCCACCCTTTATGTTTGGCGATTTCTTTCATTTCAACGTTTCTATGTATCCATATTATGAGTGTGGTGTATAATTTCAAAGAGAAGCCTAAAAAGAAGGCTAGACTTCGTGTCCCTTACATCGGTATGGTGAAAGATTTATAGCTCTTTAGTTTCGGATTATAATGGACTAAAATAACCCATTAAGTTATTTATGTGAAGTTGTAGACGATATTGTCAGTCGGAAACAATCTCTTTGTTATCACTAATATGGGTCATGTTGCGCACATCCAATCCTTAAACCACATTTACGTGGGTGGAAGCCATTCTATGGTGTTGGGGTATTTGAATGTTGTTGCAGAAACGACTATGACTCTTTATTTCAAAAATGAATAAATTGAAAGTTGTGTTAGAATTTACTTTTTGACACTCAAACTTGTCTTAGTAATAATATTATTCTTTTTATTATTGTTTCCGCTTGGGAAAAAAATGAGTGAATGTGTTAAAGATATTATATGGATCATGTGAAAACCAATAAAAAAAGTGAAAACTGAAAACAGGGGTACATAAATGCTCAAATGGAGTACATATTTTTGTGACAGTTTTGTAAATAATTAGACATTTAAATATTGTACATATTCAGTTGACATTTTTGTAAATAATATGAACTTTTGATTGATACAGACCACCATTGGAGCAACGACGTGCTTTGCTTGAGGAGCTTCGTACTAAAGCTCTTACGAATGCTCTTACCAATATTTTTCACGACCGTCAAGTGTGCAGGTGAGGATTTTATAATACTTTAGCTATGATTTTTTCGAAAAATTATAAATTGAAATGGTGTCTGTTAAAGATTGTGCGAAAGAATACAATCTAGACAAAGAAGAATGAATTAATGTCATGTTTGGGAACAAGAATTTCATTTGGAAATTTGGAATTGGCTCAAATTTATTGTTTGACAAATCAAAAATTTTGAAATTTGCATTTGAGTCAAACACTATGGTTATAAAAGTGGTTTAAAATGACAATTTTGAAAATTACTTTTCAAACCTTTAACCTTGTCATTCTCAAATTCTTAATTGATGAATCCTTAATTGAAATCAACAATTCGAAATGAAATGGATGTTCCCAAACGCAACCTAAAAGAATTTTATTATGCATACAATGAATTGGATACAAAATATGTGGGTATATATATATACAATACTTGGAACAAGCTAAGTTTGTTACAGTTGTAACAAACTCCTAACAACTTAATAACTAATCAAGAAACCATATACAAGAAACTAATCAAGACACTCTCTTGTCACACTAAACTCACATGCTAATTAAAACAAAATATAAGGAGAATCCTGTTGTTGCATAGAGCTAAGGGGGGCAGCCTTCTGATTATTAGCTTCTAGCCTTCACTTAGCTTGTTCCTGTCTGCTCACCATCTTCTGTTTGCATAGGTGTAAGCTCTTGAATTAATCATGCTAACTTGAATCTTCTGATAGCAGCTTAACCACCTGCATAAAGTCACAAAAGGCCTGTAAAGTAATGTACTTGCCTCCAGACATAATAATTCCTTGCCCACAAATAAAGTGTAGATAGTTAAGAGTGTGTTGAAGGGCATGCTAATGAGAGTCTCTAGGATGTTGCATAAACTGACTTAATATTTGCACTGTGTATGAAAGATCAGGTCTAGTGTTTGTTAGATAATTCAATTTCCCAATGAGGCTCCTATAAGGAGTTGGATCAGATAATAGCTCTCCTTCATGTGCTCACAGTTTCAAGTTGAGAGGCAGGGGTGTTTCTACCCTTTTAAAAGTACTTATTTTGCTTTCTGTCACTAATTCCTTTGTGTATTTGTGTTGGTGTAAAACAAGACCATTACTAGTATATGAGACTTCAATACCTAGGAAGTAATTTAGCTTTCCTAGGTCTTTGATACTAAAAGTATTATCCAAATGTTGTTTGACCTTAGTGATTTCAAAAGTGTTGTTTCCTGTGATGATGATATCATCTACATTAATGGCAATAAAGGTCATGTCATCCTCTTTCTTTTTGATGAAAAGAGAATAGTCATTTTTAGATTGATAATAATCTAAATTTAAGAGTTCTTTAGCAAGCTTGGCAAACCATTGCCTTGAAGCTTGTTTTAGTCCATATAAGTATTTAGATAATTTGCAAACTTGATTAGTTGTTTGATAGTATCCAGGGGATGGTTTCATGTATACATTTTCTTTGAGTTCACCATGCAAAAATGCATTGTTAACATCAAGTTGGTTTAGTGTCCATCCCCTATTTACTGCTATGGCAACTAAGCACCTAATTGTAGTCATTTTAACCACAGGTGAGAAGGTTTCATCATAATCCTCCATACTTTTGAGTTTTGATTATAACCCTTTGCCACAACCCTTGCCTTATATCTTTCAAGATCCCCATTAGCCTTATATTTAACGTTAAAAACCCATTTTGATCCAATGGCTTTCTTTCCTTTAGGGAGATCCACCATGCTCCATGTTTTGTTCTTTTCAAGGGCTTGTATCTCTTTGTCCATGGCTTCCTTCCACTTGGGGTTTTGCATGGCTAAAAAATAATTTGTAGGTTCATAATGCAATTTTGGAGTATGAGAGGTTTGATTTTCATAGTTAACTAATCCACACCAATGTCTATCAATCTTAAGACAATGATAGTCTTGTAAGTATGTAGGCTTTCTTGTTTCCCTTTGTGATCTTCTGACAGAGGGACTGCCTTCAGAATGTGTTGTGTTTTGGTCTTGTGAGTCATGATCATTGTTAGTGTTAATAACATCATTTTGTTCATTGCTAAACTCTTGATTATTTGTGTCAGTTGACAGAACAAAAGGATCTGTTATGTGTTCATCATAATTGGTATAACCATGTAAGAATATCTGCTTTGTGATTGTAGTCCTTTCTGTTTCCTTGTTGTACTTCCTAGGCTTTATCTTTTTTCGCTGACCTGAAGACCCACTCTCGATCTGGAACAAAGACACCACCTCTTTACTCACTTCCTGACCATCTGGAACATGGACACCATTATCAGTGTTCTGCAACACGAGTACACGACACATCCCACCTGATCAAGAACATCATCAACACTCGTAATTGGAACATTACCCAGCTCCTTCGAACATAGCACACTATTTACAATACACTCGTCATCAGCCAGCCCCTGGACCTTATGGTGCTCATCTAAAACTACCCCAACCGCCTGCTGCCTGTTCATTTAGCACAACCTTTACACTATGTTTGGATAGGAGAGAAAAGAAAGGAAGGGAAGGGGAAGGAAAGGAAGGGAATGGAAAGGGAGGGATATGAAAGAAAATTGTATATTGTTTGTTTAGAAGGGAAGGGAAGGGAAAAGGAAGGAAAGTGTTTTCCTTCACTTTCCTCTTTAAGAGAGATTGTCTTCTTAACAAAATTTGCCCAAATTTTCCTTCCAAATCCCTCCCCTCCAAATCCCTTCCCTCTTAATTTGTTATCCAAACAAGGGATATCTCCTCCCTCCAAATCCCTTTCCTTCCTTTCTCTCCATTTCCTTCAATCCAAACAAAGTCTTACCGACCCACTAGAAACCGTAGCCCCACCATTCACATCCAACAAAGAGGATTGAGTCTTACATGGTGTAGATACAGACTTTGGTTTAGGAACGAAAAGACATTTTTTCGTCTTTAAAGAATCGACTTCCTCTTTAAGGCGACTAAACCCCTTGCGCGGAGACGCCCGAATATCCATACCCCACCCATAACCGGTTTCTTTATCTTCATCGGGCACATTAGCGCAATCTTTTTCGGTATGACACATCAAACCACACAAAAAACAAAAATGGGGCAATCTTTCATATTTAATATTAATCTTCGCTGTATTATTCCCCTTGACTCTGATCATTTGGAAGCGTTTCAACGGTTTAGTTACATCAACCATAACTCTAACCCTTCGAAAATGACTAATGTCCTAGAAATCCTCTTCAATTTCAAGAACAGCTCCCACCATCTTCGCAATAGCACTAATACGATCATCCGATCTATACCCAAACGGGAAATTATACAAACGAATCCAAAACGGCGAAAAATTCAAAACCATATCCGATGGCTGCGTATCATTATCCATTTTTGGAGAACAAGCAGTTTATTCTCAAAACACCATGGCCGACCCGGCAAAACTTTATCCCAATCTTTCCAGTGGAAAAATTGAAATAAAAACAAATTGACGCCCATCGTGCTAATCATAACCCCATTCTTAAGAGACCAAATATGCATAAGCGTTCTTTTTACTGCATCGAAATTTAACGCCTTCTCTGTTAGAATTCTTCCCACAAGCCGCAATGATAATTTTGCATCTTGCGTATCTTCGAATCCATCTTCAAGATCCACTATGTCTTCCTCAGAATTATTGATCCTCAACCTGGAGCATTGCTCGACTAATGTATCAGCCATAACAGCGGAGAAAACTGTACGGGAGAAACACGTCTCAAGAGAAAAAACTCAGAGAGAGAGAAACCCTATCTTGGAGAGGAGGGACTTACATGAATTAGATTTCCACAAAACCTAGTTTATTCTTCCCACTTAAAACTATTACCATTACTCTCTTCCAATCTACAAAACCAGTGCCTGAAAAGATTATGTTGACCAATTTCTGCCCTGTATCTGATGGATGTAGATAGTAAGGAGATCTAGCATTCATAGTTAGGTCTAGGCTTGTGGAAGTATTCTGTGTAATAATTTGATTTACAATCTCACTTAGAGGACAGAATCAAGAATCAGAGAAAACAAGAATGCAAGAACACAAGGGTTAATGTCAGATTGTGGGAAACGATCGAAAAAATCAGAGAAGCTTTAATACCATGTTAAAGATTGTGCAAAAGAATACAATCTAGACCAAGAAGAATGAATTAAAAGAAGAATCTAGTTGTTGCATAGAGCTAGGAAGGAGGGCAAGGCTTTTGATTATTAGCTTCTGTCCTTCACTTGAGTTTGTTCCTGTCTAAGCTCCTGAATCAATCATGCTAACTTGAATCTTCTGATAGCAGCTTAACCACCTGCATAAAGTCCTCTATCTTCAATAGTGTCTATTTTCCAAAATATTGTATTTCTCATCAATATTTTTTATCAATGACATTTATAATGATGGATTATCTGTGTTGCTAGTTTTCAAAGAATTGTACAGATTCTAAGAGACACTGACGTTGTTGCTGCCACTGTTATCCATGAAGAAAATATTAAATCAATTATATCTGACATTGTGGTAGATATTCATGGGGTCTACGTGTTGAAGTCATCCCCAAGGCATCCAGAACTTGACCCGTTAAGGTACTTATTTTTATTTTATACTTTTTTACGGTAAAGAAGATATCATAGTCAGATATCATGTTATTTTGTTTTCTACTTGTGTTTAGCAATTTAGATTTTTGAAGTTTTTTCATTTCCCTTGTAGGAAACATGTTATTGATCTTTTCGGTTTATCTGGACCCAATGCAAAGCTGATGAAAACTGAAATGATCGGATTTACCATAGGTAAGTTGCCGAAGTTGCCCACCAAAAATGAATTACGAAAGGTGAGTCATGTTTTGCTTCTGTTTGTTGCTTTATAATTTATTTATATATAATCTTAAATATGTAACTCTCTTCTTTTGATAGGTGCTCAAGGAATGCTGCCAATCAAATGGAAAAAAATGGGCACTTAAAAGTGGTGATTAAAGTGTCTTCTAAAATCGTGGGTATCAAAACTAAACTAGGTATTTGAGTACTGCTGTCTATGATGCACACAAAAACACAAATGAAATGACAACCTAAAAACAGAAATGTAATTGTAAATGCTGCAAGAACATATCATAAGCCTCAAATGACATTGTACTAAAAACTTGTTATTGTTTCATCAGGCAACAACATATCATAAGACCCTATAATTGTACTTGTGTCTAGAGCTGTTCAACGGGCCGGGTCGGGGCGGGGCGGTTCAAAATTTAAATGGGCCGGGGCGAGGTGGGTCATGTCAAATGTTAAACGGTCGGGGCGGGTCAAGCCCATTTAAATCCGACTCAATTTGACCCTTTTTTTTAAAAGTTTATAAAATAATTTTTTTTATTATACTTTATGGCCGATGGATTGACCCATCTATATATATAATAATAATTAATTCTTATAATTATCCGATTTGGCCTGACTCGACCCTTTACATCAAGGCCCGTTAATGACCCGACCCATTATTGACAAGATCTGCTAATAACCCGTTAAAATATGATCTAACCCTTAACCCATTGGGTCGACCCACCCCATTGAACATCTCTACTTGTGTCCAACAACATATCATAAGCTTATTGATTTCATCATGCAAGAAAACCTTGTCTCCCAACTCCGATTTCGGCATTAAATTTAAGTTTCTCGAACTCTATTGATGAAGTTATCAATTGAAGATGGTGCAGATGTCAAATGAGTCTGTATTCTCCTTTTATTTTCTGTTTTAATCCTGACATTGTTTTTTAGAAGGCTTGTTACAACTTTTATAATTTGTTGTTAGGCTTAACAATTTTACACCGCAGTAGAGTCGCGTAAAATACATGACTGGACTGCGGTAGTCGTGTAAAACGTACGACTGAATCGCAATTGGTTTACCCAAAGAATTAACATGTATCAAATTTCGGCACAAGAAAACTTAAAACGATTGTCATTTCAAGCTCGGTTATCTTAATTGGAATATAATATATCATTAAAAAGCTCTTAAAGTCCAGTTTTGAATGCCGTAAACATTGCATTGTAATATATCAATTGAAATCTCTTGAAGTCCAATTTCTAATACCTTAAACATTGCGTTATTATAATTTTCCTATCAAAAGTCATCGCAATAAAGCAAATATGTATTAAATTTTAGCTCAAAACATGCAACTAGGTTCATTTCTCAAATTTTTTAAAAATAATTTATTTTTTATAATTAATAATTTTTATTTAATTTAATTATTACCAATAATTTTAATTTAATATTAATCATTTTTGATTTTATAATTGAAATTAAATTCAAGGATATTTTTGTAATTTCAATAGAAAAAAAAGGTGATGACACGATAACAACTTGTAAAGATTGGGTTATTTTACCCACTTTCTTCACTGTACCAAAAAGATGCGTCTTATTTATGAGTTGAATGGTCCATCTAATACATATTATAAGAATATTAGAATTATGCCCGTGCTATGCACGAATTTCGTTAAAAACAATTTTTTTATGTTAGCAGTAATATTATTGTGTTCTGGTTAGAAATTAGAGGTGTCAAATTGGAAGTTTAATATTTACTAAATTTAGCGGTATGATATAATTGAATTACATACCAAGTTGATCATGTGTACAGTCCCAACGAAATTATATTACAATTGATGTAATAATCAAAACATTTTAGTGCAGATTAACAATATTGAAACATGTATTTTGACGTAGAACACATACCTCAAATATGAGAAAAAACTTCTTTGTAAACGACATTTTTGGTTTGATTTGTTGGGTTCTTTTCTTTGTCACATATTTAAATTTTTAAAACACTTATGCATGTTACCCTTGAGACAACTACCTATAATTGACCATGGCTAAATACATGTTTTGGTAGATATATTCCTACATGTGACAAAGATTGACCTTGACTATTATTGCTTGTCCTTTACTCATATCTTCCATTGATTTTTATGTATATATGACTTTAGCCTTAATTTCGAATAAATCCTTTGATTCTTTAATTTCAGAAAGTTTTTTAAATGGTACTCATTTTTGCATCAACAAATAAACAATGCTTTGTAATTTGACGAATATTTTAAGTGATATCTAATATTATCAAGTAATGAGTGTATATTTATAGTGGTATAAGCTTTCAATTTTGTACCACATAATAATAATAATAATAATAATAATAATAATAATAATAATAAATGTTAGTATCAATTAATAATACTAATTGTTGTATGAATAAGAATTATTCATGTAACGTACGATTAAGGAAGCAAAGCATGAAAACACAAGACAAAAACACAATGCAAGATAAAAAAAATTAAAATTAATAATTAAAATAAATTTATTCAAGATCCAAACACTATTAATAATTAAAATAAATTTATTCAAGATCCAAACACTAAAAGCTAAGAATGAAAAGAAGATAATAAAGCATCAAATGTGTTGTAGTTGCAAATCATACAACTTTGACATTATAAAAAGGATTCGTAAAGTTGATCATCATTGAAATTAGCTTGGTTAAGCAGCACCAAACTCTCCACATAAGTAGTCATGTAACTAATCTTGTGAGACTTGAGCAAGTTTTGAAATTCATGAGTTATAATGTTATAAGAACTTATTTTATCATCAAAACATGCAAAAAATGTATGATTATTTTCATCATATATGATATTATGATGTAAGCCAATAAATGCTATGAACATTCCACGGGCTTCAGCATAGGCATCTTCGAAGGGCTCTACACTTGAATCTCTAACAAGATATTTGCACCATTGTTGCTTTACTTTTTTCAATACCCAAATACAAATTTCTGAATAAGAAACACTAAGAACTGCTAATGAGTTATTTAAAACAAATACGATTTTTAAATCATCGTTTTGAATTATAGCTGGTAGTTCTGTAATTCCAAATGTTTCATTTTCAAAGTCGAAATGCACAAGATTATCATTCTTGGCAAGTAGAATAGGCTTCCAATAAACCACCCCTTGCGAGTAAACAACATTTTCATGTGTGTAAACGTCCAAATGATAATTCTTTTTTAGATTCAAAGATCTTCCAAATACATTAACCCATTTCGGTTTAACTTTCCAACTATTGTCCCTTAGTGAATAAATTGCCATCTCAACTTCTGAAGTTTCTCCTTGTTTATTCTCTTTAAAAACCATTACTCTATAATCAAAACATGAAGGTACAAACCCCAAACAAAAATTAAAGTCCAATTTCAAATAGGTATTAGTTAAAGGACATGTTGGAAGTACTAATAATTTATGGATGGAAGGATTCCATAAACAAAGTTGTTCATCCTGACTCCGATATCTTTTTCTCCTTATTAACATTAATCCATTTACTATATCTGTCTCAGGATAATAACTATTCAATCTACCTTGATCTGGTAAGTATGATATAAGTTTCTTTTCACTATTATCATTTTGATAGATGATAAATGAACTTCGAAGATTTCGAATAGATAGTACATCTATACGTGGAATTCTAGTTAATCTTCCATAAATAAACAAAGAGTTGTTACGATTGTTATCGTTATAAATTTTTAAGTGCCTATAAGTAAAATAATGGGAATCGATTAAGGAACACCATGCTTTACAAACACACCTGAGTTGTAACAAAGTTTTGGTTGGCAGATATACCAACACTGCCATCCATAAGTTGTCTGGAATTAAATACTTTTCCTCCAACACCTTTGTTCTCTTACAAGCAAGTATCATCGTACCTATAATAAAAAGTACATATTCATTTAATAAGGATACAATTAGAGAATCTTTAAAAATATACAAGTACATATATAAGTTTTATTAGTTGGGGAGTTGTTAAGGTTCAACAATTTAAAATCCCCTATTTTCTAGCCAATAAAATGTTAACTATGTAACAAATGAAATCACAAGGGTTCAACAATGGAGCTCAAAGAAGTTAATTAAGGAGTTGAAGCAACATTTTGGTTTGTGTTTACTTTTTAAGCATTTGTTCTAATTCAATTATTACTTTTAGGTAGTTTTATTAGTTGATTTCTTTTTTTAATTCAATAATAATATTTTACCTTTTGATTCTTCCTCAATTGCTTCTTTTAAATTGGGCATTTTAATTTCAGATGAAAAAAATAATCATGCACTTCATTCTGCTAGCAAGTGTTTATCCCCAATTCGATTTTCCCTATTAAAAACCCTAAGCTGCGATTCATTAATCAATTCAGTAATAATATTCATCTCAATTGGGCCTCTTAATTCCTTACATCAAATGATAGGTTTATTAGGGGTGTCGAATGATAGGTTTTCCTCTAATATGAATTTTTCTAAATTTAGATGAAAACGTACTGAACTACTGCTAGTCACTAACAGATTTTTTAGGGATTTTTTGACAAAAATATTTTTTCTAAGAACTTCTTACAAAATGTTGAATTTTAAAGGTATTTTGTGACAAATTTTCATCAAATTTCAAAAAAATAAGAATCAAAAACAAAATTCATCCGGAATTTGCAAAATAATCAAGATTAAGAACAAATTAAAAAATAACCCTAAATTCCTAAAACAATGCAAGAGTTAGAACAAATCACGATGAGAAGACTCACGGAGTAATGTTGTGCAGACGAAGGAAGATTAATGGCGGAAGACGAAGGTGGATTAATGGCAGCAGACGAAAGAGGATTATTACAGAGAGCGAGGAACAATGGTTATGCAGATATATAGAATAATTAGGGCTATGAAAACGAGATAGGCCGCATAATGGCATTTGGGTTTATATATATAAATTTAGTAAGTCTCCTGTGAGACGGCATTAGCCGTGCAACTGGCCCAAACCCAATAACTTTTTAAAAATATTCGGGCATACTAATTTTAAGACTTAAAGGGACAATTCTAAGACTTAAAAATCCAATTTTAAGACTTAAAAGGTCAATTTCAAAGTTTTAAATATCAACTTTAATGTTTGATAAATCCTATTTTAAAGTTGATATGAGAATTTAATGTTCTGGATTTGGTTTTTTAAGTCTTAAAATTGGTTTTTAAAGTATTAAAATTGACCTTTTAAGTCTTAAAATTATCAAATTACATGACTTAAAATGTCAATTTCAAATCCTTGAATTTGGTCTTTTAAGTATTTGAATTGGTCTTTTAACTCTCAAAATTAACATTTTTAATTTGTGAAATTGGTAAAAGAACATGGTACAATTAGACCGGCCCAATAAGATGCGTTTCACAAGTAAGGCGGTCTCACCCAAGTTTTTGTAATATAAATTTGTGTTTACTGATGGATCCAAAACCGGTATTGGGGTGACAATGTGACATGCACAAAGACCCGCTCAAACTTATCCTAATTTTTAGGATTTAAGTTACGGATTTTGCCTCATTTGCTTATAAATGTTTGAACTTTCGTTTACTTTTTAGAGGCATGAACCTTGGGAGTCATCCGCTGAGAAAGATACGGAGGCATGAAATTTTCCAAAATAAAAAAACAAAAGTTACTCCTATTATTAATCCGCCAGTCTCATGAGAGACCGTCTCTTTGAGAGACACCTCTCAGGCCCGACCCATTATAGTTTAATTCCTATTCTTACTTTATATATTTTTTTATGGGCCGATCCAATTAGAGATGGTCTCTCAAATAGACCGTCTTTTACAAGAATTTATGATTATTAATCGCTCTTGGGAGCCACATTCTCAATATGTGACCTTAATTTTACGGATGGCTCAATCAATTTAATTTTTAAATTAAAAAAATAAATAAATTTAGAATTAGATTGAGATTTATTTTTAATTCATTAAAGATTTTGACCCGTTGGACTTGTCAGATTTATTCTAAACCCAACTTATTACGTATATGTCGAAAATAATTTTAAATGTACTTTTATATTTATTTAAATCCAATTTAGACTTAAATATAATTATAGATCAAATCTAGTACTAATAAAGTTTTCAAAATTACTCGAACAATTGAAAAAATTTTATGTGTTTTGAACAATTGTGAATAATAAATATGAATAGGACACAATATTGATATGAAATATATTCTATTATTTTAATTTAATGGATTATAAAATTTACTAAAAACTAACTTTGCTTTGTATATTAACTAAAGTAGTTCACTATTAATTATAATCATATCCCGTGATGTAACACATATAACTATATATATATATATATATATATATATATATATATATATATATATATATATATATATATATATATATATATATATATATATATATATATATATATATATATATATATATATATATATATATATATATATATTATATATATATATATATATATATATATATTTTTTGAGATAACAATATAATATTAAAAAATTTAAATTATTTCAAATAACATATAGTGTTACACAAATTCCTACTTGAGACCGTCTATATAATAGACGTTTTAAAATTTGGGGATGGCCAATTAATAAATTAAAAAAAAAAATTGATTGGTGGTTTTGTAGGTTAAAAGGGAGTTATGGGCTGAGCTCTTGAAAGACGTCTATAGTATAGACGGTCTCTCAAGAGAGGGTAACACATTCAAATGGGTTGATGATGATTTCTTTCAAATGGTGAAGATGCCATTAATTTCTAGTTTTGACCGTCCTCTCCTTATGGGTATGAGACGCCGTCTATCTTTCTTCCCTAGACCCTGACCATAGACATAGTCTATGAGTGGGATACACTAGGTATGATGATAATGATGATGATGTTAATAATAATTTTTTAGCAAATATGTGATTTAAAAATAAGGGGGTAAAATTTTGGACAGTTGAACTCTTAGTAAAGCTTCCTTTTATTAGAATTAAACAAGGGCAAAATTGTATTTTTCAGATTTAACGGCTATTAAACATTTTTGGTGCAATATAGTTACGGATTTGCAAAAGTTAGGTGCTATTTTGTAGAAAAAATAAGATTGGCTACCATTGACGTTTCTTTATATCTCGTGCTTACCATGTAGAATTTCCTTTTAAAAAATCTATATTCGACTCGAATCTGACAAGTCCCATAAATTACTTATTAATTTAATTCATTTAGTATATAACTTTTATATAGTATAGCAATATAGATGGATGAATATATTTATTTATATTTATATTTATATTATCATTATCAACATATTTTTATCGCGTAAAATTACTTATTAGTTTAAATTTTTTTTATTAAAACAATTAAATACTTGAAATTTCTCGTGAAATGTCAAATAATTTTAAAACATAATATTTATCATTTTTTTCATTTTTATTATATTGTACTTTTTACATTTAATGTTATCGTTTGACAAAAACTAATCGATGAGTAGATGTATCTAAGGTCGATAATTAATGAATCAGGTACGACTCTTTATTAGGTCGATAATTGAATGATTTGTCTCTAATATAAATGTTGTATAACTCTTTATTTATGAATTTGATATTATTTAAAAAAAAATCTAAGTTTGATAATCATACACTCTACTAAAAAGAGAGTGAAATTCCAGGTGTCATCACAGGATTAATCCTGACACTTGGAAGAAAATGATTGGTCTGAGAAGATATTAAGCGTGATTATCTGATTTCAAATTGAATTAATATTCTGCACCATGAAATCAGCAATTTAAAATGATGTTTCCCAAAATACACTCATTCACTTAAAATTAATCATTTTAATATACATTAACAGCCCAATTATCTCAGCATTTTAATATTCTTGATCTAAAATAAGCACTATTCCCTAATTGAATTAAATACTAACCGTGAATACATCATATTATTATTTTGAATGGTGCAAGATTTAAGGAAATAATTTTACTTAATTTCTCAGCATTTTAAATACTACCCCATGAAAACAGCATTTTTATATTCTGATTTCAAAAAAAACAAACATTTACCCAAATTAGAACATATTATGAGGCAAATAAAAAAAATGCTGTTTTCAGAATAAAAAAATGTTTGTTAATATTCTGATTTCAAAAAAAATGTTTGTTATAAGGCAAATTTAAATCAAGATCTTACACTAATTTCTAATTTCCTTAAATGTTGGACAATATTAAGCGTGATTATTGGAAGAAAATATTAAGCGTGATTATCTGAGTTCAAATTGAATTAATATTATGCACCATGAAATCAGCAATATAATATTCTGTTTCCCAAAAAACACTCACACTTAAAATTAGTCATTTTAATATACATAACTAAGAAAATATTATGCGTGATTTACACTCATTCACCATAAAGGGTGATTTATCTACTTTCCATATTAACCCGTGCAAGCATCTCAATATTTTAATATTCTTGATCTAAATTAAGAACATATTATGCGTGATTTACACTCATTCACCATATTGAAGGGTGATTTATCTACTTTCCATATTAACCCGTGCAGGCATCTCAATATTTTAATATTCTTGATCTAAATTAAGCACTATTTCCTAATTGAATTTAATACTGATTGTGAATCATGCGTGATTTACCTAGATATTTTATGCAAATTTACATGCACGTTAAACAGATATAGATATTCCATAAATAAGAACATATTATGAGGCAAATTTACCTTAAAATTATACACTAATCCTTAATTTCCTTAAATGTTAGACAATAATACCTCACAAATAGATTATTGAAATAATAATATAATAAGTATAATCGAAGTAAATTCTAACAACCTACACACTTTTTCATTATATAAATGCGCAATATTGGAAACTTTGGGCTGCCATTCAACTCATTTTACAATTAAATAAAATTTAGAACATTGAGAAACAAATAGCATATTGAAATAATAATATAATGAGTATTAACTATCTAAGTGATATTAAAAGTGACAGAGGCACATAAAGTTATTCACATATGGGAATACAAAAATAGTGGAGAATCAAACACGCTGCACATGATTGTGGCCGATGAAAAGGTACATTCTCGCTAATTTAGATTATGTTATTAATTGAATATTATTTTGGTATACTTAATTAGTTTGTATTAAACATCAATTTGTCCATAGGGTTCTACAATGTTGGCCGTCATAGGCAAAGCAGTTTTTTCAATGTATGCAAAAATAATAGAACTTGGAAAATCCTATTTTTTCTCCAAGTTTGCTATTTATCCAGTTGTAGAGATTATAGACCAACCAGTTGTAGAGATTATAGACCAACAAAGCATGAATTTAAAATGTTTTTTTGGAAGACATCTATTATTGAAAGAATTTCAGACATTATACTAAATTCTTCAATATACAAATTTGTTCCATTTGAAGATATCCTAGGAAACAACCATGATGAAAATTATCTACTTAGTAAGTATTTTTATTTTTAAATATTGTTATTACAAGTATTTTTAATGAATTATATAAATATCCTACACGTTATTTTATATTAATTTGTTTATTGAAACAGATGTCATCGGAGAAGTTATTCAGTTCAGTGACTATGATAATACGACAGGAAAAAAATCAATCAATCTTGACCTTATGGATACAAAGTAAGATTTAAAGTATACATAGTAATTTATAAATATTGAATCAGTTTGCATAAGTATTAATTTTAGCTTTTTTGGTAAAAGTGGGTTGAAATTAAGAATTCGTCTATGGGATAAATACGCTGAACAAATCCACAACCACATTCAAAGCACAAAAAATGAAAATCAAAAATTCATTGTGGTGATGCAATATGCTAAAATTAAAAATTAAAAATCAAAAATTTAAAGACTGCGAGGTCTAATAGAATGGAAATAATTAAAAATAAACGGTTAAGAAAATCTATTGGGTCTACAAACATTGGTGAGTTATTTTTTTTTGTATATTTAAACAACATCCTAAATCACTAATTATGTAATAAATAATGTGATTTATTTATCAGTTATTTCGAAATTTTTGATGTTACAGGTGAGACATCATTACAAAATGAACCGAGTACAAGTTCTACACCACGAACGCCTTTTAGAGACCTTACAAATGGTTTGTATTCCATTCAAGAATGTTCAATTTACTAAACAATTTATTAATTAAAAAATATTAATTAAAAAATTAATATTATATGTGTGACTAATACATTAAATATTACATTTATTATAGTGCGCGATCTTGATATGAATGAAGCGTTTCCAAATGACCGTATCTTAGGAGAAGGTATAACAGGTATAAAATAGTTTTATTATATATGCTATTATACTTTTGTGGAAATTAGTTATATTAAAGATGTACCAGATTCATCATTTTTTATAGATGTTGACCATCTTAATCATCTTGAAGGTTAATTGTAACTTAAGATAACTTTATTTTAAATAAACATATATTAATAATTAGTAATCATTTGTGACAAGGTACATGGATATTGGAGATCAATCATTTTTGTGTGAAGAGTGCGGTGCAACTATGTGGAACCTTGAAAGAAAGGATAAGAGGCTTAAAAACAATGCACCCACTTTCCAATTGTGTTGCAGAAAAGGAAAAATTGCACTTCCCAAGCTACAAGAACCTCCACAATTACTCTCATCTCTTATGCATGGTAATGACTTGCGAAGTAAGCACTTTATGGAACGCATTAGAGGATATAACATGATGTTTGCTTTTACTTCTATGGGTGGACAAATTGATAAAACCTTGAATATGGGTCGTGGGCCATATGTATTTCGAGTTCGAGGGCAAACATGTCATAGAATTGGTAGCTTACTTCCCGACGGATCAACTTCGGCGAAATTTCAACAATTATACATCGTTGACACTGAAAATGAGATATCAAACAGAAAAAATGCTGTTAGGTACGTACAATATCACTATAATACTTTATCATTGCAATCAATACATTTAATTTTGAAGAGAGTTTAAAATGTTAAATTTTAGTTATAAGTTTTCTTTACTATTTTTCAGCTTTGGCAATCAAGATGACTTTGATGATTCGATTGTTGAAGATTTAAAGAATCTATTAGATTCTACGAACCCCTATGTGCAAACATGGAGAATGGCACGTGACAACATACGGCATTCAGAAAGTGTTGAAATTCAGTTGAGGCTTATTAATAAGAGAGCACTTGATGGGAGAACTCATAATCTTCCTTCCGCATCTGAAGTTGCCGCATTGATTGTTGGAGACATAGGAAATGTTGCTGAAGAGCGTGATATAATTGTTGAGGGTCGTGATGGTAGATTGCAACGCATTAGTGAGCTTCATCCATGTTATCTTGCGCTTCAATATCCCTTATTGTTTCCCCGAGGTGAGGATGGTTACAGATTGGATATATCTCATAAGGGGGTTGAATTGGACGCAAGTGGTCTGACTGCCGAACTTATTCCGACAATTGTAAAGAAGCGAGTAAAGTTAACTATGAGGGAGTGGTTTTCGTATCGAATAATGGATAGAAAGGACGAAGCTGATACTATTTTACATTCTGGTAAATTGTTCCATCAGTTTTTGGTCGATGGATGGACAATGATAGAGTCTGAAAGACTTTTATTCATAAGAAGGAATCAGAATGTTCTTCGGGCTGACAAATATATGAATCTTCAAGGTGCTGTATCAATTTCCGATGGCCCTTCTAACATAACTGGTAGACGCATAATCTTACCATCTACATATCCCGGGAGTCCGCGATTTAATGATGATGACACAATCGATGACACAATCGATGATGTAATGTCAAGGCCGTTGAATGAGAGATCAATGTTCATGGCTTGGATGGAGTGTAACAAACGATATGATGATGCTCAAAATCTTCTATATAGTGAATTCCCAGGAAGTTACGTATGGCAGAGAAAAGAAAAAGTATGGACTACGCATAAAAGAGGATTCTCTATAGGAAGATTGTATCATGTTGCACTTGGCTGTGGCGAACGTTATTATCTGAGAACACTTCTTAACTTTGTCAGGGGCCCGACATCATATGAAGATATCAGAACTGTTGATGGAGTTATTCATCCTACATTTAAGGATGCTTGCTATTCCATGGGCCTGCTTGATGACGATAAGGAATACATTGATGGAATTACCGAAGCAAGTTTCTGGGGATCGACAATCTATTTGAGGAACTTATTTGCGATGTTGTTGATGTCAGGTAGTGTATCAAGGCCAGAATATGTGTGGGATAACACATGAAAGTTATTGTCTGAAGATGTGTTAAATAAACAGAGAAGTCTATTACAAATGCCAGGTAATATATATTCACCGTCTTTTTATCAATATTAACTATTTTAAATGTAAAATTGTATTGTTTATAATAAATAAAATTTATACACTTATATGACAGATTTGAACCTCACGGATGATCAATTGAAGTGTTATGCCTTAAGTGATATTGAAGATATTCTCAAAAAGAATGGAAGCTCTTTGATGAATATATGTCCTGAGATGTGTCCAGGTGATATTTTCATCAACGATGGTCAGAATAAGCTAATCTTAGAGGAACTTAATTATGACAAGGATTCCTTGAAAGCTTAATTGCTTGAGTTACTTCCAATGATGACTGAAGAGCAGACCTGAAATTACCAGAGCCATTGAAAACGGTAAAGGAGGTGTATTTTTTCTGTATGGACATGGTGGAACTGGAAAGACATTTATGTGGAGGATATTATGTGCATGTTTAAGATCAAAAGGTGAAATTGTTCTTCCTGTCGCATCAAGTGGTATAGCATCTTTGTTATTACCAAGGGGGAGGACTGCACATTCAAGATTTGGAATACCTCTTACCGTAACTGAAGATACAATGTGTAGAGGCATAGAACCTAACAGTCAGTTGGCAGGCCTACTTAAAAGAACCAAGCTTATAATTTGGGATGAAGCTCCAATGACTCACAAGCATTGTTTTGAAGCCTTAGATAGGAGTTTGCGTGATGCCATTCGTTGTCCCAATGGTAAGCCCTCCGAGTTAAGCTTTGGAGGTAAGGTTATTGTGTTTGGTGGTGATTTTAGGCAAGTTTTGTCGGTTATCCCAAAGGGTACAAGACAAGATATTGTCTTCGCAGCACTTAACTTTTCAAAGGTTTGGAATGACTGTAAGGTATTACGTCTTACGAAGAACATGAGATTGCGACCAGGATTGGCCAATGTTGATGAGCTACGAGATTTTGCAGAATGGATTCTCAAAGTTGGGGATGGAAAGCTTGGAGGACCTAACGATGGAGAGGCTACTATCGATATACCTGAAGATCTATTGATAAAGGATGTATCTGATCCAATGGATGCAATTGTCGATTCAACTTATCCTGGAATTCGTGAGGGCTCAATTGACAGTTCATACTTTTATGATAGGGCAATACTAGCACCAACAAATGAAATTGTTGATAAAGTCAACGAACATGTATTATCAATTTTTCCAGGAGAAGAGAGGTTGTACTTGAGTTCAAATTCAATTTCAAAATCTGACAGTAACTATGGTAGCAACAACGATGCATTTTCAATTGAGTTTCTCAACTCAATACGTGCATCTGGAGTTCCTAACCATAAGTTATTGTTAAAAGTTGGTGCTCCAATAATGATGCTAAGAAACATGAATCATTCATCTGGCTTATGCAATGGTACACGCTTATTAGTTGATCATTTAGGCGACCGAGTTATAAAAGCTACTGTTATATCCGGATCTAACATTGGTGATAAGGTTTTCATTCCAAGGATTACACTCACACCTTCTGATAGCTCTAAAATCCCAGTTGCTCTCCAAAGAAGGCAGTTTCCTGTTTCTTTGTGTTTTGCCATGACGATTAATAAGAGCTAAGGACAATCACTATCACACGTTGGTTTTTTTCTACCTAAGCCCGTCTTTAGCCATGGACAATTATATGTCGCAATTTCTAGAGTGACTAGCAGAAAAGGTCTGAAAATTCTAATATCTTATAAGAATGATGAAATAAGTTCTAGGACTGATAATGTTGTATACAAAGAGGTATTTCAAAACCTCTAATTGTTAATTTAACATTATATTTTGAGTTATTTTATATGTTGAGTTATTTTATATATATTATCTACATTTGTTTTCTTATAGTTTTTACATAAATTATATATGTATGATTTGCATAATTATTCACATCTAATTTCTGTTATGTGATTAAAATAATACAATTATAATAATAACTTTTTTTTGTTTTTTTGTTTTTAATTATAATAATAACTTAATTTGCACAGAAATATTCAAATGAGACAACGATAATATGTAATTTGGTCATTAATATAACAATATATTTATTGTATTAATTTATACTAAAAAGCTCCGTGCTTGCACGAGTTTCTATACTAGTTAATCATTAATCATGTACTCTAAAAGATGCTAACGACCCGGTTTGCAATTAGATAGACAGTAACAAGTAGACACCAATATTCCACCGACCCAAAGAATACTAACTTAATCATGAGTAGGTTATATTTCAAACAAGTCATTAGAGGGCCCCACTTGAAGATCCGTTTTTGTTTCTTACCATTTTTTGTAAAAATTCAACTATTTTAGAATGTCTCCTGAGAGACCGTCTCTTTGCAAGGCATCTTTCAAGTCCAATCTAATAAAGTTTAATGCATACTTTTACCCTATATATTTTTTATGAGCTAGCTCAATTAGAGATTGTCTCTCAAAAAGACCGTCTCTCATAAGATTTTTTGTAAGTTTTTTATTATAATAGTCTTATCGTGAGACGATTTAATATAGGCTGATTTAATATTTAGATTAAAAATTGAAAAAAGTTTTTCATTTTATTTAATTAATTTCTTTTAAAATAGATATTAATTGAGCTGCTTATAAACCAAGATGCGCTGAATCAATCAGGACACTAATATTTTTTTCTCGCATCTTAGTATTTCTCTTAATTATCAATTACTCAACAATGTTGTGACAGAATACATAAAATATCGTTTGTAAAATTGTAACTTTATTTTTGGGCAGTAATTATAAATGTTAATCTTTTAGAACTAGAGATGAATCAAACTTCTAAGCCACACAATGAAAATGTAAGAAAAAGTGGTTGAAAAAAGAATTAGCAAGAGATGATGATTAGTGAGAACCAATTCAGATTCATTCGGGAAGATCAACCACCGAAGCTATTCATCTTTTGAGAAGATCGGTGGAAAAGTTCATGGAGCGAAAGAAGGATTTGCATATGGTGCTCATCGACCCGGAGAAAGCGTATGATAACATACCACGGAAAATCATTTGGGATAGTTCAAGAATAAAGGTATTTCACAAAGGTACATACAGGACAACAGAATTTCGACTAACATTCGTACATCAATGGGTATGACAACGTCTTCTCTAATTAAAATGGTACTGCAACAGGAATCAACATTCAACACTATTGTCATTATGAAAGAAATCTCTAAATCTACGTGGAAGACTTACCTCAATAATAAAAATCATATAAATAAATAAATAAATTACATTTGTAAATAAATAAAAACAATTAGGTAAAAATGAATAAATGAATGTTGTGTAAAAAATAATAATAATAATAATAATAATAATAATTATTATTATTATTATTATGATTCAATATTATTATTATTATTATTATTATTATTATTAATCTGGTATGCTTCTTCACCTACTTAATAAATACTCCTATTGCTTAATAATAAGTATTAAAATTAATAAATAAATTATTTTGAAAGAAATAAGGAAAACTAGTAAACCACTATTATTTGCTTTGAGCAGGGTTTAAAACTTTTAATCTTCTTCCTTCTTTCCTTTTTTTTCTTCCTCACAAGACAACCATTTTTCTTCAAAAATTAATTTTGGAAGGAGATTGAAGTTTGAAGTTCATAATTTATTACATTTTCTCAGTGGGATAAAAGATTATACAAATTTTATAAAAGCAAAAAAATTGAAAGAAGACTTTGTGCTGCAGAAAACAGATAAAAACAGAGTTTAGTGCAACTGGGTAGATTTGATTTTTGGGTTTAATTAAAGAAAAAGAAGGGTATTTTGATTTGGGTTTTTGTGATTAATTTAGGATTGATTAAAAACATTGGGATTTTGATGAAGTGAAATTAATTGTAGGAAGGTGCAAAAAGCCCAGATCGAGAAGTAATCAGGGTACTTTGATCTGAACTAAATCAAAATGGTAATATTTCTATGATTTTTTTAGTTATAATTTATTTTAAGTGCTGTATTTTTGTGAAAATTTAGCTGCATTTGTCTTGTTTTTGGTTTGGATTTATTTTTGTTGATTTAGTTGACTGTTTTTTTGCTGCTAATTGACTTTGTTTGACTGATCGGTTCTTCATTTGAGCATTGATTTTTCTATATTTCGAAGCAGAATTATAGCTTGTGATTTGTTTTGGCTTTTTTTCTTGTATAGAATAGGCCTAATTTGAGGTTGTAAAAGATAAGTTTAATTTATTTGTCTGCCCTTGTTTGTGATTGTGATCTACTTTTCATCCCTTTTATTTTGCTACATTTAGATTGAAAAACTCGCAATGGGGTAAATCGAGTGCCATAGAGGAGTATGGTTTTTGATGATGGGTTTTGATGTTCATTGAAATTGTCTCAATGAGTAGAAAATGCAGAAATGTCTGCCAGATGGAAATGATTTTGAAAATTTTAGTTCGGATTTTATTGGTTGAGTTTTGAGGTGTTTTATGGGATTTCGAATTCTGTTCGAACATTCATATTTGAGGGTTGGTGGCTGGTATGATGGAATATGGGATGCATTGAATTCAATTTGTACTTGTTTTGTTGTTTTCTTGTTTCATATTGCACAAATTGTTGCTATGTGAGGTGGCGTTTGGATTCCGAGTTTGGAGATGGAGTGGAACATTTTTATGTCACGTGAACCTCGATTTTAAATTTGTCACTGGGGTTATGGCTCCTAAATCTTTTGGGAATAAGGCTTTGGTATTGTTGCTGTTGTTGTAATGGGGATTATGCTTGAAGTGTGAAATTATTGTGTGGCTAAGCTCATTCTAGAAAGAGAATTGCGATTTGAGACATGTCTGGATGACTCATGTCATAGATTGCCTTTAAATCATATGATTTGCTCAAAGTTGTTTGGTTTTGTTGTAGAAACATCTTAGTCGAGGTTTCTCTTGATTAACAAGTGAACCATCAATTCCATATTAGTGGTCAATTTTGTTAGACTTTGATATTGAAGTTCTATACTTAGCATGGGGAAGAAGATTATGTTAGCACGTGGATTGCAAGTTTAGAGATTAAAATCCAAAAGGGTTTTGTTTTCTAGAATGTTGTATCATGGAGTGTCATTTTTGTGAATCACATAATGTAAACTGTATGATTGGTTATCCTCAAGATTTAATTTCAATTAGCTCTCTTTGAGTCATCTTTTTGTACAAAAGAAACCTCTTTATGACCTTTATGTAAACCTACTATCATCTAGATATTATATTAGACAACAATAAATCTAAGATAGAGTCGATAACTTAGGATAGTATCGGTAATAGGGTCAACACTCCGGTATGAAGATTCCAAACTTGTGCAACAACTACTTACTCTAGTCTGAGACTCTTTTTTTTCAGAAATAATGTGTTCTAATATAAGATTACGTTAGTGAGGCTTCAAAGTTGAGAGAGTCTCATGGATAATCCCATTGTTGATTGGTGCGAAGGACTTAGTTGGATATGGTAAGAAAAGTTTGAATTGACACTAAGATTGACTAATTTGCGAGGTTTAAGTTGAAGCCAATATGATAAGTATATTCTATCACAATCTAATATATGAAATATTACTTAACCATCATATAAAGATCAAGTTTTTAGGTCTTGCATGTCATCGGTATGTTTCTTTTGTTTATTAGTACAGAGACAATAAAGCTTCATAGAGCTGAATTTATTTTGTTTTTTCAGGCTGCTTCCGTCACTTTATCCGTTGGATCTTTAGTTTGGATTGAGGACCCTGATGATGCTTGGATAGACGGTGAAGTGGTTGAGATTAAAGGTGAAGATTTAAAGGTCCTTTGCACTTCAGGAAAAACGGTGAGCTCTGAAATGCCTTGTGTTATGGTGTACACCTTATGTTTGCTGACTGCCTATGTATTTGTCTTGAAATTTCTCTTAAATTCAGCCGTATACGCTTTTTATTTATTGAATTATAAGCTGTATGCTACCTTTTCCATCTAAATCTTATTTAAAGTACCTGTCTGTTTATAGCCTTCTCCATTTCTGTATCTTGTTTGTTTTCAAGAATACATCTTGTCTCCCTAGTCCCTTCTCCATTTATGACGATTTTTTGCTATCTTGTGAGATGCAGGTTGTAATTCATGCTTCAAATGCATACCCCAAAGACCCAGAAGCCCCTCAGTGTGGGGTGGATGACATGACAAAGTTGGCGTATTTACATGAACCTGGAGTTTTGCAAAACTTGAAATCTAGATATGATATTAATGAAATATATGTAAGTATACTTATCCGTGTATAGTGCAGAGTATATTATTTACATCACTTGCAAGTTGAAATCTATAGGGCTGACATAATTTGATGCAATGTTATCACACTTAATAAGATGTTATCACTTTATTGAGCGTCCGAATTATTGATCATAGTTCCTAAAGTGGCATCTATTGAAGTATGCGTAGACCGTTACTAATTGATAGTTTTATGTCGGCAGACTTATACTGGGAGTATTTTGATAGCAATTAATCCTTTCAGAAAACTACCTCACTTGTATGACGTACATATGATGGAGCAATATAAAGGGGCCGGTTTTGGTGAGCTAAGTCCACACCCTTTTGCAATTGCAGACGCTTCATACCGGTATCGTACTCTTTTTTAAATGTTTTCAATCTTCGCTAACTAAGGGGAAATGACCCATATTTATTAACTCTACCTTTTCCCTATTGCTTCGTATTTTAAACACATTTTATTTTGCTTCTTTTTGAGAAACAAAATCTGTTGGATAATGGACACAATGTATCACGGTCTGAAACATTACTTCGATGCAAGTGCCTGTTTATGTACATAATCCATATTTTGCATCTGTGTACAGGCTTATGATGAATGAGGGCATCAGCCAGTCGATTTTAGTCAGTGGGGAAAGTGGGGCTGGTAAAACAGAAAGTACAAAATTGCTTATGCGTTATCTAGCCTATATGGGTGGTCGAGCTACTGCCGCTGAAGGAAGAAGTATTGAACAAAAAGTTCTCGAGGTAATTTTTTTTTTTCTTTGACACGATTTAGAGAAATTGTCATTGCTTTAAGTTCGAAATCATCATCACACACGTTTATTTATTGCATCCGGTTTTTTTAATTAATATATATACATCCCTTTTGATGTTGCAGTCTAATCCAGTACTAGAAGCGTTCGGTAATGCAAAGACTGTCAGAAATAATAACTCGAGGTAGAAGCTGAAATGATTTCTGGAGTAGTTTTAATTTTGAGTTTTTGTTGCATCATTTCTTTATGTTTTTCTGCAATATGCAGTCGTTTTGGGAAGTTTGTTGAGATCCAATTTGACAAGAATGGAAGAATATCTGGAGCAGCAATAAGAACATATTTGTTGGAAAGATCACGTGTTTGTCAAGTATCTGATCCAGAGAGAAACTATCATTGTTTCTACATGCTTTGTGCTGCACCAAAAGAAGTAAGGAGATCATACTATCATAGTGATTTCTTGTGTATTTTTAGTGTTTTCCTATGTGAAGTTGGCTGTTGGCCCGTGCACAACGTCTTGTTTGTGACTTGTCTGATATATCTTCCATCAACTCAGATTGTCCAGAGATACAAGTTGGGTAACCCAAGAACGTTTCATTATCTGAACCAATCAAATTGTATTGAGTTGGATGGGGTTGACGATGGCAAAGAATACCTTGCAACAAGAAGGGCAATGGATGTGGTTGGAATTAGCCCCGAGGAGCAGGTACTTCTATACATTCTTTCCCTCATGTTGCAAGACCACATTATTTTAGACTTAGACCTCATGTTGCAAATGGATGTTGGATATTGGTACGTGTCCAAGTGTCGAATACATCTAAATATTCAATTTTACACCTAAATGAAGTTTCAATGTGCCATAATAATGTCCAAGTATCTAGGATCAGACATGGGTACGTAAAGCAAAATTAAGAGTCCAAGTAATGTAGCTTAGTCCAGAGTTAAGGTATCTAATGCTTTTGATTTTCAGGACGCAATTTTCCGGGTTGTGGCTGCTGTCCTTCATTTGGGAAACATTGAATTTACAAAGGGGAAGGAAATGGATTCATCTGAGCCCAAAGATGAGAAGTCCCGATTCCATTTGCAAACTGCTGCTGAACTTTTCATGTAAAGAACTCATGTTATTTGTTGAACGTCAAATCAAATTTCAAAATTAGTATCTCGAGACATATGCTAATCAGATCTTGACTTTTTATATTCATTATGCTGTTCAGGTGTGATGCAAAGGCTTTGGAAGATTCTCTTTGTAAACGCATAATGGTGACTCGTGATGAGAATATAACCAAATCTTTGGATCCGGAGTCTGCTGCATTGAGTAGAGATGCTTTGGCTAAAATTGTATACTCTAGATTGTTTGACTGGTAAGAACATTAACCTATGATTCTTTTTGTATATTTTTCTCTATTTTGTACGAATTCTTGTATGAATGATAGTTTAATTTTTCTACCGTTTCTTATATATTCCATTACAAATTTTGTACTAGGCTCGTGGATAAAATTAATACTTCAATTGGCCAAGATCCTAATTCAAAATCCAAAATTGGAGTGCTGGATATCTATGGATTTGAGAGTTTCAAGACAAACAGGTGCTTAACTGGTATGCCTTTACTTTTTATGATTGGTGGGGTTGTCTTTTGTGAGAGTCAGGAAAAAAATAATCCGCGTTTGTACTCATGGAGTTGACGATATGCATACAGATAGCAGATTAGAGCTTCGAATGCTGATAATAAACTGATGGACCCACAGACATGGGGGTACTTTAATAATCAATTTCTAGTTTTTAAACTGTTAAGAACACTAGTGATCTTAACTTCGCTGAGTTTCGAATGCTTTCTTGAAATACAAGTGAACCCTTTAAAATGTCTCTGTGCAGCTGATTGAATTTAGTATATTTACTTCTTGCATCGAACACAGCTTAAACTGCGCGTTAGTAATAATTTGACATTCTTCGACTTAATAGTGGCACTGGAAATCCTCGATAACCACTTTTTAGCAGGTCATATCACCACAAACTATCCATACAATTAGTATTTCTATAGATAACATATGGTTTTATTATTATTATCATAAGTTTCCTTTGAGGAACTCGATCAATGGTTAAGCTGGCTGGCTAGTAACTGTGAAGTTTGATATTGTTGCAGTTTTGAGCAATTCTGCATAAATTTAACGAATGAGAAGCTTCAGCAACATTTTAATCAGGTTTGATGATAAAAGAACTCATTCACAATCTTGCTTAAGAATTCTTATGCCCGTATTTTCATATTTAAGTAACCCATCAAAATTTTCTTTTTCAGCATGTCTTCAAGATGGAGCAGGAGGAATATGAAAAAGAAAAAATTAATTGGAGCTACATTGAATTTATTGATAACCAAGATGTTCTGGATCTAATTGAAAAGGTTGGTTTGTCAGATGTTATTAAGCTATTTAAAGGAAGGGTATTTTGGTTTTTTCCTTGATTTTTGTCTCCGCAGTTTTGTTGAGAAGAATTTTAATTCCACTGGTAAATATTTAGCACTGTATAACTCCGTCAAAATTAAGTCAACTCGAAAATAATGCGAAGATTGTATTATCCATGTTCTGTTTTATAGGCCTGTTTTGCTTCCTCACCATTGAAAACTTGTCTTAATTATAACCCTTTTTTTGTCAGAAACCTGGTGGAATCATTGCGCTTCTGGATGAAGCTTGGTAAGCGGACTGAGACCTTTAGAAGCATAGAACTTTAAGTTAGCATTGTCCATGGATCTATTGATTCTCATTATGAGTTTTGGTTCCTCAAATTTTCTTTCTCCAGTATGTTCCCAAGATCAACACACGAGACATTTGCACAGAAGCTGTATCAGACATATAAAAATCATAAACGGTTCAGCAAGCCCAAATTAGCTCGTAGTGATTTCACTATCTGCCACTATGCTGGTGATGTAAGCTTCAATTTACTCAGCATATGTAGATTGTGGTTTCTGAATTGCACATCTTGAGCGATTTTGTACCTTTTTATAGGTTACGTATCAAACGGAACTGTTTCTGGATAAGAACAAGGACTATGTTGTTGCTGAACACCAAGCACTTTTGTGTGCTTCCAGTTGTACCTTTGTTGCAAATTTGTTTCCTCCTTTAACAGAGGAATCTTCCAAGTCATCTAAATTTTCATCTATAGGTACTCGTTTTAAGGTATGTTGTCACTTTTCTATAGGATTAATTACCAGGAATAATACAACCTTTGCTTATTTTCCTATAATAATACCAACCTAGGGGTGTTTCCCTAGGATATCCCTAACATGTTAAAAATCAAACTATAAGAGATTATATGACAAAAAAATTGGTAAATTAAATAATAAACTAAAGTTGGTATTATTATAGGAAAAAAACCCCTTATGTTGGTGTTATTCATGGTTAATCAAAAGTTGGTATTATTGTAGAGAAATTAACCAAAGGTTGTATTATTCACGATAATTTTTCCTTTTCCATATTGCTTTAAATGCATCATTTCTTATAACGGTTGGCTCTATGACTTTGTTCTATATGTCCTATGCAGCAACAATTGGTATCCCTACTCGAAACCCTGAATGCTACTGAACCACATTACATACGCTGTGTGAAGCCAAACAATCTTCTTAAGCCAGCGATTTTTGAGAATCAGAATGTTCTACAACAGTTACGCTGCGGGGTGAGGAGTGCTTATCCCACTTTCCATTTTGGTTACTTTAACATGAATGTGTATGCACTATTTGATGTTTTGATTTGTTACACTATTTTAGGGAGTCTTGGAGGCTATTAGGATTAGCTGTGCTGGGTATCCCACTAGGAAACCCTTCCTCGAGTTTCTAGACCGGTTTGGTATTCTTGCACCAGAAGTCCTAGATGGAAGGTAAAGCTTGTCTCTTTTTGTTCATGTTGTTGCTAGGAAGAAAAATAAGCTGACTTTCTTACTTTTTGATAATAGTTCTGATGAAGTCACAGCATGCAAGAGGCTCCTGGAGAAAGTGGGACTTGAAGGTTATCAGGTATCATGTATCATATTTTGATTCGTCTTCAGTATATTAAAATTACATACAGCCGGTATCCTGAGAGACCGTCTCTTAGGCCCAACCCATTAAAGCTTAATGCCTACCTCCTGTATCCTTAATGGCTACTTACATCATCTTTAGTGCTTACTTACATCATCCTTAATGCCTACTTACCGTATCCTTAAGGCCTACGTGTAATATTCTTAATGCCACCGAGTAAGCGTGCAATACTTACAATATCTTAAATGCCTACTAACAATATCCTTAATTCCCACCGAGTAACTTACTCTACATTTTCCTTTATGGGCCGACCCAGTCAGAGATGATCTCTCAAAGAGACCGTCGCTCATAAGAATTTGTGATATAATGTTCTTGTGTTGTTACTCTGATCTTACATGTGCTAGAAATCTAGAGAGTCCAAGAACCTTGGATATATGATATTTCTCGTGTTGTGGTGGTCTAATTTTTAAGCTTCCTTTTGGTTGTTACCACTATGTGGCTGTTTTTTCTTCCTTAATAAGTGGGTTATTTATCTTAATTGCAAAAAAAAATATTGTTGCAGATTGGTAAGACGAAAGTTTTCCTCAGGGCTGGTCAGATGGCTGATTTAGATGCTCGGAGAACTGAGGTGCTAGGACGATCAGCAAGTATCATCCAAAGAAAAGTCCGTTCTTATTTGGCTCGCAGAAGCTTTATATCGCTACGTCGTTCAGCAGTACACATACAAGCTCTCTGTAGAGGTATTCCTTGTGCTGTGTTTTCGAATTTGCCTGCCAAATTTATCATGTGAACCTTATGTATCTATATATACTATGCAGGTCAACTTGCTCGTCATGTATACGAGGGCTTGAGGCAAGAGGCTGCATCCTTGAAAATTCAAACAGCTTTACGGATGCATCTTGCTCGAAAAGAGTACAGGAGAGTGTGTTGTTCTGCTCTTATCATACAAACTGGAATGCGTGGTATGGCCGCTCGTAACGAGATTCGGTTCAGAAGACAGACTAGAGCTGCCATATTTATTCAGGTAATGAGGTTTAAAATCCTTAGTTTCTTTTTATCATGTAATTATTTTTTCTTTCTATTTTTATATGTAGAAATATAAAGTTATGATTAGCATCTATTATAGCAGTGCAAGTCAATCTTTATAGTTATTGCAAATAACAGGGTTCTAATTTCTTGTTATTAAAAATATGACTTCTCTGACTTAATCTATCACATCCAGAGTCACTGTCGCAAATTCTTAGCCCGTCGGAGTTTCTTGAAATTAAAGAAAGCAGCCATTAGTACCCAATGTGCATGGAGGTGTAAAGTTGCACGTAAAGAGTTGCGTAACCTTAAGATGGTAAGTACATTTCCTTTATTATGTGTATAACATTTGTCTTTGCTCTTTTTATCCATATTGCTCTAGCTATTCTTTTGATCTGCTACATAAAATACACCACCACCACCAATATAGCAGTTCCAATGGTCGTCCACATGGATTCTTCTTCATTTTCTACCATCTCAATTTGTAAGTCTAGGTCATTCGTATCCTTTTCCCCTCATGTCCTTCAAGTCATCTTCGGTCTTTCCTTGCCGTCTTTTTAGTCTCCCGAGCTCCAGCTTTCTATCTTACTGGTTCGCTAATAACCCGTCTTTGCACATGCTCAAACCATTTAAACCTTTCATCTTTTCCTCGATATATGCAACTCCTAAACCCTTTCTTATATCTTTGTTTCGATATCTATTCCTCAAGGTATGCCCACTCATCCATCGAAGCATTCGCATTTCCGCTGCTCCCATCATTCTACTATAATCCTTTCTAAAAGCCCAACATTCTAATCCATATAGTAGCGCTAGTTTAATGGCGGTTTGATAAAACTTATCCTTTCTACTACATAAAATCAATGTCAGAATTCTTTTGAATGGTTTGCGGCACTTGAGCCTATGTTGTACATAACAGAAAAGGATTCTTGACCCTTACTAGTTACTAGTACCTTAAAGGATAAGGTTTTAAATTTTCTTGCTTAAGTAAGAAGTGTGATTGATATGCTACCAAATTCTTCTACATTTGTACTTTTCTCTATTTTTCTAAACGAATCTCTCCTTTATCTTTTGGGAGTTGCTTTTCACTTTCTCCATTCTCCAGGGGGTGTCATGGGTAGATTAGATTCCAGTTGGATCTGTTTTCATATAACTATCATTTGTTGGGAAGTGTAGGCTGCGCGAGAGACGGGTGCTCTTCAAGCTGCTAAAAATAAACTAGAAAAGCAAGTTGAGGAGCTCACTTGGCGCTTACAACTGGAGAAACGCATGAGGGTCAGTATATTCCTCTAAGGCTTGTCTTTGGTCTTTTCCATATTCATACTTTTTAGTTAGCACTATTCATCTCTAGGATTTATTGCTAAGGTTTATTACAAGTCTGATTTTATGTCTAAATTCTTGTTTTTGGAGTGAATGCTTTATTATTTTGTGCCTTCAGCACACTCAAGCTAGTCAAAAGGCTTCATATTGATCAGATTTTAAAAAATTTATCGTTATTTACTTAATAAAGAGTAAACCGGATCAGGACAAGGTGTTTTAAGGAAAAGAGTTTATTCATTTTCCGTGCATCCAAATACGAGAACAATGCTGTATTCAGAAAATTGTTGGCTTTTGAAAATTGGCCTGATTGGGAAACCAGATAATAATGCAAAATTCGTAGAGGATAAACAATTAATGGGAAGAAGAAGGTTGAGGGATCAGCGATAATCATGAATGATCTTTTGTAAAATATACTTGATTGTCTTTTCATTATTATATTCATTACTTAATTTTTTTGTAATCGACCGTAGAATAGTTGAAAGATACAAATATCCTAGGATGTAAGGATTGTAGGAAAATTTTACCTTCATTAGTGAAATCGGCATGTAAATGTTGGGGTTGGTGTTGAAAGAGATGTAGGGTAAAGAAAATATAATGGCATTTGAGTTGACATTTTGGTTAAGTTTTGGCTTATAGCTGGTGAAAAAGCCAAAAAACTTGTTTGGTAAATGGTTGACTTTAGGCCAATATGAAAAGGCTAACTTGGTTTGCTTTTTTTGTTTTTTTTGACTTTTGGCTTGTTGGCGCACATTTTCTCTAATAAACAACTATCCGCCAATACATAATTTTACCAAACTTATCCTTAAACAACTGGCTTATCCCGCTAGCTTAAAAATCAACAAAAAAAGCCCAACACTTCCAACTTGTCAAATAAGCCAACCATTTGCCAAACAGTTCACTTGTTTTATCTCACAATGTATGAGTGGGCTTGCTCTTTTAGCAATTATCCATGCTACTTCCTTTGCCTTTCTCATCGCACGAGTTTATTTATCATCTTTAGTGTTTATCGTTCACATTCTTTTAATAAGCACAAGTGTCTATCTCGTGTCTAATTATCTCACATGGCATCTACTAGGACATCATATCCATGTGTTCATAATTCAATTTTCTCTTGCAAGTTTAGCTGAATGAGGCTTCTCTATATACAGGCTGATATGGAAGAAGCTAAAACACAAGAGAACAGGAAACTACAAGCTGCATTACAGGAGATGGAGCTTCAATATAAGGAAACTAAGGAGTTGCTTGTGAAGGAACGTGAGGTATCGAAAAACATTGTTGAGCATGTACCCGTTGTACAGGAAGTGCCAATTATTGACAATGCTATGGTCGAGAAGCTTACTGCGGAAAACGAGAAACTTAAGGTTAGTTTTCCACTTTGTGAATATTTTCTTTGTGTTACTTTCTCCGACTAATTTGTGCATGCGGTTGGTACTTGGTATCCAAAACTCCTTGATGATAATGTCAATTAATCTTGAATTAATACAATGTTATTTTTAGGACTTAGTCAGCTCGCTAGAGAGGAAAATTGATGAAACCGAGAAGAAATTTGAAGAAACAAGCAAACTTAGTGAAGAACGACTGAAACAGGCACTTGATGCTGAATCAAAGATGATAAAGTTGAAGACTGACATGCAAAGGTAATTTGATTGCAATTTTTTTCATGTTCCATCCCCATATAGGGTTTTTTATTCATGATATATACTTCCTCTGCTCCACTATACTTGCTATATTTGACTTTTTACGCAATTTGATGCGTTATTTTTACCATTTATATATTGAATTATATACATCTAAAAACTATAAAGTGTTAATATCATGAAAGTATGGGATTAGACGATTCAAACAAGATCCGACTTTACTATATTTTTTCTTACACATCAATCGCAATTTATAAAATAAGCTTGAACAATGAGTAGTGTTAATAATCGTAATGTAGTGAGTATTGCAGAACGGAGGAAGTATATACACTCACACATGAAAACTGTTTTTATCGAGTACTATTTTTGTCATGTTCAGGCTTGAGGAGATAATTTTTGACATGGAATCAGAAAATAAGGTCCTTCGGCAGCAATCACTGATCACAGCGCCTGGGAAGTCATTGTCAGAGTTAACTCCAGTATCTGTTTCTCCGGTATTTCATCTGTATTCTATTCTTCTATTTTTCTTCAGGATTAACCTGTAGTCAGCTAATAAACTGCTGCTTTTTGTTGCTTTAGAAAATGCCAAATGGACACTTATTCAGTGAAGATTCCAGAGTGAATGTAAGGCTTGATCTTTTCCATCTATTCCCTGATTATTGCTTTTTTTTTTTAAAAAAATAATTTTCTAAAATTTTTAAAATTGTGTATGTAGGAACCACAAAGTACAACACCTGTGAAGAAATTAGATTTTGAGTCTGAGCACAAATTACCTCGACCAAACATTGAACGCCAACATGTATGGATTTGCAAATCTTCCTGACTTGCAATTAATTAATTATGTATGCATTCTTATTCGGGCGTTTCATAATTCGTTGCAGGAGAATGTTGATGCTCTTATCAATTGTGTGTCAAAAAATATTGGCTTCAGTCAAGGAAAGCCTGTGGCAGCTTTTACAATTTACAAGTGTCTCCTTCATTGGAAATCTTTTGAAGCCGAGAGGACTAGTGTGTTTGACCGCCTCATCCAGATGATTGGCTCTGCCATTGAGGTAAAATACATCACTTGTATGGGCTAATCTTAGAGAAGTTTGTTTATTGCCTTTTTTAAGTTTGATACATGCTTATTTCAGAACTAATTTGGATGGAAGCAAGGGCAAATCCAAAAAAAAAATAAATTTATTACCTGGGCCAATATTAAATGACCTCTCATTGTGTGAGAGAAAATAAAAAAAAATCATGTAACTAAGGAAAGTACTGAATAATGTAAGAGTTTGAATTGGCATGGTGTAATTAGCTTGAAATGCCTTTGTCAAAAAGCGCATAGAAGGTTGTGGGTTTGAACACTGAACATCAGTTTAACATACTATTTTATTTTCATGATCTCGGCCGTGGCCCATGCCAGCCCGGGTCTAGATACGGCCCTGGATGGAAAGAAGGTAAGTGTTAGAACTAATTTGTGTTGGAGCGAATGCTAGTTTCGTACAGCTTAATAGAGTTAATTTTCTTTCTTCCCTTCCCATGTTATTATATCTTCAAGTTATAATTGGAAAAGTTAAGTAAAAGCTTTGATGTCGCAAATTTGCCTCAGTCCTTTATAGTTTATTCCATTATAATTGCTGTTAGTTGATCATCCGATTTCCTATCTAGGTTAATTTTCTCCCGACTCCTGATAAATTCACTGTTTTGCTTATGATTTTTGGTCCTTTTTTAAATTGATGCTTGCCTCTTTTTCTCACATGAAACCACATTGATTTTGTTTGGACTCCTCTGTTTTTTTTTTTGCCTTGTAGAACGAAGATGATAACAATGAGCATATGGCTTATTGGCTGTCAAATACGTCAACTTTGTTATTCCTTCTACAAGGGAGCCTTAAAGCTTCTGGTTCTGCCAGTAATACAGCACATCGCAAACCTCCGCCTCCGACATCCCTCTTCGGAAGGATGACTATGGTAGTTGGCTCTTTTTTTTTTCTTTTTTTTTCCCTATTGTGTTAAGTAGTGACGCAAGTATTATAGCTTTAATACTTACGTACGAAATAATTCCAGGGTTTTCGTTCTTCTCCCTCCTCCAATAGCCTTGCTGTTGCAGCAGCGAACGCTGTTCGTCAAGTGGATGCTAAATACCCAGCTTTGCTTTTCAAGCAGCAGCTCACTGCATATGTCGAGAAAATTTATGGCATTATTCGTGACAACTTGAAGAGGGAGTTATCATCGTTGCTTTCCTTGTGTATCCAGGTAAGATTTGAAGGCCACTGTAAAATATTGGAATTTTAAATTGATAGGATGCAAAGAATATACAATCCGCCTTGTATGAAACCGTCTCACGGTTAAACGACCTCAAAACAAGAAGCCCATAAGCTAAAGGTTTCTATTATTGGGCTTTTTAACCCAAGTATGAGGCATGTCTCACAGTGAGACTGTCTCATACAAGAATTTGTGAATAATATATTGGAATACTTTTCTTATGGCATTCTTGAGAACCAACGTTAAATCTATGGAGACTTTAGCATAGCTTGTTACGATATCATGCCTTTAGCTACGTTTTTTGTTGTTGTCTGGGATTGACTTTACAACGCTCAATTTTCAGGCGCCGAGAACATCCAAAGGAGGTGCTCTAAGATCTGGTCGATCTTTTGGGAAAGAGTCTGTGGTAAATCATTGGCAGACCATTATTGAGAGCCTCAACTCACTTCTCAACCTGTTGAAAGAAAATTTTGTAAGTATATTAATGCTCTTCAATGAGTCCTATTTATCAGGGGAGATTCTGAGCATGTTCATGTTCCACCTCACAGGGTCCCGTAAAATTGAGGGCCTCAATGTTAGATTACGTGGTATATGTTGAATTTTTATAGATGCGAAGTTAGAAAATATTATAATTTTTGAAATCGCGCATGACCTTTAAAGAATTTGTCAATTTTTGCTCCGCCCTGCCTATTTTCATGTGATTTCTCTTCAGTCATCTAATGTTTCTCGAATTCGCTTTTTATGGGTGTGTGTGTGTGTGTATGTCGTGTAGGTTCCGTCAGTTCTTTGTCAGAAAATATTTACCCAAATATTCTCGTATATTAACGTACAACTCTTCAATAGGTATGTGTATTTTGGGTTTTTTCGGTAAGAGATTTCCTCGAACATTTAACCAGATGTAACGATCTTGCTGCAATTTTGCAGTCTATTGCTACGTCGTGAGTGCTGTACTTTTAGTAATGGGGAATACGTAAAAGCTGGATTAGCTGAGTTAGAATTGTGGTGTGCCCAAGCAAAGGAAGAGGTGATTTTCTTCTATTATCAGTATGCATTGTCGTGTTCTTCCTTTTCCTGCTAGTTTTCTAATTGAGATCTAATGTCATGGTATTGTTACTTCCACAGTATGCGGGTGCGTCGTGGGAGGAACTAAAACACATACGACAATCTGTCGGGTTCCTGGTATGTTTTTCTAATTTTTTCTTCTCGAATCTTGCTAGATGTAAAATATCGTCATATATACTAAGCTTACTACCTTGTGCAACTTCTAGTACTACTCAACTTCTAGTACTTCTAACAGCCCGTTTGGTTAACGGTATTAATTGGTGTTAATGTGAATGGTTTATTTGCATAACTTTTGTTGATATGTACTATATCATTCCCATGGTAATAAAAGTTTGATAATAAAAAAAGTTTTTATGTTCGTAATTGTCCATTACCGCCTAACCCCACATGTTCTAATGGTAATGCATTGGAATGAATTTTGCGAAAAAAATGAGATTGTTGAAGGAGAATAAGCATGGCCATTAAATTTATCAAGAGATATTCCTACCAAAATTAAACTAATTTTCCTATGACCAAACGGCCGCTAGTACTCCTCAAATCACTACATTGTGTGGGAGAATCGAGGCCTGGGCCTACTTAGGCTACGGGTTTGATCATTTGATTAAAATCCCTATTATATTGAATTGTGTAACATATAACACAGAAAATTGGCGGGCGAGTTTGTTCAGAGATGATTGTTTGACCCATGCTATTCTAGTAGTTGAGATGTGTACTCATGCTAATGAACGCGTTGCTTTCTGTCACAGGTTATACATCAAAAGTACAGGATCTCTTACGATGAGATAACTAATGATCTCTGCCCTGTAAGTCTCCTTTCCTCGAACTCTACACTCCTTTCCGTTCTACCCTGTAACTCCCCCCTCCCGATCTTGCATGTAGAGATTATTCTCACCCCGGAATCAAAAAATATGTAGGACGTTGATAAATCGGACGTATATAATACTAACATTTAACTAAGTAGCTCCGTTTTTTTGAAACTATAATTTATAGATCTGCTTCTTCCGAAATCAGTGAAAAGTAGGTTAAAGAGAACTATGAAGAATGCAATGGTATGTGCTGATGCTGTGTGTATGTTTCAGGTATTAAGCGTCCAACAACTGTACCGAATTTGTACCTTGTATTGGGATGAAAATTATAATACTCGAAGCGTGTCTCAGGATGTACGTCCTTTTCATTTTCCGTGCTCATACCAACTTATTCATTAATTTCTATAGTACTCGGAATCTCGTAAATTCATCGTAACTTTTCTGTTTTCTTTCGTGTAGGTCATCTCCAGCATGAGAGTCTTAATGACCGAGGACTCCAACAATGCTGATAGCAATTCCTTTTTGCTAGATGATAGTTCTAGGTAACATTCTCTTTGCCGAAGTTTTCTTTACTTTTGAAATATTTTTGTCGCCATACTGTATACATGGTGCAAACATGCGGTAAAAGTCACAATCGCTATGCAATTATTGTAACACCAAATATCAGATGAAAACATGAGATTATTCCATGAAACGGCCCTAAAAACGATTTTTATACACCTTTACAAAAGAAGAAATATCGGCTCTTTTTTTATTAAAAACTTTTGCAACGCAACTGATACGATGCGATATGGCCTTGTTTTAGCACTAAGCACGCTTCTATGTTTGCCTTTGGATGCAGCATTCCCTTCTCTGTCGACGACATCTCCAGTTCAATGACGTCAAAGGATTTTGTAGACGTAAGACCAGCCGAGGAGCTTCTCGAGAACCTAGACTTCCAGTTTTTACATGAGTGAGGTTTTAGAAACTCTAGGCTCTTCGAGCAATCCGATTTCTTCGCTTGTTTCGCCCCAAAGGTAACGGTTACGATCATTTCATTTATTCGTTTGGAGTCGCATCGGCCATGGTGATAGATTTGTTTTATTCTTTCACACCACATACATGTAAATTGTCATAGAGTAGAAGGGTTGAACACTATTATTCTCCCTTTTATGTATTGCCAATTTTGGCTCCCAAAATTTATTAGTAGGGAGCAAGGTTGTTTTGTTATTGTGTTGATTATATCTTTGAATTATATTTTGTATAAAGAAACAATGCATAGAATTATATTATATTGAAAACAATATAAAATCAATGAAATATGTTTTATTAGATCTATTTACTTTTTGTTTTAACGTTTTTATTTTATTCGAGAAAGACAATTAAAGCAATGGATTATGTCATATTTTTATCAAGGATGGTTATGGGTCTAAAATCCTATTATTCAAATGTAGTTTAAACAAACATGATCTGTAATCAACTCGACTTAAACATGACTCAAGTGGTAAATGAAGATAAAAATTTTGTGAAAAAAAAAAGATAAACTAGAACAAGAATAATTATAAACCTTATCAATTAAATTTCCAAACTTAATTATATCAAATTCTAATCATCATCTTCTAGTCCCTTATTTAAATAGGCTAAATATTTAGATTATTTTTCAAATTATAATGGGCTATATTAAAATGACTCATTAAATTATGTGTAGTTGATATTTGTCGCTTACGTAAAGTTGCATATGATGTTTATGACAGAGAGTCATTCGAAAACAACTTTCCTTATCACTAATAAGGCTAAGATTATGCACATCCAACCCTTACATTTAATGATATTAGAGTAGTGAAATATTTTTTTTTCAATATCCATTTTCAATATTTAATACCAGCAATCAAACGAATATGGGTGGGAAAAGACCAATGGATATAGATAAAAAGATCTAAAACCTAGAATAGAAACATGCATAAACAAATAAATGATGATAGGACCAAACACTTAAATGAGAAGATGAAGACATGGGTTTGCACCATTATAAATCAATAGAAAACCCAATCATGGGTTTGCACCATTATAAATCAATAGAAAACCCAATCTCATATTACACAAAAACTTCCACGAGACAGTGTTATTATGACACCGTCAATTTAGGCCGGCTTAATTCGCGCTTGTAACAACATTTTCAATATTCTAGACATTTTTCAATTTTAATCTTAAAGGTATCAATTTTGAAAATTAATACCTTAGATAAAATTGATACATTTAAAATTAAAATTGAAAAATGTTCAGAAAATGAAAAAAAATACCCAAATTGTTACACGCACGAATTAAAACGGTCCAAATTGACAATCTTATTATTAAGCCCTCATCGAAGACCAGTTGCTCATATTATATTTAGTCAAGAATAGGATTGAGTGGCCATAAGGACTTCACATGGACTTGCCTAATGACAACATAATTTAACCTTGCCTCTAATTCTAGGGTTTGGACCAATAAACCATCAAATTGGACCATCCTATACAAATACTACTTCTTCATTCAAAGCAACATTTTAATTAAAAACAAAAAATTAAAATAATCTCAACTATAACACGTTCCTTAAAATAATCTTTGGCATGAAAATATTTTAACTAGGTATATCCATTAAGAATCTAATTAAGCTCATATTTAATAAGATCATGATACCGATTAATGATTAAATTTGTGCATTAACTATTATCGTCAACTTTATACACGAGCACAACCATATGGATATGTTGACATTGTCTAATATTCAATAATGTACGTAGCTAGCACATGCATAAAGCTAGGCTTGGTTGTTAACATCTTATAGAAACTTTGGTTGGTGTATTTTGGGAAAACCCCAAAAAATTAGAAGTGGGGATGAAAAAATTTTATGATTGAATCTTCAACCGATGAAAATTAAGTTAACAGTTGGAGGTGAATTCAGAATATTTGTATAAGATAAGTTGTTTGAATACTGAACTTTGTTTGTTTGTTGAATCAACTCGACTATTACTCTTATGTGTTATATATATGTTACACAATTAAATATTATTCTTATGAGTTAACAGTTAGAGGTGAATTCGGATATGCCTGTACCATAACCATCATCATCATTATCATACCCAGTGTATTTTGTTCATAGGAAAAACTATGATCATGGTCTAGAGAGGAAAAGAAGACGGCAACTCATACAAAAGTATTAGTTGTCGTCTTCCTTTCCTCCCTGACTCTGATCATAGTTTTTCTTATGAACGGATACATTGGATATGATGATGATGGATATGATGTAGGCATATCCGAACCTAGATCCGTTTCGGCAATCAAGGGTTTATTTGTTGTAGAATGAAGGATGATAAATGTGACAACATCACATGGTTTGAAGCAAGATTATTAAAAGTAAGAATGGGTTGTAGGGAAGCCACATTTGTGTTTGTTGTTGTGTTTCCCAACATTAAGGTAAGGGACTATACCTTTGAATGTCAATTACTTCTATTTTGAGGGAATTTCTCTATTTGTGTACTTGTTTTTCATGTATTCTACTTGTCAAATCATTAATATTACAAATAACCATTAGTCAATCTAAAAAAAATTAGAATCATCTTCAAGTAAGGAGTTTATTATCGCGCCCATTATTAATGTTTAAACTGACTACTTTTAAGTATAAAAAAAATCATTAATTAACAATCAAAGTGAATAATTTAAAATTGAATGTCAGAATTTTGGTAGTGTAGTTATATTTAGTTACACTTTTACCTTCTTTTTTAATTACAAACTATAATATATTAGAGAATGTTCTGTGCTATACCCTCTTGAATAAATTCGTCTAAGATAGTCTCATATAAAAGCAACTATATCCTCCTTTTTCGTAATATATGGGCTAGAGGGCCAAACACATAGAAGAATCTCAAATTCTAAATTTAGTAATAATCTTTCATGTTTTATGTTTTATGTTTCATGTTTAATTTTTAATGTTTAATATTTAATATGTTATGCTTTAAATTTTGTGTTTAATGTTAAATTTTTTTTAAAAATTTGATTTACGTTTGATGTTTAATTTTTTATGTTAAATTTTATTATTTTATTTTTAATATTTAATGTTTAACGCTTAATTGTTTATTATTATAAGTTTTATGTTTTAT
The DNA here is from genome assembly GCA_019425755.1 of Amaranthus cruentus. Classification (NCBI taxonomy): domain Eukaryota; kingdom Viridiplantae; phylum Streptophyta; class Magnoliopsida; order Caryophyllales; family Amaranthaceae; genus Amaranthus; species Amaranthus cruentus. Next base: position 12,897,189 of record CM033465.1, on the reverse strand, counting down.
TTATAATGTTTTATATTTTAATATCTTATGTTTGATGTTTGATGTTAATGTTTAATGTTTAATGTTTTGTGTTTTATATTTTATGTTTTATATTCTAAATTCTATGTTTCATTTTTAATTATTTCATGTTTTATATTTTTTATGTTTCATATTTCATGTTTCATGTTTCATGTTTCATGTTTAATGTTTAATGGTTAATGTTTAATGTTTAAAGTTTTATGTTTTATTTTATGCTTTATGTTTACATTTTATATTTTATGACTATTAATATTAATATCAATGTCACTTCAAATTTGATTATTTTCTAGCTTAGCAAGCCGTCTTTCTCTAGCTTCCTTAGTTCATATCATGTGAAATGACAAAAGATATTTTGATCCGACGTTCACAATTTAAAGACACTAATCTTAAACACTTAAATACCAAAGTAATTAAAAAAGAAATTCTTATAATCTTATGGGTCCTTTCTAAATGATTAGTTTTTGTTTGATGACCCTATAAATGATTAATGGAACCTAATTTGTTTGCTTTAATAAGCTTAGATTTTTTCTTATACAAGCCTATTATAATTAGTACTCTCTGTCTCTGTGAATTACCACCGTTTGACTTAAAATCCTCTCATATTTTTTTGTCAAAAGGTACTATCTCAGAGGGACAGAGGAAGTAGTTGTTGACCATTTTGGATAATATTAGACCTTCAAGATACTTTTTTGTTTGAGTTTTACTTAAAAAATTGACACATATTTAACTTATTTGCTGTAAATTTAGAGACACAGATAGAGTATTCTATTTAACCACACATTTGGTGGTCAATTTACATTAATTCAAGTATATATTGGTTTATATTTTTATAATTTGTATTAGCTACGTCATTCAATTCATATATGAAGCATGTTTTGTTAGAGTATATAACATATCCTAGGGTCTCAACCATCAGTTTAAGTTTTTGGTTGAGTTGATTCCTTGACATGGTATCAGAGTCATTGTGACAAAAGGCCACAAGTTCGAATCTCAATCACCCCTCATTTAAAGTGAAATATTTAGCGCCGTGTATGAGGAGGGCATGTGTTGCATCCACACATCTAGCCTAAAGGGCTCTCGTGTAAGGGGGCGTGTTAGAGTATATAACATATCCTAGGACCTCAACTATCAGCTTAAGCTTTTCATTAAATTGATTCCTTGACATGTTTGAGTTTATATTCTTATAATTTATATTAGCTATGTCATTCAATTTATATATAAAGTAGGTTATAATATGAGACCGTTTCAATAAATAATTTATATATATTGAATGTTAAAGTCAGTTGATTACGTCAGCTAATAGTGTTTGTTAAAGGCCCACAACTTATCATCATGCACATAGGGCAATAGAGTCTCATTCAAGTATATATTGGTTTGTGTTCGGATTAGAACCCAATAGGCTATACATTGTACTATCATTCAAATTGTGGTAAAGTACAACTTACAAGCAAGATCCAAATGAAAGATGCCAGGACCCGGACATTATTCATTTGTCCACAAAGTTTGAGTCTTTGAATGTGTAACACTTCTATCTAATAACTAATGATTTTTCACCTTTAACTACCATGAACCTAAGAAGGACGTATCGAAAGCGTTTGTGACTTAATGGATATAGCATCTGCATGTGGAGGGAGCAGATGGTTTGGGGTTCGACACCTATTAGGCGCATATATCAATTGGGGAGATTCTTAACTACACGTATCTCTCTTTACTATCTGTTTGGGGGAACGGGTATGATTTATCCGCATCTTTTAGGAAAAAAAACCCACCCAGACCCTGCCTTGTGCGGGATACTGGGAGTGGTCTTTACCTTTATCAAACAATTGAGAGAATTTCCTTTCACCCTTGTTGTAGGGTGTGATGAGAGAGGCTTCTCTTTCACCCTTGTGATAAAAGTGTGATTCTCATCATCTACAGCCTACAAGACGGTTAAATTTCACTCTCTACTCTCATTAACTTACACTTTCTAGCTTATATTCTCTATGTCTATGGTTGGTAATGATTATTCAGTGTGAACTAAGTTCACACATGATCTACTATGAGCGTCAACTCTTGCTTTCTTGCCCTAAAAACATTGTTTAAATCCTAGATGGTTGACTGGTTCTAAATATCACATCACAAGCAAACTTGACAAATGTGGCAAATTCAAATATCTTATTTTAAGTGAAATATTTAGTGCTGAGTATAAGTGGGATTTGTGTTGACATGAACATCTGGCAAAAGCTGCTAACCCAACTCAAATTTAACCCGAAAAAAAGCGTAGGTCAAGGTTAAGATTTTCAAACCAATTGACTAAACAGGCCAGTAAGTTTTGAGTCAAGGAGTTTCTAACCTGTACATACTTCCTCCGTTCTATTTTACTTGCAACACTTACCGTTTTTGGAAGTTTCATATTACTTGCAACATTACTATTTTTGGCAAAAATAATCTACTTATTTTATCCTTACTTTATTCCTACCTCACTATCACCGTCAATCATACATCATCCCATTAATTATTTAATATACCCACAAGTCACAACTACTATCTACTTATAATAAATTTTTTTTATTTCTACCTCACATATCACCATCAATCATACATTATCTCTACTTTTATCATACTGATTTGACGACCCTTAAAACATGTGCCAAATCCAATGGTGCAACTAAAACGGAACAGAGGTAGTATAACCAAATCCGAACTCGACCCAAACTGTTTTGTTTGACAAGACCAGTGACATTGAAATGGAAAAGATACTAATTAATAGAATTAAATCATGAATGTACTCTATAAATATCTTTTAATAATGTGTAAAAGATTTGGACACAGCTTTCAAATACAAATCTTTTCAAATGATTAATTAAAACAGGGCGGTCTTGAGAGATACCGTCTTAGAAGAAGACGGCTTAATATTTCAGCCTATTGGGTTTTTTCTCTCTTTTTTTTTTATTTTCTGGGCATTTTAAAATTTTACTCTTAAAAGTATCAATTTTGACCTTAAAGATATCAATTTCAATTAAGGTAGAAGTTGAACAGTTTAACGTCACAATTAATCACTTATAGGTTCAAATTGAAATTTACTTTAATTGATATGTTTAAGTATTACTTTACGTTGAAATTGATACCTTTAAGGTCAAAATTGATAGGTCCAAATTGAAAAAATGCCAAAAAAATAAAAAAAACAAAAAAAATGAAATTCTAGAGGGCTCGTGTAGCACACGCACCTGTAATAGGCCGGCCCAATTATAATTTTAGAATAAAATGGTCTTACACAAGTTTTTGTGTACTTAAAATTAGCATTACAATAGTATATCACGTCATTACTATATAAGTCATCCAACTTAAAATCACCCCACATCCAAAAAGTATACATGTAATGTATCAAACATAGAAAAATACAAATATTAGGGTTAACCTCTAAAAATATTATTCTTTGTATACTTCCTACTTAAATTACTATCTCAAACATCTAAAAACAAAGAGAATCGGTTAATTATTCAGCAGGACCGTCGATTAGCAGGAAAAAATGGGCTACCATTTAGGGTTTTGAATTTTTTAGGGCCTAAAATACTTATTTTTATGTATATAAGTAATATTAATTTGAATTAAATTTATATAAAACTTACATTTTTTGCTAAGTAATATGAGTATCTTATTACTTTTTATATAAAGTAGTTTAAATATTAACAATAAAAAACAAAAAGTGTGTTATATTTGTCGTTGCGCTTTAAATTTTTAGGAGCCCCTTTTATCTTTTGCTCTAGGGCCCAAAACTGAACGGGGCGACCCTATCATTCAGTTAGATTAAGTATTACTTTTTCAGATAAAAATCTTATATTCGATTCTCATATAATCTTTTCATTCCCTTAACCTATTCTGTGATTCAAAATAAAAAAATTATCTTAATATTCGAAAAAAATTTGAACATAAAATATAATAAGATATTTAATGAAACGGAAGCCTTTAAAATAAAGGATTTTAATAAAAGTTTTCAGTTTTTAGTATTTTAATGTACTATTTTATATGCTCTAATAAATTTCATATAGAATATAAAATAAACTGAAACTACAAAATTATAATGTATTTTAAGTCCGCCTTTTGAATATAAATATCTTTGATAATCATTATAATGATCATCTAATATCTCTAATATTATAAATAAATTAATAAATTAATTAATTAATATAATATAATATAATGCACCGCCAATCTGATTCCCAATTAGATACCTATGAATCCAACTTTCTGCTAATTGAAGGTTGGCAATCTAAAAAAGGCCTTTCTAATTCTACCTATCCTATTTTATTTATTTATTAATTCTTTCTAAAACCTTTTCTTTTACGCGTGACTACACCTAATTATAGATTTTTATGCAGCTTTTTACACTTATTAATATTAATATTCAATTAATTATTTAATTAGTTCTTCAAAAAGGGTAATTAGCTACAACAAAGTAGTTGTTGCTTAATATAGTACTCCCTCTGTTTTTTTAAGTTCTTCCACCTTATTATGATGGGTAGTTTTAAAAGTTCTTCCACTCTAGAATACTTTCTATTTTTGGAAAGTTTTCATCTCACTTTTATCTCTTAAAACCCCACTTTTCTTAATTCACACTACTATTTAATTATTTTCTCTCTCATACTTCCAATAGAATCATTACTTCATACTATTATTTAATTATTTTTTCTCTCATACTCCCAATACAATCACTACTTCACACTACTATTTAATTAAAATAATACCCACTATAACCCAAAGATTCTATCTACCTTAATATTTGTGAAAAACCCAAAGTGAAAGAACAAATAAGATCGCAGGGAGTAATATACTAGCCGTAAGTACACAACTAACAATATATGATATATATACAACTCGTTTTTGGTAAAGGGTAGGCTGAGGGGAGGAAAATACATCATCATCATACCCAGTGTATCTCGCTCATAGAAAAACTATAAAAAGGTCTCGAGAGGGAAGGACAACTCATATCCAAAAGGAGAGCGCAACCAAAGAGTCCTCCAACTCGAGGAAAAGCAAGAGAAGTTCTTGCAACGAAAGAAGCTGGGTGAAGTTGAAGCTACCTGGCGAGCCTGCATCTAGAAAAAAAAATTAATAATAATTATAATAATAATAATAATAATAATAATAATATAAATAATAAAATAAATCAATAAAATAAAATAAATTAAAAATTAAAGTCGAAGAAAATACGTCCGCAAAAATTAAAGTCGGGTTCTCTTGAAAAAAGTAGTATGTATATGCTTCAATTGAGACATAAATAAATTTCCGGTAATTTCTCTTTTTAAAGGCTCCTAATCACATAACAAGTTAATCAAAGAAAATCATTTACGATATCCTAATTCCTAATCACTTAATACAAACTGTCGAACTCTTATTTTAATTTTTTTGGCAAATAATAATTTTTATTCACCTGAATATGGTCTATACACCAAAACCATGGAGACCTACCTTACTTAATTGCATCTGTATGGATAGTAAGACCGACCAGAATAAAGTCGAACTCTTATAATTAGCTAATTTATTAGTAATTTCTTGATTTTCTAATCTTATTCATTTATCTATAATCTCTAATTATGATTAATACAACAAAAAAATAAAATTCAGCAGTTAATAAATTAAAAATAAAGTTTAATTAATTAACAAAACAATGAAATTTAATAAGGGTTAAAAATCAAATAGCAAGTTAGCCACGTCTTTATTAAAAATTTGCTTTAATTTATTATATTATATTGCCTAATTAGGCATGTATATTAATAGATTTAAGGAACAAAGATACTCATTAAACATGGATATACACAAAATCACAATTTACTTTTCCTATAAATTAAATTCTCATATATGCATTTATGTTTAACCTTTACAAGTAAGAAGATCTAATCTTTTTTGCTTTGTGATAAACTATTTGTTATGTAACTTTCCCCTTCTAGAAAGTATACAATCTAACCAAATCTTTACTTAATGCTTTTCACAACAAAATCAATATAATCATCGATTTTAGGTGTTTGTGTAGCTCATGATTTAGATTATATAATTTAAAATATTATAAATAAAATTTTGTAACATCTAACACATGAAAATGACAGATTTTGTGTAAAGGTAAAGGATACTCCCACTATGTCGTACAAGGTAGGGTTCGGGTGGAATTTTTTTACGTTACGTTGTTGATTTTTACCCTTCTTAACTTATATTTCTTCCTTTGCCCCTAGTTCAGCCTACCTTATTCTAATATTTTAGAGTCGCCCCTGTTCCTGATCATGATTCTATGAAATAAATAATTTGGGACTAAAAAGCGTGGATGCAGCGTACATGTCCTCCTCATATTTGACACCAAATAATCCACTTCAAATAAGGGGTGGTTGAGAATTAAACATGTAACCTTGTCACGCTGAACTCTCATACTTCCTCCGTTCCATAATACTTGCTACATTTCACTTTTTTACGCAATTCAATGCACAATTTTGATCATTAATATCTTAAACTACACTTATCTAAAAATTATAAATATTTAATATTATGAAAGTATGCGATTAGACGATTCAAACAAGATCCCACTTGACTATATTTTTACTTACACATTAGTCGCAATATGTAAAATAAGCTTGAACGATGAATAGTGCACAAAATCGAAATGTAGCGAGTATTTTGGAACGGAGGAAGTACTATTTTAAGAAACCAACTCCACCAAAAATTTAAGCTAATGGTTAAACACCAGTGTTAGAGTATATAACACCCAAAAGCTTTAATGAGGGGTGGTTGAGAACCAAACATGTAGCCTTTGTCATATTGACTTTTGATACCATATCAAGGAACCAACTCAATCAAAGCTTAAGCTGATGGTTGAGGCCCCAAGATATGTTATATACTCTAATATCTAGAATATGTTATATACTCTAACAGACTAAGATTTAGTAATAGCTGGAAATGAAGCATTGCAAGGCTGGTAGAAGCTATGTGTTATCATGGGATTATGACAAAAGAGTTCACAAATCCATACAAGATCATGCATGGGATATAACCAATGTTAGTAGGATTTGGAAGCTTATTATTTGTTTTTATATACATTGTTGTTTTATAATAATATGGTTTTGAGCTAGTGGCCATTGTTAAAGTTCTAAGAACTCATTCCAAAGTATAAATATATATGTAGTTTAAAATATCAATTTCATGAAACTTACAAATGGCAAACCCTAGCTAGGTTCACAAACTTCTCAATCTTTTCACATCAAAAGTAGAGAAATTCTATGTTTACCAATGTTCTTTGCACATGCTTCCCTCTTCTTCCCATAAGTCTTTTTTTATTCACTTTGGTGGGGTATACTAATAATCCCCACAAAATACTTTTCTTCCGACTGTTTTCCTACTAAAATAATTTTTCGACCATTTTGTGTCGACTACCTCAAAACAGTCGGAATTTAGTCGGTATAGCTCTATATCGACTAAATTCCGATTATTTTGACTAGCCGGAAAATTGTGTTTTTGTTTTGTAGTGATAAGCTTTTTGTTGACTTGACGACTTAAACTTCAACTCTTAAAGATTGACGATGAAAATCTAATATGATGAAATTATATAGTAATAGTGAAAAATAATATAAATTATAAAGAATTCAAATTTATATGTTACTATCATGATGATTATTTTAGTAAGAAAACAGTCAGAAATTGAACTGTTAAAAACTGATGATGAAATATTTTTCGCTTTTTGTTGACTTTTTTTATTATTTTTCGCTTCCCTCTTCTTCCCATAAGTCTTTTTTATTCACTTTGGTGGGGCATACCAATAATCCCACAAAATATTTTTCGCTTTTTGTTGACTTGTCAACTTTAACTTGAACTGTTAAAGACTGATGATGAAAATCTAATATAATGAAATTTAATATATATTAGAAATAAAAAATAATACAAATTAAATTATAAAGAATTCAGATTTATATGTAACTAATCTATTAAAATAAATGGAGAATGAAAATTTATATGAACGATAAATTGAACTAACTTATTGGTTTTGTAATAGATTTTTTTTAAAAGTGTTGATGTTGTAATATATAGTATACTAGATAGAATTGTGGATAGGTTGTACTTGAAATTATAGTCTATAGGCATGAATACACATTGCTTCACAAATTCTTGCTATAGACGGTCTATACCATAGACGAGTGTAATAGTTCTGCCCATTTTTACACTTTCAAAAAAAACAACTGAAATTTTCATTAGGCTGGGTTGCTGAAAGTGCCGTTTATGCCATAGACGGTCTCTCCAGAGACCTTCTGAATATGCTTATTAGGTAGGAGGAATAGGAAACTACAACAATAAAAGGTTCAACATGAATTTGTTAATATATTGTTTCACAAAAATAATTTAAGGTTGTATTGAAAATACTAATGTCTTGTAAAGAAAATTCATATTGCATCGTCTACATTTCTAAATTCTTATTCAATGAGTTCGCAATGAATTTGCAATTTTACATAAAGTTTTATGGTTACAATTTTTTTTTTTATGAATACCGATATTAAAAAGGGGAGGTTAAATAAAAATCAAACATAAAACTTTATTTAAAAAAAAATAATATTTTATTTCAATTGAGACGAAATTTAAATCTATTTAGATGATTTTTCCCAATTAATGAGTTGATCCATTTTATGATCACAAATTCTTATGAGAGACGGTCTCTTTGAGAGATCATCTCTAGTTGGGCCAACCTATTATATATTTTTTAAAATATTGTAAGCAGGCATTAATAATGATGTAAATAGACATTTAAGATATTGAAAGTAGACATTAAGAATGCGGTAATTAAGCATTGAGGAGAATGTAAATAGGGATTAAAAATACGGTAAGTAGACATTAATCTTTAAAGAGTTAGACTTAAGATACATCTACATAAAGACGGTCTTTTAAGAGATTAGTTGTTTGATGATTGCCCTTTGCTTGAAAATTGGATTCAAACATGCATGGGCCCCTTCTTAGTCAATGAGATGATTAATGTAGTTCATGAGTTTAAAATAACTATTTATGGAATTTATTTCCCTCCCATTGGACATTAGCCACAAACCCTAATAAAATTAATAAATTATTTGAATAATTATGATTACCAAGGTAATTAATTGAAAGGTTTTACCCTAAAAGTGCATGCTAATGGAACATATTCAAGTAAGTTAAAACCATACTTGTGTAAACATTAAGCAATAATATGACTTGCAACAAATTAAAATTAGCATGCATAAATTATTATTAATCATAATCATGTAGATTTGGGCGGGGATTGTGCATCATCATACAATATAATTATTAATTAAACCCTAAGATGGTATCAAGCATGTGTCAATTAGTATACCTTAATTTTAATTATATTAATTATCATGCATTCACGCCTCTCATGATCAATTAGGAAAAGTAGGTTTAGGTCATTTACAAATGCATGATAATTAAAGTAATTGAAAAAAATTAGTGCGATCGGAATCAGGTCTTATTTCAGTTGGAATTTTGGAGAACAAATATCACTTTCTGGCAAAGTTTAGATTGATTTTCACCTGATCCTATCTTCCACTTTCTCAACATGCCCTATAATCAAACAAATAAGTGCTTATAAACCCTAGAGTGTGCCTTTACTCTATAAATTAAAATTTTTAATAGGGTAGGTTGAGTAAATGGGAGCTCGCTATGTGATAATTGGATTCAAAATTTTATAGGAGATGTGATACTTGCTTCAACTGAGACATTATTCGATTTACACCTTTTTATTTCAAATTGTGATGATTGAGAAGAATACAAAGATTTGAGGTCCAACTTAAAATCATTTCTTGATGATAATTTCTCTAAAGCTATCACAAAATTTTTGAATGTTGCTAATAATATATCACTAAAATTTTCAAATCTTTACTTAAAATTTTGTTATTTAACATGCCTAAACTAATATTTAAGCTTCTAATAAGGGGATTCCTATTTCTACAAGAATACTCAACAAAGAGTACTTCATGTATATATATTTTCTTTTTAATTTGGTGACATGGTTTTAGAAGAGGCAAGAAGATGATATAATTAATATTTTTTATAGGTGGCGAAAAAATTAAATCTTATTACTAGGATAACAGAAAAAGGACTGAACCACTATATTAACCTAAAAGACGTACATATATGTGGTATTTCTAGAAGATGAAGAATGCACATTGTTCTTTACTATCATCTAAAAGGATAATCATAAACAAGGAAAGTACATATATAAATACACATAATATATAGTGGAGAAATTAAGAATTAGCCTAGAAGTGGGCAAAAAGGAACTAGCACAATTTCATGAAGGGTACTTGCTAAACTCCTATTAGTGGATGTTAATTATAATTAAGGTATTGCTATATAGTTTAATTGGGAAGGATCTTATGATTGGAAGTGCTTAGTAAGTAGGGAAGATAAGAGTATGTGGGAAATAATTAAGATTTAAGAAGTTGGCATAGCAAAATAAAAGAACAAATTTTTTAACACTATTAGTAGTAGTAGTAGGAGACTAGGAGTAGTATATAGAAGTATTTTCCTACAAGCACTTCATATAATTAGTTGATAATGTACAAAATGAAAAAGGAGAATATATGTTGGGGTCTACACTTGGCATAATTTCTTTTGTGGTTAGAAAGAATTGAGTTGGCACAAGAATGGGCTTTGTGGGTCTTAACAACCTTACAAGTCCCAATCCCAATGAAATTTTTGGGAAAAGGATGGGTAAGACATATAAGAGGGTGAAGTTAATTTGGATACAAAGTTGGCGAATTTAAAATATTAGTATAATTTCTCGCATCTGCACCTGTATGTGGTGTGGAAGGTTTGGGGTTGTCTTTACTGTGCGCGGGTATTAATTGGGGGTTTTTTGACTGCGCGCATCTCTCTTTACTCCCTCCTTGGGGTACGGATATGATTTGTCCGCATCTTTTAAGAAACATAAAACTCCCCACTCGAACCCTGCCTTGTGCGGGATACTTATATTTTATGCTCTCTTTGTTGTTAGATATTTATATTTTATGTTTAAATTTCATTTTATTGTTCTCTAATTATTCATTTTACTCTCTTTCATATGAACAAAAGATCTCCATTTCATTTATTTTTTTTTATGTTTATTTCAATCCTTAGATCCTCCATATTTTTGATATATGTTTCTATTCTTAAATATAAACATTATTGGTAGACAAAGACAATATGTATATGTATATTATTTCTGAAAGCTTTTTCAAAGGAGTATATCTATATAAAAAATTAATGATAATATTTCAATGATTAAAAAAAAGATAAAAAATTTTGATTTTGATAAGATGGTCATAAATAGTCACTTTCACATCAAAACAACAAAATCATTTTCATAGTGTAAAATATTGAATTTGAATGTAATTAATTTTTATTAATTAAGAAGAAATGTTCTCGTCTATTTAGCAAATGGTAATTGTAAGCAGAAACTATTGGCTGAAATGACCAGTTTGAAGTATTGGCTAATAAACTTGCTATTAAGCCAATTATTATGAAGATTTTTAGTAAAAATTATCTGATGGTTGTTATTTATTTAAAGAGCTACTTATCGATAATTTTTTTCTTTGATAAAAAGTCATCAAACATATATTTTTTTTGATCATTTGCCAACTAAAAATCAAAAACCGAAACCATTTAAAAAGCTATAATTAAATGTGAAAGATTGAAGTAGATAATATCGATCATTTCTAGGGTTATATATATTGATTAATGGTCCATATGCTAAAAATTATCCACAAGGATAATCCAAGTCCCCACGTGAGCAATCTGGTAATTGGCCCTGCCAACTAAGCAAATCACATCACTTATTATTCATCATCTTGAGTATAATACTTCTAGTAGGTAGGTCTTCCCTTCATTGGGAATAATAATGGATTCTCAATGGGACCTTCAAACAACACTTCATATCCAGGTGTTCAAAACAGATTTGATATGACCCGATAGATATCCGATTTTATAATCGAACCCGATTTGACCCGAGTTAAAAATGGATCTACAATTATGTAAAAACCAATGTGAACACAAAATCCGATTTTAAACCGATCGAAAACACCTGAGTCGAAATCAACCCGATGACCCGAATGAACACCTCTATCCCTTACTATAATAACATTACATTCTTGATTAGACGTATATCAGAGTAGTAGGGACGATCATGAGTTCAAAATATAAGTTTTATTTTTATGCGACTATATAGAAATTAAATTTGATATTAATATGTTTTACTCGAATTTACCCTGATTTGGATTAGACATCTATTATGCTATAAGTTGCAAGAGCCAAGTCGACACAAGTGCTAAGAGGACATCTAGGAAAAATCTCAAGGATTTAAAGGTTGGATTCAAACTGTTGTGAAGTGTATGAAGTTTGTTGAGTTGATCAATTTTTTTTCGATTACAGAGTAGACTGAGAAATTGAACCCTCAATCTTACCTGAAAAAGTGGTATTTGCCCTACAACTAAGACAAAACCCGATTCTCTTAAACAACTTTCAAAAGAAGTTCTACTAGTTATAGTGAGAAGGAGCACCACCAAGGTTGTTAGAATCGGGATTCTACGTAGGATCGTTATGGGGGTAGGATCGAAATCGGTAGAATCGGATCGTAGGATCGTGTTATCCTACAAATACGCATTAACATTCTTTAGATAACTGATTTTTAATTGTATTTGTTCTTTTTTTGAATTTTAAGGTTTAAACTAACTCTTATTTGACTTCAACTATTACAGACTCGACGCTGTGTAGGATCGTACGATTCTACCAACATTAAGATCCTACTACGATCCGGATCGGCCACCAAATTTTGGATCGTAGAATCGTTGATCAGGATCGAGATTCTGATAACCATGAGCACCACCACTATCCACTAAAGGGGAGTAACTTTATAATATATTATAGAGCTTAAACTCTTAATATTTAACTATAGAAAACAAAGTACATAATGAATAATTGCTTTTCTATCCCACTAATTTTGCATCATTTAGGTAAAAAAATTACATGTGGTAATTTCAAAAATAATGCAAAATAAATTAGACAGAAAACGCGTATTTATTAAAAGTTCAATTTATTACAAAATCTACTTGACTTTCAAATATTTGTATGATTAAGTCCATGGGTTCAAATTGTGATTTAACTTGTTCTCTTTGGCCCTAGTGAATAAGTGTACCCACCCCACACATGTATATACTCCTCTTGTTGCAACTCAAGAGTCAAGACATCAATTTCAATATTGCTCAATAAAAAATAAAAAAGACAATAATCTTGGAAAAAAATATAAATTATTTTAAAAAGAAATTATGATACACAATTATCTTTTATAATGAAAATAAACAATTTTAAACAAAGACAAGTATCTAAATTGGACAATAATCTTTTATAATAACCATAGTAATGTCTAGATAATTTTCAAAAATCAAAGTATATTGGAAAAAAAAAACATTTTGAAGCTACTAATTAAAAAGTTGGACAACCATAAGAATCGAAGGAACTATAATTAAAGTTAAGAGATAATCGAGTGTGATTTTATTTGATTCGTATTAATATAAAAATTTTTATATTAATTTTTAATAAGTTTTAATATGTAATTCATAATTAGAGATATTAAAAATTAAATTAATTAATATACTAAAAACTGACAGAAACAAATGAAACACTCTAAAAAAGAAAATATTAAGTACCATAATTAGTAAAAAAAATTACTCTCGTTTATATGAATTTGCTACAAATAATAAATATATTGCTAATTTTTGTTGTAGATGTCTCTCTTTTTGAAGATCTTTTTGAGTCGATGGATTTTTTGACCGTATCTCTTGTATAGGTATGAACTATCGTCTATATTCCCTCCCCAGACTTTTACCATAGTTTGTCTGTAAGCGGAATACGATGATGATAACACACTATCCTTCCTAGTTTCTACACACTTATAGAAGGACTTAGAAGCCGCCACCCCTAGCTAGTAGCTACAAAATTGCAATAGCCCCTACCTAGATAGCTACACACCTACACGCATATAGATGGAGAATGTATTAAAAGCTGTCGCATTCTTCTTAACGAAATCACAAATTTTTACGAGAGACGGTCTTTATGAGAGATAATCTCTAATTAAACTGACCCATAAAGAAAAATGTAGAGTAAAAGTAGATATTAAGCTTTAATAGACTGGACCTGAAAGAAGTCTTTCAGAAAGACGGTCTATCAGGAGACTAGTTATAACGAAATAGGAGTACTTCAATATACTCCTTCTAATCCAATTTTGTTCTATTTGATTTCGGCATAGAAATTAAGAAAATAAGGGATGTATCTAAATTAGTAGACTCACGTAAAATATTGAGTACTTTTAATGTTAAGAAAATTAGAGGACCACCTAAAATAGTAGACTCATGTGCAATATTAGTATTTTTAATATTAAGAAAAGAAAGAGACCATCTAAAAATATATATCTTGAAATGAAAATGAGACAGTAAAGGTAAACTGCCCAAATAAAAAATTAGACAACTAAAAAGAATTTAGATTTATCTATGTAAGATAGTGTTGATGTTAGTTGTTTAAGTAGTTATAATTATATATGTTTGTAGTTGTACAAAGCAAATAAAATAATCTTAAATACAAATAAAGTGCAAATTAGATAAAACTATCGATAACAAAGAATACTATACAATTCCTTTCGATTTGTTCCTTTTAGTTATTTTTTGTGAGAGTTTTTTGAAACACAAATTCGGACTTGATACCATCTTTATAAAAGACACGTTTTAAATGGATAGATCTATTATTAATAAAAAAAAGAACTGCTAGAAAAACGCGTGCTGTGTAATCCTATTTAAAGTTGGTGTTACATTAACCTATTGAAGTTGGTCTTATAACTTATTAGGGTTGGTATTAAAGCCTATTAAAGTTGGTATCTCCAAATAGGTTATAATACCAACTTTAATAGATTACATTAACTTCAAATACCAATTTAACAACTTATAACACCAATTTCAATAAGTTATAACACCAACTCTAATTAGAATCAAACGCACGCGTCAGTTTTTAGATTTTTCACTTTTTTTTTATTTGTTGAGTCTGGGCCTGAAGAGTCATCTCTTATAAAGACGATTTCTCAAAAGAGCTATTGTTTATTAAATGGGGCAAACTCTAAGAGAAAGAAATTAATAGAAGTGATAACAAAATAAAAATAAATCTTTGAATAAGAAATGCAACTATAAACTCAAAATTATACAATTACACTCTCTTTCTATCACTATCACTATCACATGCTTTCTCCCCCCTCTCATTCCATCTTTATATATACCTTTGTCCTACCCACCTCATTCCAACAACATCAACATTCAACTATCAACAAAGAAAAACTATACTCACCCAAAACCAAAACACTTTTTTCTACTTAACACTTCAAGAGAAAAAAACATAAAAAACTAAAAAAAAATGGATCATTTTATTTTCAATACCAATGAGGAAAATCTTTTATCGCGTCGGTGCGTCTGGGTAAACGGTCCGGTGATTGTTGGCGCCGGACCGTCCGGACTAGCCGTAGGAGCATGTCTTAAAGACCAAGGAGTGCCATTTGTAATCCTAGAAAGAGCGGATTGTATTGCCTCACTTTGGCAAAAACATACCTATGATAGGCTAAAATTACACCTTCCTAAACAATTTTGTCAATTACCCAAAATGCCCTTCCCTAAATCATTCCCTAAATACCCTACTAGAAGACAATTTATTGACTACCTTGAGTCCTACGCAACCCAC
Source organism: Amaranthus cruentus (assembly GCA_019425755.1). Classification (NCBI taxonomy): domain Eukaryota; kingdom Viridiplantae; phylum Streptophyta; class Magnoliopsida; order Caryophyllales; family Amaranthaceae; genus Amaranthus; species Amaranthus cruentus. The sequence goes on along the minus strand of CM033465.1, from coordinate 12,881,424 downwards.
TTTGACATTAACCCACATTTCAATGAGTGTGTCCAATCCGCCAAATATGATGAAACAATGGGACTTTGGAGGGTTAAGACTTCGGGGCGGGCACCAGCCCGACCTGAAGTCGAGTATATTTGTCGTAGCCTTGTGGTGGCTACCGGAGAAAACGCTGAATGTGTTCGCCCAGACATTAACGGACTAGCACATTTCAGCGGGAAAGTTATTCACTCGAGCGAGTACAAATCTGGCGACGCTTTTCAAGGCCAAAAGGTCCTTGTAGTCGGATGTGGAAATTCGGGCATGGAAGTCTCTCTCGACCTCTCTAACCACAATGCACAACCTTCTATAGTTTGTCGAAGCTCGGTAAGTTCAAAAACTCAACCGCTGATTCAGATTGCTACATTTTTCCTAAAAATCATACATTAATAACAAAATTTTAATTTTTTTTTAAATAGGTACATATTCTTCCTAGAGAAATAATGGGAAAATCAACATTTGAGTTGGCAATGGTACTAATGAAGTGGGTCCCACTTTGGTTGGTAGACAAAATGTTGTTATTATTCTCTTGGTTAATATTTGGTGACATACAAAAGTTTGGGCTAAAAAGGCCAAAAATGGGCCCACTTGAGCTAAAAAACAAGGAAGGAAAAACACCTGTATTAGACATTGGTGCCTTAGAAAAAATTCGATCAGGAAAAATAAAAATTATTAAATCAGAAATTAAGAGTTTTAATTCCAATGGAATTATTTTTATGGATGGAAATTTAATGGAGTTTGATGCAGTCATTTTGGCCACTGGATATCGTAGTAATGTTCCTTCTTGGCTTCAGGTTAGATACAAATTCCTCTGTTTTATCCTGTTTTTTCTTTTTTTTTTTTTTCTCAAATTGATAATAGATTTTTTAAATTTGAGTTATATAAGTATTAATTATATTATTTGATATATATATATATATATATATATATATATATATATATCGTAAATTGATATTGATAAATTAATTAGTTTAAACAAGTTGTTATTATGAATTAGCTATTAAGAATATGTTGTTCAGTTGGTCAATTAGTTAATAAAATTAGCTGGTTAAAGTCACTATAATCGGCTAATAGCGGAGTATTAGGCTATTAGCTATTAGTTGTTTGTCAAAAACATAAATTACCCGCTTCATTTCAATATAAGTTTTCATTTATCTTTTTCACGCGTATCAATATACTATTTAAACTACTAAAATATATAATCAAGATGAATAAAATAAGTTTTACATCTGAATATATTTTAACTTATAAATTAATAATAAAATATAAATTAAGTTTGATTGATAAATAAAGCGAAAAAATATAATTGGAACTTTAAGTGAAATGGAGGGAGTGTTAATTTTTAGTAATTGAGATGTATTATTATTTTAATTAAGTAATAATTAAATTTAGCTTTTGCCTTATAAAAAATAAAGGTATTCTCTTGAGAGACCGCCTATAGTATAGACGTCTCTTAAGAGCTCAACCCATATTTCCCTTTTAACTTACAAAACCACTAATTAGTTTTTCTTTTTGGGTCAGCCCAAAACGTAAAACGTTTATTGTATAGACTGTCTCAAGTAAGAATTTGTGATAAAACAATGATGATAAATTTGATTTGTTTCTTTGAAAACAGGATAGTGAATTATTTAACAAGAATGGATTTCCAAAAACCCCATATCCAAATGGATGGAAAGGAAGGAATGGATTATATGCCGTTGGATTTACAAGGAGAGGTCTTGCTGGTGCTTCATCTGATGCCATCAAAATTGCTCAACATATTGCTAATGTGTGGAAACATGAAACTATTCAATATAAACTTCCACTTTTTAATCATATCCCAAAAAAATAAAAAAAATAAAAAAAATAAAAAAATTCGAAAGAAAATGATCATGTTCGAGAAAGTACGACATGAAAGATGGGACTTAAATGTAAAAGTCAGAAGTCTTATATCGGAGAAAAGTATCCGTAACCGAAAAAAGAGCATATTAAAAATGTGACTTAAACATAAATGTTATAAATCTAACGTCTTTCAAATAAACGGCCACAGCATATGTAAATATTAGTATGACAAAAGAAAGAGTATAGAATAGTGAGAAAGGTAGTGAAGACCCAAAGTTTTGAACTTACTATTTTTGGGTATTTTATGGTATACTTTTAGGATGAAGAGAGCTTTTTTATGGGTTTTTTTTTGCTTCTTTCATTCTTTTTTTGGTATGTAATAGAATACCTCCTTGTATAATTGCTACATTGAAATGAGAAAAAGATTTATTGATTCTTATTACATTTTCTTTTTCTTTGTCTTTGTAATTTTTTTAAAAATTAAACTTGTCTAAAAATATAATTTCTCAAAGAGACTGTTTCTCTTAACAATTTGCGAAAACTTAAATAACACCGAGTCTAAGGTGATTGATAACAAACTTCTCAAGAACGTCCACAAGCATCAATATGTAAATCGTTGGCAATTTTAGCTTAAAACTTAGATTTTCTTTTCAAAAACTCAAACGTATTACCGTCAACATTATTCGCGGTTTCCTCTGTTACTTCTTTAGCAATTTATAAAAAACGTTTATACGAGCCCCGGGTGGGAAGAGCAGAGTCGATGTCGAGGCGCGGAATCTTTAGCCGTTCACTCAGCTTCGATTAAACTATAAAAGGCCAAGGCTGGAAAGTAGAAACTTGATATATATACCTGAAAATTGGCTCTAAAATCTATGGACAAATTTTCTTTACAACTGTGCAGAATCATACTGCAATTTGAGAAGGCATGTCATTTACAGCTGCCCAACAGAAATTTTAAAATCTATGTATAACAATAAATTATATGTACATAGAAACAAGCTACCAAAAGCGGTTTTCGGTTTTCGTAACTTGCAGCTTGGATATACTATTGCACTTCAAGGAGTCCCTCAATCTTTTGCACAGAGCCGGATTATATCGACCAAAAATTCTGTCCAAACGGAGCATGAATTTCAAGTTTTGAAAAAAATTTACAAGATCAAAAAGAAATAAAGCAACGAGGAACATCAAATCGAGTAGCTAGATGCTAAAACTTACATCCATTGGCAAGAAGTGGTAATAAGGTGTTCAACTTGGTCGCCAATAACCAGGAGCTGCAACGAAGTCTGAAAGACACAATTTCAATGGAAATAAAAAAAACAAAATAAAGAAAACATATATACTCCATTTGCCTCAAAGATATGTTCTCGTTTGATTAAATAATAGACAAATATGAATAAAAAGGTGGAATATATCTTTGGGAGGGAGTATAAAAAATACGACAAGAAGAGCATCGAGAGACACAAACCTCTTGTAGCCACCGGAAAACTACTACTACAAGGTCTATGAAAATGATTTTGATGGTGCACCGGATGAGAATGAAAACCCCACCCATCGTTGTGTGGTCTTGGTTCACAAGGACCTAAGCATATAAGAGGATGTGAATTGTAATTGTCATTATTAGAATAATACAAAAGGCCGCAAGAGGAAGGGGAAATGAATCCCTTCTTGCAGATGGTCAGAATCAAACCCTTGTTACATGGGTGAAAGGGGAAGTCTTCAACCAATAGACCAACCCAAGATCGTCGGTGTCCCCAAGATACAGAAAAATATTGAAAAAGTAATTAATTCAATGAGGTACAAAAATTTGGCCAACTTACCAGGAAATAGAGGTCTTGAGTATCCCCAGCCGTCTGTTAAGTCGTGTCTTGGCTGTCTGACATTATCCTGGCCACCATAAAATTGGCCACCATCCGCCCTAGGGCCAAAGCAAGATTGATCATAGTATAATGGGGGTGCAACCTCCCTTTGTGGCCATACTTGCTGATCTGGCTGATTGTAAGAAGATTGATTGGGTGCACATGGGGGTGGCCTAATATTATAGGCTTTGCCGTATAAATTCCCATCCATGGGTTGAATATTACTCCCTGGGGCGCAAGGATTATGCATTAGCGGATAGGAATTGTAAGAACAGCTTGTTGAAGGAGGCATCTGCATTGTATGGTGTATTCCAGAAGCTGGAGGTCTTGGAGGATTTGTTTCTTCCATACTCTACAAAGCAAAAAAAATACATATCAAAATCAATAATGCTCTTCAAATCGTAAAGCAATTTGAGAATTAAATAGATTTAGTGGATACATGTAAAGCAATTGTTGGAGGCAGCGGAGGACGGGGTGGTGGAGGAAGAGGCGGAAGTGGTGGTGCGGGTGTAGGCAAAGGAGGTGCTAGAGGTGGTATATCATGAGGTAATGGAGGGGCAAAAGCAGAGAACTGCTCTTTACAACTATGTGCATCCTGAGAAGCATCAACAGCAGCCACGGCAGTACGATCCGTTATAATATCACTTGAGGGAGCCACATCCTCCATTTCAAGTTCACCATCAACATCCTCCATGATATGTCTATGCTTTTCTGTAGCAACTGTAGTTACTTCACACGAATCTTGATTTTTACAATCATGCTCAGGCGTAACAGCCTCAAAACTTCCTCCATCAGAATTATTCCCGTCTTCTGCTTCTTTTAGCATACGGGGCATACATAATCCAGGGAGCTGAAAGCTTGAATTGCTGGAAAGAGGAGTTATCATATGAAAATATACTATAATAACACACACAATAAAGACAATAATGTCCCCAGTAGAATAGTTGAGAAAGTAGATGACAGCCATCAGTCACAACTTAGATTTGGTTGGGTGGGGAGGGAGAGAATAAAATCAGGAAGGTTCCCAGACTCAAGAACAGACCACCATTTCCTCAAATATGTAAACAGATGCATCTTGAAAAATTTATTTTGGGCATGTATGTACATAAGAATTTCATACAATTTCAAGATTTAAATTAGGATATCTAAACCTGAGCAAAATGAAATTAAATTACCATTACTTTTTCCTGTATGTCACAATCGCAACTGAACACATAAATTCACTGCGAAAAAACTCAGACATCCTTTCTTTTATGGTGAAGCAAGAAGTCCATGAAGTATTATCAGATATCACTACAACTTATCTCCACCATAAATCTAAACTAATCTTGTTCGACCAGAAAGAAAGCTCTACCTAATAAGGTTAAGATACTGAATATATAAACTCAATACCTCCAGGCTCCAATGCACAAAAACCATCCCCCATAGCAAAAGCTGATCTCCATTATAGCTGTACTGTGCAGAAAGAAAATACCACGTCCACCCTTTCCCTCCAATTAAACATGAAAGAAAATTTAAGGTGTACACGGTCGGTGGTAGCTAGATTGGTTTTGATTAACCAGTACACGGGTGACCCGCTAGATTGTTTTGTTTTTTTTTTTAACATGAAAGATGTAATAGGAGAAAAACAAAATACTTTACTAAACCCACATACAAACAGAGTTGAAACTCAGCTACTATTCTAGTTAATCTTGAGCACATTAAGAATAACGGCTTTATTCAAGCCAGACAAATTACATACCACAGATCACCAATAAGTTATTTCAAATGCAAGAAACGATTATGATTCATGTGAAAACAGAGATGATAGCTACCTTCCATACTCATCAACAAGCATGCCTTCAATATCTCGTAAAGGATCATCAAAAGATCTCTCAGTTCTTGACATGCGGCGAGAGTATCTACCAGTTGAAGAGGAACAATTAAGTGAATCAAGCTCTCGTATGTGTTGGCAAATGATGGTTTCTGGCAGAATTCTTCTTTCCAGCCAAAGCCTTAAAACCTGAGACACAAGATAGAAATTAATGAAAAAATGTATATCATTGTATGGTAAAACTCGAGATGATTAATCAGGGCGCAATGCAGATGGCATTTGAGAAATTTTTTTTATAAAAAAACATGCCTTCAGGCATTGCCGACGGTTCTCTCTTGCAGCATGTCCAGGTGGCGCAGCAGCTGATAACATATGCGCAAGAGCCCCCTTAACAGCTGAGATATATGCAACACCAACTTCACCTAGATAAGAAGATGCTTAGTAGATAAAAACACACACCGCAAGAAAAAAAACAAAAACACAAAAAAAAAGAAAGTAACAAAACAGCAAAAACAAAAAGTGCATTGCATGTGAGTTAAAAGTGAAGTCAGGATAAATTAATTCACTACATAATCACAAAGATAAGCATTTACCTTTCAAACCTCGAGAGCATTGGGCAACAGAATCCACAAGAAAGAACAGATCAACTCGCCTATATAGACTTGACTCTTTCTCCAGATATTGAACAAGAATGTCTACCACCTAAGAAACAATATGTCACAACATTTCTTAGATATTATTTCCATACCAATAGGCATTCGGTCCTTCATATTCTTGTCCCTGAAAGATTGCTAAATACACATGAATCTGTGGGAATGTAAAGGGAGAAAACTTTAGATTGGAGAAAAATGAAAGAGAGCGGTGAGGAGGTCATATGCTAAAGAGAGAAAAAGAGGACGTTTGGGTGTAAAAAAAAGGTGGCCCCAACTTTCTATATGTAGTAAAGGAGGAATCTCTAGAGGACATCAATTTTTAGTATAATAAGCAGTCACTATAAGACGCAGTAACAGTTTTTTCTGGATGGCCATCATAAATGTATATTTGTAACTTATAGTGAACATATAGCTACCCCCTAATGCTTGATGTTGTCATCATTGAATAATAAACATATATAACAGGAGAAAGAAAGGCCACAAAAACAACTTATTCCGGTTCGGGAAATTTCTTAATACTTGCAAGATTGTTAAGTTGGAAAGTTTTTGGTGCAGTTTTCCCTTATAGTCCAACCTCACCTTTGTTATACATGTCAACCCCACAACACAAAAAACAGGGAGTATCATTTTAGCATAGCTGTGATTTGTATGCAGTGAGGAACAGTGGGCAATTCCTCAACTTATGGGCAACAATAACATTGTCTACATATGCCCAATTGTGATTTCCTCATTTTGCATGCCATAAAATTGTTGTGACTATAAGAATACCAAGAAAGTATTTGTGACAAGTATGACCCAGACTTCCGATTTAGAAAATACTAATCACTTCCTAAATCCATAATATGCACATGAAGCACAAGTACGCATAAATAAATAACCTTCCGATTTGAGTAATAGAGCGTTGGTTAGTCAAATAGAGATCAGGTTATCATGAGTAGACAAATCACATAAAAATCATTTATTCATAAGGATAACAGTTGATCACAAAAAATGACAATACCTCAGAAGCACAGCCAAATTTTATACAATCAACTGCTATTCGTGTCGTCCGACCAATGCTTTCTTTGGTTCTAGCCAGTGATCCAAGCGTTAACTCAAGAGAAGCAAGCGCTGCTTTCACTTCCGCAAGATTGGTTCTTTCTACTGACGTATTCTGATGGTGCATACCTACATCTAAAATTTTATCATCAAATGCATCTCCAAAGTGCTTACAATGTGGTAATTTGGCATCAGTGGCAAGACTCTCCCCATGTAAAGAATGATGACTGTGGATTGAGTCGGCCAACAGATTTTTAATAGGAGATGCATGCTTCCCTTCATATGCTTCATCAGGGAGGGTACTGTCAGTTTTACTTGCATCATTCAGATCACTCGAAAAACCACAAGAAACTGAGGCACGATGAGGTGTTCGCCGTGATGGTACTTTCAATGAAGGACAAGATGAGTCGTTCACTCTGATATGTGACTCTGTTTTTGGAACTTTGTCCACAGCCTTACAGCTGCCATTATAAGTCACAACAAATAACTAGTCAAATAAATCATTAAAAAACCAAAATCCACACAAAGGTATGTAACACAAATGTGGAAGCAATACAACTTACATGTGTCTAGCTTCAGTATTATTGTCCACCGATTCCTTCAAATGTTCATTTCCTGCGGAATTTTTAATGTCCTCAATACCAGGATTTGAAAGAGTACCATTGTCGGATCTTACATTTACAGCTTTTTCTTCCCCAATTACCAATTTTCTGTTCCCTCCAGAATACAACTTATTATCAGGCGCATCATGTTTTGCCTCAGTTTCAAACATTTCTACTTCTTTGACATTGCTCAAGTCCCCCAAAGGCCGCTGAGTTAGTACAGAAGCTAAAGACTGCAAGGGCTTTGAATCAGTAACACTGCTCAAAACAGCTTGATCTGAGGGGCAACTGTCAGGTAATCTCATATTTGCCAACGATACTGCCACTGATGTTTTAGTCTCTTCAGCGGCATTAGCTGACATCGCTTCCAAGGCACGATGAAGGCGCTTCAATGGAGGTAAAGCAGCTTCATCATCAAATACACCGCCAAAAGGGAGATTTTCCTTAGTCTTCTGAGGCTGGGCCTTATCCCCTGAAATGTGAATACCAGTATCCACCGGCAAACAAGCAACTTGCTCATTTACAACACAAATGTCAGTCTTTGTTGCTTGAGGCTTATCCTCGGGAACCTCACCAAAATTATTCACAGGTGCAGACACCATTACTATAGTCATGGTTGACAAGCTCTTTGGCTGATCACTATCACCACAGTTCAACGAAGTGCTAGCCAACGTAAATGAGCTAGTTGAAACACACTCTAAAGATTTATCTTCATTCTTCACCAGCAAATCCAACTGCTGATGCTCTTCAGCCGGCAATTTTTCCATTCGAACTCTGGCTCGTTTTGAAAGTGGCAAGTGTTCATCACCTTCATCCTTGGGACGAGAATCAATCAAATTTTCACACAAAGCCGGCAATACCAGTGGATCTAGTCCGACCAGTCTCTCATTACTAACTATTTGACATGTCCTTGAAGTAGATTTAAGAACACGTTTTCTTACAGGATTCCTTTTCTTCCTCATAACAGTTGTCTTTTCTAGAAAATTAAGTCTTCTACATAGCTCAAGGCCTTCAAAATTTCCAGAGATATTATCTGATTGTTCATGTTTGTGGTTAGATTCAATAGCACTACCTACATTATTACTGAGGTCTCCAGAGTTGTTCATGGCAATGTCAGATCCATTGTCAACAACAGTTGCATTGGAATTACAAATAGGTGAATCCCCGACATTGTGAGCAGATAAATCAGATGATTTTTTACTTCTCTGGGCTCTTATAAGTGGGCCATCCAAAAACCCATTTAAACCACCATCATCAGAATGTTTACAATTACTACATTTTGATTCACCATTCTGTAGAGCAGTTGGATAAAACCTCAATGAACTTCTAGAACTTTGAACCGACACCTTTTTATTATCAGATTGTTGTAGTTGACTGCTCCTAGACTTTTTACTTGAAGAGTAAGGGTTTGGCATGGATAAGCTTGTTGCAATAGTATTACTAGCATTCTCTCCAGATGGAAAACTTTGCCGCAATGATTCCACATCAGTAAGTGCTCCAACATCTTCCAAAGCATTGTCTGGTTCATCTTTCAATCTGGAAGAATTAGAAGATTTTACAGGGGAACTATGTGTTGCATCCGGAACTATAGCATTAGTAGCACTAAGATCACCGTTTACAGTATTTTCATTAAGGGCTACACCTAAGTTCAGCTGATCAACCTGATTCTTTTCCTTTAACTTCTCGTAACAATCAACAATCTCCTGCACAGCACGAACGAAAACAGCACTTCTTTGGCGCTTTCCTAGAAGTAGTTCTTTCGTCTCTTCTGTAAACTCTTCTACATCTGCAGGGTTGCAGAAGGCTCTGTGTGTAACAAAGAACATAATCAAACTAGGAATTCAACGATGCATCAGCCAAGTTTCCCCCAACCATACTTCAAAAACACAACAAAATACTTTCACAACTAAGAGCATATAGATCATTATATCATGACATATAATAAGCGAAACAGGAATACCAACGGAAAACCTCAAGTAATTTTTTCATTCATATCATTTGATCATTCCAACAAGATGCTTGCTACCAAGGTTTAATCAAAAACAACCTCTTTGTTAGTATTATCACTAACAATAATAAGATTCATACATCCGACCCACGAATCCCACCCTAGGTGGGAGCCACTTAATGAAATTGGGGTCATGTAATGTAACATCATTTCCACAAGAGCTCCATAATCATTTAGTGCCTTCCACCCATTATTAAACTCATGAAATGGCAACTTGACCAAAATAAACACCCATAGACAATAAGAATGTTCTGTTCTAAGACTAAACCCAAGGCCCAAACAAAGTAAAAAAAAATATTAAAGACGAACAACACAAACACCCTATCATTATCTTTTAACCAATTTGAGCCAATGTCATTAAGTGGCTCCCACTAAAGTTAGGCTCGGAAGTCGCATGTACGCAACCTTATCCTTGTTATTGATGACAAAGAGATTATTTTCGATTCAACCTTAGTAGCAAACATCATCACCAACTTCACATAAATAGATACACAGGATTTAATGAACAATTTTATACACTCCATTATAATCCAGAACAAAAATAAACTTTTGGCCCATTGAAACAGTGAGCATCGTAAGTGTCATAATAAATAAATTGTCAGATGCTTACATTTGTTGGGTTCCAAAGAAGCAAACATGTACTTTATTCCAATTTGAAACATAACCCCATTTCTCTGGCTCACTTACCTAGCACAAGAAAAGGGAAAAAACATGTTACTAATGAAACCAAGGGGTCTAAGAAGAGGAAAATGAGTACAACATACCAAGAAACATAACGAGAACACAATGTCCACATTAACGTATTAATTGAACACGAGAAAAGAATGGAAAACGATAATCGCCTTATGTCATAAAGGGGCAATTCCCTCACATCAAAGTTTAAAGAATCGTACGAGTTTCCACAAGGGTGGATGTATAGTGATGTCACTGAGGTCAATTGACAATAAATTGCAATTAAAGTGATGTCAATTGACATCAATTGACATCACTTTAGTTGCAATTTATTGTCATTTGATGTTAAAACTAATCATGTATATTTTTAGTATGTCATTTCTAAGGTTGAGATGGTGAATCTATTGTGTTATTGAATTTGTTTTTTAGATTTTTGAATTATGATGAATCTAGTAATTAGGGTTGGTAATTTGGGGGATTTTAAATTTGGGCAAGAATAAAAGTTGGAATATATAAATTGTTTGTACTAATTTTAAAGAAAATGATTGATTTTTCAGTTTCAATTTATTGGCTTTCATTCATTATTTTTAATTCATATTTCATTGTTATTAAATATATTTTATATACATGATGATTCTAAATAATTGAAAATTCAATTGCATAATTTATCTTTTTAGGTTTTTATAATTCTATTTCTAGCAAATTGCAAATAACAACTTTTGGGTTTTGTGATAATTCTAACAAATAGCAAATAACAATTTTTTCCCTTGTTTTGATGATTCCAACAAATAACAATTTTCAAGGTAGTTCAATTGTGATCAATCATTGTGTTTAGAGTTACAAATGTAAAGTGACTTATTTCAAAATGTGATTTGTTTCAAAATTTGTAAAATTATGAAATTCAAATATAAATACTTCGTGTGGACAATTGAATCAACGTTATTGAATGTAATTAATTAAAAAACTATCAACATCACTTGTTTTTTCACGATCCGCCTTGGAGTACCCAATACAAGTACGGATGAAGTATCCAATACAATATTTCTAAAATATTAGAAAACAAAAAAGATCTTAGCTCTAAACTCAAGTATAGCAAGTCAAAATTTTATTAAAAAATCAAAGTTTTCAAGTGTTTTGGAAACTAAGGAGTCGTTTGGTTGACGTAGGAATTAAATTCCTATGGGAAGTTGTAATTCATTGGAATTTACTTCCTTTGTCAATTTCCTAGGAAATACTTATTTTTGTTTGTTTGACAATAGGAATTTTTATTTCCATGGGAATTGTAAATAACCAAGGGGGGTATATGGTAATCTAATTCCTATGTCTCATAGGAATTAACTTCCCTTGGATTTTATAATTCCTAGGAATTTTAGTTTTTTTGGCAACCAAACAAATTACCATAATACTATTTCCTAGGAATTTAAAATTCCAAGGTTAATAGTGGGTAACCAAACAAGCCCTAATAGTATGACATAAGGGAGGTGAGGTTTTCTATGAAGCAACGACAAAAGATAGAATGGAAATTTTTTTCCCAATCATTAATGAAACCCTTCAAATCTTATAAAGTTGGCAATAAAATAAATTATATAGAAAAGAAAAAGTGCTAAGGAAAACCCAAAAATGATATAGTTACTTCTGGAACACTAATGAAAAATCTAGCTTCCTAATCTAAATGGCCTTCAAAACGGGTGGTGGAGTCTTTTAGACATTTAGCATATCTAAAATCAAAATTTCAACCTCATTCTAAACCTAATTATATTTATTTGGAGCATTAAAGCGCGAAACGTCGATAGCTCCACTTGGAAACGTTCGTACCCAAAACGTGAAATGTGCCTTGAAATGCGAGTGGAGTTGATCCGATTTTTGACGACCTTTTAGAATTAGCATTAGTGTTGTCTCTCCATGAAGAAACCATAAAAGATGAAGAAAAACTATCGGAAGAAAAAACCAAGGTGAGGATATAATGGGTCTTGTTCTCCAAGAAGATATTGTAAAACATGAGAAAAGATGACAAGAAGAAATCGAAAGAAAAAGAACAAAATCTTACACGTGTCAAATTTTAAGGTTGAACTTGACTATGAAATTATAAAGGATTTGAAAATTAGAATTCTACCATTGAAGGCTTCAACTCACCGAAGGAAAGTTTACAACAACTAGATGAAAAGAGAAGTCGTATAGTCTTTCGAGGAAGATGTGAAAATATGAAGAAAAAAGGGTTAGGCTCAAAGTGTAACGTGCTAGAACAATTCTCAAAAGTTGAAACTTCGGTAAAAACGTGCAAGTAGTTGAGTACATATGTGAGAATAATCCTGTTGTTAGTTGGTTAAAAAGAATTAAAAGTAAGCTAATTTTTTTTCCAGAAAAAAATGGTTTTTATTTAGAATAACATAGATGTATTATATGTTTTTTGTTTTTTTTTACATAATTAATACAACCACAAAATTAGTGACATGTTTATTTACATTGATTTGTTTAAAATTTAACATAATTTTGCATTTGTTTGTACACAAGATCACATTTTGTTTCCTACGTTTTCAAAACTTAAAATTATCGTTTTCATTTCTCGTAGGATATTTCAAATCATGCAACATAGATTTTTATTCATTTTAGACTTCTATATAACCTATAGAACTATTTTAAACCTCATTAAATTATTAACATGTAAAGAACTAAAGTAAGAACAATTAAATTAAACCCATTATGGACTATTAAAGACCCTAGGCCAATTAGACCAACAGGTCTGGGTCTAAAAGTTTCAGACCCTAAGAGTGGTTTGGATCTGGATCCACAAAAATTAATGGATCTAGGACTAAGTCCTAGTGACCATCCCTAAATTTTATCAACATAGCAAATGCAAAGATGTGGTAACGGTTGCATCGGCACAATTGCACGATAATGCAATCACGAGAGTGATGCATTTAATGTAATGTCAAATATCCAAAAATCATGATATATCCCTTGAAACAATACAAAATGTGTTTTTACACTTTTTCAACACATTAAATATTTGTTCATTTTTAAGAAAATAAACAGTGCATTTGATTCAATGCAATGCGACCTTTTTTTTGCACTATGCACCATAGTAGAAATAAAATGCATCGTATAGTAATGGACAAGTTGTAAAGGTTCTTAAAGTGATCAAATCGATACTCGCATAATTAAGGGGCAAAAGATGAGTGATTTAAGGGATAATTCATGGTTTTAGCTTACACTAGGCGTACGTAACCCTTATTACAATCATGGTATGATGTAAGACCCATAAGCAAGATAATCTTCACTCTTATGTCACATGCATATACGTAGCCTAATAATAAATACATGACTTAAAACCCTTTGAGTCTAGTATCCCTATCCCTAACCTTTACAAAGCGGGAAAACTAAAGTCTTGTAGAACTTAGAATTTGACTTCTTGTTTTCATCTAAATACTAATGAGATCTACTTGGGTTTGTAATGGCCCAACGTGTGGTTCTTTACCATTAATAATCCAATTTGCACAAAAAAGTCATGACAGAAAATTTCCATCAATGGAACTGTGTGACTTGTATGTGGTAGTTCTTTTCCTTAAAATGTCACTTCTTTTTAATTAAAAATATATATGGAACAAAATGACAAGTTAGAAATCATCAATCTCTCTCCTTACTCCTTAGTCCGTATTCAGATATATCCTCCCCAAAAAATCCTAATATTTTTTATACTATCAAAAAGCAACTATGTTTTTTCCTTGGACAATATGATTGGCGTAGATTTTAACGGTCTCACACTTATCATATAGCCATTAATATCTAAGCACCATTTGCTCCTCCTTATCCATATTTACCGCTGAATTACCTCACTAACTAAATGTTCATACCATTCTGATTGATAACCTATTCAGCATTGTGTTACTAATCAAAAGAGCCAGAATAATGCAAGTACTATACAAATTTTCAAGTCAATTACACAGATTAAGACATAAGGAACGGCAACATGACCCTTATGTGTAAGTGGAACACATCAACAATCAATGCAACAGGACACCAAGCAAAACACACAGCATGTTATTACTTCACACCAAGCGGCTCCCACCTAGATAAGCTCAAGGTCAGATACACGCAACCTAACCTTGTAACAAGAAATAGGTTGATTTTAAAGTAAAACAGGAAACCAACTATCGTACATAAGTTTTTAAACAGAAAGAAATTAAAAAGTAAACAAAAAATAAGTTCTGTGAAAAGCCATTACAATCCTCAAAAATGAACTATTAATCATCCAAATCTCATACATCAAAAACTTGGGTTCTCCACAAGATCCATCAATTAATAGAAAGAAATTAAAAATTGCAAATTTTACAAATAAAGGTCATTTCACTCAAAAAACATAATGATCTTGAATAAGTGAAAAGTGTTAAAATACATACCTTAGCCGGCCAGGCTGGAAAACCTTTAACCTTAGCAAGAACAAGATCGCCAACTTTCCAACGACTGCGAGCAGCTGCGGCAGCAGCACCTTTGCGGGCACTCTTCCTTCGACTGGGTGCCATGGAAGAACAACTCCACGCGATAAATTTTTTACAAAAATAACAAGAATTAAGTAAACCCCAACTACCTTGATTCGAAACGATACATAAACGGATTAAAAAAACTCTGTGTCATGAAGAAATGAAGAATCCGAATAATCCCAATCCAAAATTGAAATTGATTTCCCTATAAAGCAAAGGCCAGAACAACCGCTACTCGCTTTTGCAATAGCAAAACGAGTAGTTCTAAAGTGATCATGAATTCCAGCAGTCAATGAGTTGGATGAATTTTCAGGCATTGAGATTAATCAAAACCCTCAATTAGTTCATTCACTTCAACTAGAGATAGGACACTGAAGAAAATCAAAAGTTAATTGCTAATAATGAGAGGAGAAATGAGGAGTGAAAGCGGTTGCAGCAAATTGAAAAACCCCTAAATCAAGATCCAAGAACAATAATTTGGGAATTTTTGCTGTAGGAAAGGGAAGATTGAAGAACAGTTTTGTGTTTGGGTGTGCAAAAATAATGGTAGACTGGGAAGTGAGAAGACTAGATATTTTAATGGTCGTGGTGATCACTCCGGTCGGTCTAGAGTTAGTTTGGCGCAATTTAGAAATGAGCATGCTAGTTGGCTCTGGTTGGCTCAAGTGACGAACAGCTACCGAGGTACTATGTTATAGAAAGTTATAGGTGGGTTAAAAAGATAAATTTTATCGAGATGCAATCAGGTTTGTTTTGTTGTGTGGTATAAAATGTAGATTTTTTAACGTATAATATGAAAGTTATAGATATGCGCGTGCTGTGGTGGATAAGGTAACATAAGAATGGAAGGAATCAGTAATCGAGAGTTTAGAGAAAAATTAGGGGTTGCCTTCATTTTTGCAAATATGTGTTAAAATAGATTAAGATGGTTTGAGCATGTGCAGAAAAAGATGATCGAAAACATCATAGTGGAGGGTAAGAGAAGTCGAAGAAGACCGGGAGAACGTGGGAAGAACAAATAAAAACTGACTTGCATAACCTATAACTCTTTGAGCACTTGACCATAAATATGGGTAGTTAGAAGCGTCTTATCTTATCCATGTATTAAACTAGTAATACTCTTGCATTTACCGGTTGGTATTCCGTGTTCTTGTTGTGGCCTTTGCAAGCTGACTGAATAACAAAACACCATTGTTGACCTTGACTACCCTCCTAGCTCCCTCTTCGATCTCTATTTTGTTGGGAAATTGCTTGCTATTAAACCTTTTTCCTAGTTTAAGAGATTGTTTCACAAATATACTATATGTCGCTCTCATTAGCTAATTTCATTCGTTCATTAGTGCTTTAGGAAACTCTAAACCCTAAATCCGCCACTGGATGTTTGTGTCAACTTATGTAAGCCTCCATAAGCTAATAACTTACTCTTCTTTCTCCTTTTTCCAATCAAATAAACTGGTTCTATTGTTAACTTTGGGGCTACTATCATCCTTATGGTTGATTGTAAGCCTCCAACGTTATAGATTCGATCAATCGATCTAGTAATATACTGGGTTTTAAAGTCTCTCATGGTGAGACTTTAAAATCTTATTATCAATTCGTTGGTAAAAAGGTATATAATGGACTATGTAAGAAAATTTGTCTCAATGACAAAACCACACCAGATCAAAAAAGCTCTTTGAAGGAGAGTGAATAAAAAACGATGTGATGGAAGGAAGACTTCAGTTGTCGATGTTCTAACAATCGTGACTTGTTTTATATAGAATTTTGTTTGATTAGAATTTTTACTATTTGATCGATTGTTAATTTATTGAAAATGTATGTATGACGTTTTAATGGTGAATTATGTGGGATTTTTTAAATAAAATTAAGCCTCCATTGCTGACTATCTCTTCCAATCAAAACAACCCCGCATTCCCTCCCAAAACCGTCCCAGTTCCCATACGAAACAAGTTTTCTTACAGAGTTCATCAATGGCGGAAACTCTGCCAGTTTGGGATACTGTAATTGAGCTCACAAAGTCATCGCGTGACCCCATGCTTTGGGCGATTCAAGTCGGTTCCACTCTTAACTCGGCTGGGTTAACTCTACCCTCTGTAGAATTGTCTCATCTATTAGTATCTCAAATTTTCTTAAATAATAAGAATAATTACCTTATTTGGAAGTTTCTCGACATGGCTTTGGATCTCAAATTTGTTCCTTCTATGCTCGTCCTGGCGTTGCTCTCCACTAGGTACATTTTTCTCTGTTTTTGGGATATTTTTAGGTTAGTTTGAGCGATCAAAAAGTGATTTAGTTTGCTTGATCTGAATTATGTTGTTAAATCGTTGTAGGGTTTTGTCAAGTAGACGTTCGAATCCTGCTGCTTATAGACTTTACATGGAACTTCTTAAAAGATACGGTTCTTCTTTTGCATCTTTACTGCATGAACGCAACCATGAGAAGTAAGTATAAACTTGTTTTGAGTCAATCGATGGATAAATTTGAAATGTATGAGATATTGTCTAGATAATTCATTTTCTTCTTATTCTTTCATGTGGATTATTGATCTTGATCGTTTTTAATTGTGCTGGCCCATAAAGGAAAATGTTAGTAAGTTAATCGGTGGCCATTAAGGATATTGTAAGTAGACATTTAAGGTATTGTAAGTATCAATACTCGGTTGGCATTAAGGATATTGTGAGTAGACATTAAGAATACGATAAGTAGGCATTAAGAATAAGAAGGGTAAGCTGAGCTGACTGATTTGGAGGAAGGTTAAGCGTGATCGTAGGTCCATCATCTTCCATAGGTGGTGCTGGAGGATTTAAGGAGCATATGAAGCAGCAGGAGTGGAGATGTTATCAACAAAAGAAGTTTTGCAGATGGTGTCCATGTTAGGACTCTACGACGAAGATAGCGACCCCCAAAGTCTGAATCTGTAGTGATGGTCTGCTACATACCAGCTTATAGCACTATCTGTATGTATGGATAGGCTGTAAACTGGATGATCTACCTAAAACCACAATAGCCGGTTTTTTCCTATGAGGGTGGGGTGGGGTGGGTGTTTCTTAAGCTATATGCCCTTCCTCAATCGTGTATCTTTTTCCTTCTCATCTGATATGTGCCTGCTTTTGTGCTATATTTTGTAACACATGGCTACTTTTTGGCTGCAGAATTTTGAACTCTATAGATGAGGCATTACATCTCTTGGATGTTTTTGGAATTGAAGCTTCTGATCCTGCTGTTCTTTTACTGCTTGTTGTTTTTTCAAATGTGTGGCAGTTGGTTGATGCAACTTTGGATGATGAAAGATTGTTGGAATTTACTCCAGATAAGAGTTCTAGATGGCTGACTGCGATACAGGATATAGAAATTGATGATAATGGCCACTTTATGGAAAATAGATCAGAGCACCGGGAGGCAATGCTTAAATCAACTACCTCGATGGCTTTCGAAATGATAGTAGAATCTTTGCAGAGTAAAGTAACATTGCAGATATTTTTCTTAGTGCGTCAAAATATGTAAGCGAATTTTTCCGATGCTTGTCTTATTCATTTCTTTTTTTATATTTATGTAGTTTTTAATTGAATATGACAAATAAAGCAGCTGTATAATAGTTGAAACTCCATGAACATTCCTTTCGATGTTTATGCCAAGAATTATAAACGTATTTCTATGTTGAAGAACACCCGACATTCTAAATTAACATTTGAGCTATATTACAAGCCAAATGAAATGCTAACCAAGCCCTGCTTATTTTGAATGGGAATTGGTCAATTTCTAGAATTAAAATAATGACCCAATATTTTTAACTCTATGATCCCATTGAAATAAAGGTAATGCAAAGTAAATATTATGTTGATTAAGGCTTAAATCTTGACCAATTAAACATATCTTGCAGAAGTACATCTTTGTTCCCATGAAGTTGCCCCACATGCCATATATGGGTGTCTCTTTACATTTGCCCCTTACCTCGTTGGCAAGTTGCCCCATCTCTCTCTCTCTCTATTTTTTCCTTTAGATGCCCTTGCCATGCCATATTGGCTTACTCCTTGAAAAAGCAACAATTTGATTGGTGGAAAACTCAAGGTTATTGAGGAGATAATAAACGTTTCTCTATATACTTCTAGTGAGAAGTTTTACATCATAATAAACATGACATTGCAAATTATGGAACTTGTCCACAATGGTTGTGCTATATACAAATGAGCTCTCTCACCTATCAGATTAGTCTTTTGGGATGATCCATTCCATATGGTTTATAAAAGCCGTCTGCAATAGAAAAAGGATTGTTAGTAAGAGGCTAAGAGCGTATGGTGGGAAATTTTTTCTACCCATATGGAGTTGGCACAAGCCAAATATTTGCCAAGTTGGAGTACTTTTTTATTTTCATTTGGTTCATTTGTGGTGGTCTTCTGGGCTTCTGGTCCTCCTTTGTATATGTCTTTCTTCTGTTGAATGAAAATTTTATTTTATCTTTTCAAGAAAAATAATTTGCTTACAGATCTTGGGTCTCTTGCAAGGATCAATATTCCTTTTTGCTTTGCTATTGCTTCTAGATTATCCCTGTCAGCTCCCTATTCCTCCATTTGAGTGAGGGCTTTTTGACTCTTGAGAATTTCAATAAAATCCATTCATGACTCACAAAATTTCCCAAGATTTAATCCCCACCATATTTGTTTTTTTTAGCATCGGAAAGTACGTATCTGATTATTATTTCATTGCTCACTAAGTATTAATTTTGAGACTTTTGCATGTATTACTGTTCGGGATACCATGTTTGACTTCTGATCGCTCCCATGCATTGCTTAGGCCCTTGATTTGGAAAGACTTCTACCAACATTTACAACTGCTTGCGTCAGAATCATCAGCCTTAAGGTGTTCCAATCGAACAACTCCAGAAGTCTTTTCACAAATGGTTTCTGATGCATGCAAACACCAGTGGCAAAGTAAAACTAGCCTACAACACCAGTTTCATGATGTAATGGATGTTGGATGCTATGTACCATCTGTTGTTCAATGTCATGGTGCAAGTCATTCTTCTCTGTGGCTCCCAATCGATTTGTTTCTAGAAGATGCCATGGAGGGAGTAGTATTGTCTCCGAATAGTGCCATAGATTCACTTACTAGTATGATTTCTGTTTGGTGTTTTATGATTTAATATGACTATGCTCATGTAAAAGGGGAAAACTCATGTACTCCATGTTGCAGGCATGGTTAAATCACTCCAGGCACTTTACAATACAACATGGTATGACGCCTTCCTTGGCCTATGGATTGCAAATTTACGCCTTGTCCAAAGGGTATGTCAATCAAGACCACCTATTAGGCTAGTAGTGTATAGTCTTATTGACAAATAATATTTCTTTTTCCTTTAAAGGAAGAAATCACATATTTGATTATGCAGAATAAAGTCTTATGACTAATTTAGATACTTTGTGAACCTTGCATTTCTCAACTTGTCTGTGTCAATGTTAACAAGTCTTATTAAATTTTCATTTTTCTGCCGGCAATGGAACTTTTCTTCTGTGTTGTCCTCGATAATTTTATTTTCAAAGCTTTTGTTGTTGCTTAGAGTACTTTTTATACTTGCTTTCTTCTTTTTCTCTTCCTCGAAAGCCTTCTGCCTCGGTAATTGTAGCCATTTTATCACCCCTTGGGACATTGGCAGCAACGTGCACATTATTTCCTTTACATGTCTTTGTGTGGTCATTTTTTCGTTGTTTCTACCACTTTTGGCCTCAAAGTGACAGTAATGATTGTCTTCACTATTCATCATTTGGTTGGCCTTCTATTTCTGTTATTTTGCAAGGTCACTTTTGTGTGTAAATGAATGTTTTAGAATAGATTATTATTTAGTACCCTTCATCATCCTTGGATTCTCCTCCTTCATGCATTCCTATTTCTTGTCATATGGACTTATAAGCTTTAATCTCTCGTATCCTTCCTTCTGGCATTCAATTTAATATTTATCTCCCTCTTCCGCTTTCTGTTTTGAAATTTCCTTGATCTCATGAAGACGATATTCCTTCATCTTATCCTCAAAGTTTGATTACTGACGTTAATTTTTTATCCTTGTCCGCGCATCCGTTGTAGCATATGCATCTCAGTTACCCCTACGTTGTACCATGATCCTTTTAAAGGATTGACATTCGGACTCATAAACAAATGGATGTCTGATATAAATTTCTCCTTAACGTTAAAGGAATTCCTTGATCACATAAAACTCTAGTTTACCTCTCTTCTTAACCAACCACATTGAAATCCTATGATTCATTTTACTTTTGACCTCAAATACTCGAAACATTCACGACATATTATACTTTTTCTGAATTGACCTAAGGTAATAATACCTCTAGCTGATGAGAAAAAGGTGTGTTATAAGATATGTAAAAAGATTTAAGTATATAGTGAATGCCCAACTTCCACTAGAAAAGTGATTGTGGGGCGTGGGTGAAGATAAAATGAACCCACCAAAGAGAAGGGTTGTAATAACCTATGTCATAATGAACTATTAATGTCTTGTTTGCAAATTCTATGTGCCAACCCCTTATCCCGCTCGGCACCAATAGAATAAACTAACAATTAGGATAATTATATTTGTTTATTTGATTCTATGATCCTACGATCCATTGAGATTATCCGTTAAGTTAATGTTCTATGTTCATGATCCTAAATAGTATATGCCTTTTACAAGTTCAATGGAATTTTAAGTAGATGAATTTTTTCTTTTTGCCTAGTAGTGCATTGTATCGCTAAGAAAATGCTTTCTGGCTCTCTATTGAGCTCTCGACTTGCTTTAAATGTTGATAACTATGTGTTTCAAAGAAGTAGAGCATGGAATCTTTTGTGACAAGTGACTGCATTGGTTTTCTTTCATCCACTTCTTAAGTTGAGCTTTTTTGTTTGATAGAAAAGGCTGCTTTCTGATACTCTGTTGCTTGAAAAGCTCTAATTTGTTATTGTTAGATAATGCTTATACTCTTGATGTAAATGGTTCTATGATGTACACGTACTTAAAATTGTAATTAGTTCTTCAGTTGATGTTGTAGCTGTCATCATTGTTTCAGGAGAGGAATGCTTGTGAAGGTCCTGTAGCTCGCCTCGACACTTGCTTGTGCATGTTATTATCTATCACACCTCTTGTGATTCTCAATCTAATTGAAGATGAAAATATGGAGTCTGAGTTTACTCAAGGGGAGAATAAACAGGCTTCTATGAGCCGTCGCCATGAGTTGGTTTCCAGTTTGCAGCAGTTAGGTGAATATGAAAGCTTGCTAACTCCTCCTCCATCTATTTCGTCAATTGCAAATCAGGCTGCTATTAAAGCTATAATGTATCTTTCTGGCCTCAGTAGCAGTACTGGATACTTTGATTCTGTTAATGTCTGTGATGTTCCAATTAAATGTGGTGAGTTATCCCTTGTCTGCTCTGTTCCTGTTGTGCTTCTGTTACTTTTTCATTGAGCTTATGTATTCAGGAAGCTTTGAGATATTTTAAAAAATATATCTTGGGAGAATTCCTAGACTTTTTCACTTGTGATGCTATTATAGTTCATTAGAGGAAAAAAAGAATCTTCTAAAAATGTTCTATTTTTTTTCTGTACCATTCTCCAGGAAGGGATAACTTTGAGTTGTTTTATGTATGTACTATTTTTGAAGCTAGACTGCATGTGAAATGACGGTATTTGGTAACAAAGCTTTTTAAGCATTTGTAATGTATATTGAATGTTTTTTTTAAATATTAGTATAATATTCAGTTGTATAAACGGATTCATATCTGCCAGTGTTTCTTTTGAATTCTAAAATGTGTTTTTCTCGTAGTAGTTGTGAGCATCGGCTTGTATACTTGCTAGTGTTTTTCTTGTATAAATCACGGTACCAAAGCTTATTGAATTCATAAACAATGAGAAAACTTCTGTATTGGAATTTTTTTCTATATTTTGTTTATTTATTGTACTACTTGGCAGCTGGAAATTTGCGCCATTTGATTGTTGAGGCTTGCATTGCAAGAAATTTGTTGGATAACTCAGCATACGCATGGCCTGGTTATGTGAATGCGTTGGTCAATCAAAAACCTCGTTTATCTGGACAAGTTACTGGCTGGTCATCTTTAATGAAAGGTTCCCCTCTTACCTCAGCATTGGTGAATGCTCTGGTTTCCAGTCCTGCTTCTAGGTACAGTGCATTAATCATTAATTAGTATTTTGCTATGCTGATTCATCTGTATATGCCTTTGCTAGGTGAGGCAAAGCTCACTACAATAGGTATGCGCCTTGGTGTGCCTCATCATTTGGCTGGATAATTAACTTAAGCTTGTTTGTCTAAATAAGAAATAAAACTCGAAACTCAAATTCACTTGAATATGAGAAACTGTTGCTTACATGAACGAACTGAGCGGAAAAGTTTGGGTATTTTACATAATCTTGTTATAATAGTTATGTGCTAAAGTTGTGTTTATCGCATTGATGATGAATGTTTTCAACCTTGTGGCTACTTTAATGTGAATGTCATGTTGTTTTAAGTATTATATATGTTTTAAATTGATCTTCAAGCTTTTAGAGAAAGTGCACCTCGCCTACAAAAGGTCACACCTTCTCCCAGTGCTTTGCGCCTAGACACTAAGGACATTTTGCACCTTGGTGCGCCTTACACTTTTTACAACTAAGCACTGAATTAGCAAAAAAATTGTGCAATTGAGAAAATTTTCTGTTTTTACTTACATTAGGCTTTTTGCTAATTGTTGGTGCTTTGATTATTTCCCTCCTCTTCGTTGATCAAGAACTCAATCCCCTTTGTTTGATTGGAAGTTTAGCAGAGGTAGAAAGAATGTATGAAATTGCAACTAATGGGTCAGATGATGAGAAGATATCAGCTGCTACAGTTCTTTGTGGATCTTCACTTCTCCGTGGTTGGAATGTACAGGTGTGTCTTTAACTTTTAGATTTTTTGTTAAATGTATCCTGTTTTGTGTATGGTGGCTGCCTCACTGGCTTACTGAATATTTCATTTTTATCAGGAGCACACAGTTCAATTTATTCTGAGGTTGCTGTCACCTTCCATGCCAGCAGAATATTCTGGAAGTGAGAGTCATTTGATTAATTATGGACCTTTCCTGAATGTGCTTCTTGTTGGAATAGCAACATTGGACATCGTACAGATCTTTTCACTCCATGGTTTGGTAAGTTGAATTTGCTGCTTCTTAATTATGTTCTTATTGGGACTGGTTTATACTAATATTTTACTGTTTCTGTTGAATTAGCATACTACGTGGAATTTCTCAGAAATGCAAATTCCAAAGTTTGCTTGTTCACGCGTTGCTTAAGATTTTGCTATTTGGCAAGCTTCTTATCTTAGACTTACTGCTCACTTTGCTTCCTTGTATCTCATACTCGTGTACTCAAGTAAAAAGTTTTGTGGTTTAACTTTTCTATTCTTTGGTGTGCTATGTGTTCATGCTTATAACTTCTAGTTGTTAAAACTGTTACAAATGATGTCTCAATGTGTAAGTGAGATGTTTTTGCATGATGAATGAGGATTGGGGAATCATAGTAGAAAGAGACCAGCAGTGTCAACCATATACAAAAGAGGGCTGAGCTTAGAAAGGTTATTGGGCTTGAGACTGTAAATTTTTTATCTACAAATACAAGAACAATCGCTTGATGGTCACAAGACTATTCTTGATTAATTTGGAACTTACCTTATCATGGGTAGCTGAACTTTAAAAAGCTGTACGTTTTTTTGAATAATTTTAAAATTACTATTATGAATATGCTCTTTTCCTTAGGAGTCCAGGATCTATAGAAATTACGGATAGTAGATTATATATTTTCCTTTAGATACTCAACAACTTCTTTTAGTTACCTAATTACATGAACAATTTCTTTTGGTTGAATTACTTCATTTTTGAATAAATGGATCAAAAAGGATTCATATTGGTATGATTTGATCCCTCACTTTTTTTCTTTTTTCTTTTTTAGTCTGATCATAGATTATCCTTTTTTCCAAATTTTTTTAAGAATATTTTTTTTCAATTAATGAAAGAGTGAAGTTCTGTTAGATAAACGTATGAAAGTGTCAAATATCTAGGTAAAGCCGTCTACACGCAATGATGCTGGTTGCTAACAACTCCCCTTATACAGAGTAATTCTAAGCTTAGGGTGAAATGCTTTCTCACTGATTTTCTAATCTACTAAATACTGCTTTATTGATGGAAATATAATACACAATGAAAATATTGATCCCATATTTGTTGGGATAAAGATTGAGCGGAAAGAAAGAGAGAAAGGTCGTAGGAAATTGTCTTTTTTTGGGTTATTACGACTTGTACTGGATTAATTTCTGGTTGAGTGGGGAGTAAGGGTTAAAGTAAGTTTTACAAGTGGTCTATATATGGCTAAATGATTTGAATTTAATGAAGTATTTGAAATCATCACTTGTACTAGCATGCTTGTGAAATTTCAATTAGTTATGAAGTGAACTTGGCGAGCTTTGATTGTACATCATACTGCAATAGTAACAGTTACTACACAGTACTTACTAGGTTCCACTCTTTCGGAGCTGATTTATTTGTTCATTTCAGGTTCCACATCTTGCTGGAGCATTGATGCCAATCTGTGAGGCTTTTGGCTCTTGTCCACCAAAGATCTTGTGGACCCGCACAACAGGAGAGGAATTAAACGCTCATGCAGTGTTCTCTAATGCATTTACTCTTCTTTTAAAGTTATGGACTTTTGACCGTACTCATATTGATCAAGCCTTGGGTGATATGCCGTCTGTGGCTTCCCAGCTAAGTCCAGAGTACCTTCTTCTAGTGAGAAACAGCCAATTAGAATCACTAGCCAATACAACGACTGATCAGAATAGAGGGCAGAGATTTTACAAATTGCTCTCTGTCCCCTTCACAGAACCCATTTTTATGGATTCTTTTCCCAGATTAAAATGTTGGTATGGACAGCATCAGGCTTGCATTGCCTCCCCACTTTCTGGTCTTATGCCAGGTTCCCCTGTTCATCAAATTGTTGAGGATCTCTTGAATATGCTCTTCAAAAAAATGAATAGAGGCACAACTTCTGGTAGCAGTTCATCTGGTGAAGAGGCAGTTCTACGGCTGCAGCTACCTGCGTGGGATATTCTAGAAGCTCTTCCCTTTGTACTGGATGCAGCTCTAACAGCATGTGCCCATGATAAATTATCTCCACGTGATTTAGCAACAGGTTAGTTTGCTATGCATAATCTTGTATTCTGTATTGTTATATCCTTTTGGATTTTTTGTATGGGCTTTGACATTGAAGTTCAATGTCAACTACAATCATCATTGATAGTTTTGTTCTACTTCTTGCACTAATGCGAAGATAATTAATGAAGTTTAATGATCTCTCTTCAATAGTGGAATTGTTTGCGTGATCTACTGCATACTCATTGGATGTTATGATCCAAAATAACAATGAACATGCTGCATTAAGCACTTCACCCTACTATGAATGCGGACATGAGTCCTTTAGTGTCCTTTGCAACATCTTTGTTCAGGAGGTGAAAACTTTGGTAGTTTTGGCATAGAAATGAGGAATGAAAAGTTATGTGAAGCAATAAACATGTTGTGTTTCTCCTTTTGTACAATCCCGCCCCTTCAACTACTCTTCTAATCTCTTTTACCATTTCATCCTTCTCACTTTCTCCCTGTTCTAATATACAACAATGATACGTAAGCTTTAATCCCAACCAGGGATAGGCATGGGTCTTTAACCGACCCGATCCTAAATTTAGAGTCTGAATCCACCTATTTTTGGACCCTAAGGGTTTGTGTCAGATCTAGGTCCATGAGCTTATGGTGCAGGTCTGAGTCCACACTGTTGAGACCCAGATCCAATCCAAATCCGACCCATAGAACCTTTTTCATTTATTTTTAAAATAAGTTTATTTGTTTGTTTGATATAGAACTTTGTGAATTTATGTGATTTGAAATTTGGTTGTTGTATTTCAGTTACTTTGAAAATCGAAAGACTTGATGACTATTTCGTTTAAAGAACTTGAACGGTGGAAAAATTCTTATATTTGATCTCTCAATCAATATAAGGTTTTAGAAAATCGTTGTTAATTAAAAGTATTTAAATAATTTTTTATGAATGGACAAAATTGTATATAATGTTTTTATATAAATATTTTGAAAAAAAACCATAAAAATAGTGTTGGACCAATCCAAACCCTATGGATTCAAAATTTCTAGACTCTGGATCTGGGTCCAATAAAAAATAGTGTTTGGATCTGGTTCTAGCTGAACCCATAATGCCAAAATACGGTAACGGTCGCGGTTGCGTAAACGAATACGAAATTCGATAACTGGGTGGTGTGCTTATCATATCTCCAAATTTTGGCCTAAACCATTAAATATCGCTTAAAGCGGTCTAAAACGTCGGTTTTTTTACATATTTACGATACGAATAATATTTGTTTGATAAATAAAAAACCTTTACGCTTCGACCGATACTATATACGACCTTGTTTTGCAGTTTGGCTGGACCCAACCCAAATTCCACCCATGCCCATCCCTACTCCCGACATATTGGTTCAGGTACATGAACTAAGTTAAATCAGCATGGGAGATCTTTAGTTACAAAGATTACACTTGATTCGGCCGCTCGGCCCTATCATGTATTCCCTCAGCCCCTATAAAGCCACATTTTTCATTTTAGACGTTCGTCCTTTTTACTTTGCCACAATTTCCTTTTTTAATGTCTTTACCACTTTCTTTGATCTCATCCACACATCTCCTTTTTCTTTTAATACTATCTGCACAATTTAAATGACCCCACTCATCCTTAATCGTTGTGCCAAATGCACGTAATGCAATTTTAATGGGATTAAGGGAGTACAATTCTACTAACTAATAAATTCAATTTAAAAGATCATCTACATATATTCATTTCTATGCATTTGGCCCTATCAAACGTTGCTGTTAATTGTTTGGTGTTTGTTGCAATTTCTTGGTTAGATAATGCATGCGGTAGCATGTATGTTGATCATAAAATTCGGCATAGATTTTCTCCCAGAATCTCTGACAAGCATATTAAAATATTTATGGCAGCTTGCTTGGAATATTTGTTATTTTATATCTTCTGTTACTGAGGAAACTAATTTGATATTTAGGGCTTAAGGATCTTGCTGATTTTTTCCCAGCTTCGCTGGCAAGCATATTAAGCTATTTTACGGCTGAAGTAACAAGAGGTGTTTGGAAGCCAGCTTCTATGAATGGAACTGATTGGCCAAGTCCTGCGGCTAATTTATCCTTGGTTGAACAACAAATAAATGAACTTCTGGCTGCCACTGGCATCGATGTCCCCAGTTTGGCTACAGGTATTCTTTTTGAATCTTTTTTTGCTTTGTATGATTTGTTTATATCCCTATACATTGTTGGTGATACTCTCTTATGGTTCTCTTTTTCCACTTAGATACCCTCCACAATCTACTATGTAAAAAGAGAAGTAAAAATATCCTGCTTATTACCTTGGGGTCTCTTGATGTTCTCTTCAATTAAAGATGTTTTTTAATCTTCTCTTAACTCCAA
This sequence comes from Amaranthus cruentus, assembly GCA_019425755.1. NCBI lineage: Eukaryota > Viridiplantae > Streptophyta > Magnoliopsida > Caryophyllales > Amaranthaceae > Amaranthus > Amaranthus cruentus. The sequence goes on along the minus strand of CM033465.1, from coordinate 12,852,920 downwards.
CTTGATGGCTCTAATAACCTTTAATTTGATACCTTGAAGTAGTGGTTTCAACTTTCAACTAGTGTTATTAGAATCGTGATCAGGATTGTAACATCAAACAATTCTAAGTTCAATGTCATTCCAATCAAGTTAAGTTGGTGCCAAAAATGATTCAAAGTAGGATCAACCATAAAATCCTTAGTATCGAGAACAATGGGTGAATCCTCACTACACATTTCTTTCCATCCCTATTCTAATGTTAAAAGGTCACAAAGCTCCTATTACATAATTCTCATCTATGACTCTCAGACTCCAGTATAGGGGTACTGCAGTGACACTTGGGGTAAGGGATCTAAGATTTCGGACTCACAAGTCGCAAATCTAACTCTGGGGGCTCGGGGGCTTGTTTGAAAGGGTTGAAAATCCAGATTTAGATTTATTAGAAAGGATAAACATTACATTTTTGTCCAAAATGAAGAGGTTAAGAATAGATGGAAGGACTAAGGAGACTTTGACGAGTTATTGAATGGATGTTTAGGAGGGGGATTTAAGAGACATGTTAATGAAACCATTGAAAGAGAAGTACAAACCAATGTTTGGAGATGTGGAGTAGCGGCTGAAAGAACATCAGTAGAATTGGTCCTTTAATATGCAAGTGTTTTACAAATAATTTTCCCTCATCATACTCCTTTTTTAGTGTTACTTATTGGTTTCACAAGGAATTACTATCCTTTTATTTTTCTCCACTCTTGACTGTTATGAATTGTGTATCCTGTTTGCGGGTGCTACTAGGTTTGCTTGTTTTGTTTTTGACATTTACTGTATCCTGTACATTTTGGTGAAATTGAAAAATTGACTTTATTTGCCAAAAAAAGATGAGAGATAAAAATAGAAGATCAGGAAGCTATAATACCAGGATACAAGTTGCCCTGCTGTATCCGTGTTGACATGACGCATGAAATTTAGATCTGACACGGGCGTGGGCAGTGGGCACTTGGACACGACGACACTTTCTTGAAATACACCACTATAAATGAGCAGTACCAGCGATTTTTATAGCCCAAATTCTTATTGTTGATGCTAACAGAAACAGGCTAACTGATGCTAAATTCCTCGTTCTTGCCTCCCTTTCTCTATTAGAGATCAATACTACTGGCTTATATAAAGGCTTGCAAATATGCGATTTCATTTTATGCAAACTTTTATCAACTGTAGATACCCATGCGAAGTCTTTCTTCTCTTGTTATTTAATTAAAACAAAAATTATACTTCATTGTGCATCTTGACCTTTTCAATTGGGAACTAAAGTGTTTGGCTCTTTGTTTTCTGTAGAAATTTTAGTTGCCTATCAAAGTGCTCAAGTTATTTATGGATTCTTGAGTTCTTGACTTTTACTTTTAATTTGTTTTTGCAGTGGGTAGCTCTATTCCTACGCTTCCACTACCATTAGCTGCGCTACTGAGTCTAACCATAACCTACAAAATTGACAAGGCCAATGAACGTTATTTGAACTTGGTTGGTAAGGGAGTGGTTGTACTGGCAGCTCGCTGTCCTTGGCCCTGCATGCCTATCGTATCAGCTCTCTGGGCCCAAAAGGCCAAGCGCTGGAGTGACTTCCTTGTCTTTTCGGCATCACGCTCTGTCTTCAACCTCAACAATGATGCTGTTTTGCAGCTTCTAAGGAGCTGCTTTTCCTCTGTCCTGGGGTTTAATGCTTCCCCTAGATGTAGGAATGAAGGTGTGGGTGCTCTTCTTGGCCATGGTGTGGTTTCCCGTTGTTCCAATGGAATGCCCCCAGTTGCCCCTGGTATGTTCTATCTCCGTGTATCTCCGTTCATAAGGAACATCACTTTAGTGGCAGAAGAAGTTCTCTCAATTCTGATGACGTCAGTGAAAGGTATTGCCATTGGTGGCTTATCTAACGAGACTCTCCAGAAATTGAAAAAAGTCAAGTCTGGAATGCGATACAGTCAGGTATCTCTCACTTCTGCAATGAGACGTGTCAAACTTGCTGCTTCCGTCGGGGCTTCATTTCTCTCGATATCTGGTGGGTCATATCTGCTGCAAACATTGCTTAAAGAGATCTTGCCCTCATGGTTAATCTCAAATCAGAGATCAGATGACATAGGAGAACCAGGCGGCGTTATTGCCATATTAAGGGGCTATGCATTAGCTTACTTAGTCGTGCTTTACGGACTATTTGCTTGGGGAATCGATACAGCATCATCCGGTTCAAAACACCGATCCAAGGTCCTAGCTTCTCATCTTGAATTTATGGTTACTGCTCTTGAAGGAAATATCTCCCTTGGATGCGATTTGGCTACTTGGCAGACTTATGTTTCAGGTTTTTTGGGTTTGTTGGTTCGGTGTATCCCTTCATGGTTGCAGGAAATTGACGTGAACATATTAAAGAGCCTGAGTAAGGGTTTGCGGCAGTGTAATGAAGAGGAATTGGCGATAGTGTTGATGGGTGTTAGTGGCACACATGCAATGGGTGCGGCTGCTGAGCTGATAATTCAGAGCGCTCAATAGGTCCGTATAGCTCTGTCCATACATATTTCTCATCTAGTAACAGTCTTGCAGTTTAACAACCTGATATAGATTCTTCTAGAAAAACCCTCTCTAACAGATTGCTAACTCGTTCCCATATCAGCAATGACCGAATTGTTCACAAAACTATTCAATTTTACCCTTAACATATGTCGTCCTTCAGTCCGTTTATTTGTTTCACCTGGATCGTGTAAAGTTGTAGGAAATGTAAGAAACCTAGGCCAATTACTAGACTACTAAATTTGGCAGGTTTATCAGAAGGATCATATGCACAAACTTTTTTACTATTGTGTATATTTTGGTTATTTTTTTGCGTTAGATTTATAAAAAGAGAAAGTCTTGGATTTTAAACACTCTATTTAAGACGCTTTTTATCGTGGTATACGTTATTGGTTAGTCTTCACTTGAAGCTCTTCGACAATAGGAAAATTCATACCCTAAGATTAACAAGAGGACAAAGCAAAAGTGAAGTTGTCATGGGCACAATTGTAATAACCTAAGAAATATATTACTCACACAAATGCAATGTTATATTATACTATATCAAGAAACCTAATCTACTTTGCAAGAGATGCTAAAATCACCTTCTTGCAACCACCTTCTTGTGGGTGAGTATGTAACCAACAAGAAGTGCATGAATACCCTAATCGGTTACTACTTCTATTTATTTAAGTACATACTAGTTACAATCTACCTTTATTCTATGATGTTGCTAACAATGGAGAGAAGAAATATTCATCTAATGTTTCTCATTGCTACATTTCTATCAATGATATCCAAATCAAAAGGTCAATTTAGACCATCACCTACAACGCGACTCCCAACATTCCCTGCCTTACGTCCACTATGCTTGTCACAATTTGCACTAGTTAACCATGCGTGTTCTGTGCTTCCTTATTCGCCAATGTCGTCATCTCCTCCTAGGCCGCCATCTTCGCCTCCACCTTCACCTCCCGCTCCAAGTGTAGGTGCACAATCCCCATGCCCCTCGACAAATACGACTCGTAGGCACAGGCATCACCACCGACACAGAAGTAACAGCAACACTAACAACAATGAGTCACATCTTAGTGTTGCGGAAGATGAATGTTGTCGTTGGTTGAAAGAAGTAGATACTCAATGTGTTTGCGATTTGCTTGTTCGTTTGCCTGTTTTCATGGCTAAGCCTGCTCATGATTATACGGTGGTTGTCACTGATGATTGTAGTGTTACGTATCATTGCCCAGGACGGGTCATAACGTGAAAAACTTTTTAAGATCATAGGGTTTGCAACTCTCTAACCTTTAAATAAGAGTAGCTAGAGACATCGCACAGAGCCTCAAAATCATTGGAGCGTTAAATTCGTTGAAGCCTCAAATTTGCTGGAGATTCAACCTCTACTTTTATACTATAATCTAAATACATAGTAATACCTTTTATTACTTTCTTATTTCGTTAATTATATTGACTAGGTATTTTTTAATAACAATTACAGTTTCTCAAAATAATAAATTCGATATTTCACAATTGTAGGCCAATAGTGATTTTATAAGACTAGGAGCAAATTTTAATATTTTGCTCAGTTCTCCATGAGACACACATTTTTAAATAATACCTTCAATTGTTTGCAAATGAGTATGACACTTTATTTTTCGTAAACTTTTGAAATATTAGTTGTTAGCTTAATTGCATATACTAATGACTTCGACTTCTGTATTAGAGTTATGTTATAATAAAGTTTACAAAAAACTATTAAATGTATATGTTTTACATATTGATAAGCCCATATTTTTTTTTGGTATAAACGGTGAATATATTAGAATGTAACAACTAAATAAAAACAAAAGTGATACATGTATATATTAGAGTAATCCGTAAATCTATAACTATTACTAAAACAAAACACTTGCTGATGTCATTACTTATCAAAATTGTTTACGTGTCGTTCTCTCAATAAAAAAATTTCCTCCAAAACTTAAAGATGATGCTATTGTTATAATGAATACTATTAATATATTTGACTTTGCTAATTTTTTTAAGTATAACTAGCTAATTCAAATTGATTGATTTTTTTACTTTTTATGTCACATCATTTAATGTATTAGAAAATCATAGAAGTATATTTTATTTTACTTTTTTCAAGTTTTTATTTAGGATATTTTGAGATGGTAAAAACATGAAGCCGTAAATTTTTTATTGTTTTGTTTATACAAATATGTCAAAAATTTTAATAAAGCAGTGCATCGTACGAGCATTATCTAATATCATTCTAATACTTCTAAAGCTATTAAAATATATTAACATAACTTTTTCAAAAAAAATGAAAATTTAATAAAACGAAATGTCTACATAAAAAGGTGTAGCATATTCACGATACGAGAGGAATAAGTCGGTGCTCAAAACAGATCTGATGATCCGATATTTATCGAAACTTATAATCGAACCCTATATGACCCAACATCAAAAATGGATCATCAATTATATAAAAACAAATATAAACTCAAAACCAAATTAAAAACCGATCCAAAACATCTAATCGAAATTAACGGTATAACCCGTATATAAACACTTAAGTTCCTTGGACGTAACACATAAAGGCCGGGCAAGATTGGATGGTGAGAACTTAGAAGTGGAAAAAATGGACTCTCCAGCTGCGTTAAACAATCCACTCTCGACATTTATCCACCAAATCGGTACCGAACTCACCACTAGACTCAACGACGGCCGTCGACTTGCCGGAAACCTAATTTCCACCCTCTCTACGGCGGCACCTCGTCGGAGAATTAACCTTCCTCTTCCCCTCTCTTTGCCATTTGCTTCCATTGGACAAGCTAAGCAAATTAATGGCGTCGCTTTGAGCACCGATAATGTCGCTAAAACCCTAGCTGGAACTTCTGTATACACAGTCAGCAATACTAATAATGAATTCGTGCTGATTTCTGATCCTATTAATGGCACTAAGTCTATTGGTTTGTTGTGTTTCCGTAAAGAGGATGCTGAGGCCTTTCTTGCTCAGGTTTTGTTCACCTGTTCACCTTTTGTTTGTTTTCAGATTGTTGTGTTGTGAAATCGAATTTTGATAAATGAATTTTGGGATTTCAGGCTCAGTCGAGGAGGAAGGAGTTGCGGAGTCAGGCTAAAGTTGTTCCAATCAGTCTAGACCAAGTCAGTAATGCTAATTATTTGATAATTCTATTGCATTTTGTTGATTTCTTTGTGAATTTTGTAGAAGTTTCTCGTTGCTTCCATTGCAAATTACTTAGTTGCTTGAACTAATAAAATTGTTCAATATTTTTTCGAATTGGCAAAAAATTGTTCCATGGATTGATCACTACTCATTAGGTGGTTTACTCATAGTTTTGATTGAGACTTGAGAGTTTTGATAGATTTTTTACACGGTTGGAGGTAGGTGTTGGTGAGATTGTATGGTTTATTCAGTCGGTTGAAATACTAAAAAAATAGAATTTCCTCTTATGCTACAAAATACTTTTGAATTGGTGAATAATTGTTCAATGGATTGGTCATTAGATGGTTTACTTATGGTTTTGATGGAGTTTGGAATTTGGATATAATTTTTACATGATCATGGTTGGAGATAGCTTTAGATTAGATGATAGAGGTCATTTGATTATAATTCTAGGTAAGTTGTGTTGGTTCTTGGGAACCTTACAATGCAGCAAAACATTGTAACAACTAGGGCACACAATGTAATGACAAAATCTTGAAGATCCTTGAGACCATCAATGATGATCACAAAGCAGAACATGAGAAGATTAATCATTTGAATTTTGATACAACATAAAACTCTCGCAAGTACGCTTTTTGTATATGTTAATTCTCCTAAAGTGCCCGGTGAAGGCTTTGAAGTACGTACAAATGTAATACAAAACATTTTTGTCAAGAGAAACTTTAAGATAAACTTTGTGTTTTCATGAACAAAAATGATAATTAAAGTGTTTGCTAGAAAGTTAAGAGTATTATTGTTTGTTTGAGAATGCTAAAAATGTGTTTTTCTGCTCTTAATGTTCTTGATAATATTTTTATGGAAAATTTCCTTATATTCATGCAAGGTAGAGTAAATTCCTTAAATAGGAGTACAAAGGATATAACTTTACATAGGTAGTTTTTCCACGATTAATAACATCCTCGTTTTTGTGCTCTAATTTTACAAGTTAGGTCATTACTAATCTGGTATCTAGTCTCAACTCGTTAGGAGATGTTTTGTCTCGATTTCCATTTAACAAATTAATCCAACATATGTCCAACAAAACCACCAACGACCCTTTGGTGGTCACCAGTGACCCTTCATTAATCATTATGATCCGTTTTAATCATTTGATTGATAATATTTAAATTGCTCTTGATTTTTTGATTTCTAATTTGACAAAGATGGATGGATAGGACTATAAGATAATTGGTGTGTTTTCCGGAATGGAAAAGGAGTATTTGACATTCTGACCAAGACATTTTGTGAAAATTTAATTGTTGTTTGTATAGCATGAGTAGCTGGAACTTGGAAGGCCAAAATTATCCTAGTCTTACAAACTCTTAGCTATACAAAAGGATGTATAAAATTGAGCTACTTTTTAAAACATGGGTAAACAAAAGTATAGAAAAATTTCTTGCAGTCTTTAATAGTTTTTTTTGTGTGTGTGTTACTATTTATATAATTATTCTCTCCTTTTTTTTCTTCTCTATTCCTCCTGATCGTCTTATGATTTCATTCAACATTGATGATGTTGCAGGTGTACATGTTAAAGGTTGAAGGAATTGCTTTTCGCTTCTTGCCTGATCCGGTTCAAATTAAGAATGCTTTAGATGTAAGCTTTCTGTTTTATCAATTATCTATAGCAATTGCTTTTTGTTGTATTGGACCCTTTCGTGGTATCTTACAAATTTTTCAACACAATCTAAACAAATTTTTATCAATTATTATAGTGATCATATCTATCACATATGATAGCCTTACATCGCTATTTAGATATCGAGCAAAAATAAAAAAAATGGGTACACTGAAGATGTGGCATTAAAATTTAGAAATTCATGTGGGTCCGTTATGAAAAGGATATGTGTAAACACAATCTAAACAAGTAAAAATGGAAAGTGTGTAACTAAATTCGGACCAAGGGAATCCGATGTATCTATGTCATGCCCTGGTACACATATTTTGCGTTAATTAGCTTAATAATCCATGATTTGTTTTGGTCCCAAATCACCCCGTGCATAAAACAATATTCACATTTAATAATACTCCTACATGCAAGAAACTTAGATGTCAAATGTCAAATCCTTATTTGCCTCTGTTAAGTTTTCTATCAATGTTATGCTTGAGGAGGGACTTAGAACACTGATTAAATTGAAAGAGTACCCTAAAAGAAAGATGGGTTGCTAACCTATCTTAATTCTTGTGGTCATTTATTAAAGTCCCCTTGTTTGAATCATTTCTGCTGCAGTTGAAAGCATCAGAGACAAAACGTGGGTTTGATGGCGTTCCTGTGTTTCAGGTTTGCAACCTTCGTTATTTTAACGTTCGATATAAGTCTAATTTTCATGTTTTAAGATGTTTTTATTGTGAAGATGCTGATTTTCCTTTCATCGTTTCCCTTGTCTTGGAAATTTCTTTTTGGTTAGACTCTTTAAATTGACTTGCTGATAAACTGTATTCTAACAAGACACTGAGCATGTAAAAGCAGCATGTTTGGAAATTTAAATTGCAAAGAGATTATAAATAAAATTGAAAATGGGGTTCTAATTTCTGATAGTCAATTTTGGGGTTCTTAGAATTTGAAGTTGTTACCTTCATGATCCAAATGTATGAATTGCAAGTTTTTAACTAACCCACTTGCAATCATGAATAATTTGAAATATTATCCTCCCGTTAGTTTTTGAACTCCCCTTATGGTAGCACTGATCCACCTTTACAACATTTATTTCATGTAACAAGTGTGCATGTGACTTTTTTCCTTTTTCAATTATCGCTTTGATAAGATTTGTTTACCCCTGCAGTCAGAAGTTTTAGTGGTGAAGAGGAAAAATAAGCGTTATTGTCCAATATATTTCCGGAAGGTCAGTTATTAATCTGTCTTTTTGACTCCACATCAATGACCTTTGATGAAGGCTTATGTTGTGCTTCTTTGCTGCAGGAAGATATAGAGAAAGAACTGTCTTTGAAGGCATCACGAGGCCGTGGTTCTCATAACATAGTGGTATGTTGTTTTTGTATATCTGCAATCTGCATATTCTGAAAATTTTCGAAACAATAATTTTGTAATGGTTTTTGCTTGTCACGTCAAAGAAATCCTGTGCTTGATGCCTCCTCTACATAAAATACAATTTTTTTAATAGGAAGTATTGGTATTAATAATCTAACCGCTCATTCACTTATATCAAATCATATTATTGATTGACTCAATATAATCCAAACTGCTGAAGGAACCTCCAAAACAAATCAGACTTGCTCATAAGGCTATCTTTTCTAGAAAAAAAATTTAGTTTCCTTCTTCATCTGTCTTGGGATGCTTGTCGTGACATCTTTCCCTTAATAGTTTTTTGTTCTTATTCAAACGGGGTGCTTAGCGAGGTGCTTCTAAAAAAACGGCATCGACAAGGTCCGCAACCATTTCCCTTGTGTTTTGGGATGCTTGCCATTGAAAAATGGCATATATATACTCATGTCAACTACTTTCTCGTGATTTTTACCCTATTGAATGTAGTGGCATATAAAGAAAATCTAGAACTGTGGTTACAGATATAGATAATGGGATGTAAAATACAGTAGCGTTTAACTAAATGTATCAAAACTGCAGTCTCTATAGGCTAAATCATAAGAGTTAATTATGTCTTGATTCATTATTCAAGTTTATTGCTTGAGTCACTGAAATTCAAAGGTCCAGTACGAATCATATCTAGAATAGATACTCAACGTAACCTTTTTTTCACTAGATGATTTAGAGGTGAACAGATTTTTTCTATGTTTAGTACTTACAACTCCATCTACTTTTGTAATAAAATATCGGTATGAATGTTTTTATCTTTTTTATCATTTCTTTGGCCAACACTTGAAAGCTAATACTAACATTTAATATTTTTTAATTAACTCTAAAAGCAAAGAAGGAAATGAAAACACCAAGGAGAAAAAGGAGGGCAATTGTAGTTTTCAACCAGGAAAGTTTGTGTGCGTTGAATGCTTGTCCTCCGGCTCAAAACCTACTAGCATATCAACTACTTTATGCTATGACATTCAGTTTCAAGTTTATGACTGTTAAGTAGTAAAACTTTCTATGCTTTGTTGTGGTTACAGGTCGGGAGTTTAGAAGATGTTTTGAAGAAAATGGAGGTAAAATTGGTGCTTTTCTGGTCTCTTAAATTTGGAAATGTCTGTGTTTCTCCCTTTACTTCCCGACTGAGTTGCGACGTATCTGCGTAGCTACAATGTTTTTTGGATGTTAATTTTCCTTCAGTTTAGTGCTTGATATATTGTATACAGACAGCAGAATACATGAGTCTGAGTTCATTTTGTGAATATGGATGCAGATAAGTGAAAGGAATTCTGGCTGGGATGATTTCATATTTATTCCACCAGGCAAAAGCCATACTCAACATATTCAAGAGGTGACCAAGGCGTGACCGCATGATGTATCGTGTACATTTTTTCTGCTTGTAGTCTTGGTTGAGAAGCAGAGGATGCGGGCTTTACTCGTTTTCTATTCAACCCCTTATTTTTCTTTTCTATGGAATGTCCGTTTTTGATGATTAGAGTTCTATCGAGGACTCGAGGTTTTGCTAGTTTTGATTAGAGACAATTATGAATAATCTATAATTTTGTCCATAATTAACAATCACATTTAGGATTATTGTGTATGATGTCTTGGAGAATTTACATTTTTAATAGTGATACCAATCAAAAACCTCATTGTTACCAGTATTACGAACAAGGATAAGGTTGTGCAAATCTGACTTCTATAAATCCTGCCTAAATAAGTCATTTGATGATATTGCAGTGATAATATTATAATATTATGTTCAAACAGTGGTATGAGTTATGGACAAAATAGATTTATCAAGGTTGGCTTAATCTCCAAAAATTAAGGTTGGCTTCATGAAACATGAAAGATCATAACGGATTTATCAAGACCGTGGAACAAATCAGAATTATACCATATTTATAGCACGCAAGCTCGACAAAACAGAAAGTAAATAGCATGAAAGTCGATCTAAAACGTTCGACCAGTACAATTGCTCATACATCATTTCCGTCTTATAAACCAAGCCCTTGCTGTCATCATCAGCGTTCATTTGACACATTAAACAATCTAGTAAAATGGGATAAAGACGGTACATCATACAGAACTTGGCAAGCAAAAATTATCGAGTAGGCAAGCATTCTTCGAAGATCAAAGACATTACTTTCATCAAAGCATGAAGTGAGTTCTTCAATGATCGCACAAGGAGTTTACGATTCTCCATATATACAAAAACCTTTTTTCCTCGACAATATAAATACGCCATGACCCATTAAAATATCTACCTTTTGCACAAGAATGCCTCAAATGAAGTTACGGGTACGGTGTATAGGCCATTGTTCTTCAAAATTTCCTGAGCTGCAGCTGGATTCTCTTCGAATAGGCTTCCGAAAATTTCTTCCAGAGACTCATCAAACTTCTGTGCATCTGGATGGTAGTGACCATAACCCTGAAAATTCCTCACATTATTAAAAAATGAATGGTAGATTCAAGTCCTAAGAAACGCTATAAAAGCACAAAGGAAAACGCGGGAATCTTAAAGTACCTCAATAAACCGCAAAGGACTAGAGCCTGATTCACCTCCCAGTCGATTTCTGCTCAATTCCTGGAAGCCCAAGTTCAGATTTCATGCCGCAATAAAGTCAATAACATTTTACGATTAGTTTCTTGGACGAAATCAAGCAACAACTTCCGGTGCACCACAAAGATTGGTGTTGCCGTGCGTTGGTGTACATCTATATAGATCTCTCCATACTTAATAGTCACACACTCGCACATCTAGTTTAGTTTTAAAATTTCTTGGGGAAAGGTTCACTCTTAAAATAACGCTTCCTCCATCTTTTTTATTGCAAAATTTCTTCCGGGTATGAGTTATTCGAGAAAAATGCTGCAACTAAAAAGCGACATGAAGTATCGGTTTACAATTGGATTGATAAATTGTAGCCTTAAACTAAATCGGGGAGGGGAATTTGGGACACTTATATTACTTGTAGACAAACAGAAGTATAGAAGAGTGTCTATATCTGTCAATTACTCGTTAACACATATGGGCTAAGACACCATTTTATGTACATACAGATTATATTGGTATAGCTCTATGTATCAATAGCTTATTTGAGCAATTTGCAGTTCAAGAACTCACAAAACACGATCTACTTTTGTTCACCAACGACGACCAGGAAAACGAAAAAATTTACTCTTCCTACCTATGATCTAAAAGTCCATAGATTGCTTTACGACAGCATAAACAAAAATAGAATAATTGATTCAATATGTCATATTAGAAAAACATGGTTATAAACAAGGCAAATGCATCAGGCAGCTCAAGTGATGATGTTAATGCATACAGAGAAAGAACAGTTACCTTGAGTTGAAGTTGCAGATACTTTATATAACTGGTGAAATCATGCACAATGGATTCTTGGTTACCCCTACTACCCTGCAGTGTCACAACCGAAACAAAAGTAATTTGACCATAGATCTACAAAATTGGTGACAACTTTAGTATTGATAATGAAAAATGCCGCAATAATGATTGTTGATGGAATACAGAGGTGTTCATTCGGGTTATCGGATTGATTTCGGGTAAGATTTTTCGGGTCGGTTTAAAATCGGAATTTGTGTTCATATTGGTTTTTGCATAATTGTAAATCCATTTTTAGGTCTGTTGAAATTGGGTTCATTTATAAAGTCGGGTGAAATCGGGACATCGGGATTCCTTTGAACACCTCTTAAATATAACATCAATATAGGGCAAAGATGTATAAAGTCTTCTAACAGAGACACGCTGCTTCAAGAAAAACCGTCAAAGAAAACAATTAACGAAACCATTTTATTTTTAGACGAAAGAGCTTGAATGAGTCACTTTTTATTCAAGTTCCCATACAAGAGTAAGTAGATCCTAAGATGATACTAGAGGAACAATCCATGTACTTGCTCAACACTAGCCCTTACTATTGTCCAGTGAAGTATCAATTTGTACCATTTTCGTAAGAGTGGAAGATTAACTTATACCTATGTTATTTGGACTCGGGTACTGATGTTGGATACCGGTACGTGTCAAAGTGTCGGATACGTCTAAATATTTAATTTACGCCTAAAATGAAGCGTCTAAGTGCCATACCAATATCCGAGGATCAAGGTACAAACATGGGTACGTGAAGCCAAATGAAGAGTCCGAGTAACTTAGAGTAGCACATCTGTCCCATAGAGTGACATACGAAACTATTCGAAAAGATTCCCAAAAGTCAACCCCTTCCCTTTGTTTATACCCCTACTAACTAGAAGCATATAAGATCTCATAATCGGAAAAATGCCTAGCCAATTGTAACAAGACACACAAATAAACAAGCAAATAAGATACTCATCACCTTTAATGTTCCAGGAAGAAGATCTTTTAGTGCTTTCACCTTTTGAGCAATAATGGTTCTGCGACACTGCACAACAGGAAAATTTAGGAAGCCAAAAAGTAAATGGATTTAATATGATCATGAAACACTACATATTATGTAAGATATGAAAAAGCCAATGGTAAAATAACTACACATAACCATTTCAAAATCAGAAAACTGAAGAATGATTATGACTTATGAGTATAAATTATCCAGCATTGATATTACTGATGTTGTATAGACATCCCTACCTACGGTAAAGACTAACAAGCTACTCTTATGAGAGATCGACTCTCAGTGAGACAAATTCAAACAACAAGCCCTTGTTCTTATAGTATATATTAACTCATATATAAGGCGCGTCTCTTGGTGAGACCTGAATCCGTGTCATACACCAATTTGTTCAGATATAGACGGAAACTTCAAGGCAAACAAAACACTTCTTTTTGAAGTACTACATACTCCCTCCGTCCCTTTGAGATTGCTATTAATAGATCGGTAGCAATCTCAAAAGGACATAAGAGTAAGTGCTTAAACATTATTTCTACACTAAGTTAATGCAAGTGTTGATGTATAGAGCCGAAAACACTTGAGAAAAAGATTAACTCGGAACATTTCAGAATGTAATTCTCAAAAACATATCGGAAGTGATTGTACGCCTAACTAGTAAAGCAGTCTAACTTACAGAATCAGCTTCTGATCGTTTTTTGGTTTTTTTGCACATACTCCTCGAGGGTTTTGGGGCTGAATACGATGTGTGTTCCTCTCCTTTAAAACTGGATTGAAATTCATTGGCATCGTTCAAGTTTACTGTGTGTACACTCTGTCGCAACTGAGAATATAACAAGCAGAAGAGACTGAACATTTATAATTTTTATCGATTATTTTGAGGGAATCGGAAAAAAAATTGAGTTAGACAATTCACAATATGATATGCTAAATAACATTATAAGAAAGTTGTCACCTCAGCTTCTTTCCAGTCCATATTCATACAAGTCTCACTTGAAACGGGTTCTTCCTTTGGAATCCAGTGATTCAACGGCTGCGAAGATAATCAATGCTTTAATTCTAACCACTGTCCCTGTGTCACATGATTCACCAATCTCCTTGCGAATCGGGAATCAAAAAAAGCGATTTATGGTCGGTTTTGGGCTATTATAGGGTCATTTTGAGTGAATCGCCAATTCAAAAATCGAATTAACTGGTGAATCATGTTACATTGATTCTAACTTCCAAGTTCCATTAAAGCTACGGAATCAAATGTCAATTAAAATTAGCACACAAAATTAAAATAGAATAAGAGGAGAAATTTCACCAAAAAATTATTAAGCATGTTGTTTCCAATACTTTCTTGTGGCCAACCGAATGGAATTTGTGAGCTTTCAACTGGATTGTCGCAGGTTTCCAGCTCGAAATTATTGATCAGTGGATCAGGCATCTGCAGATTATGGTCAGCCAATGCAACAGAATGTGGGTTAGCGGTAACATTGTACATCGTGTTCATTTGGACCCCGGAGAATCTACTGGCAGACAGTGTTGTATCTCCATCCCAATCTTGACTGCACATCGTAATATGGCTGGTCGGATCAGCTGGAATCAATGAAAGACTTGTATTGTAACAATCAGCAGCACTGAAGGATTTTACCTCGCCGTTGATCATTGTTTGTCCAATCACTACCACGAAAGAAAACAAACAAACAATGTTATAAAGGATGATCAAACAAGACGGAAATTAGAATGAAAAAGGATTTGATACAAAGTTCTCCAGCATTTCCAGTTACACAAAACGAAATTCAGATACGATTCCAGAAACAAGACAAGAAACGAGAAACATTAATTTAGTGTTTTTATTTAGGGTCATGATGTTGTCTTAATATATTGATCATTACATAAAAATATAACCAAACCACTAATCATAACAAAAATACTAATGTGAATCAAAAGCAATATTAAGGCCCTTTATTTAGGAGTTGTGTGCGATCAGAGACTTTGCACAACTCCGATCATGTAAGAAACCCCACATCTTAAAGCAATCACTGTTAGAGTATATAACATATCACGGGGGCCTCAACCATCAGCTTAAGCTTTTGGTAGAGTGGGTTCTATGACATGGTATTAGAAGCCAACGTGACAAGAGGTCACGGGTTTGAATTTCAACTACCTTTTATCAAGCAGATGGTTGAAGCCCCATGATATGTTATATACTCCAACAATCACAATGTTGGTCAAAAAAACCCACCAAATTTCACCTTTTGTGATTTTTGTTTTTTAACATATGCTTTAAAAAATCATCACTATCTCATGATTTTTTAGCCACCATTGGAATGGATGATTTTTGTGTTCTCTCCACAAAAACTTGTTTTCATGTTAATTAAAACACCATTGGGGATGGTCTAAGGTCTTAACCATATACTACACATATTTAAATAACAAGCAAAAGACAAGTACTTTTTTTTAAAAGATCATTTCCCAAGATTACCATTGCCTTCAAACATCCATTAAAATGAATTTCACCAACAAAACTCCATGTGCTACCAGAAATTGTGTCAAGAGACCAACTCAATCAAAAGCTTAAGCTGATGGTTGAGGGCCAGGACATGTTATATATTCTAACACGCCCCCTCACCTGGGCTAGAAATATTGATGAAGCACACACTCCTCGTACTGGCGGTAAATATTCCATTTTAAATGCGGGGTGATTGAGATTTAAACCATCACAATGGCTTCTAATACTATGTCAAGAACCAACTCAACCAAATTATTCTAACAAGTTGTTTGAAGAAATTATATATTAACAACAAATGGGCAATAAACATCAATTATAGGAAGAAGAAGGAAAAAAAAGAAAAAAAAAAAAAACAGGGATATTCATATGCAAGTAATAGCTACACAAACATGAAAATACACTGAAATCTGAATAACTTACTAAAACCATATAGCTTACTTAAACTTTAGTCATTTCAACATAACAATTTATTCATAGAATTAAAAAAAGGGTTATGATATATGAAACCTGAAGAATTCTATATCAATGTAAAGCCAAAAAATTCATAAAATACAAAAAAAAAAAAAAAGAAAAAAAGTTAGCATTAAGAGAAAAGGTGAAGAGGGTTACTCACAGAAGAGAAGAAAAAAGGTAAAGTTGGCAACTTTGGAGTGAAAGGCAAAGATAATTGTTAGGGTTCTTTCTTTTTTTTTCAGTGAAGAAGGAAATGTGATGGAGTGAATAGTACAACACTACAACTGCCTCTGCTACGAGCACAGCTGCACCGGAAAGAGCAATGATTCTGTAGTAACACACACTAGTAAATAGTAATAGTAGTACCACCTTTAACGTACATTTAAAACGATCGGACGGACGGGTTTTGAGTTAGGTTATTTTTTATTTGAGTTACGGTTAATTTAGCGGGTTTTAGTACTTTCATTTTTTTTGTTATCATTGATTTGTTTCCAAAAATATATTTAAATTTTTTGGGTTTTCTCGAAAGTATTTTTGTAAAAAATAATACAAATTTATCGATTAAGGCTATTTAGAATGAGAATTTGATTTAAAGTGCAATGAGCCTTGACTTTAAAATGAGGAAATGAATTAAAAGTTAAAATGGTCATGGTAGAAACGTTAAAATGGTGAATTAAATGAAAGTAGGCAAGAATTTAATTGATAATAAAAAATTCGATAATACCATGTAAAATTTCCTTGATTATATACATATTTTTTAACAGTTTAATTTTTATTAATTTTTGTCTTATTTTCCAACTGAATTCTCGTTTTCACTAATATTTAAACAAAAGCAAGTGGTTCATTCTAAAGAATTACAGCTTACAAAATTCAATAAAAAGTGATTAAAGTAAAGTGGTTCTCAAAAAAAAAAAAAAAAAGTAAAGAAGTTATAATTATTGAAACACAAATTTTTTGAAAGACTATCTCTAACTAGGCTGACATTTTTTTAAAATATTGCAAGCAATAAAAATGACGTATATAGACATTTAAGATATTAAAAGTAAGCATTAAGAATACGAAAATAAACATTAAGAATAATACAAGTACACATTGAGAATACCGTAAATATATATTAATCTTTAATGTGTTAGGCTTGAGATACGTCTCTCAAAAAGACAGTCTTTCAAGAGACTAACTGTTATTTTAAAATAAAAAATGCACTATATATATGACCATTTTGATCTTACAAAGCATTTCATCACAACTCCAAAGAAACCAGCCATTACTGAAATCCAAACTAAACACTGATTAAACAGTTCAGAATGTGAGCACATCCAAGATCGCCATGAGCCACTAACAAAAATGCATAGCACAAACCTACAAACTCAGGTCATTCGAACACAATATAATGCAACAAAACATCTAACTATTTTTTTTCTAGTTGCTACACTACTGTTTTTCACGCTATCCAATTCACGATTTTAATCTGTATTATCTATGATTTCATATGATAAAAAATTAGACGTAATTACATACATACACAGCCTTCCATCAACATCTAGGACCCCTTCGCACGAAAAAGATTTATAGAATCCTAGAATCCATTTATCTAAGGTAATAAACTATTCTAAATCCTAAAATCTACAAATTTACCGAGCAAAAGTTGCTGCTTTAGCCTCGAATATCAAATGATGCATCAATCCTCATCATCTGAAAGCAACCAAGAGAGAAAGTCTGAGCTTTCACTAAGAATACTGTCACATAGATTAGGTGGGGTGATCCTTTTTCTCATAAGCGTCTCAATACAAGGTATCTTTCTTTTACGCCCACCACGAGGCCTTGATCTGAATTGTTCATCGAATTCCTCGAGATCTCCCTGTAAAAAACAAATACGTCAACAAAACGCGTTGAATAGAATTGCTTACGCCGTGTAAATCGAGAAGAAGAGACACATAAAAGGATATTCTCTTACAGGCACATAAACATGGCGAAAAGATTTTTCATGGTTATCCCGCACATGCTTGAAAGCAAACATCATGCCACAACCAGGTATACCACACATGAAGGGTCTGAGTTTCAAATGCACTGCATTAATATGCTGCTGTAGATTTGATTTCTGTTTAGCAAATCAAATATTGAAATCAGGTTATCTATGCATTTACCCGTCCATCTATAGAAGCAACAAAAAACGAAAGTTTGGTCTTATTATAAGAACTTACAGTGGTAAATGAATGGTCACAACCCTCAAAGTTGCATTCAATTGTAGCGGGTAGGTGCTCTTCATGAGTTTGGAGGTGCCGTTTGTAATTTTTCCTTAGATGCTTAGTACGACAAACCTCGCATTTTACATATTGGTGGCAAGTTCTGATATGTTCCCTCAGGCCCTCAAGATTGGAAAAGGACATCATACACTTGGGATCCCCGCAAAATGTTTCTGAAGATTTCAAGACTGAAAAAGGTATAATCGTCCATTAGTTTCAGAAACAAATTTTAAAACATTCAAACAATAGGAAGCAATTAAGCAAACAAAACTTGCCATGAGATTCAGCATGTTTCTGCAACTGAGAAGCATATTTAAATTCCTTTCCACACCCTGTTTCCTGACAAACATGTTTGTCAGGTCCCTTCTCGCTGTAGCATTTAGGTTTATCCTTATGAAACTCTCTTACGTGTCTACTGACATTACTGTGAACAACAAACTCTTTGTTACAATTTTCTATAGGACATTTGAACAACTTCCCTTCATGCTGCAGCATATGGCGATTCAAGTGATCTTTTCTTCTGTAACTGGCATTGCAGTCATTTACCGAACAAGAGAAAGGCCTCTGCGAATAAAACACGTACTTTGTTTGGTTAAAAACAAAGCACAACAAGCACTCTCTAGATTTTCTGAAAAATTGTCCTAATTTTCAAACCTCAAAAGAGCGCGTGTCAGAGGCTTGGCTTGATGGAGCTTCTCAGGAGGTCCCCCATCCTGATACTAGTCCAGTCAAGATTTAGATAGCAAAGCCTCATCGCATTGTGAATTCTCACTATGGGATCCAATGCTTCACACACTTCCACATATAATCTGCAATAATGACATAATCAGCAATACACATTGTGCAAAAAAACCAAAAAAACACAAACCTTGGCGTAAATTGATTGGTACCTATGTATTTATCATAAAATACATAGTGTTTCTTAACGTGCATATTAATAAAATACTAACCTTAGTTGAAGGTACTAGCAAACATTGTCAAACCTTTTTTTCTATCAAATTTTTAGCATCTACCAATAAATATTATTATGTATTTCAATTCAACCCTAGTCACTGATCTTAAACAAAAGTTTGATGGTGTATTTCACTTAAGTATCAGTAGACAACTAGTCTTAATTCTGCGCTTAAATTTAACAATCCTCGCACCCAGATCCAAATCCACTAAAGCCAAACCGCTAAGCGTTTTCACTAGTCATATACTTAGTTGACACTATATTTGCTTAGATGCTTTACATGCTAATGCTAGTCATATAATTAACTGTTATGATATGTTTCTATTTGATACTAATCACCATTTGTAAATAGCAAGGTATGCGAGTATAGTTATCTAAAACCCATTATAGACAAATAATCTTATTTTTGCTATTGAATCTACCGATATCAACACACATGGATTCACACTCGCTAAATCAAAACCATCAAAAGCTTTAGCTTTTCACTACTCATAAATTTAGTTGACAATGATTTCCCTAAATCAATCTCCATGCAACAGCCAACATCAATAACTTATCACAAATCATAATTAAAAATGTCAATGCACAAAGACATTACAGTAATTAAACTTATTAATAGTTCTTAACTCATCAACGAGTAAATTATCCGTACAACAACTCCAAAAAGAAAAAACTTAGAGCCTGTGATTTGATGCATCAAAATAAGCAATACCTCAATAGAGTGACTAAGTAAATGCTGCTTCAAATGAGCTGGTTTCTTAAAAGTAGCACCACATTCTTCACAAGTATTACTACTCTTTTTTCCCTCACCTTCAATCTCTTTCTTCTTTTCCAATTCTTCCTGTAACTACACATCAGAAGAGTCAAAATTGAGAGACAAATTCAAAAAAATTCAGGGGGGGGGGAGGTAAAAAAAAGTGAGATTCCAAGACGAACTTAGAGTATTACCTGATGATGAGAGATCAAGTGAGAGTTCAAGAGTGATTTTTTAGATCTGCAAATACCACAAAACTCGCAATAATAGCGACGAATATCTCTGAATATCGGACCAAATTCTTCTCTCGCTTTTTGTTCTTCTCCCATGGCGATTCCTATGAGGAGTAGAAGTGAGGTTTCTAGGGTTTTTGAATTACGGCAGGAGAGCTAGGATTTGATGATTTTGGGGATTTATACGGACTTCTGTGTTCATTTGCACCAGCGTTATAGGTTTGGTTATTAATTTATTAATTATTATTATTATTACTAGTCTATTTAATATTTTATCATATTTAACATATATTTTTACATAAATAAATAAAAAATATCAAAAATAGTTGAATAAAAAAAATAATATTGATACACAATTTAAAATATAGGTTTATGTACCATAATATACATTACGACGGAAAATAAAGTTAAACGATATATAAAGCTAGTGAAATAGATACATTTATAACAACTTTTATCAACTATAAATATTGAACCACTTTTTTGTATACAATTTGTATGTAAAAGTATAAATATTATCATAATCATCACATATTAAAATCTTTAGTTATTGCTTACTTTTGACCCGTGAAACTACTATATATAATTGATCATGCATTAATACATGTTGGTAAAAATTTAAAATTTATGTTAGGTAATAATCAAATGATTGAATTCTATTTTATATCTTGTTCATTATTTTCCTATCAGGTAAATAAAATTTTAGATTTTAGTATTAGAAAACAATATCACGATTTTATTGTCAATCCTTCTCAAGTTTAATTACTCCTTTGTAGATTTCAATCATCTCTAAACACGTCGTACTTCCCCTCAATTTCAATAAAGAAATTAAAATTTGCTAAATTAGAAAAAAAAAAAAAGAGATCCAGGTTTGATGAATCAAAATAATAACAATAAAAAGTAATTAAAATTTAAATTTATAAATGAATCATTCACACATGCATAGAAAAAATAAAATATTTAAGAAAATAAAAGATAAAAATAGACAAATGCAAGAGATATGGCCCATTCATCGGGATTGGTTACATACTTTACTTCTCTCTTTGGTTTGAATTAGCTAAACCCAAAAAATATATAGAGAGAGATAATTAACAATAAAAAACCCAATATTTTTAGATATGAGAATAGAAGAAAGATAGAAAACTTTTATGAAAAAAAGATAGAGGTAATCTTCCATCACAAGTTGCAATGATCTTCAAAAAATGTGATAATTAGTTTAATGAGACATAGAAAGTCAGTAATGCTGCAGTAATTAATTTCTTAACTGTACGTGTTATTATACTAGATAATGTAGATATTAAAGGCTATTTGAGGTAATATCGTATCAGTACTTTAGTTATTAGGAAACAATATCACGGTTGTTATTGCAATCCTTCTCAAGTTTAATAATTTATAAATAAATCATTCACATGCATAGAAAAAATATGATATCAAAAATAAAATATTTAAGAAAATAAAGATAAAAATAGTCTAATGCAGCCATACAGGAGATATGACCCATTCATCGAGATTAATTACATGCTTTACTTCTCTCTCTGGTTCGAATTAGGTAAACCCAAAAAATCTATAGAGAGATAGGTAATTTTTATGAGAATTAAAAATAAAAAACCTAATTTTTTAGATATGAGAATTGAAGAAAGATAGGTAATTTTTATGAGAAAAAGATATAAGTAATCTTCCATCACAAATTGCAATGATTTTCAAAAAATATGATAATTGGTTTAATGAGACATAAAAAGTCAATAATGTAGTAATTAATTCCTTAATTGTAGGGATTATTATACTAGATAATCTAAATATTAAAGGCTATTTGAGGTAATAGGGTATTCAGTATTCTAGTTATTAGGTGAGAACTAAACTTATCAGAACATGACACGTGTCCTTAAGTGGTCTCTGTTTTAGTATTAGAAGATATAGAAGATATGCAATATTTAAAATAAGATGAATACAAAAATATGCTATATTTAAAATAAGATTAATTGAGGTTAATTATGGCAGCAAATGAAAATTATTCTATTAAATAATAATAACCACATTTTGTCAAAGCAGAGCTAAATTTGTACAGTAAAAATTAAATACATCATAGTCAACATTACTAAATTAACAAAAAAAAACTGTATACTAAATATTCATCAAAATAAATACAATTAATAATAACTACATTTGGTCAAAGCAGAGCTAATTGGTAATCTTTAAGTTTCCAAATATAGATGCACATGGAGTAGGATTTTAGGCGGGAAAAAAATCTTTGAGAGCACGACATGTGGCAATAGGTGGTGTCTGTTTTAGTATTAAGTATAGATTATTATTATTATTATTATTATTATTATTATTATATATTATATTATTATTATTATATATTATATTATTATTATTATTATTAGAATTTGTATTATTACAAGTTCTCTTTTAAGAGACCGTCTATTTCTCAAGAGCTCAGCCATCTCTTCCTTTCAATCTACAAAATCACCATTCAGTTTTTTTTAATTTATAAATTGGATCAGTCCCAAAACTTGAGACGTATATTATATAGACGGTATCAAGTAAGAATTTGTGTTATTATTATTATCTAAATTTAATTCAATCAAAATGATTTAAATTTAATAAAATAAATTATCTCAAAAAAATTTAATAAAATAAATAGTGGTGATGGGTTGAGGTAGGGGTAATTTTTTAATTTTTTTCAAACAATCTATATAATAGTATTAGTAGGTTAATTTACTTGTTTGGGAGTATAGACAAACCCTTTCAAGGTTTGAATAATTCATAATTTCATGGTTAATAATTTCATGGTTAATAAAAAAATTGAGATATTATTAGAAAAATAGAAAAATATTGTATTATTCAGAATATTTTTCTCTATTAATTACTACTACATATTGTGATTGTGAATATATTTTGATCCGAAAATTGAATTTGTCTTAGTTAGAGAGTAATTATTAATCATCATCTTTCTAAGGTGGACACAAGACATAATTTTATACCATTCAGAAAAAGATGACTCGATGACCCAAATAAGCACCTCTAAGGCCTAGGTCCATGTATAAAGTGAGCGGGCGCATCTCGCAATAATACAGTCTTATAGTATAATTTGTGTTATAAACTTGCAAGAAACTTATTAGTAGGACTAATAACTTTTATAAGGTACCATGAAGAGGACAATCGTTGAATATTAGGGCCTCTCCTAATGTTGTGACAAAATTTCATTCTCTTAACACATTTCATAATGAGTTGTCACTTTTTTCGATTTTTTAGCTCAACGCCTTTATTGATTATTAATTTATTATTGGCCTTATTTGATAGAATGTTACCTAGAAAATATTTATCTAGTAATGATAAGAGGAAAAAAAGAAAACGGACAGAAGAGTTAATAAAATCTCAAAAGGGTGCCATTGAAATTTTTTTTACTGAAGTGTAATACAAGTAGAAGAGTCTTCTAATGAATTGGGTGAAGATGAAAATCATGAACAATTTAACGAGAGTATAAATAATGAAAATCGTGATAATGAGGCAAATGAGCCTAATGAGGATGCGACTAATATGAATGAACCAGCAAATGTACCAAATACATTCGATGTTAATGATGTTGGCTTTGATTTCAACGTTTTATCTATATGAAATTTGATGTTTTTATAGATTATTATGCGCAATAAAATATGTATTTTTTTTACCTACCCAATTTTTATTTTTTTAAAAAATATAATATGTGAATTAGAGCCCTAAATTATATCTTCGCCTTAGGCCACCGAAATTTCTGAAACGGCCCCGAGTAGAATAAGTCAAAGAATTTTGTTGGGATAGGAAAAGTAAAACGATGGAAGGAGTATATTCTTACCCTTAAATTGTAATATCCCATTTTATGTACCTTCTCATTCTATTTCTACAACTTATCGATTTTGTGTTCTTCCTTTGTTTCATCAGTTTTCCCCCTTTTCATTTCACGAACCCTAATTTCGACATAAATTGTCAGCTTCTTTTGTGTTGTTCAATTCAACCATGGCGACTCCCGACATTTTTCAGAAAGAAAAAGATTTGCTTCTCTATGCTTCCATCTTCGGAGACGAACAAGGTCTCATTTATTTTTGTGAATTTAATTACATAATTTTAATTTGATTGATATTTCCTAGTGAATATTCGTTTTACTGATTTTTTTGATCTAATTTCGTTGTTTTCTGAATTAGGTGATACAGTTAAATCTCGGGGAGCCTTCATCGAGAAGAAGATCGAGTTTCTCGAGAGCTTAGCTTCCAATGTAACTTTTTCTTTCTTCATTTTCTGCAAATTTCTATATGTCCTTATTTTGTGATGATTAAGTCCTTTATTTGCAACTTATTATGGAAACATAATGTTGACTTCATCTGTTGAGATGCTAACTTTTTACAGTTTTATGTTTTTGTTTTTTTTTTTTTTGTTTTTTTTACGTTTCTTTTATACCATTTTTGTCCATCTCCTTTTCCCATACTCTTTTTTATTATTATTTATTATTATGCTTCTACATAACATTCATTGGGGGCATTTAGATTACCCACTAATCTAACTTTCTACTTGCCATAACTGCAAATTCAAGCACCAAACACAAACAATTAACTAAACACTTTAATTTTACACACTTCACAAACAAATTGGGAACACGTTACAATTTTATCATTAATCCAAACAAAACCTGCGAGTTCAATCACTAATTGAACAAAATTTTCTGAAAATTGATTCAAAATGCTACACACTGATATTGAATTAAAGAGAAGAGAAAAAAAAATAGAAGTAAGAACTTACATCTTCTTTATTACCTAGATGCTAAATGTAGAAATATTAAAATTTGATTCAAAATTTTTAAAATTGATTGTAATTACTCAATGCGTAAATTTATTTGGGTATCCGTATTTTATGTTTGGTTAGGTTAAAGAAAATGAGTTTTGGGGATTTTAGGGAAGAAGGAGAATATTAAGAGAAAACTTTAAATTTGGCAAATTGCTTAAATGACAATGCCTTATTACATGGCAAAAAATTATTGGAATGTTGTACCACATAATACTTATGAGTTGGTACAGCTGTTGTACCAAACATTCTAGGAGTTTTTGGATCCAAGAGGCTGAGGTTTGAGGAGAGGAAATGAAGATATCGTTTGCTGTTCTTTATGTCTTGGTGTAGAAACAACTACCTCAATACCACTTCGGTATTACATTGCGAGTTTAGTTTACTCTTTTCGTTAACTAGTTTTTTTACATGAATGGAGTATATGAGATGCATCTTATCTGAATAGTATGTCATTATCTGAAGACACTTTCTTTCCCTTATTTATTTTCTACTGCTTAGTGTTAAGTTGAATGATGCATTGTGTTATTCGAGTGCTTGTCTAACACAATTATTACTCTTGGACTTTGTTTTCAAACACGATGCAGGTTAGCAATCGACGTTCACGTAGATTAGTGAATGATCGACTTTTGATGGAGCTAGTTCCCCGTCTTAATGCCGAAGAAATTAGGGGCTTATTTGCTCCACCACCTTGGGGTATTGAGTTTTTCATTATGTTTTTTTTTTTCAAAACGAATTTTGTGTTTGTTGATACAAACTTAGGGAACTTAAATGTCCTTGTGAGTCATTAATCAAAGGTTTACTGCAGGTGAGGAGGTTCCATTATCTCCATTTTACATGGCAAATATGGGCGATTGGGACAAATTTAGGCACATAGACATGGATAAAGAGGTCATTTGCTTTCCTAGTCATACAATCCTCACTTCCTTCTTTTCATAAAGATGTTTATGAGGCAATTAGATTCCGACTTAAGACATCTAAGTTTAAAATTAAGGATCCAAATATCTGAGGTAATTAGATTGTGATTAGAAAATTTAAGGTTGCTTTTCTATATTTGAAATGTTCAGTTTCATTATTGAGAAAATGTTGAATGAAGCTTAGTTTTATATTTCTTCAACTAGTTTCCTTTTTAATTTCCCAGAAAGATTAGTAATTTGATACTCTTCCATGGAAATTAGAGAAAGTACTCTTTTTAGAAAACTAGAGAAAGCAGTCTTTTTAGAAAACTAGCATATATAATTAACTGATCCCCTGACCTGTACGAATGCATCCAAGTCATGCATTGTCACATTATTTTACCGTTTACCAGTAACTGTCTTTAATTATTTGTGTAGGCTAACATCATGAAGTCCTCAAGACATTGTTCGCAAAAGCAGAAAAGCCATGTTGACCCTGACAAAATGGCAGTCATGAATGCATGGCATAGAATTGATTGTCGAACAAGGGAAGCTCTCCGACGTAGCTTTCTCCCAGAATTACTTGAGAGCTATGAGGTAAATAAGTAATTTTTTGCCCTCATGGCAAGCTATTTTTTTGAGATAAATTCTTGGCCTGCTGTATATTATACACCTGTGAAGGATCCAAGTCACATCCGAACCTTTTATTGGTTTTGCAAATGTATGATTTTTATTTGAGTTATAGCTGTGAGAAACAGGACCCCAATATTACGAGAGATAAAGAAAGTGTTTACGATAAAAATTAACTTTCTATAAATATCTATTTGACCTAAAAAGAAAAATGTAATGTAGCAAAAGATGGTGTTTGTTTTTGGTGCTGTTATATACTTTTCTACTTATTTTGTTACATAATTTCATCCGTGGCTTGCGGTATTTAAGTTCTTTTGTTTTTTTTTTTACGAATAGTGGACCTTCAACTGGCAAACTTTTTTTTTGTGTGTAGCTTCTTGTACCATTTTTAGCTTTTAATTGTCATGTAGTTTTCTAATTCTTTCATCTCTTTGCAGAACCGCATACGGGAATTTATTGGGAATGGAAATGATTCAGAAATTCTGATGCTTCAGGTTCATGATCCTTTCCACAGATTGTTGCTTCATGGTGTGTGTGAGGTAAACCAACTATGTAGCTTTGCATAATTTTATCTTTTTAAGGTAGAAGTGAATTTATATATCATTCAATAATCTACATCTTTCAATTTATTTAAACAACAATAATCTGCTTCTTGGTGGTATTGATATTTAAGGTTCAGATCGTCTTTTTTTCCTTTAAGGTTTAGAGCTTGGCTTTTAGAAGATTTTTAGATACTAACTTGATTCGAGATATAAGCTGGGTATTTGAATTGTAAACAACATTAGAATTTATTTGACCTAGCTTCTAGAAAGCCACTTCTTAGAGAAAGAACACTCACGAGAAACATAATTGTTTCACAAATCAGTTAGGTATTTGACTCACCTCATTTTCTTGAAGTTTGGAATGTAATCACAATATTAGATTGTTTTTTGCCTGGTTTGATGCCTAAAGCTTCTTTATAAACACCTTCTGATTCAAAACTTGTATTAATTTGACTAAAGTAATTCCTCGTTCGTGATTAAAGATGAAGTTGGCGTTTCTATGTTGCTCATTTCTTTTGCGGTAAGATGCCAAGATCAAATCTGACATTGTGGTTCTGTTGTGGAACAGTTCTATGATTTGGTCTCAGTAACAGAGACACAACCTAAAGTCGGCTCAGAAGTGAAGATGACGAAGATAAAGAAGAAAAAATCGGGGTCATCTGAGATGCCTTGCCTTACACTGTCCCATTTTCTGAAAATGTCCAAGGAAGGTAAATGGTGACTTTGCGGTACTATGATAGAATTGCAAGTTCGAATGCTTGAAACTTTCTAATTTCCAGAATGTTAGTCGTTAGGGCTTGCTTGTATCTTAATTATAAGAATCTGTATATAATTTATTTCGATTCTTCATTTCTATTTACAATAAATTTATAACCAAACCTTTCATTTTCTTTTAAGTTTTTACTGTATATTTATGATGTCAGAATTTCCGTATACTGAAAAATAGGGATGGTCATGGGGCAAGTCTGGAGCGGGTCCAATCGGACTCGGTCCCGTACCCTTTTAATTTTTTGAGATTCAGACCAAGATTCGGACTCTAAGGGTCCAAAATTTTCAGATCCAGACCAGACTCTTCGAATCTGATGGGTTTAGGATTCTTAATGGGTCTAAAAAAACTTTGATTTGTCAAATTTGAACCCTTTGTAAGTCAATATATTTTTCGTATATTTGTAAGAGAGTTATTATTGTATTTTACAAATATTTAATACTAATTTAATATCTAAAGTCGCATAGCATCATCCATATACGCTTAAATTCTATTATAAACACTAGTTCGAATCTATGAAATAAGGGTAATTAGGTTAGCACTTATCAAGTAGCATTTATATTATTTATCTATTATGATTATATGAAAAGAAAATATGAGTTGGAGGCAAATTTCATGCGTAGAAGACAGATAGAAATGGACAATTTAATATTTATAAGGGTCTGAGGGGCGGGTCCAGGGTCCGAATCTCGGACCCGAACCCGCCAATTTTTTGGATTACGGGGTAGGCTGGAGGAGGACATCAATGAGAATTGAATTCAGATTTCGTCTGAAAAATATGATACTTGTCGCAACTGAGGCAAGAGCCGACTCTCAAAGGGATATTGGGTCAGGTTCAAAATCCTCATAATCGATCCAAATACACTTATAGGTACGTATTATATATTGCGATACTCTTGTGAGAGATCATCTCTACGTGAGATGATTTCAAACAAAGACTTATCAATCTCACAATATGGATAATTCAACCTATATACGAGGCACGTCCCACATTTACTCCGATAACATGAACCATTGCCACCTTTTCAAGGGCATGCAAAACCAGAACGTAATCATCTTTCTTTACTATTAAACTGACATAAGCATTAAAAAGATTTATAATAAAATAAAATACCGCAAACAAACTAAATACTCCTCTCCTAATGTCTTTTTAAATCCACCAATTTTCATACATGTAAGCTTCACAACATAAAAGAATAGTAATGAACATGATTTAATATCCGTTTTGCTACATTTGCATCTTCAATTTTTAAGTATTTTATAATAAATGTAGCAAATTCGAAGTGTATAAACCTAGTCATTGGTCAAAATAAAACTACCATAACTATTTGTTTCACATGAAAAGGATTTGTACTCCACTATTTATAGGACATTTGTCAAAATTTAATAGTAGAATGAGCTCAATGATTGTCTCTTTCAAGTTAGACTATTGTGGGGTGGCTGCTGCCTAAAAGGCATGTCTTGTTCCCTACTCCAACTCCCAAAACTAATACTACTACTTAATATTGATCAGATAACAAATCCTAACATTTTCATATCAGAATCAGACATGATGGGCAGAACCAGAAAACCAGTCAAATATGTTGTGGTAAAAGACTCCTCTTCATTTATGCACTTTTCTTTTCCAATTAGCTGTTTGAGAGACCGTCTTTTGTAAAGATGACTCTCAAAAGTCCAACCCAAATCTATATTTAGTGTTGTAACAATATATATTTAGAATTGGACTGGGCTTTTGAGAGCCGTCTTTACAAAAGACGGTCTCAAGTAAGAATTTGTGGTTTATTTATTAGCATAAGTACACGGCGTATATAACGTATTATAGAGTATATATCAGAAGCCAACATGCTACAAAAAACTAATATAGAGTCGACTGTCGAACACTCGTCTCTACATGCTACAAAATCAATTTAGTTCTTATTTATTTTAAGTTTTATGTTACATAATCTAATATCATTGTCCAAGCAGGTCCAAGTCTAAATTCCCTCTTAGCATATTATAGAGTATATATCAGAAGCCAACATGGCAACATGACAGAATTGTCATGGGTTTGAATCTCATCTACCCCTTATTTCAAGTGGAATATTTAACACTATACATAAGTAGGGCATGCATTGTAGGGCAAAGAGCTCTCGTATAAAGGGGTTTATATATTGTGTATATAACGTATCATGAGTCTTCAATCATAATTCATAGCTTTAAGTTTTTGTTTGAGTTCGTTCCTTGACTGGGAGATGGATATCAATCCTAGAAGTGTGATTTCCCATAAAGCATGCATCATTCTAATACTGTTTACGTTTCACCGGTGTAATTAAATTCGTGATTTGCTCAAAATGACTCAAAAATACCCAAAACCGACCATAATCCGCTTAGTGAATCATGCTATGCAGGTTGATGCATTCACTGATTGTGAGTTTAAGGGTAATCCTGCAGCTGTTTGTTTACTTGAAGAGGAAAGGGAAGATGAGTGGCTTCA
This sequence comes from Amaranthus cruentus, assembly GCA_019425755.1. Taxonomy (NCBI): domain Eukaryota; kingdom Viridiplantae; phylum Streptophyta; class Magnoliopsida; order Caryophyllales; family Amaranthaceae; genus Amaranthus; species Amaranthus cruentus. Next base: position 12,822,519 of record CM033465.1, on the reverse strand, counting down.
ATCAGTTGCTGCTGAATACAACTTCTCTGAGACATGCTATCTCAAACCCATTCCTGTTTTGGATTCCTCACATCCCAGATTTCATCTCAGATGGTTTGCTCCTACTAATGAGGTAATTTCTTTCAGCTAGTCTCTTGAAAGACCGTCTCTTTTAGACACATATCTCAAGCCCAGGCCCATTAAAGATTAATGTCTACTTGTCGTATTCTTAAGGCCTACTTACATTATCCTTAATGCTTACTTACCGTATCCTTAATGCCTACTTACAATATCTTAAATGTCTACTTACAGCATTCTTAATGCCTACTCATAATATTTTAAAAGATATATAATAAGCTGGCCCAATTAAAAATGGTCTCTCAAAGAAAACGTCTCTCACAAGAATTTGTGTATTTCTTTACCTTCTCTTCTCTCTATAATCGAAAGTTAAATTGCCAAAGACCTTTGGAATTTATGAAAAATAGTGTGCTATAGGGTCGACTAGTATTCGGCCACAAGGATCTAGACGCGAGCCTACCTAGGCCATGACCCCGGTCATTTGATTATATCAGTACTGGATTTTGTATCATATAACATAGAAAAATGACAGTTGAATTCGGTTGTATACTTGTGGAGAGACGTAGAAATGAGTATTCAACTCATCTTGTACTGATTACTAGTGTTCTGAATTCGCTTCTAAAACTGACATCGATTTGTTGAACTTTATAGGTCGAAATATGTGGCCACGCGACTTTAGCAGCTGCACACTTTTGCTTCACATCCGGCTTAGTGAAGGCGAATACAATCGAATTTTCAACACTTTCTGGCCTTTTGACAGCCCAGAAAGTGTCTGAATTGAATGGATCCGTCTCATGTGAGTCGGAGAATAGTGAAAAGAATCAAGTGTCCTTGATTGAACTAAATTTTCCTGCAGCTGCAACATCTGATTGTTCTATAGAGGAGATCGCATTGTTATCCAAAGTATTTATTCACGAAACTGTGATCGATATGAAGAAAACGGACATAAATTATCTCTTTGTACGTCACAATCTCTTTGTTCTCTCGATTTTTCTTCCTTATATCGAAAAATTGCTGGTGCGTTGAGCTGAAAATATGACAATCAAATGACGATAAAACTGAATTGAATTGAAACGAATTTTATTTGTCTATGCTATACTTCTATGTTGGATTTCCCTAGTCGGAGATAAATGAAAGTGAACTGAATACTCTTCGTTTCTTAGGTCGTCTTGCCATCATCAAAGGCTGTTATAGACGCGTGCCTAGACTTCGAAGAAATCAAGAAGTGCCCAGGCAACAGTTTGATCATAAGTGCTGCTGCGCCTTTCGGATCTGGGTTTGATATTGTCAGCCGGTTCTTTGCTCCTAAGGTTGATGTTAATGAGGTATTTCGATAGGTCAAAGATTATAGTTCTTTGGTTTTAGCAATTCAATTTATAACGGACTACATTTTTTCATTAAATCGAGTGCATTTTTTAATGATATGAAGTTGTAGATGATGTTTGTTACTACGGGTCGATTGAAAATAATCTCTTTGTAATCACAAACAAGGGTTAAGTTGCGTACATCTGACCTCTCAAACACCCCTTAAGATCTACTTAAGGGCATTGGGGTATTGGTTTGGTGTTGATGTATTACTAGAAGAAATGTTACCATTTGATGAGGTTTTAGTCTTTTTGAGTTAGTTTTAGAGATCAACATGAATTTCTAAACTTACTTCTCGGTCTCATTCAGATTGCTACATTACACGTTCAATGTGAGAGCATTTGAGGTCATAGGTAGCATTCTCAGTGAGACAGAAGATTAGAGTATATAATATATTTTGGGTACAAATCAACTAGCTTAACTTTTAGTTGAGATATTTCCTTGACATAGTGTTAGAAACCAACGTGATTGAAGGTCACAGAGTCAAATCTCATTCGCCCCTCATAAAGCCAAGAAGGGTATATGTTCCATCCACAATTCTATCCCAAAAGGACTCTCATGTAAATGAACGTGATAGAGTATATAACATATACTGATGCTACAACTGTTTGTTGACGAAACTTGTAATGGCAATTGTGAACAGGATCCAGTTTGTGGAAGTGCTCATTGTGCATTGGCTGTGTATTGGTCTAAGAAGCTAGGAAAGACCGATTTAGTTGCGTACGCGGTACACGCTTTAACCACCATCACCACCACCACGACCCGTCTTATTTGACCTTTTAACCCACTATGTTTTTGTGTGCTCGTGCAGGCGTCGCGTCGAGGCGGGATTCTAAAGCTGCACTGGGATGAGCAGAGCAATAGAGTTAAAATTCAGGGGCATGCAGTGACTGTTATGGAAGGATCTATTGTAGTGTAACAAGAAAAGGCTATAATCTGTTCTCTTATGTTGGTTCCCCTAAATAAAGGTTTTTAAGTCCTTATAGCCCCTTAATAATGGACAATTTTATGTGATTATGTACTCCTATAGAGAAATTCTAGGCTCTATATGTTCAAATAAATAAAACAAACACATTTGTATGGTGATATATTGAGTTATACCGTAATTATCGCCTTTTTAAGGGAAGATTATAAAGGATATGATATAATCTTTTCATTTCAAAATGACACTCCCTCCTTAAAGTTTGATAAGGAATGTTCACGAGAATTAAGAAAAATATAATTTTTAAATGATGGATATGTTACATTATTGAATAATAAATATTGATGGAGGAAAAGTGAAAACCATAAGCATTAAAAATATATAAAATAAAGTTAATGGACAAAATATGAACACCACTACTATTAAAGAAATGTTTTAATAAAGTTAGTTGAAATATGTGGGGATCATAAGCAATAAAAATATGTTAAAATGGAGTTAGTGGATAATGTGAGGGGATATAAGCATTATTAAAATATTAAAATAAGGATGAATAAGGTTAATTATGTCCAAAATTTTGTAATATAAGTAAAAAGATTATCTATGTCTACCCAAAATGACAAATGTGAACAACTTTAAGCAACGGAGGAAGTATTATGTTCATTCTCGATGATACCAAAAATTTGTAGTTTTTGATTTTGGATTATAGTAGACTACAGTAAAATGACTCATATTTAGGTTTGTATTAATGAATCAATTGAAAACATTGAAACAACATCTTTGTTATTACAAAGGGTAGTATTATTTCGTACATTCAACCCCTGAATCCCGCCTAGATGGGAGAGTACAAAACTTATAGTCCCGAAGTGAAGTTAAAGTTATTACATGTAGTTTGGAAGAAAAACAACAAGGAACTAAATCCTAGCTCAAAATTAACCAAATCAAACAATAAGAAATTGTGTTGCATTTGATATGATCCTATTACAGCTCCTTGTTCAATTCTCTTCCCTCCATTCACAAATGCTAGGCAATGCGCATCGTTTGATACTTGTACCATCGAATTCGCTCCAAAAATCGTCCAATTACCTCCTTTGATTAGTTGCAAATCGATTTGTGGGACAGGCAACCCAACTCGTGTTGAGCCCAAGTTGCTGGTATTCAAGCATAGACCAAAAGGCGCGACCTTTGGAACTCGAGGAATCCCTCGAGTAGCCTCGGAAAATTTTCGAATGACCGCCCTATACAAGTCACTCCTAAGTATAGTGTAAGGTGTGATGGTGCTAAGTTTCACTAGTTTGTCGAAGGGAAGCTTGCTTCTGAGCGATTTGATTGCTTCTCCATTTATTGAGATGCCCTTTAGCCCGATATAGTGACCCAAATTATCGTTTGGATGGGTTATAAGTGGAGTTGAACTCAATAACCGCGTGATGTCCCTTCCGGGAGGAGGTAACAAATAGAAGGGACCTTCCCCAAAGAAGGCTACCCCTTGCTCCCCAAGACACATCCCAAACTTTCTAGGCACTTTTGAATTAGAAAATTGTTTTACAAGAGAAAGCAAACTTCTGGAAAAACTAGCAAATCCAGATGAGCCTATAGGACGAGAATTAAGAAGAGACTTAGGGGCACACGACAAGAAGAGCTTGTAGTTTGCTTTTGCAAAGGGAACATGGCCATCGGTGTAAGCTATTGATACGTTAGTGTAAGATAGGTATGATGACGTAGATGAATTACTAATTGGGTTTGAAGGCGAAGTAATGCAAGAAGTTTTAGGTGAATGCAAAACGCAAGGACGTTGGTTCGTGCGTGCAATATAACATTCCTTAACATTACAAGAAACACGAGGGGATGATTTCGAACAATGGTGCCATGAGTATGGCGACTCGAGATCTATCACAAGTTTCTCTTTTTGGTTGAGAGTGATAGTGTACACAAAAGTGGAAGGATTGAGTTGTCGTATAGGAGCAACTAGTGCTTTAAATGATTTAGCTTCACAAATTTGAGCTAAAGTTACAAATAGGGTAACAAGGAAAAGAATTTGAGCCATTTTAACATGGTACTTAATAGATAATAACAAACTAATGACCATATATATAAAGAGGTCTAAACCCGAACCCAAGCCCGAACCTAATCACCAATAATTCATCCATATTTTATGTGCATTCAAATTTCAACTTTTGAGGTTGACTTTGAAGTTTTGGACATTAATTACATAGATCTAGCTTTAGTTCTCACTCATTTAAGTGTTCATAACGTGCACATGATCTTAGCAAATCTCTAAACTTGCGCCTAAAAATGTGTTTGTTTAGCATTTTATCATATCATAATCATAATATCATAATATTAATCAAAAAATAATTGTCGTATGATATGATCTGACTGTATAATACACCTCGTATATGGGTCAAATAACTCATTTAATATACATTATGAGAATATAAACTCCTTATTTAAAATCATCTTACCGAGAAACGGACTCTCATAAGAGAATCTTTTAATAAAAACAAGAACTGCGACCTTTTTATTTACTATTTAAGGTGGGAGATAAACCACATCAACCCACGTTAATGAAAAACAAAGCTTAAGATAACACTAAATAGTAAATACTAAAAATATTATAACAATGAAAATACATGTCGGGCTAGTTCAGTTGATAAAGTCACGTAAAAGGTGATAACGAAGACATGAAAACCAATCACATCTAGACGTTGTCTTTTGTGGCTCTTTTGCACCCAAAAATTAATAAATACCATGACAATGAAGAGTAAGGAGCTCATTTCTACAACTAGCTAGTGTTTACTAAGTTGAGTTACAATTGAAAGTTCAGCCAGCGGCCCAGCACGGCAAATAAAGACATACGCGTAATCTGCGTCTACACCTCCCACTGATAAATATTTCCGCACACATAAGATCTGTTTACAAGGACGGAACATATGTCTGACCAGCATTTTACAAGACTAACGACCCCGGCCACGCCCACGTCCACGACCGCGACCACGTCCGCGTCCCACAGGTTTCCCTGTGTTAAGGGGAAAGAGAGAGATAGGTCAACACAACAAAACAAACAATTTTCTTTCTCCAGTTCAGCCAATACACAAAATTCTTAGTATAAATAAAACCTACACCCCCTCAGAAACATGGTGCGAAAATACGGTAACAATCGTGGTTGCGGAAACAGACACGGTGAGGCAGTAATCCTACCCTCAAATATTGGCCGAAACCATGAAATATTGTTTGAAACGGCCTAAAACGCGTTATTTACACCACCACAAAGCGGATAATACCGATTCGGTAAACTTGAAAACCTTAACGATTCGGCTAACACAATAAATGCAGCCTTATTTTTGCACTATGCTTAAAAAAGAAGGCCATACCAGCAGTTGCCTTTTTAGGCTTGATTCTTGGTGTCTCCTCCACAAGTAAAGTTTCAAGGTTCAAGCTGTCAGGAAGAATGTAATATCTGATGTTGTTTCCACGAACACTCAAGTGATCCATAGTAATTGGATTTTTCCCCTTAGGTGTGAGTTTAACAGTTTTCAAATGTGTGTTCATGCTAATATCAACACCTACAGGTCAGCCGTTGAGAACAAGAGTCAGCAATGAATAAAGAAATATGATACGACAGACATGGCATATAATTCAAGCCTTTCAAGGACGTAAATCACGAAAAAAAACACAGAAACTATAAGAAGCATGTTTCAACATTGTGCAGAATATGATTACACCGATAACTTTAGGCTATTAACAATTTGCAGTTCTGTTGACACCTTCTAGAAAGATGTAACACATGTAATTTGAAGACCATAATATAAATAAATGTAGAGCCGTATGTATCTCATAACAAGGGAAAAGGCATTTGCACAAAAAAAGATAGACAGTACAGAGCAGGGAAACTAAAATAAATGGGAGAGCAGTATCTGCTTTGACTTTAATGTTTAAGTTACACAACAGTTTACACAGAGAAACCCCTGACGGTCACATTTTTGAAACACTGATTTTTGCTCCTTTAATATGTTCGATTGAGATTAAGGTTTTGGCATTGATTCTATAGTTGATAAGTCCAACCCATGACCCTAATTTGGTCAATATGAATCATCTTGAAGCGATTTTGAGTTTACTGGTAAGTTCAGAAAGTGGCCTTTTAAAATAGTCAAATGCACAATCTGGCAATTATTTAATCATTGAAGCGTGAAACATTGTCCCATACCGCATTTCAAACATTTGTACTGGAACAGTACGCTAGCGCAATTTGAAACTTCAAAAGTAGTATTAACAACGAACAATGGGCTCTTAGATTTTATCCATCTCCGTTCTGACAGTCAATGTATTTGGACAATACTATGGACCTATCTTAGTATCCATTGGATCAAGTTTTGTTTCCTAAGTTTCCTATACACTAGATACTGATTTTTGTTTTGTTTCTCATATTGAATCGGATTTCATTATGTATAACATTGAATTTAATCATAAAATGCACAGAATAAGACCTGCTGCAGAGTGAAACAAAGTGAAAAATTATGCATTATTTTTAGTTGAAGCAAGCCATGAAGTCCTCCAGGTTCACGAGCAACTAAGGGCAAGAGTGGCATGTCCTTATTTTCATGATGCCTGTGATACTCATGATGCCTTATTTTCAAATTGGCGTAGTGTACCCATTGAAGTTAACATGTCCTTTTATTTTTGCTCTATAAAAATACACGAGGCTATGTCTCATTCTAAAATATTAATGGAAGCTACCCTTTTTCCCCATAAGATCATGCCTAGTGGTATTATATTTTTGGGGAGAAAAAAAAGGTAGTTTCCATCACCTTTTCATCATCTTTTCACCCTTTTTCCCCTCTTTCCTTTAATAGATATCTCATATTTTCACCGTCTTTCTCTTATCCGGGGAAAAAAAAGTGGGTTCCACCACCCTTTTCTCTCTTATGAAAGAGATGAAAATATTTTCACTCTCCTTCTCTATCCTCCTTTCACCTTAACTTATCACTCTCTCTCTCTAGTACGCATCAACAATTTTTAAGGTAACAAATATTTGTCTCCTAAAATTTTGTAGCCCCACTAAACATGCTCTAATGTGTATTAAGAACAAAGATAATAACTTACTAGTCAAAATGAGAACATTAAGAATCGATAAAGAGAGTATTTTGAAGAGTAATGTTATGGAGAACGAGAAAATATGGCACAACCATCAAATTTATGCAAAGAATCAAGACATCATAGGTTCAAGGTGCTTTAGAGAAAATGAAACTAAATAAAGTAGCGGGATCATATGGTATACGGTATCCTATTGCTGTATGAAGATGCCTAAGACCAATTGGAGTAACTTGGCTAACCGATTATTTCAACGAGATAGAGAACAAGATGAAGAAATATTCTAATACCCATTTACAAGAACAAAGGAAATGTCAAGATTGTTCCAACTACCAAGGAATAACACTCAAGAGTGATACAATGATTATGCATAGAAGATCAACAATGGACGCAAATCATACAAGACAAACAATGGAACACTCAATTTTACAAGTCATTCCACTCCTGCTATCTAGGTCATCTTCAATATATCTCTTTATTTTCTAAATCCTAAAAGCTCCGATATTTCACACAAATTTTTGAATTTTCGGACTTTCATGTACATGATCAAATCACCATAACCAATTTTACTTATTTTATCTTCAATGTGTGACAATAAGAATTTACCTTATGTTTTTGTTTTGAATTAAATCCTTTAATATACTCATTCACCAATATTAACATACGCATCTCAACTACTCTCGTCACTACGATTGAAAGCCTTCAATGATACAACATTTGGGTTGATACTCTTCATTTGAGCCACCGAAATCATATGTTTAACACTCATTTAGATACATCACCTTTGTATATAATATTACAACAAATCTGCTATGATTCTTTGTGTCAAAACGAAACTTCATATACTTTATCTTACTTTAACTTAGTTTAAATCAATTTGATTTTGGTGCCTTCCTCCACATCTCGAACTTAGAGATGATCTCATCAATAGTCTCATCGACTAATATGATGTTATTAGCAACGGCTTGCCCCATGAAACTTCTTCATGAATACGTATTGCTATTTCATCTAGCATTATTGCAAACATATAGGACTCGAGAAATTTTGTAAAACAACAGAACAATATGATAATGAAAGAACAAGTAACACCTTTCCCCTTCATTCCAAGATCGAAATAGAGAACTTTCTAGCAACTTATCATGTTCTCCAACATCAACGAAGATAACAATAACGCCTTACCCTTTGTCACCTACTCACATGTTAACAATGCAATAGTTCAAAGGTGTCGCATATTTCCAGTTGTCTTCACCCTCATCTCCCTCGCTACCAAGATCAAATACTTGCAAATTAGTGCATAGTTACATACATCAATCCTAAATCCTTTCCATGCCTCTTAGCATATCATGACCCACATGGACGTCAAGATCTCACAAAAACAATGTGAATAAAAGCAAGAAGTGTGCTTGTGTGTACAATTTTTCGTATGGAATATTTGGCTAAGGAAAACGTGTGTGTGCTTCAGAGTTATCATGAGGTACTTGTTTTGCACAAAAAGGCTATGAGTTCTCCCCTTCTATTTCCTCCTTACATTTCCCTTTCCTCCCCTATTGATATCTGAATGAAACAAAAAACCAATCCGTCCATTCCCATCCGCTGCCTTTCCCTCCATTTCCTATCATCCAAACAGCATTACCCAAATTATATTAAAAACTCAACTTACACTATTACTTCAAATGCCAAACAAATAGCAGTAACCTCTCATTTCAAAATCTCCGCAGCATAAATTTTGAAAAATGGGAAGTAGCCCAACAAACCTAACAAAAACCCTAATGAGGCTTTGAGATATAAACAAAAATGCAGTTGAATTGAAAACGATTACTCATAGGAGGAGAAAGATAGAACGAAAAAAAGAGGGAAACCTGTGATAGTTCCATGAACAACAGTGCCATTCTTGAGCTCAATGGACACCGTTTCGTTGTTCAATTTCATCAAAAACCTGTTCAATTTTCATCAAATGCCAAAGATTAACGAACTGGAATGGCAAATTATGATTGATCACAAATGCTTAAAAAACAATTGGAAATAAATCAAACCTAACGAGCTTCATCTTGATCTTTGTTCCAGAGCGAAAATCTAGGGTTTAAGACTCGAGTGAGAACGAGAAATAGTATTGCAGTTGGTGTGAGCTATAGAGCGGGATTTTAAACTTTTTGATAGAGCTTCACGCACGGGTCAGCCCATTTTGTAACAAGAGAGGTATTTAGACAATAAGACATTCAGACCTGACTATTCGATATTGGTCTAATATTGAAATCGAACATATTTAAATTGACTCTAAAATGAATTTAAAATTATATAAAACTTAATATAGACACAAAATCTGATTTTGAAGAGACTCAAAAAATCTGACCTGATGATCCCAATGTACCTTTAAAAGTTAATAAAAAAACACAAATTTTTACTTGAGACCGTTTATACAAAAGACATCTCAAGTTTGGGTCAACCCAATTTTTAAATTAAAAAAATAACTAAACTTTTAAAACAATGCTTTTTAACTTTCATTTTCAGTTTTCCTTTTTTCTTTCCCGACAAAACTACTCACCTTCCTCTCTCAAACTCTATCTGTGGTTTTCAATCGCTATCTTCCTCTCTTAAACTCCATTGTTGTTTATTCTCTTTTTATCTTCTTCAACATTTGCAAAACCATCAAAGTTATGTATTTTAACTTCACATGGCCGTCGATTAGCAAGGGCAAAGCGTGCTACCGCCCAAGGCCCCGAATTTCTTAGGGCCCAAAAAACATAATATATTTGGGGGGAATTAATAAAAGCAATTGTGGTCATAACATAATATATTAGGAATTATAACATAATATATTTGTAATTATAACATAATATATTTGGGGTTATAACCATAATATATTTGGAGTTATAACATAATACACTTGGGATTATAACAAAATATATAATTGCGATTATAACGTAATAAATTTGGGTTTATAACAGAGTATATTTGTGATATAATACTACAAAATTGATATTATAATAATACAAACAAATATATTATATTATAGAACCTCAAATATATTAAGTTTTAATTTCAAATATATTGAGTTATAACCCCTAATATATTATGTTATAACCACGAATATATTTTGTTATAACCTCAAATATATTATGTTATAACCCTTAATATACTATGTTATAACTCCAAATATATTATTTTAACCCCAAATTATAAAAATTAGCCATAATTGTCATCTTCAACATCACTGTTTTCCACCTTGATGAACCTTAATTTTTTTTTAAAAAAAAATATGATTTATTACTAAGTGATGTTTTATTTTGCTTGGGAATAGACACTTAATCAGAAAACTTTTCATCTTCCAAAAAGAAAGCAATTTTCTACAAGCTTTTTAAAAAACAGCAATTCTTTATTTAAAACATCAGTTTTTTAAATTAAGATATTTACTAAAGAAGAAAAATGGACTGGGCTCTTGAGAGCCATCTTTAGAAAAGACGGTCTCTCAAGAGAGATCCTGATGTTCCTAAAGAACGCTCAAATTTGACCTTTCCCTAGTAAAATTTTTGTAACCCGTGAAGATTCAAATAATCATTAGTGATCATCATCATCATCGTACCCAGTATATTCCGCTCATAGAGAACTATGATTAGGGTCTGGGAGGGAAGAACGACAACGGCTCATACCTATAGAGGAGAGTGCGGTCAAAAAGTTCCTCGACTCAAAAACAATCTTCAAAAAGAGAGAAACCTACTACTTACAAATAGAATAAAAAAAAAATAATCGTTAGTAATGATTAATGTATTAGTTAGCCATATGACTAAAATTTTATGCTAATAGTTTTAGTTAAAGGGATTGTCTTTCAAATATATTTGACATAACTTATTGATTTCCTTTCATTTAAGACATTTTTTATGATGGAATTGTGTATATGCAATTAAAGATAAATATGAGTTTTCTAACTTTCCCTCCTAAGGACTTGTGTAAAAAGTTTAAAAAGCTCAATTTAGCCGCACTATCATGTTTTATATCTAATAAATAATAAATAATAAGATAATTCTACATCATTATAGTAGAAAAAAATAAATTAAAAATCTATTTTTCAAAAACAAAAAATTTGCATCTAAGAAAACAATAAATGCTGCTCCCTCCGTTTTTTTATTGTCCACTTTCCTTATTTGGTTAGTTCACTCTAATTGTCTACTTTTTATTTTTGGCAAAGATTTTTTACCTAAATACCCCCAACTACCCTAATTTATATTATTTAAAATACCACACCTACCACCTTTTCAATTATTATAATCACTTAAATACCTCAACTACCACATTTATAATTATTATAATCACTTAAAATACTCCACTACCATTTTTCTTAATTTGCGTGCCCACTAGAGAGTGGACAATAAAAAAGGGGTGTAAGGAGTATTAATAAGCACGAGGAATGTTGACTTTGTCTTGAATAGAATTTTTGTTTAATAATAGAGTAGACGAGTGAAGAAAGAACATAAGTTGAGAATCAAGCTTAATGAAAATCGTACTTACACATTAATTGAGATAAGATCAAAGGTGTTTGTTATCGAGTTAATTTTGAACCATATGTTTCAGATGGTTCAAATTCGAATCTTGTTTCTAAATTGTTCCTCACATAATTTTAGATAGTGTTATAATCAGATCAATATCAAATTTTATTTTAAAATCAAATAAATATGGATAAAGGTAAAGACCACTTCCAGTATCCCGCACAAGGCAGGGTCTGGGTGGGGTTTTTTCTTTTTCTTGAAAGATGCGGATAAATCATACTCATTCCCCCAATAAGGAAGTAAAGAGAGATGCGCGGGGTCAAAAAACCCCCCAAAGAATACCTGCGACTTGTAAAAGTCCAACGTCAAATCTTTTATTTTACGTGCAAATGATGTATCAATTCAACGTTGTTGGTAAATACAAATAATTATATCTGTTTTAAATCCATCTAAACCAAACTCAAATTTCATTTACTATGAGGTAGGATTACTTCAATAGAAGTAGTTATAATATCCATTCCGTCCAAGGAACACCCACCACACCAACCATAATCTTTTAACAAAATTATTACAAAAAATAAAATAAATTCAACAAAAAACAAATACAAAATCGCGTAAAATGGCGGTATCTCCGATGATGTGAAAATCGATGAAATTGGGCAAAAGAAATTTATGGCATTCTTCAATTTTTAGGGGAAGATTTTTGATGTTTGTTTGATGATTCCATCATCCCTTTGTAAGTTGCCAAGACGGAACAAAAACAGTAAAATCTATACTAGGACGACTACTACCCTTTAAAGTCAATCTTGCTCTTGTCCTTTTTATGGGATTACATTAACATTTGATCGGCTTAATCTTCTTTGTTCTTGGGTAAATCTTTTTGTTCTTGGGTTAAATCTTTATTTTGCATCACTTTGACTAATACCCAAGTAAGTAATTGGTTTTAATTTGTGGATTTTTGATCTGGGTTGTTTGATTTTTCCTTTCTTGCTAAATATTTATGATTTTGATGGGTGATTGATGATTGTTGGTTTTGATTGTTGATTGTTTGATTCTCCATTGCAGGCATTGTGTGTTTGATTCTTTTGCCAATTGAATTAAATTTATGTATGAATTGGATTACTTGATAAGTTCAATAGAATTGAACTATTGGGTTATAATTAGGGATTTTCATACATTGAATTGATTTGGGGATTATTGAACTATTGAAATCATGAATGTGGTGGGAAAAGTTGGAAGTTTGATTACTCAAGGTGTGTATTCAGTTGCTACCCCTTTTCATCCTTTTGGGGGGGCAGTTGATATCATTGTTGTTCAACAACAAGATGGTAGTTTTAGGAGTACTCCTTGGTATGTACAGTTTGGTAAATTTCAAGGTGTTCTTAAGGGTGCTGAAAAAATGGTTCAAATTAAAGTTAATGGCATTGAAGCTAATTTTCATATGCATCTTGATAATTCTGGTGAAGCTTATTTTGTAAGAGAAGCTGTATCAATTGAAAATGGTGAGGAGAAACAGGTGTTGAAGGATGAAAGGGAACCTACTCTAGAATATAGTTTTAGTGTAGATAATAGCCAATGTACTATAAATAACGAAAATATCGAAAATTTTAGGTTGCAAAGCACTTTGTCTGATCCGGGGGTCTTGTCGGATAATTATTCTTCTTTCAATAGGTTAGAAAGGAATGACTCTGATGCTTGTAGGTTTTATGATTTTCAAGATGATCAGTCATTTGATGACTCTATGGAGCTGTCATCTGAGTATGGTTCTAATCCATATGAGAATATGGAGGTTGTGGAGAATTTTGTGGAAGCACATGGATCAGATTCGGAAATGGTTTTGGTGAGTGTAGATGGTCACATTTTAACAGCACCTATCTCATCATCTGAGCATAACACCGAAATTGTGCAACTGGATACACCCCAGTTTCACCTAGGACCAGGTAAAGGTAATGGGTTTTGTGAAGAAGATAAGGAGTTTACTGTGAGTGAGACTACATGGGATTCTCAATACCTTAATGATTTAGAGGACTCTTCCATTAAACCGGGTTCTTCCGGAAATAACAATGTTGATTTACATCAGGGCCTTTCCAATACTGTTAAAATAGAAGAACATACCTCTGTAAATCAAGAAAGTGATGGGAAACGTACTCAACTTTCAGAAGTACGCCATGACGAGGGAGCTAACAAAATATATGAGTTAGAATCGTGTGAAGAAAATAGAGAACTTACCCAACGAGAGATCAAACCATCAGTAGTTTGTGTAAATTCTAGGAACAGTCTTTGCAAAAGTGAAGAAAGTGGGGAGATGAGTGAACATGAAGCTGGTGGAGATGAGAAAATATTGCATGAAGACGGTGGAGTTGAGGACACGCATCTTCCAGAAGGTTTGGACGATGAGGCGTGTGCACACCGAGATGAGGATGATAATTGTAATAAGCTTCGGAAGATAGAATCCTACATTCATAGTGATATTGAAGATACATCTCCTAGCAGTAAGAATGAAGATAAGTTCAGGAGCTGTTTGGATTTGACCAGTGCTGGTGTAGACGAAACCTTGGAAAGTGAGGTGTCTACCTTGGAGACCCAAGAAGAAGCTGAATCTATGGAAGATATGCAGTTTCCAACCGAAATATCAGGTGATGGTGGATCAATTACCAATACTAACATGGGAGGTGTGGTGGACTCTTCACTTTCTTTAGTTAGTGAAAACGAGAAAAAGGTGCATAAAGACAATACTTTCACACCTACTGAGAATGTATCAGTGTTCAACGAGGAGCCAGCCGCACTAAATCCTTCAGTCAAGATTGATATATCAAATGAAAGTGAAGATCCTAAACAGCACACCGGCAGTTCACCCAAGAGGATCGAAACAAATCTCAACCCGAGTAAGGCATATGTGATTTATCTTCTTTGTTTTTTGATGTTGTCATTGTTATGTAAATTACTACTTTTTTGTATAGTATTTTTTTTAGAAGTATTGAGTTTTAAGAAAAATGGTATATTCTCCGTTTTCTTCGTTTAGTGATTTGATTTTTTGATGCCTACAAGTGAAGAACTTGATGATTGTGATTGGTGTAGGGGTCAATCTTGTCATATTAGTTTAAGGAGTGCATATTTCATCAAAAATTATGTCAACTAGTTGATTTATATGTCTCTTTACTGATTTTTGTATCCGGAAAGGAGAGCATTTTAAGTCTCCAGTTGCCACATTATGCTGATAACAGCATGATTGAGACTTGAGACTCACCAACAGCTATAACCATATCCGGGAAACAAAACTAGGGCACTACATTGCATCACAGCATGTTTGGGGATGATGTTAGTATAGTGGGTTATTACAGTGGGAAAATGCGTTATTACAGTGGGTTACTAATAATGTTATGTAAAAACTCCAGATATATGGCTATGCTTATTCATACTATTTATTTTGGCAATATGATGCAATTGGGTCAACGATTTTACAAATGTCTACAACCCCTTTGACCTTTTTGTTCACTTGGTTTATGTTCTAAGGTAAAGGGATCATTTTTTCCTGAGTTGTCAATTAGGACACTGTAGACCATTGCAACCTTTAGTTTCCGATTGATTAGATGATGATATGTACATCCCTGATTAGTGAGCCTAGAGTGATATTATGTGTGTTGATAATGTTGCTTGCAGCAATAGAGATCTCCCTTTGTCGTCATCTCCTTCGTCCAGGAATGGGATTAGCTGCTGCTGATGAAGCCTTCAATGCCCATCGCTTATCCGAGGACGACTTTAGAAGTACAGCGTTATCATTAATTAAAAATGAAAACCTTATTATCAGATACAACGGCAAATACTTGCCATGGGAGCAAGCTGCTCCCATTGTCTTGGGAATGGCTGCGTTTGGCGTAAAACTTCCCATTGAGTCCGATGATGCTATACCAGTGGAACAAGAAGTTACATCAAACGCAGAGCTTCCCGATTCTGGAAGTGCTTCTGGGCGCAGATGGAGACTCTGGCCAATTCCATTTCGGAGGGTGAAGACACTTCCACGTTCGACAAGTAATACCTCAGAGGAGGTTTTTGTTGACTCTGAATCTGTTTCTCGGAGCCCATCCATCAACCTAACTCCTACATCTGAGAGTGGTACTCCGCGATCAGCTACCAGTTCAAAGTCTCCCCTCAAGAAAATTGTCAGGACTAACATCCCCACTAATGAGCAAATATCAGCGTTGAATCTGAAGGAGGGCCAAAATGATGTGACTTTCAGTTTCAGTACTAGGGTCCTAGGATTACAACAGGTTATCCATCTTTCCTTCGTTTCCATTGCTTAAGTTAGAATGAATGGCTTTTGGACGATTGGACCTATCCTTTATTCACTGGTTTTGCTCGTTTTTGATGGACAGGTTGAAGCGCATATATACCTTTGGAAGTGGAATGCGAGAATTGTTATATCTGATGTGGATGGGACTATTACTAGGTGAGTTTTGTTCATGCAATGTACTTTCGGTAAATCTGATGTTTGAGAATCGGACTATCTCAGGCATTTTTGTCCAAATATTTGTGAATGTTTCATTGTGAGCTGGCATTTTTATCGTACTTAGAGTGATGTTGAAATTCTTCAGATTTATCATTTATCGGGTTTACAAGTGGTAAAGGTTGAAGATGAAGGGAAAATGTTCCCTTGGATATATGTGTAGTATGTGATCTGATATATGTGTTTTATTTCAGATCTGATGTTCTTGGTCAATTTATGCCTTTGGTTGGAAAGGACTGGTCGCAATCTGGTGTGGCCCGCTTGTTTTCTGCCATCAAGGTAATATTTTTGGTTTAGCAAAATATTACATAAGATGTAACGACGTTTTACGTTGATTGTCACTAACCCACCACAACCCTCCTTTTGTCGGACATGGGACCCGCACTGAATGCACGAGCATCACTGTTGTTGGGATTAAGGCTTTTGCATTTTCGTTGTGAAACGTCTTTTTGCACGCTTTATCTTTATCTGTGTGGGATGTTAGCGGGTTGTTTCGTTTGTGTAACAGGAAAATGGATATCAACTACTTTTCCTGAGTGCGCGTGCAATCGTCCAGGCTTATCTAACCAAGAGTTTTTTGTTCAACCTGAAGCAGGTATGTTTTTCCCTGTGAATTTAGTGACGTCTCTACGTTTTTTTCAATTTTCTCGACTCCTTTTATTGATGTTAATCTTTAAGAAGTCCGTTATATTTGTTTCGTAAGTTTACATCGATTACGATTTATACAGGATGGAAAAACATTGCCAAACGGACCTGTTGTTATCTCACCTAATGGATTATTTCCGTCATTATATCGTGAAGGTAACTAAAAAAACCGTAATCTGTTCTCATTAATAATATCTCATGTTGGTTTGTTTCGGTTCATGTTGTTCTCATATTTTATGATTAAGGCTTTGGCACTGTTGTTGTTCAATATTTAATGTGTTAATTGACAATCGTCTTCGTGTAGTTACATTTTACAACAAGTCCGTTATAAAAGTTTCTTTTTAGCTTCAAACAAGAAGTCGGCGACTTGTAACATATCATATCGTCTTAGTCTAGTACATGTGACTTGTGTTTTAAATAATTAATATTACATCCATGACTGATAAACTCGCAATGTAAAATTATTGTAGTTCTTATATACTACTCCCTATTGAGGTTGTACTGGTGTAACATAATTCGTCAGTTAATTTACTTTTTGAATTCACTATTCGCTCAAAATGACCCTAAAATAGCCCAAAACGACCATAATTCGCTTTTTTGAATTTCCGATTCGCAAGATGACAATGGTTGTGCAGAGGCATATGTGTATATGCTACCGCTTTTCTGAAATCATTCATTCGACTTATATCATTTGATTTGCGGAAAATGACAACAGATTCTCACTGATTTCCGTATGTTTTCCTACTGATTGCAGTAATCCGAAGAGCTCCTCACGAATTCAAGATTGCATGTTTGGAGGTAAATACGTGTTCATCTCCTTAACCGAGAAAATCCTTTTTATTCCGTGTCTTATGGCTGAAGGCGAGACGCACTCACAAATATTACCCTCTGCAGGACATCAAGGCTCTCTTTCCTCCCGATTACAATCCATTTTACGCCGGTTTTGGGAACAGGGATACCGACGAGCTCACTTATAAAAAAATCGGCATACCAAAGGGCAAAATTTTCATAATCAATCCAAAGGTATAAATGTCTATCGTAAACAACTAAACATGTTAAGATCGTAAAAATGTAAAGACTAATGAATCATTGTAAACCTTTTTTTTCTACGAAATTTGACAGGGTGAAGTGGCTATTAATCATAGAATTGACGTGAAGTCGTATACTTCATTGCATACTCTCGTGAACGATATGTTCCCTCCTACGTCAATGGTTGAGCAGGTATTACCGTATCCAACTAAACTTTCGAGTTGTGGGGTTTATTTTACTCCGTTCGACTATTCTTTTCACGACTCCATTGTTTTGCAATATATCATTACAGGAGGATTATAACGCGTGGAACTTTTGGAAGATGCCATTGCCAGACATCGATGATTAGCGTATGAAACAAATGTGTATGATAATTTTCGTTTGAGTGTACAACTTGATCGTTTTCAAGTGAGCGACTCCAAGATACAGGCTATTGGAACATGGAGGATCGGAGTTATGACTAAAAGGAAAATATGAATTATGATTGCGTTCTTTGTTGTATCGAGATTTTTGCGATGATCAAGGCGAAAGCGGTAACTGTATATCTACGTGATACGACGAATTCTTGATTAATAAAATTGATTAGCATTAATCTTAGTTTACAGAACAACAAAACTAGTGATTATAGAGTACTTTTGATTAATAAAATGGTTTGTCTGGCTCATTCTGTGCTTTTGCTCAAGGATCCCTTGAATTCACAGGGCCTTAAAATTACAAAAAACATTAAATTTAAAAAATAATTAAAAATTTTAACATTAAATTTTTGTAGAAGTGCACAATAAAACTTTTTATAAAGTTTAAAGGAAAATACCCTTTCAAGATGAATTAAATAAGATTTTACTTGACACAATCCAGTAAATTTGGGAAAACAAGATTTTTTTTAATAATTTTTAGTGTTTACTATTCAAGTGTTGCTATCAACTAAAAATAGAGGTTAATGATTTAATCTAGTTTAATGTTTATTTACAAATTTTAATCTATAAAAAAAATTAACTTTAGACATTTATAGGTAAATGACGCTTTCAATATTTCGCATAAGGCAGAGTCTAGGTGGGGGTTTTGTTTTTCCTGAAAGATGCGGACAAATCCTACTCGTTCTCCCAAGGAGGGAGTACAAAGAGATGCATACAATGAAGAAACCATACAGTGAAGAAACCCCCAATTGACAACCTGTGCCCAGTTGGATCGAACCCCAAACCTTCTGCCCCATATACAGATGCTCTATCCATTGAGCCACAAGCGCTTTTGGTTAACCTTAAATATTTATCATAACTTTAAACCCTTTGTCCTACAAAAACAAAGTTTGGATTCAAGCTTGACCGAAACTAACCTAAATCCGATCTATCTTGATCTTTATCCATAATTCATATTCGCATAAATAACATTGCTCACATTTTGAGTTCTCGTCATTGGTCAAATCCAAAATATTAGTATCAAATGAGACCAACACTATCCTCAAAATGTATCTTAAATTAACTTGGCTACAATTCTTCTCTAGTATATATATTTATTATTTATCATTAATTACAATTCAAAACTTCTATTAATAAAAATAATATGACTTGGGCAAACTTGAACCTACATTCCACTTACATCACAATTTGTATTGAAAATATGCTTTGAAACAAGAATTTGGCTAAACACTTTGAATGAATTTAAAACGGTTTATTCACAAGTCATAGTAGACAATAGTATGAGTATTACTTGACAATTTTGCATAAAACTTCAAAAGTTTGTGAACATAACATGATATAGATGGTATATGAATATGATATACGATATAGCGAATGTGTAATACATGCAAAATTAAAGAGCATATTCAATGTGTAAAATTGGTATTAAAAACACAAGCATTGAACTTGAAACAGCATTTCAGATGAGTGTTACTTAAGCTTCAAATACACTTGTGTATCCATTTGGAATCATGAGCGACGACCTTACTGCCTCAAGGTTTCGACGATGTAGTTTGCGTACAAATCCCTTCACGACAAAACTTTAACGTTAGTGTTGGAACCACAATTTTGATCAACCAAAGAGTATTAATCGATAAATTAACGCTTCATATAAGTAATTTTTAGTGGAATCGAAAGTCGAAACATACATGGAATGCTGGATTGCCTCATGAGCTGTAGATGCAGGCAAAAACTCATCAACTGCTACCTTCTTGTTTTCATTTTTCTTATCTGGAATTTTGGTCAGGGAAAAACATAATCAAGAATAATGTTCTTGTAGATAGCTAAAGATATTTCATTATCCCGGTTCGGTCAAGTGACTCCCACCTAGACAGGATTCAAGAGAATTTGATGTACGCAACCTTGTCTTCGTAAGAACAAAAAGGTGGTTTCCAATTGATCCTTAATAGCTAACATCAACTGGAAATATAAAAAGTTTTTCTTTTTAGTTGTTGCTTGTTGATTCAAGGATTGCTAAACAAATGGAAAGGATACAATCTTCAAAGAAACGACGTATCTCAGCCAAACGATGTGGTGGAAGCTCCTTGATGTCATTGTAATGACGGTACTCAGGATCATCAGCACAAACAGCGATTATCTTGTCGTCTTTCTCCCCCTAAACAATTTAATGTTAGCTCAACTTGACGAGCAACTAAAACGTAATCCAGAATAGCTTCACATACCTGATCTATCATAGGCATCAATCCAATGGCTTTGGCACGCAAGAAGCATCCCGGAAGAACAGGCTCCTGCAATTTAGGAAACCATTAGTTGATAGAACTAGCCAAGTTCCACCAAGAATCAACAAATTCACACATCGATTCAACAATTCAATAGAACTTATGATTTACACATGTACACAAAATTACTATTCAGATTTCCTGATGATGAAACAGTTCTATAAACTAAAAAAACACATTTATATATCAAAGATTACCGAAAAGCAAATTGTCCTAATAAAATCTATCTCATGTCAACATTTACCATTCAGATTCTATCTTGTTGATGTAGTGAATTCTTAGCTTTTAGTTAATCATTAGCATAGATATATCATCCAAAAGGTACCTGCATGATAACCAGAACGTCCAAGGGGTCACTGTCTTCACAAATAGTTCGAGGGATGAACCCATAGTTATGGGGATAGACAACTGATGAATAAAGTATACGATCCACCTGCACGAGAAGAATTACCATGTTAAATCGGATTATTAACCTTAATTAAGTAGCCTCTATGGCTCTATGACAAAACTCATTTTCATACCTTGATTAAACCAGTCTTTTTGTCTAGTTCATATTTCACCTTGCTCCCTCTAGCTATTTCAATGACCTGCAGAGGTCAATCATGGTTGAACGGTAAAAATTAAGAGATTGTCACACACCTTTGATGTTGAGATCTTTAAGATAGAACAGTTTAACTACTTAAAACTTTATTTAAGATCTGAGCTTCGGCAGCCACGTTTTACTTACTTAGACCTGGATAATCTAGTAGAATGAATGTAAACACCTCTTCCA
Organism: Amaranthus cruentus; assembly: GCA_019425755.1. Taxonomy (NCBI): domain Eukaryota; kingdom Viridiplantae; phylum Streptophyta; class Magnoliopsida; order Caryophyllales; family Amaranthaceae; genus Amaranthus; species Amaranthus cruentus. Next base: position 12,800,967 of record CM033465.1, on the reverse strand, counting down.
TTTAATCCAAAATAGACTCCACAAGCCATTTGCAATTGTAGCAGCATTATTTTATTTCAATTGTTTTTTAAGATGTCCTATCTCCATGAAGCCAAAGATTTACAGTTATTAAAATTTCGGATAAAATGTAATAAAATTAAAATAACTCAGTGTCTCTTATTTGTTTCAAGTGACAATGTTTGCGATCCAGGCCAAAATCTAAAGCAAATTCTATGTTACTACAAGGGTATGATTGTGTACATTTGACCCTCACCTAGATGGGAAACATTTGGCATTAGGGTAATGGCATGTTGTAAAGCTGTTTTGGATGGCAAAAAGCTGCAAATTAAGTGACACTACTTTACTGAAATGTTCCTTACAATAAACAAATTCTGGCCAAGTGACAGAACAATGAGTCAAGTTCTCTTACTAGGAGCTAATGCAGGCGAAGTGATGTAAAGCTGCCAGAATTAGAGTCAAAGTGGCAAAACATGTCAATTAGAACAAGTCAATATTCCTAGCTTTACACAATTTTGACATCAACAGTCAATTAGTGATGAAGAAAAACAAGAGCATTCACAAAGATGTGTCGTGTAAGTGATAGAATTTAGAAAATGGGTCTAGACAACCCAAACAAGGAGGAGAAGAAGTAGTCCACTCATAAATCCAAAGAAGGTTCACTACTAAAACCAATTGGTAATAGTAGGAGTAACTCCTTGAGTATATAAAGTGATGCATACTCTTCTCTTTCTCCGATGTGGGACAACTCACATGTGGGTAACACATGAACACTTCAACAGTAAGACAATGGAATGGGTCAGTGGGTCACTAAATCACAGCCTCATAGGTCGGTGGGCATACTCTAGAAGAAAACAGAAAAAGAAATACTTCTATTACAAGCATAATCAAGAAGGAAAAAGTGGAGCTTAAATAGATTCTAATAATACATTGTTCTCCTTTAGAAGGAAAGAATATGCTTAATACGTAAAGCATCCATCATGCACAAAAGTTAAAGAAGTAGATAAAAAGTCAGATAAATGTTATGGGGTCCTTACACAGTTGAAATAAACAGGAGCACCAGGACCTACACAACATAAACAAAAGTAGTTTAGTATTTGAGAAAAACGATATAAAGATAAAATGAGAGCATATTCACAAGAATGAGAATGGGAATATACCAATCTCAAGATCATGCCAGGGGTGTGCAGCAACCGATCTACGAGTCATGGAAGAAAGTATTCTCTCATTTAAACGGGGATGCCTCGAGTATTGGTACTGTTTTGTAATTTGTTTGTCATTTGTCTCGGTCTCAGTCTCGGTCTCAATGGTTGAAACCATGTTTGCCTATCAGAATTTGAGATCATTTGACCCAGTCAAATAAATTTGACTTGATTAACCTAAATTGAACAGTACTCGACTCGACCCAAACAGCATAATACACCGTATATAAAAATTAAATCAATTAACATCTTCACATACACACACACAAAAAAATGAAATTCACCAAACCCAAAATATCATTACCCAAAACCCGTTCGGCAAATCTGAATATACAACTCTAAATTGGACCAAAAATCTCAATTTTAATACCAAGTGGCTTTCGTCTGCAAAAGATTGTTATGTATACACAATCATACCTTGTAATAACAAATAGATAGATTATAGCAAACATCATGCAATCCCATGTACATAACAAGTGCCCGTGAGGCCGTGATTCAATGACATGCAAGTTACTGTTGGTTTATGGCCCATCATATGTGGAACAAAAGGAATTTTAATACGTGAATGATATAAACTTTTATTAATTTCCTACAATAATACTAACTATTGATTAACCATGAATAATATGAACTTAAAAGGGTATTTTCTTAGAAAATCTCTAACCTGTTAAAAACCAAATTATAGGTGATTATAAGCCGAAAAAAATTGGTATATTAGTTAATAAACTAAAGTTGATATTATTCTAAGCAAATGACCCATAAGTTGGTATTATTCATGTTAAATTAATAGTCGTTATTATTGTAGAAAAATTAACAAAAAGATTATACTATTCAAGATAATTTTTCCATGAAAATATTCGAAAAGTGTGATTATTCACGGCGAATGAATGAAAGTTTAGATTATTAATATCAATTTTTCCAAATAAATATTCTGTTTATCGTGTATTTTAAACTATCCCTGCTCATATACTCCTTATTCTAAATATAATAATATTAAAAGTTAAATATATGAGAAGAGCTTGTGCTTCATTACGTTTCTAACCTAAACTAAATTGGCTCTCATGTGAGAAACGTTATAGATTCTAATCATGCTAAAACCACAGACCGTCCTACTCTCAAATTCTAAATATATAGTGTTAAACTCTAAATACAAATTTGGACTGGATTTTTGAGAACGTTCTAAAACACATTTACGCTTGGTATCGGATTGGCAAAATATAACTTCCAAAATCCAAACCATTAGTAGAAACTAGAATTCTAGAAAGCATTCTAAAATTAAAGCTATCTGTACTGTACTGATTACTGAACATCTTGATTAAACAAAATTGATTAAAAAAAGCCTAAATCGAGTAGAAACAAACTGATTGTACAGGAATCATAAGCAAAAAGACAAATCAAATAGAAACGAAAAACGAAAAAAAATTCAACACAATAAAAAACAATCAGATGAAAATAATCAAATATGTTCAAAAATTAAATAAAAAATGGACTACTTGTGTACCTGAATGAGGACTTTGAAGGAATGAAGGAAGATTGACGAAGACAAAGAGAGAGACAAAGCGCAGATCTCGAAATGTTGAGTACGAAATTGCGTGGTTTCACAGCTTCTTAAAGAAGCAATGGCGGAGAGAGAAACGAAAATCCAAAATTAAAAAAAAAAAGGAAAAAAAAAAGGGGAAAATGGCTGTCAGTTCAAGCAAAGCTGGTTATAGGAGAGAGAATCAGTACAACTTCCCGCTCTTTGTCCTTCTCCCAACCATTTTATGACAACCCTCCCCTAGAAGAGACACTCCCAGTATTCCGCACAATTTAGAGTTTGAGCGGGAGTTTTTTTTTAAAGATGCCGATAAATCATAGTAAAGAGAGAGATGCGCAGTCAAGAAAAATTCAATTGATACTTGCGTCCAGTAGGGAGTCGAACCCTAAACCTTCTGCTCCACATGCAGATGATGTATCCATTGAGTCACACACGCGCTTTTGGTCATGATAAAAATATAAAATATATATTTATTTTGCATCATTTTCGAAATATAACTAAGTTTATGTTCAAATAATGCAAAGTGAGAGATGATCTTTTTGAGAGATCATCTCTAATTGGATGAGCTCATTGTATTTTTTAAAATATTTTAAGTAGGCATTATGAATGATATAAGTAGACATTTAAGATATTGAAAATAGACATTAAGAATACGGTAGTAGGCAATAATATTATATATAAAAATAATATTTGCTCAAACTGGAATAAAAGAGAATCGATTGTTATTTGATCATATGGTATAATAAAAATATAAAATATATATTTATTTTGCATCATTTTCGAAATATAACTAAGTTTATGTTCAAATAATGCAAAGTGAGAGATGATCTTTTTGAGAGATCATCTCTAATTGGATGAGCTCATTGTATTTTTTAAAATATTTTAAGTAGGCATTATGAATGATATAAGTAGACATTTAAGATATTGAAAATAGACATTAAAAATACGGTAGTAGGCAATAATATTATATATAAAAATAATATTTGCTCAAACTGAAATAAATGAGAATTGAATGTTATTTGATCATATGGTATACTAAGAAAAGAGAATTGTTTGATGTGTATTTAAAATAATATATACTTAATGTCCACCGAAAAAGTATTATTTAATTGAAATAAAGCATCACATGGTATGTCAGAGACGTATATTAAGTTCAATCGAATTAAACTAATGATCTTATTATATAGAAGCAATATTTGCTCAAATTGAAATCAAGCTGATTTCAGCTAGTCAGAGACGTATCTTAAGTTCAATCTATTAAAGATTATTGTCTACTATCGTATTCTTAATGTCTACTTTTAATATCTTAAATGTCTATTTATATCATTCATAATGCCTACTTACAATATTTTAAAAAATATATTGAGCCCAACCAATTACAGACGGTCTCTCAGAAAAATCATCTCTTACAAAAATTTGTGTATAAAAATAATATTTGCTCAGACTGAAATAAAATTTGATTATAAATGGAAATGAAATGTGGATTTAATAAGGAGATTGGGTTAATTTGTGTGAGAATAAAGGGCCAAGTGGCCTGTGGCCCACACCGCCAAACCAATCGGCGATGTAGCGTTCCTGTCCAGCAGATGGAATATACTTACTCCTACGTTATCATCATCAAATAAACATGTCCACCCAATATCATTTATTCATTTATCTTCATACCAAATTTATCGGTCGGTCTCTTGAGAGATCGTTTCTCAGAATGATGTTTCTCAGGCCTAACCTATTAAAATTTAACTCATACTCTATATTTTCTTTTATAGGTCGATCCAATTAGAGATTGTCTCTCACAAGAATTTGTGCAAATTTATTAAGAGGTGGTATCTTCAAAAAAAATAAAAATATTAAGAGGTGGTTTTACGATCAAATAATTATACTTCTTCTATTTTATTATATTTACTATATTTGACTTTTTACGCAATTTAATGTGGTATTTTGTTCATTTGTATGTCGAATTAAACACATCTAGAAATTATAAAAAGTTAATATTATGAAAGTAGGCGATTAAATGATTCAAACAAGATCCCACTTGACTATATTTTTACTTACATATTAGCCGCAATATATAAATTAAGCTTGAACAATAAATAGTGCCTAAAACTGAAATGTAGCAAGTATTTCAGAACGAAGGAAGTATATACAAAAATTATTGTATAAGATGGTTTCATCACATGCCTTATACTTGAGCAAAGTAAGTCAATAATAGAAATTTTTAGCTTACAGACTTCTTGTTTTAAGGTCGTTTCACCATGAGACGGTCTCCAAAACGAGTTGTTAAATATAAGAAATATAAATTTAAACAAATTCTAAATTTTTAAATAAAATTATCGTTTCCATGACATAAACAAAATTCAAAAAATTTATTTGAGGTTGCTAAAATTTTAAAAATAAATATGTGGTATAATGGAGAATCACCTACATGCAAATATGCAATAACAAAAGATAATGTGGAAAATGACAAGAATTGAACCCCCAACAAAAATGTATACAGAAAAGTTTCTAATTGCTAAATGAACTCGTCATTTTCCGTTTGGACTTAGCAACATCTTTACTCGGTTTCGATTTACTTGCAACATTGTAAAAATAGCACTATTTATTCATTAATTTTATTTTGTGATTAATTTTTGATTTATAAATTAAAATATAGTCAAGTGAGATTTTATTTGATTTGTCTCAATGCTAAGATTATTAATATCAAATTTTCATAATTTTTTATTATTCGTAATTAGAGATATTAAAAATTAAATAGTGTATTAGACTGCGTGAAAAGTCAAATATTACAACTATTTTGATAGGGTGGAAGTATTTGTTTGGTGAAAATTGGTAGGAGGGAATATGCCGTGATAAGCGTAAAGGTTGCTATTCCTATGATGGGTAGGATTGTAGCCTTGTAAGACAATACAAGTTGAGAATGATACTTGGTATATTTTCAAATGATAATAAGAATTGAGTATATTCTGTACTCCTTCCTATTCACTCAACTTATTCCATTTAACTTTTTCATATATGCCGAGGTAATATTTTAATTTTTAATATCTTTAATTGTGCTTGATTAAAAATTATAAAAATTTGATATTAAAAATCTTCGTATTTGAGACGAATAAAATAAGATCCCACGTGACTATATTTAACTTATAGATTAAGAACAAAATACAAATTAAGAGTGATTAGTGAATAGTAACCAAAAAGTAACTGGGACTAGTATGAAGAATAGGAGGGAGTAACTTAATAGTATAGATTTCAATCTAATCAACTATAAATTTTGGCACAAATTCTTGTGAGAGACCATTTTTAGTTGGACGGATTGGCCCAAAAAAAATATAGAGTAAGTTTTTTGGTAGGCATTAAGAATATTGTAAGTAGACACTAATAACAAACAAGATGGGCATTAAGTATAGTGTGTAGGCATTAAAGATATCATATGTAGGCATTAAGAATATGACAAGTAGGCTAGCAAACTAAGTTTTTTGATAAACATTAAGAATATTATAAGTAGGCATTTTAAATACTTTTCGGTGGATATTAAGTATATTGTAAGTAGACATTAAATATAATGTAAGTAGACATTAAGAATACAATAAATGAACTTAAAGGTTAATGGGCTAGGCATGGGAGGTGTCTCTCAAGAGACTGATTGATATTCCTAAGTCCTATATATACATAATAACAAACAAGGACATTATACTAAAATTACTAAGAATAATATAATCTTTTGCTTATTTTCCTACGATAATACCAAATTATTATTAATCATGAATAATACCAACTTTGAGAGTGTTTCCCGAAAATATCCCTAATATGTTAAAATCATATGACAAAAACATTGGTAACTTAATTAACAAACTAAAGTTGGTATTATTCTAGAAAAAACCTCATAAGTTGGTATTATTCATAGTTAATCAAAAGTTCATATTATCGTAACTAGGTAATTTATAAAATATTGTATTATTCACGGTAATTTTTTCAAATTTATAATCTTTACATAATACAAAATAAAAACAAAATTATTTGTTAAGAAAATGTATTAATTGATGGATAAGGGCAAAACTAAAAAATATAATAGTTTAGAGGGTAGGGAAACCAATTATGTGAAGATACTTAATTACTTACTAATAAGATTAAGAAAAAAAAAGTTAGAATATACAAGAAAAAAAAACAACAAAATTTATGTTTTTTCCATTTTACATTTATCAAATAAACAAAGGAAAAAACATAAAGATTATATTAATTTCTTCAAAAGTAAAATTGAAAACTAAAATTAAATATTTTTGAAGGTAAAATTTAACTAATTATAAATTTTAATGACTATAAACATTGATAGAAAATCTAAATTGAATTAGGAGTACAAAAATTTAACCCTTCCTAAAATAATCCACAAATTAAAGCTTCTTGTTATATATATGTCTTTCACTTATTACTTATTATTACTTGTTTTGGAAAGATGCTCAATAACTTTCAAAATGACATCCTTCTGAACCTGCATGTACATAAAAAGCTCATTGTAAATTGCAAAGTTATTAGGATCGGGATTCTACCTATTATCGTTAACGGGTGGGATCGAAATTGCATTAATGGGCTTTAGATTACTGATTATCAATTATATTTGTTATATTTCTAAGTTTTAAGGTGTAAGTAAAACCTTATTTGACTTCATCTCTTGAGTCTGGAAGGAAGAGATATTAACTCTAATTAAGACAAAATCCAAATCTAAAAAATAATCTTTACAATTTTGATGTTGCAAAAAACAACCTTTTAAAAGCTACACGATTAAAGACTTGAATGCCAAGTGAATAAAAAGACTCCAAAAGGTAGCATTTTGCAAATATAAATGTAATTATGAGTTTTTTTTAAAAAAAAACTATAATTTTTTTTCACAATTTTGTAACCTTTAAAGTAGTATTTAAAAGAATTCTTTTGTATTTGTTAATTTGCTACATATTTTGGAAAAAAATACATTTATCAATTATCAGTAACAATTTATTAATTCTGTTATAAAACTACATCAATTTCAAAGTTTAATCCAACATTTTAATAATTTTTTTTGACATTGATATAATAGTGATTTCCCGGTTCGTATAAATTTACTAGTAAAAAAAATTTAATTTCTCATAATAGGTCGCTTTCAGTAATTTTAATATTTTTGAGAATTAATAATGTAAAGCAAACTCACTTGGATCTAAGGTAACAAGAATGGCAGTCCCACCAAATGAACAAGTACCACCAGCAACTTTGGTTCTTTGCCAATAACTATTGAATGCATAAGAAGCATGTGCCAAAAGAGTGTCGGGTTGAAAACATGACCCATTGGGTTGTAGCGGGTCACAGTCTGCACCCGATCCACACGCATAATTCATAGCCTCTTGGATAATAGGATCCGGAACTGTCGGTTTTGCTACGCACCAAACCCGACCGTGTCCACGTCCACCACCGCCAAAAGTCGGTGGTGATCCTGTTGGTGGTGGGTACACCACTGGTGGTTCGAAAACGGGTGGGCTAGGTTCAAATCCAATAGGGGATGGTACGTATTTTGGTGGACTTGGAATAATGGTACCACTTGGTGGACTTGGTTCATAATAATAAGGTGGTGGGTTGGGAACATAGTTTGGAGGGCCCGGGAAAATTATTGGTGGGCTAGGAGAAACTATTGGTATTGTTGGTGTGGGTCCAATTGGGGTTGGGATAGTGGTCGAAGGCGATTGCGGGTTAGGTGGTGGGTATACGCAATAGGGCGGGTTTGTATTCGGGCCGGCTAAAGGAACGGGAGGTAACGAATCATAAGGCGGTAAGGTATCAGGAGAGCCTATAGAAGTATCTTTGACGGATACATCGACAAGCATATTTAAACTCTTGGCCATTTCAAAAATTTTCAAGTGTTTCATGTTTTGATTTGTCGTTATAGGTCGAGACGTCTTTTGGGGTAACACCGTCAATTTTCTCGCCTCTGTAAAAATACCAAATGTGCTTTTAGAATCCATAAACAATAATCATATAGTCTTTAGAGCTATTCTGACGGTGATTTTAAATTAAAATAAAGCATTCCATTGGTGGTATAAATTATTCAAACAAAGCATGTGATGACTTTTTTATGCAAAAAACTAAAGTCAAATCTAAATTAATTAATCAATTATAAGAATATAGTACAACATCTAGAGACGGACTTCAACTAAAAAGGTTATTGTGTACGGAGGTATGAAAGAATATATAACATATAACATATAACATATTTTGGGCTTTAACCATTAAATTAAGCTTTTAGTTGAGTTAATTCTTTGATATGCTATTAAAAACCTCATGATATGTTATATGCATTAACAAATAACTTAAAATTATACCAAAATTCATAATTTTTTCCTCTATAAATAAACATTCATTAAAAGTAAAAAAAAATTGAACAATGATTTTTTTTGTCATTATGACACAAATAATTTTTAACCACGAGATGGTTAAAAAAACACTAAAACCAAAAAATAATGATTTTTTTTCCAAAATTCCGACTTACCACAATGTGCGAACAGAAGGGCGACAATAAAGGAGAAATAAAGAAGTTTGAATTTGAAGGTGTAAATAGAAATATTAGGAAAGTAATGTGTTATAGCTTCCATATCTCCAAAATTAATGGAAGAACAGTTGCACTGCAATTTGGTCAGTCTAGCTCACTCATATGTTAAGTGAAGTGAACTTGTTGATTCAAGAGTTATATTTTTATACAAGTAGAGGTGAAGGGAAGGATTATTCCTTGGCCAAACTATTGAAGTTGTGCAAATGAAGAAAACTTCTATTTTAATATGTATATTATATTATATTCTTTTAGGTATGGAAATAATACTCCCTCGGTCTCTCTCAGTTAACGCATCAACTGTATTTTTGGTAAAACTTAGAACAAAATGAATCGGGTGTGGAACTATGAATGATAAAAAGGAGTGATTAAGATAGAAAAAGAAAAGATTTGTGGATAAGATTAAAAGAAAAAAAGTGGAATCGTCAACAGATTAAAAAAGCGCAAAATCAGTAAAACAGACTAAAATGAAGTGGGGCAAAATCAATAAGACAAATTAAAATAAAAAGTGATGCAGATTGAGAAGTACAGAGGGAGTGTTTGCATTGGCAATTGGCATATATGCTTAGCTTCACAATTGCAAAGATTAGAAAAAAGTTGACACTTTACATTTGCTTGCTTTCTACTCAACATTGAGAAGCTCCCTTACACAAATAGGAATACTATTAAATACTTCTATATTTGCATTCTAGTATGATCTGATCTTACTTGTCCCATTTCATTAACTAGATGGTACTAGTTGGCAATGTAACATATGACATACTAATATGAAAAATCTTCTTTAAGGTTGTAAAAGACAATAATTAAATGCAATTTGATTACTCTTTGCCCTTTTCTTGCAGGGTGCAGGTATGGGTATGGTTTGTCCGCTACCTTCCTTCCCGAACCCCCACCTGTGCGGTATGCGAGATATTGGGTTGATGACTGAATATGACTATATCTTCATCATCGTCCCATCCTTGGTCGAGGATAGGTAGGAGGTAATCAATTAATATCGGTAGCATCTAAATGTCAGGCAAAATGGCAAATAGAATATCTCCAATGGGAGTATGGACAAACAAGTAAAATTGCACAGAAAGTAAGAATTACAAATAGTTTAAGGGGTATTTCATATAACATAAGCAAGTTATCATACACAGAGCTGAACAAGTATCAGCAGAATGTACCAACCAAATTAGGAGCAGCTCAAAATGTAGAACCATTGAATCCGAAGAAAGAACGCTGCAACAAAATGATATTACCAAATATCAGCAAGTATGCAATCAACAACCAAGGGCAAAGGGTAGTAAATCAGAGTACAGAGATGTGTATTACAGAAAAAGTACATATATAAATCACGGGAAATGTAGAAAATCTTTCTTGATTGAATCTCAATTAAGAAAATGTTCCTATGACAATCTTCCGATTCAGATGGAACCTTCCATTAGTTTTAGTAAGAATAAGAAGCATGGCATTGTATCATATCAACTAAATGGTAAAAGGCTATCAAATCTACCAAACTGATGCTATATGCATCGTAAAGGTTTAAAAGTACGGAAACTTACGCCGGTTCTAGCCTTCTAGAGATATATCATAGTTTAAGCCATTGGCACTAAGACAATCACATCACTTCACATCATCAACGCAATCACAAATTCTGGTTTATTCAAAAAGCGCAAATCACATTTTTCATAGATCACTTACTTTAAGAGTCTTCCATAAGATATCTAGACTCGGGAGTGCCTATGTCATGACCCGAGTCATTTAAATAATAACATAATTAATATTTAGTAGTGTAACATTTGGTAGTCTATAGAGCCAAAAACCAAATCATCAATGACTGATGATGCATTTGAGCGTTTGGCGGGGCAAGTTGTCTTGCATTGATGAAGACAATGTTGGGTAAGCAAGGGAACTCATTTTCCAAGACTATGAAGCAAGAAAAAAAAAGAGAAACCCGTTTCCACCGGGACAGGCTTGATCGAGCAAGCCATGACTTGCTCAATCGAGCCAATTGAAGAACAAGACATGGAGGCCTGCTTCATCAAGCAAGTAATGTGGTCGATTGACCGGTTGTATTAGAACGTTGGTTTTGCTACATGTCTTGTCTTATCTTGCCTTTTGTTTTCATTTGCAAGTTCTCATTGGCTTCAGCCTCCTTATCACACGGGTATGAACAATCGTCTTCTGTCTCTCCCCAAGCCTAGATCATAGATTCTATGAAGGAGATAAATTAGTTATTAAGAAGATGATGCGTGATTGCTTTTGGGCTTACCTATGTATGATCTCTTTGACCCTTGGTATTATAAAAAAAGGGTTTCCAAGGTCAGAAGAAGGAATGAGGATGATGGCAAACACTTTGTTTTTGGGTTGTTGAATCCTTAAGAGAGAGTAAGAGTGCTAGTACATTAGAAAGCTCATTGTGAGTGCAAATGGTATCCAAACACTATTTGAGGGTGATAGATTCTTAATATATTCGTTGAATTATTATTAAGAAATGCAAATCATTTGATTCATAGATGGGTACTTAAAGGTACCAGCAATTGAATACTTGTGTTCTTACTTTCTTTGCATTATTTATGCTTTGTGTGTTGTGCTTTGTTCCTTCTTTCTCATCTCATTTACTTTCTCTAAATTCGCAGTCGGCACAATTGTATCCTCTACTTGTCTCAAACATGATTAATTCTCAAGGAAATGACAAACATCATAAAATTAGTAAACGCATTGCATAGTAGTAAACCCTAATTGAAAAGAAAAAAGATTATTCAAAGCTATATGTACATCATAAAATTTGAAACTCAATTGCATAGTAATATAAGGAATTAAGGATTGAATAAACCTACCGGAGCATCATAAAATTTGATGTAGAATCTGGAACTGTCAATAGAAAGCTTAGTTTGAATAATTTCGGCAATAAGAGAGCTCAATTTGCCATTAACGCTAGGATTAAGACCTCCAATGGAGATTAATTCAGCATAAGCAGCAGCTTCTTCCGTCCCCGCAAAGGCAATTGGAATTCCTCCATTAATCAACACCATCACATACTGTAATTAAAGGGATTAATTGATGAAACTAATGTTATTATGGAGGAAAAATTGTTGAAAGGAGATGAAAGAGGAAGAAGAAAAGTACAGATTCTGGTTTGCCAATTGTTTTAGCAACAGCTTTGGTAGCATCCTTGAGAATATCTGAAGCAACAATGGCGTCGACTGGGACATTGGTATACAAATTTAAGGTGGGCATGTTCTTCGTTGATTATCAATTATCAATTATCAATTATCAATATCAGTATCAAATCTTCAAACCCTAAATTGATCCAACCCAAGTGCAAAGATATAGTAGAGAACTAGTGATTAGAGTTGGAGATAGATAAGGTTTCATGGTCCCAAACTCCCAATCCCCAATATTGGGGGCGAATCGGTCAAACGGGTTAATAGTTTATCATCATTATCATATTCAGTGTATCACGTCCATAGAGAAATCATGAGCAGAATCTGAGGAAGAAAGAACAGCAGCAACTCGTATTCAAAAGGGAGAGTAACGGGTTTATAGTTGATTGTATTTAAATGGACATTAGTGGAGCGAGTTGTTGATGGGATATATTATTAACGAGTCTCATTTAAGAGGGTCGACAAATTAGTTTGTGGCGATTTGATGAATTCAATTGCATATTTCAATTCGATTTTGCGAGGTTGCACGAGATTGAAGTGGAAATGAGTTTCAAATAAATTTAAATAAAATTATATTACCCAATCGAATAAGACAATGACATTTTAATTAAATGAAATAGAATAACCGATTTCTTTAGGTAGCCATTATTATATAGAAAATCTCTATCTTTGCAAAGACGCCCAAAAAGGTTAGATCTTCAAAGAAAAACTAAAATATTGATCCTTTATCTGTACACAAAGGTTGACTTTTAAAAAAGCAATGTTCCTTGATTTTGTACACTAAACTCACTCCATAAAAGAAACAAAAATGATAACGAAACTATTGGTATTTAAAATTAACATAAGCTGTGAAAAGTGCAAAAGAACATAATATTTTGATCATGTATTATTAATTTTATTTTGAATAAAAGTCTAAGTTAGTACTTAATATCTATACAATACACAATTTTGAGTCATTTTAACAAAAAGAATTTATTGAATTTTTGTTGTAAACATAATGATATCATCATATCAATTTGAAAATGAAAAATTTTTTGTAATATCCGAGATATTTTTAAAAATATAATAAAAATAAATAATTTATAATTTATAATTTATAATTTAAAATACAAAAATATAAATTAAAGAAACATTGTTACAAAAAATAAAAAATAAGTCACGTAAAAAAAAAAGTAAGAAAATGAAAACTAAAAAATCTAGGAGAAGTTTTTAAAAAAAATAAATTTGAGTTTAGAAAAACTCATTTACACGGTTAAACAAAAAAATATTAAAAATAACTTCCTTCCCTATTCTTAAAAAACTCTCCATTTAACTGTATCATCCTTTCCATTTTTTTCTTTATTCTTATTAACCTCCATCATTTTATACTTATAAATTAGACCGTTTTTCATATTTGATATTTCACCAAATCAGTTTTCTCTCTTCTCCTTTTAATTCTTTTTTCTCATTAACCAGTCTTCTTTCTTTACACCTATTATCAATCCCTTTTCTCTTTTATATAATTTTCAATCTTTAGATATCCTATCTACAAATTACAAAAAAAAATTACAATTCAAACGTCAAGTTCTTAAAGGAAGTTTGATAAGAGTATACATTTATATTCTAGACACGTTTCACAAGGTAATTCTCGATGTCTATCTATTTAGGATATTAACTTGTTTAAATGTGTTGTATGATTTTGTATGATATTATGTTTTGTATATTTAATTCTCAAATTATAATAAATATTATTTCTGTCAAACTTTGAATTTATAATTGTTGTTTTTGATAAAATTTGTATTATCATTTTAATAATAAAATTAGATACGGTTTAAATTTGAAAGAAAACTATTTATTATTTTATGAAAGTTACATTATTATTTTTAATAATGGTTTTAAAAGACGATTTCAGTCGAAAGAGAAATACTCATGATATTAATTGTTGTTGTCACCAATTGATTAGAAAGGTGATTTGATAAATGAGATTTCAAATGGATACTCTTGAGATACATTTTCTTGGAGAAATTGTGTTCATAAATAAAATAAATATAATGTATGTTCGACTATCTGATTGTGTGCTCATGACTAACTATTAAAATATATTAAATCACGTAAAGTGTAACGATGGGAATGAAGCTCTTATATTTGTTGTGATCCAAGTATAAGAGTGATGAACAGGTCCCCCTGTTTGGTTAGTATAGCTGCCGACAGGTTATTATTATTATTTTTGATACTTGATACGATTTTTGGTCTTCCTTCTATTTGTTGTGATCCAAGTAGAAGGGGTGTGCACAATAGGGTTACCTGAGACTACTCTGCTGGCCTTGATGAATTATTTGGGGTGACGGCCTCTTGATGAAGTAGGTATAGGGGTAAAGCCTCGGCCTACTGGCGTTCTCGTTCCCTCAAATTAAAATTGGATATATGCGTTGTCGTTATTAAATATCAAATTAAATTAATTGGCTTATGTGTTACTATATTTATATTCATAAAATTGATCTTTGACTCAACTTTATATTACTTTAATTTCTACAACTATTTTCAACTCAATTATGGGTTGTTTTCTTAAATTATTTCAACTAAATTGTTTTACGAGATGGAGTTGGAATTACTCAATTTCCTGACTTTGGGAGTTTTTCCCTTGTTTTTCTTGTATTCTTATTTTTGCAGGTTATTGATCGTGCGGGGATCGTAGAGTGAGGTTCACCTAGGAAATTAGTTTATTAGTAGTCACGTCCCAGTTATAATTTCGGTTCCAGTTGTAAAAATTGTATTGCATAGAATTATTTTATATAGTTGTTTAGCCTTACATTTATTCCTTATCAGGGATAGATGTGGCGGTAACGCTTCTGTGATTAGGCTTTGGTTTATGTTTTCCTTAAAAATTCTTATTAAAATTTGGCCTAATGTGTTACGGTTTTCATAAAAAGTGACACATGCAATTTTAGGGTGAATTCTTCAACCATCATCATCAACATTCATCATAAAATTTCAGTATATACCGCACATAGAAATTATGATCGAATTTTTAGGAGGTATAGAAGACGACAAACCATACTCTTATCAAAGGAGATTATCAAAGGAGATAAAGAGATTGCAACCTGCAACGAATACAACATACTTGAACAACAATAGAGAAATAAACACATAACCTTGATGTTTTTGAAGCATATTTCCCTTAGATTGTTATATATTTCATATATTTTAGGTGTCTCCGACCCAACTCCGACTCTGAACCTACATCTAAGCTCTAATTTCAATATTATGACCTATGAGATGCTCAAACAACCCGACCACATGGACTTCCTATACTATGACAACTGCCTAGCTCATCATGGTTAGGTATACGGTCTTCATCGGGATCTTTTCGTTGAAATTTGTGCCCGCTATTTTGTGAGAGAAAAGGTAAGTCCGTGTTTCGAGTACAAAGATCCGACGGATGTACACACCAATGAATTCAAAATCAGATACACTTCAGAAGCAATAATCAAAACTTTTCAACAATTATTCTCATTATTCAATTTCAGCCGACCATAAGTCGTTTCGGTTGGTCATGGCTTCTCCAGCAAAATGCACTGGTCCGAGCGCACAACACTACTGTATGTTCAGTCCAAGTAGCAAACGAAGAGTATCCTAAAAAATAAATAAATAAAAAGCAAATGTCATGCACTCGTGCCTGTTCCTCCGAGAAATCATTCGGTTCAATTCAAGATGAAAATGCACCTTAGCTGGGCTCGGGAGGCACAAGTTTCAGACTGCGCATCCACTCACAAAAGCTGGGATCGTCAAAGTGAATGAAGCTGCTTTTCAACTTAGCTCTCTGCTCGGGTGTCAATGTCCGTAGCTGCGGAAATCTTGCTTCCTGCAATCAATATTCAAATTATGCAAATTTCATAAATCAAATTTTAGACTTAATTTTAGAAGATATAATCTCGTCGGGATTAAGCATTTGGCATGGCTGTTTTAAAAGCTATAATATTTTTCTTCTTTCATGTACCAGCTAATAAGAACATAGCAAGCATAGAAATAATCTTTGCTTAGTAAATGAATTCCTAAAAATGATTTGATTTGCTCATGTAGTCGATCCCATTTGCCTGAATAAGGATTTGGTATTGTTGTTCTTGTGTATTCAAGTTCAACCAAAAATCAAGAGCTCAAATTCGACACGACACGCTTTTCACTAGCTCTAACAGCCTTTGAAAAAAGGTCAAACTATATACAGTTACCTAACACACCACACCACACCACACCACACAACACCATCCTACCAACATTGTGAGTCAAACCGGTCGTTTGTAATGACTTCATTCAGGTCATCGGGTCGATTTCGGGTCTAGTATTTCAGGTTGGTTCAAAATGGGATCTTGTGTCCACATTTATTTTTATATAAATAAAATTCATTTTAATGTTGGGTAAAGTCGGTTTCGGTTATAAAGTCGGGTAAATATTGGATCGTCGTGTCTGTTTTGAACAGCTCTAATAATGACGGAGGCGCCACAGGGTGCAGAAGTATCCTCCCCAAGGTTGAGTGGTTGACTGACTAAGGCATGCACATCAAACACAGATGGTGAACCTTTTGGCAAAGGCCTAACAAATAATTTTGACTCCATTTAGTGCAAAAAAATAATTAAATTACACTTTTTGGTGGCTCTCAGCAAAAAGCCAGGACAAAAGGAGCGGAAGGAACGAGTAGAATGAAAAGGGAAGTCCTGACCTGTTCATAAGCCGGATCCTTGTGAGCGGGTATTAGTCGAGAAACAAAATAACGCGCTTGAGACGTCCCTTCCTGCAAGTGAATAAAAACTTCAGCATTCAACCATTTCGGACAGAGTAGGAATCAAGGGAAGTAGATATATTAACGACAACCGTAGAGAAGACAGCAGCAAAATAAAAAAGTCTCACCTTGAATGCAAGGATACGAGGCGCTGGAAACCTTGATTCACTAAGCTCCTCTGCCAGTGTTCTGCAAGCAGCTAACGCTGCTGCACAATTCACCTCTTGAGCAGCAAGTTCTGCACCCTGGAAACATTTCACAAAAATTCAAGATAATAAGAAGAAAGGACCAGTGTCACGTGATTTGCTAATCGCGAATCGAAATTAGCAAATTATGGTCAGTTTTAGGCTATTTTTTGGCCATTTTGAGCGAATTGTAAATTCAAAAGGCGAACTAACTAGCGAAATATGCTTCACTGGAAAGAACATTAGAATAAACTTTTACTAAACATACTCAATTATATTCCAATCATACTACACAAACTCTGATAAATAATCCTGACAATAAAATTCATTGGTTATAGCTAGGGGTGTTCAAAACCTGATACCAGATCGATCTGGATCTGGAAATCAGGTTTTCGGATGGTGAAAATCAGGATCCGGTTCCGATCCGATTAAACCGGATATCCAGTATAAGTCGGTATAAAATATTAAAAGAACAACAAAGTCGAACATGTTGCCGAGTGCCGACCATTGACTCCAAGCATACAGCACACATACATCACCGTAGAAGTAATACAGTTACGCGATGAAGTTTCTCGAGATTTTATACAGTATCAGATATGAAGCAACGTTTTACGTGAAGTGACAATAAAGGAAGCAAAAAGCTTACCAGCCAGATGAAGATATCAGTCCCATGATCTAGGACAACGGCAGTATCTGACTGCATCGCCAAATCATAAGCTGGAAGCTCCTCAAAAGTGCCCCCTTCACGGTGCATTAAACATCGAGGAGCCACCATTCGTAAAGAAAGATCAAAGGATGCATCTAGAAACAAGTTTCTCAATACAGATCTCTCATCTTCATGACCCACTATGCTTCCGAGCAACGGACCTCTTCTAAGATGGAACAAGTGCTCCGGCAAGGAAGAAAGCTCTTTCGGGAACTTGTGAAGTTTTGATTTAGGGACTTGTGAACCAAACTTCAAAGCTATATCTTTCACTCTTTCATCAATCGTCAAACGCATCTGCACTGCTTCAGAAGCAGATTTTGCCCGCAGAAGAGTTCTCTTGGCAATAAGTACCGCAGCCACATCGTCTTGAACATTGTCAAGATAGGTTGACACACTATCAACGGTTGACAGCCTTACCGTGATGACTCTAGTGATATCAGCTATATAAGCATTCGAATATTGCACGGCGAATTGGAAAAATACATGTTCAGATTTGATATCTCGTTTGGTTTCCATGAAAACCGAAAAGCTTTGTGTTTCTTCCACACTTAGCATCTGAATTGAGACAGAGGCATCCTTCTTAAAATTTTCATGTGAATCCGAGTGAGCTTCCTCGCCAGGACCAACAACTTGAGTAATGAGAATATCGTCAGGTACGCGTATCTCCAACAACCCATGAGAACCCGCTGCCCTACCAGATGCCCTTTGCAAATTCACACCGAACACCTCGCCAAAGTCATCATGAAGAATAAGAACACCACCAGAGGCTCTAGCCAGGGGTTGCAGAACAGGAACTCTGACAGGGCAAGTACCAGCACACAAAATATCTACAACCGTATGCTGTCTATGAGCCTCACGGCCCAAATGATCCATCCACTTCAATGCAGTTTTTTCGAGATAAGGATAGTTTGGGTGATTAAATGAATGAGGAACTGCTCCAGGACCAAATGTGTTAGGTCCACCAGCACATACTATGATCCTACTTTTCCCCCCTGGTTTCTTAACTACCCCTCGGGATAAATCAGCGGAAGGCCCCTGAATAATCGCCAAGGCAACTTCCACAGCGGTGCCTAAGCAGCGATCTCTTGCGGTCTCCGGAATGTTTGCCTTGAAGGGCCTGAATGAAGAGAAGATGGTATGAGCTACAGGAAGTGAAGCATGAACAGGAGACAGGTATACACCAGTTCCATAAATCAATGCTCTTAAATTTTCCTCACTAGGTGACTTATCCCCAGGAAGCACATCCGCAGACGCAGTAGAATCCTCGGAAAAATCATAAACAGATACAGTTCGGCCGTATGAAACAATTGCAATCCTTGTTGTTTGGGGGAGTGAATCAACAAAAGCGTGCAGCGAACTTTGCAGATGCTGAAGGTGGGGTTCATCCAAACATTCATCAATGACAAGTACAACGGGAGCAGATGTTCTAGAATCTGAAACCGGAACAAAACCCGATAATCGACTTCCAGTTTGAACATAATCAACCACATGAGACGATAGCTCTGGAAAACTACGAAGATCTTCTTTGTTTGATGCTACATATTCACCATCACTCCCATTCAAACTACGACAAACAGCACATTGCCAATTCCCTGAAACAAGTAAAACATTACAATATGGGTTCGGATAAGCCCCACAATTTTGACAACGGTGAGGATCACGCTGTATTACGTGAGGACCCTGAGTAATCTCTCTCCCAGGAGAAACCAATGCCCCAAACCCCAAACTAGGCACATTTCCTTGCTTTTTCTGTTTCAATATCTGCGATAAAGCAACAATAAAACCAACAAGCAACATACATTAACAAATAAACTCATCCACAATCAAGAATGATATAGTAGTACTCATAATGGCACTTGAAGACAATGCAATAATTCAACCCAATAATAAAAAAATGAGTCAAAAAGATACATGCACACAAAAAGTAAAGCTTTGCCCCTCTATCCCTCTCAATTTGCTATATTTTCCGATTTGGGATATCCCGATAGTTCTGCTACTTTTATTATATTGAAAACAACCCCACTACATTCTTCGATTCTCATACACACATTTTTTAGGGCTAAAACCATACACACACGAGTCAAAATGATACATGCACACAAAATGCAGAGCTTTACTCCCTTCGTTACTCTCAATTAGCTACATTTTCCAATTCGGTATATCCCAATAGTTCTGCTACATTTACTTCATTGAAAATATCCTCACTACTTTCTTTAATTCTCATCCACACATTTTTTCGGGCTAAAACAATACACACATGAGCAAAAACGATACATGCACACAAAAAGTAAATCTTTACTCCCTATGTCCCTCTCCATTTGCTACATTTCCAAGATATCCCGATAGTTTTGCTACATTTACTTTATTGAAAATATCCCCGCAACATTTTTTCAGGCTAAAACAATACACACAATTAAAATTTTTTGTCTTCTTCTCCCAATGTGTCCAACCAAACTAAAAAATTATGTTGTATAATACTTCATGTAAATGTAGGATATGACGGTGAGCATCAAACAAATGAAAGCAATTAGCAACTTGATCAAGGAAAGAAATTACTCCACAATTCACTAATCAGAAACATAAAAACAATAATCAAGAAAATAGGATATAATTATGATTAAACAAGCAAATATAGAAAATATATCACCTTGTGAGCAGAAAAGAGGACAAGGGGAGCAACAGAATCGAGAGGGGAAATAGAATTGAGGTCAAAAGAAGCAGTATGAGAAGAATAGCTAGGAGGGGAAGAAGGAGGCAAAGTAGAAGAAGGAGAAGGACTGGCTAAACTTGTTGGGGGAAATGCAACTGCAACTGGTTGAGGAGATGCGGGTGATGTTCGAAACGGCACAGCAGCAGGTCGCAACGGGGAAGTGAATACAGGCGGTCCAGGAGGAGTACTTAGTTGTGGAGAATTCGAATTCGCCTTCAAATGAGGAGGTGTTGCTCCGGAAGGCGAAAACGTAGGAGGAAGCTGAGGAGGTGGAGGAGAAGAAGAAGAAGAAGCAGCCATTTGAGGATGCTGTGACATTGTTAATGGTGGTGGAAATCTTGGTTGAGGGGTTGAATCTGGTAGTGCCGCCATTGTTGTATTCAAGAATCAACACCAACAAGAAGATCAATTTGATGGGGATGATGATTGAAATAGGCAAAATTCGGGAATTTTAAGATGAAATCTGATAAAGGGGTTCTTGAATTAAACAAACCCTAATAGATCGTCAATAATTATCAAGAATCTTTCATAATTTTGAAGATGGGTATCAATCAATAAAGCTCAATTTGTAATTCCGAACATTTCCCAGTTCTGTAAGATCTTATTCCACGGAAGATGAATGGATCAATTCCACCGATTTGGGGAGAAATTCGGTTGGGTATTGGGAAATTTAAAGCTTAGTTGAGTCTAGAAGAAATCAATTGGATTCAAAATTGAAGATTTGAAGGTAAAAATTGTAAGTATCGCCGAATCAATTGAAGATTTAGGGGTGCTTGGCTGTGTTAATTGTTCCAATGGAAACCGGGAATTTGGAAAAGGAAGTCAGCGAAGTGACTTAAAAGTCAACATTGAGTTTGAGTTGGTTTTTGGTTAGAGGGTTTATAATGGGGTACTCGGCATTTTATATATTCGTAACGATGGAAGTGGGTTAGATGGGCATGTGGGCCGCCACAGTATAACATGTTTGAGATATAATACAACACGATACAACATATTGTTCATGCATGACTTGACACAATACGATTTGGCATAAGGTACGATAGACATGACACATGGATGATTCAGGACGATATGATTTTTATGGTTAGAACTCATATTTGGTGTGGTTAGGCAATACACAATATCGTTCACGACATGACTTAAAACGATAATTTGACACGAGACACGATAGACGGGATAACTAAGCGATTCAGCATTATCAAATTGTCAACTTTGTAGCTATGAAGTGAGTCTTGTTAATAGTCAACGAAGGAACACAAACCAACTAGGTTTTGTAGTTGGTATTGGTTTTTGGTAGTAAGTAGTAACCAAATGATTTTGACCAGCGGTATCCGATGCGGATTATCAGGTAACCGGTTAAATAACTCGGGTTTTCGTAAACCGGATAGTCTGGATTGGGTACTGATTTTTAAACGGGTACCGGATCCGGGTCATTTATTTTAAGAAAACCGGATATCTGGTTTTATTTATTTATTTTTAAATTTTTATTTTACTTTTTTCGTAAATAAAATAATGATTGTATCTATTATGCTAACCTTGAGTTAAATCTTAAGATAATTTTTCTCCCGCAATTTTTTTTTTATAATTGTTTTTTACTTAAACCAATGTGTAATGTAATAATATTATTCTTTAATTTTCTTAATTTATCTTTTTTTTGACTAATTGATCTAAATATTTTTAAAGAGTTATTATTTGAATTTTTTATAAAAAATATTATAAATAAAATAGAGATAAAAAACGCATGGTTAAACGAAAAAAAGACAAAAAAATTAATAAGAATACAATCGGGTATCCGGACTCGACTTGGTTTAAGCCGGATATCCGAGTCGAAACCAAATCACGTTTTTAGGTATCCAAATTTTCAGATTCTGCTCGACCCGGTATCCGGTTTTGAACACCCCTAATTTTGATTATGGAATCAAAGTCGTTAATCAAGTCGTTTGTATTGTTGTTTTTGGGTTTTTTCTATGATTATTTTAGATATTTTTCCTTTATTATATAGTTACTCGGTTCCATAATACTTATTACCGAGTGTAAAATGTTGTGTGGAAAATGTCGCAATCAGACGATCAGTAAGTATTATCCGACGGAAGAAGTACTTCATATCATATGTATTGAATTCGACTTAAATCGAATGGAATCCGACCCGAGTGACATAAGTCACCCATTTCTAACAACACAAAATCTCAAGGAAGTCCGTCTATCCTATAGACCACAGTTTTATGGACCAGCCCAAATACAAAATCAGTTTCCAATTTCTAATATTTAAATTAATTAAAAAAATTTGAAAATATAATGATAACTAATAGTCATTTCATTTTCAACTCCCCTCTTTTCATCATCACTTTCTCTTTTCTCTCACTACTCTCTCTCTCTCCCTTCTTTATTAATTTCTTTTTCCAATTTCTGGGTATTCAAACTTTCAAATCTTTTTATTTTCATTATTGTTCTTCAAGATCATCTACTCATCTTCAAGGTAAGTTTTTTTCGAATTTATTTGATTATGGTTTTCAATTTTTTCTGAATTTTTTGTCCATTTTCGCATGAATTTTTTCTCTATTAATGGGTATATTGTTCCAATTTTTTTATATTGTATATTAATGGGTATATTGTTCCAGATTTCTTCCTTGAGAATTTTGAACTTGCTTAATGGGTTGATTAATGGTTATAATGACTTATTTTTTCGAAGTTGAAGTAAATTTTTTCGAAATACAGTGTTTTAAAGTGTATTTTTTCGATTCTTAGATTATTATATGGCTTTTTTCATTTCAATTTGAAGAATCTGTGATTTTGGTATTTTTTGTTTGATGCAGTTGAAGTTACATTTCAATTCAGTGTTTTAAGTTACATTTTGGAATATCAATTTAATTTAGTGTTTTAAAATTGATTGTTGGGTAAGAATTAAGATGTGGGTACTATTTACATTCTTCTTCATCTATTGGTATTTTACTTTTGAAACAGGTCTTGAAAATGTCCACATTCAACAAAGGAGGTGCTGCTAATTCTTGAGGACAATTTGCTCTTTTTATGCTTGAAGACAAGGCAGAGGAAGAATGTCCCAAAAAAGAAGACAATTTGATTTGTAAATGTTTTGAATTTAAGTTGTAATGAACAAAAAAGAAGACAATTTGCTGTTTTTATACTAATTCTTGAAGACAGTAATTATGATTCAGAACATAATTTTGAAGTTGTAAATGTTTTAAAGTTGTAATTAGACAGATTTTCTTTATATATTTAAAGTTTTGGAGATATATTGACCAAGTTCTGGATCTATAAGGAATAAATTTTGGAGCTTTAATGACTTATTTTTACAACTTGATATAATGACTTATTTTTGGAGTTATAGTGACTTATTTTTGGAGTTATAATGTCTAAGTTTTGAAGTTATAATGTCTAAGTTTTGGAGTTATAATGACTTATTTGATATGACTTATTTTTTGAGTTATAATGTCTAAGTTTTGGAGTTATAATGTTTAAGTTTTGAAGATATAATGACCAAGTTCTAGATCTATAAGGAATAAAATTTGGAGCTATAATGACTTATTTTTACAACTTGATATAATGCCTAATTTTTGAGTTATAATGACTTATTTTTGAAGTTATAATGTCTAAGTTTTGGAGTTATAATGTCTAAGTTTTAGAGTTATAATGGCTAAGTTTTGGAGTATTATGTCTAAGTGTTGGCGTTTAGCTGAATAAATTATGGAGCTATACTGACTTATTGTTAGAGTTATAATGACCAATTTTTGGAGCTATAATATTATACTGACTAAGTTTTGGAGATATAATGTCTAAGTTTTGTAGTATAATGTCTAATTTTTGGCGCTATAATGTCTAAGTTTTGTAAGCTATATTGAGTTATACTGAATTAAATTTATAGTTAAAACAAGTTAGAATGATTTTGTTTTGGATTTATAGTGTTTAAGTGTTTGAAGTAAAATTTTTAAGTTTTGGAGTTATACTCATTAATTTTAGGAGTTATAATGACTTGTTTTTATAGTTATACTTAGTTTTGGATTTAAATACCAAAGAACTGGAGTAATTTATAAATCCATATTATAAAACATCAAAATCCATATAAAACATCAACTACATAGGATGTACTTTTCCGGTATTTTATCTATGGAGTGATTATGAAGTATGCGTAAACAATGACAGCACAACCAGCCACATGCCTCAAAGCTTTTGCACGTGCATTTTACATTAACGTTTCCTTGATGAATCATGTAAACAACAGTTTGTGCACGTTCCTTTGAATCTTCAAGACATACCCTAAACAACAAACGTAATACAAAAAGGACTTATTATAATACCAAAAGTGACATATTATAACATCAAACATATACCATTAAACCCCCAAAACACAGGCATTATAATCCCAAACAAAAACCATTATATCACCAAACATATACCATTATACCCCAAACATATACCCATATAGCCCCAAAACACAAACATTATGGTCCCAAAAAAAAACAAACATATCACCAAACATATACCATTAAACCCCTCAAACATAGACATTATAGTCCCAAACACAAATCATTATAGCTCCAAACATAAACATAAATCATTATGTGGTCGTTGTCATCATCATTAGAGCACCAAACATATACCATTAAATCCCCAAACATAGACAGTTTAACCCCAAACACACATTATTATAGCACCAAACATAAACATAAACCATTATATGGTCGTTGTCATCATAATTAGATCAGCAAACATATACAATTAAAACCCCAAACATAGACAGTTATATCTCCAAACATAAACATAAATCATTATATGGTTGTTTTCATCATAATTAGATCACCAAACATATACCATTAAAACTCCAAACATAGACAGTTATAGCTCCAAACACACATCATTATAGCACCAAACATAAACATGAACAATTATATCGTAACTGTCATCATCATTAGAGCACCAAAAATATACCATTGAAACCCCAAACATAGACAGTTTAGTCCCAAACACACGTTATTATAGAATTTAAATAATGTATTTCAGGAATTAACAAGTAGTGAACATATCTGCAAATTACAGGTCTTCATTTACTCATCACAACTTTGATTGATCAATCTGAGGAATTACACATCAAATTGAAGTACTAAATATAAAGAAGCACCGTAAAGCCTTAAAATTTTAGCTGCAAAAGTGTTGGCCAACACAAAAAAAATTCAAATTTGTCAAATTTCACAGGAACAATATATAGAAATTTAAAGAAATGAGACATTGAAAATGGGAAAAAACTTTTGAAATGTCACTAGACGGAAATCCATTGGGGTTAATTTGCACCTTAATCTGTAGATTTTAGGTTGATTTTCAACTTTTGCAAATTTGAAAACCCCAAATACTTAAGATCTGTGAAAAAAACCCATAAAATCCCACCGATTCTACTAAAACTCGCCAATAAAAACACAAACCAGCACATTGAAACCCCAACACAACATCTTCCAGAACAACCCATCAAATATCTATGATTTAACTACCTTTCGAAAGTGTCAATCGAAATGGAAAGCGGAATTCAAGGAAAATCGAAATACACTATTGATAGAATTAAATAATTAGTATTCGTCATTAGTACCTTCGTCTTCCATTTCAATTTGGAAATTTTCATCCGCCATTGAAGCCATTGATGAAGCTTGGAGAAGATCTTCTTTAGTTTTGCTGTTCTAATGGAGTTTTGCTCTTTAGTTTTGTTGTTCTGGAAATTATCAAGGAAGAGGGAGTGTCTTTTGGTATTCTAGCAGATTTTGGGAACCGTTAATTTTGCTGTTCTGGAGATTATGGCAGTTATGAATGTCTGGGAAAAGGGATAACCTTTTGGTTTCCCAAAATGACGGTTAATAAAAGTTTTTTTTATTTTTTTTCCTTTTTCTCCAAAAATTAAAATGCCATTTTGTGGTTGGGTTGGACTTTGTGGTATCCGTCTATAGAATAGACGGTCTCCCATGAGACCTACTGTTCTAACGAAATCAAATTTACGACTCGAACCCATTTAAAACTTCTCATACCCGACAGAAACGCCCCGTTTGCCCAACTCTAATTTCATATCCTCATTCAGTCTTTCCCGACGAATCTCTCTCGGCCTCCATTTTCTCCCCAACAAAAGCTCTGAAGCTTGATGGATAACAATGGCGGCGAGAAGAACATAAACATAGCAGAATCTGGAGATGAAGATAATGGCCAAATCGTCACTCCTTGGGAAGTTTCTGCTAAAGATGGCGGAAAAATCGACTATGATAAATTGATTGACAAATTCGGCTGTCAGCGACTTGATTTATCACTCAATCAGAGAATTGAGCGCATCACTGCTCGTCCTGCTCATGTATTTCTTCGCCGCAACGTTTTCTTCGCTCACCGGTCTTTTCTCTCACTATTTTTGCTCGTTATATTCGGTATTACTGATCGATTGTCTCATCCTTTGTTTTTTGTTTGTTGAATTATCAGTGATTTGAATGATATACTCGATGCTTTTGAAAGAGGTGAGAAGTTCTACTTGTACACTGGTCGAGGACCTTCTTCTGAAGCGTTGCACTTGGGGCATTTGGTTCCCTTCATGTTTACAAAGTAACATTTCTCTTCTCATCTAGTTTATAAAATTCACATAATTCAAATTTACTGATCATGGATCCAAAAAATGCTAATTATAGCAGGTTTTGGTTTATTTTTCTGTCATATTGAGTGAATCACTGATTTAAAAAGCAAATTAGTCTGCTGATTATGTTACACCTATTATATTTCTTTAAGGAACTATAAGGAATTGTATTTAGGTCCTCCTTGGTACTTTATAAAAAATAGTGTTGATAAAAATGAGTTTTAGTCTTAAATTTCATGAAATGTGACTTCATTTCTGTGTTAGAGAAGCTCTGATCCTCCAACATCTGTTTTCTTCACAATTTACATTTGCCACATAATACTGGGATAAGCCAAGCATGCCGAAGACATAAAATATTAAGATATGACAAGCATGACCATATATCTTTTCAAGTGATCCTAGCTGAATTACGTTATATTTTCATTTCTCTTTCCCATAATTTAATAGTGAACACCAACAGCCAAACGGTTTGTTATAGCTTTTCTCCGAGTCCTTTTTGCGATGATTGTCCTTCTATTCAAGGAATTTGTCTATAAATATCTTAAGCATAGTAAATTATACTTCTATGTACGTTTGTGTCATGCTGCAAGAAATTTTTTCTTTGTTCATAGTATCATCAAAACTTTAAAGTAAAATTTGATATATTTTTTTTCAAAGTTCAATTATGGAATTTAGAAAAAGGCCCAATATTTAGTGGACTGATTTTCCATCCATTTAAATGTTAGAATATTAAATGGATGACTTAAGTTCACCAAGTATTTGGACTTAACTAAGCAAATAATTAAGTTGGTTAATAGGAGGATGAGAAGGACCTAAATGGTGATTTGAGATTTGGGATTGGTTGAGGGAGAATTATCATAGTATACACCAAAAATTCAATCACTGGGTTATGTACGCTGGAGGAGCAAGGCCTCGTGTAGGAACCTTAGATGTGCATTTGAGGACCATTGGATGCGAGTACAAGCAAAGAAACGAAGCACAGGCGTGCTGTACTAGAACTGCTTGAACGGGTAGCCTATTTTGACAGGTTACTGGATAGTGTTTTGCCTCGCTGTTGCTGCATTGTGCTGGCACATTTTTTGCCCTATTGTGTGCTATATTTACCCACATACTCCCAAGTCTTTAGAAAGCCAAAAAGTCTTATTTTGATGGGCTTTGATTTGCATGTTAATTAAGTAGTTGAAGTTTTTATCTGCTACACAGAATTAATTTTTCCTTTAGATTTGATCATTTGATGTATTAAATTTTTGTTTGGAAAAAGCTCAATACAGTGCATTTGATACATCTCATTTCTCAAGTACATTTCGATAATTTAGTAATAGGGCTATTCTCAATGTACGTTTGGTATCTCGAATGTCGGTGTTGATAAAAACCTTGCTATCTTCAATATCTCTCCTGTTTCTTAATCACCTTTTTGCAACTGTGGGGACTGGGATTCTGTTTTTGAGAATCTTCTTTGGGATATCTTTTGTTGCTGACAGTTAAAGGATATAGGTACTTGCAGGATGCTTTTAAAGTTCCCTTGGTGATTCAGTTAACAGATGACGAGAAGTGCATGTGGAAGAATTTATCTGTGGAAGAAAGCATCCGACTTGCACGTGAGAATGCTAAGGATATAATTGCTTGTGGTTTTGACGTGTCCAGAACCTTCATCTTTACTGACTTCAACTATGTTGGTGGGTGAGTATTATGTTCATGTTTTGGGTGTCCTTGAAAGCAATGAATGTTCATATTACAGTGTAGAAGACTTTAGCTCTTTGATGAAGTTAAACCAAATTATGTTCATTTAGAATCTTGCTAAAGTAAATACATTGCATGGGGTGTGATAGTTAACACCAAATGTTTTGTGATGTATTGCAACAACATGGGAAATTCGGATGAAGGGGAGAGGGGTGCATTTGTTAGAGTTAATTCTACTGATTAAGAAGCAATGCACTTGTGAAGACTATTTTGCTAATTTGATTCGCAAAGGCTATTTACTCTCGTTCATAATTTTTACAGAACCTTCTACCAGAATATGATCAGGATTGCTAAATGTGTCACACTCAACAAGGTAACATCTGCATCAAGGATGAAACAATCCTAAAAAAATTGTATTAGTGTGTTTGATTTTTGACATGGATGTTTCATGAGTTCATTCGGATTTGGTGCAGGTTTTTGGCATCTTTGGTTTTACTAATGAAGACCACATTGGCAAAATATTTTTTCCAACTACTGAGGTACTCTTGTTGTATATTTAAGTCTTGATGATTGTACTCAAGTTTTCTTGATAATTTACGTGTTGTTACCTTTCAGTTTGTGTTATCATGGCTACCATTGTTTTTCTGCCAATCATTTTGTTTAACTCTTATTGTTATTGATTGAATGACCGAGCACTTTGCCCACTTATATGATGTGGCATTCTTAGTGATATCCATTATTGTGGAATCTGGATGAATTAAATTAGAATTTTGAAGTAAAATGACGTGTTAATTGTCTCTCTAATCTGTTTCTTCTTTTATAAAATATTACTAGAAAACTTTTGCATTAATATATTTTCATGGGTGCAGGCAGCTCCTGCCTTTTCCAATTCATTTCCTCACTTATTTGGTGGCCGAGACAATATTCGGTGCTTGATTCCTTGTGCAATTGATCAGGTTGAGCCTCTTATCTTGTATTACTGTATACTTTATTTTTGTGACCATAGTTGATAATTTATCTGTCTCCTTTGTTTTGATGCCTGGTAGCTGAAATTGATTTAAATTAGGCTTGAAAATTGTAGAATTTTTGTCACGTCGAGGACTGAAATTCCAGCATGTAATCCAACTTTTTTTTGTGATATGGCCACATGCGTTGTAATGGGTTTTGGTTGAAGATCACGTAGGAACTTCACTTTTGTCATCCTCTTTGTTATCACTAACAAAGGTAAGTTTGCGTACATCCGACTCCTAAACCTTGCCTTAGTGGGAGGCATTTTGTGGCATTGGAATATTGAAATGTTGTTAGGAAACCGGATGTTTGGGCATTTGACACAAGTTTCCGACTCTCTTTTGTTTGGCGTTTGAAGAGCATATGTGCTTATTGAATTCACCTCTATGTCTGATTTTTGGCTTCAACTATTATCAAATGATGCTGATGTTATTTAGTTTGACTTGAAAATACACGTCATTCACCCATTCTATGCACTATCCACTCATTCTCTCTAGAAATGAGGTATTACCATGAGCTAATTTAGTTTTGCTTTTTTCCATTTGTCATTTGGTAAATTTTCAGGATCCTTACTTCAGAATGGCTAGAGATGTTGCTCCTCGGATAGGGTATCAAAAGCCTGCTTTGATCGAGTCTTCCTTTTTTCCTGCACTTCAGGTGTTTTGGGTTGCAATTTTTCCTTAATTTTCATCTTGATGTTTTGGAGATCTAGGATTTGATGTTCTTAATGTAATTCAACTTGCTAATAAGTAATGACTATAGGGAGCCCCTTTTTTGATGGAGCCAAAGATAAGTAACTTTAATCACACGCCCTTCTTCTTTATGTGAAGTTGTAGTTGGTGTTTGTTATCAACGATCAATCAAAAAACACCTTTTTGTTTTATATAAGGGTAAGGTTGGTGCTTCCGATCTTCCCATGCCTCGCCTAGGAGCCAACATTGGGTAAATGTAATGTTTTTGTAATGGCTCTTCTTGGATAAATTATAGATATAATCATTACTTATTTACATAGCTTGAGTATATTCTTAGAGAATAGAGTTTTTGTGTGCGTTCTTCCATACATGTGCACAATGTAACTTTCTTTGCCTTTTTATGTTCCTTCTACTTTCTTTATATGTACCTTGTCATTCTTATATACTCTATGTATATTCTTGTCCATGCTTCTGAATTGCCCTTATATCATGGACCTGAGTAATCTTTAATACTTTTTATCCTTGACAATGGACTCTATACAAGTATTATTTTCCGTATTTGAGGGGTGAGGGCCATAACTCATGTCACCAATGCAAATAAGAACTAAAGGCTATGTAACTCTGACACCTCATTTCACCTAAGTACTTGTGTCGAATAAGAATAAGGGCTATGTTACTTTGACACCTCATTTCACCTAAGTACTTGTATCGGATCTTCAACACTTTTGTATTTGTGTGACTCTTCAAAACATTTTACCAAAATAATGAATGTTTTGACAAAAGAGTTGTATTGGACACTCGGAAGTTGGTCTTATATCCGAGTCAGACATAGCTACCTGAGTATGAGTATATACTAAGGGTATCAATTTCATGGAGAATCATCTTTTAAGTGTTTTAGCCAACACGTATTATGAGTTATTTTCTTAGGAAATTTAAAATTAGTTCTACTGTTACATTATCAATATTGCATATTTTATCTAACTTTATATAATGATTTGCGATAAACCAGATTAGATTTATTAGTGCTTAAAGTATATGAACATATTAACCCTTACAGGGGGAGGCTGGGAAAATGTCTGGAAGTGATCCTAATTCCGCCATTTTTGTGACTGATTCTGCAAAGGACATCAAGAACAAGGTTTGTAAACTTACTTTAGATGTCAACTCTTAAATTTGTATCAATTCGAATTGTGTTGTAACTTTTTATGGGTATCGGATGAAGGATTTCTCCATTGTGTTGGAGGAATCTTAGTAATGTTGCCTTGTGCCTAAAAAATTAGCTAGATATAGGAAGGTTGTGAAAAAATGAACTCACAAAACAATGCTATAGCATACTAGCACAATTCAACAATTCTGAAAAAGTCCATTTCTTACGTCTTTCTGGCCAAGTAAATTTTTGAGGTTGATACCTTGTATCTTTGGAGTTTGTTTCCATTTGGTGAGTTGGTGACCATTTGAAATTAAAAAATATGCATAGCTGGATATGACCTATCATGTTGATCTGATGATTTTTAGGTGTAATTTGCTACTGCTTTTGCTACAGGTATATAAGTATGCCTTTTCTGGGGGCCAAGATTCAAAAGAGAAACACCAAAAATATGGAGCCAATTTAGAGGTAATTTGCAGTTTTTTCCTGTTGAAGTTACTGCAATGGACTTGATTATGATGGTCTGCTGCCTACTGCCTGCAATGGAAAATATTCTCTATTAGTGATTTTGGTCTTTTGGGTGATATTGTGTTTGAAAATGAACATTGCTATTTGCTCATCAATGTCCACACATTTCTAAACCTGGAAAACCATTTAGAGTTTTGTGTTTCTCTGTGTCTGTCTGTGAGTTAGTTCTTTTTAATGATAGGATGAATTATTACTTCTTATTTTTCTATATGATGTAACAATGGTGAACTTGCTTCTTTATTTACGATTTTTAAAATAAAGATACATCTTTTATATCTGTGGATAAACAGGTAGATATTTCTATAAAGTATCTTGGCTTTTTCTTGGAGGATGATGCTGAGCTTGAGCACATAAAAACAGTAAGATAATAATCCTATTATCTAGATACTCCTTACAATTGGGATGTATTTTTCCTCCCCACTTTTTCTGTCGCTCTTATAAGAAAATGTCGAAATGTATACATCCAGGAATATGGTGCTGGGAGAATGTTTACAGGTGAGGTCAAGAATCGATTGATAGAAGTTTTGACAGAGCTGATTGATAGACATCAACGAGCTCGGGCTGCAGTAACCGAGGAGGTGAGCTTTTTTGTGGAATAAATTTTCGTATTATTCGAGTTGCTACTGTCATGGATGATTTTGTGACTGCAACACAATGTTTCAGAAGCAAAATGTTGCATTTGATGAAATTACTAATTTATGCTGCACTTGAAGCTTGATTTCGTAGACGTAGTTGGAGTGTTGGACTGCTGATAATGTTTTAACATGTTTATTTTATGCATTTGACTTCACCATTCTTTCTACCACATGATTTTTGGAAAGTCTGAACCATACAAATATACAATTTTCTTAGGACTATCTGTAACATAAAACACCAGTTGTACGAATGGGCACTATGACTTTTTCTTGAAAATAGTGCCATTCTGGTTTATGATTAGTAACACAACTGTCAAAAGTATTTTTTTTCTCTGAAATGATGTTGAAATTGTTCCAATTCCCCTGATTCCCAAGTATACCACTTACCGTACTACGCACAATACCGTCCACATAAAATTGTGATTGACGTTGGTATTTTTAAATCCAGTATGAAACAACAATTGTTATTAGCAGTTCTTTTCTTAACGTTGTTATTTCTAGCGTCAGTTCTATCTTTTTAACAACGAGCCTAGCGTTTGATATCGAGTTGCAGTTCTAGCTGTAACTAATACTGCATTTTTACCTAAAATCGCTAGTTTTACACTAAATAAATTAGGATTTTAGAAACCGGGGCACCTTTTTCATTGTTTAGAAATAACTTGTGGGACACTGGAGACGAAAAGAGAAAAGGCTGTGGTATGAGCTGTTTTTTTTTTGGAAGATGTGTCAGTTCGTTGTTGGTGGGTGGGCGGGGTAGGGAACTAGCTGATACTATCGGTTTTTATGAATAGATTTACTTGACTTCTTTTCACTTTCGGAAGTGTTTGTGATGGTCTCTGTTGGCTTTATCAATTGTGTCATCGTGGACATGAACATATTTACTCGAACTTCATTCTTACGAAAGTCTTTGTGATGGTCTCTGTTGGCTTTAATCATTACGACATTACGATCATATATACCTAATTTAAAATCTTCCTGCATCAATCTATAATTGGATTTTCCCAGGTTAGGCCTTTGCTTGTGAACTAGCTCATGCTTTCTTGCATTCACTATATCTGTAATGGTTATAGTAATAATCTAACGTGTTCGACAGTGGAACTGTCCTTGCTTGAACACAAATAGCGTAGCTGAGAACCGTTGGAACTAATCTCGCCTGCTCTGACATTTTTCATTTGGTTTTCAGATGGTGGACGCGTTCATGGCTGTGAGGCCGCTTCCTCATATGTTCGACTAACGCGAGTAAACTTTTAAATTTATTGCATCTGTATGAATATTGGTTAGTTATCAAAAATTGAGATTATTCAAGTCTTTTAAAATTTGAAAATTTTTGACTGATTTTAGCATGTACTTTATGTGTCCCTCTAGAATAGCATCATTTAACTTAAAAATTTAAGTGCTTTTTGCATCAAATACTGCTATTTTAGAGGAACAGTGCATAATATGTTCTTCTATATTGACATTCAAAAGCTCTGATATTCTATACTCCACTTGATTAGTTGGTGTTGCTCAAAAGTTTTGTTGTAATGAAGATGTTGTAGAATTTTTGTAAAGTAGCCACTTAAACTGCCAATAGTTATCCTAAAGGATCGCTTGGATTGATTACTTTTCTATTCTCCCAATTTTATAGAAGTGACCAATTAAACCGCTAATAGTTCATTTAATTTTCAAATAGAACGTATTATGCATTTATGCTATACTCCCACTGTTCTCTAAAACAGCCGTATTTGATGTAAAGTAGCCAATTAAACCGCTCATAGTTATCCAATTTTCGATTTATATTTTATTTGATATAGGTGTTTTTTCACTTTTAGTACTTTTTTACTACTTTTATTGGCTTTCTTTGATGTTTATTCTATTTATATTTAGGGTTATTTATTTGGATAAAGGGATTGGTTTGATTTGTTGGTTGTCGTGGGAATACAAGTAACCATGTGATTCAAGCAATGACGCTACATCATATAACCAACCATGTTTTATGTTGTATATCATAGTTTTTTTATAGGATTAAAATTGGAACAACAAATTTGAGAATTAAATTTTGTTTCGGTTAGAGAATAAGTATTATATCTAAGTCCTTTTTTCTCGGCTTATCCTATAATATAAAAAAAAATTAGAGCAACAAATTTATTTTGCGCCTAGAAGATATCATATGGCTCCAAAATTATGATATTATCTTCCATTTCCTTTTAATAGCTCTTCGAGATTTTTTGAAATTTGTTTTTAAATATGTGCACATTATAAAATTCAAAAAAATAATATTATTATAATTAATTCTCAAATTTAGAATGATTTTCAATTTGCTATGTAAACTTAATTTATATCTTATTATAATCGCCTTCAAAAATATTTGCTAGCAAATTTTTTTTCCTTTTTTAACACCCTGAATGATTACTAGCTGAGCTTATGCCTCCGAGACGACACTTATGTCATTCATTGTGGGCGAGTTTGTCATATTAAGTATCTATCAGCGGCTTAATAGGCTACTTTACAAAAGACGTTACCATGCAGTAACTGTTAAAAATTTCTCTAATTTTCTCATATTAAGTAACTATTAAGTAGCATATATCGTGCATTAGTCGCTTGTAGTTGTAGGTTTCCAAAATCAAAAGTAACTGTTCAAAATTTCTCTATAATTTTCTCAAATGATCATATCATAACAACTATCATAATTGCTATTTTAGTCGAAAAGTATCCATTTCCACAACTACTTAGACATATAAATATCTAATAATTAGACATCTACAACTACAACTCTTAGACAACTAATAATTATCCATACAAATACGTTGCAACTAAAACAACACAAACCCTAATAATTAGCAGCTGGTTTTGGACGAGACGACCTCATAATGAGACCATCAAAATGGCCGGCCCAATTCGCGCGTGTAATAACCTAGGCATTTTTTTCAATTTCTAGGCATTTTTCAATTTTGACCTTAATAAATTGATTAATACCAAGAAAATAAATGTTACACGCATGAATTGGACTGACCCAAATTGACGGTCTCATAATAAGACAGTCTGATTCAAAATTTTTTTATAAGTTAGAGTCAATTAACATCCAAGTTCCAGCCTATCACAAAAGGGGCCTCACTTTCAAGTTTCAACCGTTGGAGTTTATTTATTCAAAACTAAAATCATATTGTATTGTTTAACAGAAAGAAATGATTCATTGATTTTTCAACAGCACATAAACAGCCCAAATCAATACATCAAAAACTTGTAGGAATTCAATTATTAGCCGAATTTTGTAATATAATATTTCTTCATATTAGTACTTTCTCCCCTGCTAACTTTATGTGTAAGTTGCAGGTTTATATCTTTTGAAAGACCTTTCTCGAGTTGGGGGACTATTTGACCACACTCTCCTCTATGGATATAAGTTGTCGTCGTTCTTCCATCTCTAAATCCCGACCATGGTTTTCTATGAGTGGATACACTGGATATGATGACGACGATGATGATTAGTACTTTCTCAGTCTTAAAATAACATATCACTTTTATTTTTAATACACGGTAGATTAAGAAAAGAAGAAAATTAGATAAATATCGAACTCATCACATTTATCAGAAAATAGTACTTTTTATTTGTGCTAAGAGCTACGAGTATCTTTTTATTTATCCCACTTTTCTTTTATAAAAAGGTTTATAAACAGAAATACTCCAATTAACGATCATTAGTGTAGAAAGTAAATTTATACTTTATTAATATCTTGTCGATATAATAATCTTGCATGATTTCACTTTTTTTATTATTTTGTACTTTTATCGATATAAAGACTCTACATAAATTCATTTTTGTATTATAAGGATCCCAATTACATGGAAAAAAACATGCAAAATAAAAGTGCAACATAATATTAAAATCACGAGATTATTTACTTCAAATAAAAAATATAATAAAAGTAACTCTATTGTCCCGCTTAATTGTTGTATTTTTAATTTTAGTCTGTTTCAATGGATTTACCCTATTTTATTTTTGTAAATGTATAGAACCCCATCATTTTTTGCTCTCTTATTTCTAAACACCATGGTATCTTTATTTACTATAGGAAAAATTATATAAAACCACCTAATCTATACACTCTTTTTTAAAAAAACCACCTTATATAAAAATTTTTGCAAAAAACCACCTTACATAATACATTTCTTTGCAAAAGACTACCTGTTACTCTATTTCCTCAGTTGACCGTCATGTTTAACGTTTGACCAGGTAGTCTTTTGCAAAGAAATGCATTATGTAAGGTGGTTTTTGCAAAAGCACATGCTGGTCAAACGTTAAACATGTCGGTCAACTGACGAAATAGAGTAACAGGTAGTCTTTTGCAAAGAAATTCATTATGTAAGGTGGTTTTTTGCAAAAATTTTTATATAAGGTGGTTTTTTAAAAAAGAGTGTATAGATTAAGTGGTTTTACATAATTTTTCCTTTACTATATCCAATTGTCTAATATGGAGGGTTGTAGAGTTGTATATAGTGCTTGATGGGTAATTCTTCTAATATTATATGGTTTGGAAAAAGTGAATCTCATCAAATATGTATGTAAGTTAACCACTACAATTTAGTTCGCTTTTAGTGGGATATATTTAGCGACATTTAATTTAAATGTTACCATTTCAAATTTCTCATAGTATATATAGAGGATCCGATTTAGTGGCATTTATTAGACCCTTTAGCAGCATAATAAAAAATCATACTAAAGCATTTTGCGACATAGGATCTAGTGACATTTCTCATAAATGCCATTATAGAATATAGTAACAATTACATATGTCATTAAAAACCAAGTTTATCATCATCATCACCGTACTCAGTGTATCTCGTTCATAGAAAACTATGATCAGAGTCGGGGGAAGAACGACGACAACTCATCCATAAAGGAGAGTGCGATTAAAGAGTCCCTGTTTCGAAAAGGGTCTTCAAAAAGAAGGAAACTTACAACTTACAGATATGCAACTAAAGACCAAGTTAAGTGTCGCTAAATAATATTGTAATGGAACTTAAAATATAAACCAATAATTATTACACTAAAAATATAAATTAGTGCATTTTTTTAAGCCAATAAATCCAACGTCACGAAAAGGTAAACTTGTAGTGAACACTCATTATTCGTGAATTTGTGGGCCCAAACCTACGGATATCCCATAAATATATCCATATAAATTGACATATAGAATGATTATGTGATGAATTGTTACGACAAATAAGAGTAGTTTATACTCCCTCTACTCCTTTCTTATTGTCCACTTTTTAGTGGGCACACAAATTAAGAAAAATGGTAGTGGGGTATTTTAAGTGATTATAATAATTGTAAAGTTGGTAGTTGAGGGATTTAAGTGATTATAATACTCCCTCCGAATCAGTTTAGATG
The DNA here is from genome assembly GCA_019425755.1 of Amaranthus cruentus. Classification (NCBI taxonomy): domain Eukaryota; kingdom Viridiplantae; phylum Streptophyta; class Magnoliopsida; order Caryophyllales; family Amaranthaceae; genus Amaranthus; species Amaranthus cruentus. The sequence continues at coordinate 12,762,501 of CM033465.1, read as the reverse complement.
TTCCATTTTCTTATTTGGCAAAACCATACCAATTGTCTCATTTCCTTTTTTTGTCTATCCTTTTTTTACCTAAATACCCCCACTTTTCCTATTTCCAATATCCAACTATCACCTTTACAATTAATTTAATCAATTAAAATATCCAACTATCACCTTTTTAATGGACCCCTAAAATTCGTGAAATCTCAAATGGGACATCTAAACTGATTCGGAGGGAGTAATTGAAAAGGTGGTAGGTGGGGTATTTTAAATAATATAAGTTGGGGTAGTTGGGGGTATTTAGATAAAAAATCTTTGCCAAAAATAAAAAGTAGATAATTAAAATAAACTAACCAAATAAAGAAAGTGGACAATAAAAAAGAAACGGAGGGAGTAATATAGAAGCAATGATATCAAATGTTATAATAGAGAAACTGACAAGCAAAGCAAGATTGAAAATGACAAGGAGTATATCAACATGTCAGGCTGGCTATCCAGTTGTCTTTCATGTTTTTTATTTTTGTGTCATTTTCGTAATTTTTTCCGTTTTAAAGCCTATTTTATTTTTCAATTATTTGTCTATATCTTCATTATTTGTTGATTACTAATGACCTAAAATTGAGAACAATAACAACTTTGGTGACCAAATTCTCATCTTTCAAATTCCAAACCAAGTGCTTAACTTTGAGGTAATCCCGACTCTTCTGTTCCACTAAAATTGCTCGTTTTTTCGAGAAAAATATATCGTATTTTCTAATTCATATCAAAGTTTTTCGTTAAATACTACTGCGTTTTTTATCGTATTTTATTGATTGAAGAGAAATTTTTTTAAAATTCTTATAAATTTATATAGTCAAATCTTAGTGTTTAAAACAAGATTATTTTGATCATAATTCCCTTAGTAATCTCTTGTAGGTTATTGTTTTAAAGTTCTAAAATTTATTTATAGTTCAACATGAAGAATCATGACTTTAGAGCTTGAATTAAGTTTAGATGAAGAAAAATCAAGAACATCTAGGGATCAATTATATGGATGGTGTAACTCTGTCTTGTATGAGACTGTCTCATCGTGAGACAGACTCATATAATTAACTCATTTTACTAATTCACCATTGTAACACACTAAATGTACATGGGTCAACCCAATAAAAATGACGATCTCACCATGAGGCCGAAACTGTTTCATTTAAGAATATGTGTTTATAGATTAAATTTGAAGCTTATAATAATTTTTTTTTTGACATAAAAGGTGAATTAGCTATATTAAGTAAAAATATTTTAGAAACATCCTTGATCCAAATAGGATTACCATATAGCTCGCCAAACCTCATAACAACACTAGTTATGTTACAGCCCGTCGGGCTAATTATAGTTACGTTACAGGCCGTCGGGCTAATTATAGTTATGTTACAGCCCGTCGAGTTATGTTACAGCCCGTCGGGCTAATCTATGAGCAACTTTGTTACATTTTCTATAAGTTAACTTAATTTTTTTTATTGAATTTGATGAAGTGTAGAATTTTTATTGATTATGGAATTGTTAATAAGTTTAGGTTGACTAATTACAGGTAATTTAGCTTAATTATCTAGTTGGAACAAAATGGGTTATTGGAAAACAAAGGTTCTACCAAAGATCCAAAAGGTATTTGGGAAAGATGTTGCTAAAAAAGCTGCTGCTGCTGGGGAAGCATGCAAGTCTTTCAATGACTCTAAGGTAACACCTAATTAAAAATTGTGTAACCAACTCAATTAAAAGTTTAAGCTGATGGTTAAAGTCTCATGATATGTTATATACTGTAACACAACTCCTCACACGAGAGCCCTTTGGGCTAGAAGTGTGGACAACACATGCCCTCTCCATACATGACGCTAAATATTCCACTTTAAAAGAGAGGTGGTTGATTTTCAAACTCGTGACCTCTTGTCATATTGGCTCTGATACCAATCAAGGAACCAACTCAACAAAAAGTTTAAGCTGATGGTTAAGGCCCCATAATATGCTATATACTTTAACAAAAATTGAGCACAAAAAAGTAAAAAAAGTTACGGATTCGGAATTTTAATCATAAATCTTTAAACTGATTATAAAAATTAAACTTTAAAAAAATAAAAATTAAGGATGTCTATAGTTTATTAAGATTGTTTATGCAATTCAGTATGATTTACATTATATTATTATTTAGTTGAAAGTTGAAACTATGCATCTCTAAACCCCTAAAAACTTCATATTAAACGACTAAATTAAAAGATTAAATTTTCAGAATATGTTTTATACTCTATGTCTCTATTACGCCTCAAACACAAAAACCCTACAAGTTAGAAGTATGGAGAGATTCAAACTCGTACTCTCCTATTACTTTGTCACTTTTGATTTTGATAACGCATTAAAGAACTAACTCAACCAAAAACTTAAACTTTTAATAAAGTTCCAAAATGTATTTATAGTCGGCTACTTGTCAGGGAGTTTCTTTTAAGGGATAATAAGATAGATTGTGTTTTGATTGGTGATGTTTAGTATAAATCATAGTAGTATTTGAGTTAGAATATTAATAATACTCATAAACTTGAAAATCAAATCTTATCTTATTTAGAGCAAATATATTTTTAATTTTATTCAAAATTTATTATCAAATCTTTCCTAGCCTTTATTTTTCTCTCGATCTGTCCTATATACTTGAAATTTTTTGTTGACTAGCATTAAGGTGAATTAATTTGGAAATTTTGGAGTTTATTTAAGTCATATTATTTTGTTGGAAATACTTCACATGTGAGACAAGATCTCAAATCGATAAAATAGTGAGTTGTTGACTTGCATATATATTGGGTGAACTAATCTTACTACTGTTGGAAATACTTCACATGTGAGACAAGATCCCACATCGACAAAATAGTGGATTGTTGACTTGCATATATAATTGGTGAGCTACTTTTCCTAATACCATATGGTTATGGGAAATAATGAAACTCACAAAGTGTATGTGCAAGTCAATGCTCTTGACCCATGGGTTTATGGGCCCGAGCCCACGGGTTTCCCGTGTCCACACGAGTGGGCCACGGTGAGATTATGTGACGAATTGTCACGGCCTAATAACTACCATATGGTTTTGGGAAATAATGAAACTCACCAAGTGTATGTGCAAGTCAACGCTCTTGACCCATAGATTTGTGGGTCCGAGCCTACGGGTATCCTGTGTCTATATGAGTAGGCCACGATAAGATTATGTGACGAATTGTAATTTGTAACGGCTTAATATGTTTGACATCCTTTGTTTAGGATGAAGTATCCAAGGAATTTGAGGAGAAGAAGGCAGAGCTACAGCCAAAAGTTGTGGAAATCTATGAAAAATCAGAAACCGAAATCCAGGTTAGTCATTTGATTTGATTTTGTTGTGAAGCCAGATTTACTAGTTTAGAATGCACCGAATATTCATATCAGCGTGTGCACAGACAGGGCCGGCTATAAGGGTGGGCAAGAGGGGCCGTCGCCCAGGGCCCTATGTCAAAAAACAAAATTAATGGTCGTAAAGGTCCATATAAATTATTACACTATGTTTGGACAACAAATTAGGAGAGAAAAAAAAGGAAGGGAAGGGGAAGGAAATGAAGGAAAAGGAAAGAGAGGGATAAGGAGGGAAAGTGTATATTGTTTGTTTAGAAGGGAAAAGGAAGGAAGTATTTTCCTTCCAAATCTTTCCTCTTTAGGAGAGATTATCTTCTTAATAAAATTTGTTCAAATTTTTCTTCCAAATCCCTCCCCTCCAAATTTGTTATCCAAACAAGGGATACCTCCTCCCTCCAAATCCCTCCCCTTCTTTTCCCTTTATTTCCTTCAATCCAAACACACCCTAAATTGTAAAGGAAAAGGGCCCTAATGTGCTATTTCACCCAGGGCCCCTAAATATCAAGGGTCGGCCCTGTGTACAGATAAATTTGATTCATATTTTATGTATTTTATGTTGCACAAACAATTCAATATAATTGAATTTTTGATCAAATAACCCGATAAAAAACTAGTAGACTCGGGCTCAGATTCCCTGACTATAAGAGTACTTGTCACTCAACAAGGGGTGTTTTAATTTGTATTTTGATCATAACATATATTAAGTCTTAGATTGCATTAACCATAATTAATTACTATCGTAAAAGATAATTTTTCCTGTATTTTAGATTTTTTTAAGGAAAAATTGACATTAGTATTCCAACCTTTTGCTTATCTGCTGTGAATAATCCAACTTTTAGACTATTTTTTAATAATCCAACGTTTGCCCTTAGTTCGCTGTAAATAATCTAACCTTTATTTTCGTTTGCTAGCAACATACCCTATTATGACCTATTATTAGTAATACGGTATGTTGTAAGCAAATTTATCACAAAGGTTGAATTATTAGAAAATAATACAAAGGTGAAATTATTTATAGCGGATGAGTGAAAGGTTGAATTATTAATGTTAATTTTTGTTTTAAAGTTTCATATACATTGCATTTCTGACCACCCTTTGAATTGAATTCTTACTCCACACAAATGCAGACATTGGTAAAAGATCCCAAAGAAGCTGATCTCAAGAAGCATTCTGTCAAGGTTCAGAAGTTTCTTGATGAACTTGTTAAAATTGGTGAGTAAACATAAAAATTAGTCACTTTTTTTTTTTTAGAAGTTTGGATGCAGCACATGTCTTTTTCATGCCTGTTGCGTGAGGAGATGAATGGTTTGAATTCACGACCTCTCGTCATGTTGGTCGTAATACCATATCAAAAGATCAACTGAAGCAAAAGTTAATGATGATGCTTGTAACCCTAAAATATGTTAAACATTCTATCATGACACTTTTCACTAAAGTTATAAGTCTGCTGAGTGTAACAAAATGTCCTTTTCATACTTGCCTTGTGAGGGGTGGATGGTGTTTGAATTCACAACCTCTCGTCTTGTTGGTCCTGATACCATGTCAAGAGATTAACTCAACCAGAAGTTTAAGCGAGTGGTTGTAAACTTGTACTTGTATCCCATGATTAGCTATGCACCCATATTAAAACTCGACCAAAAGCTTAAGATGCTTGTAGCGTTAAAAGATGTTATACATTCTATCATTCATTACTAATTAACGAAAGTTAGAAGTCTAGGTGCAGTACATGTCCTTCTCATACCTTCCGCATGTGGAGTGGATGGTGTTTGAATTCGCAACCTCTCATCTTGTTGGTCCTGATATTATGTCAAAAGATCGACTCAACCAAAAACTTAAGCGTCTGATTATAATTATACCCTATAATATGTTATAAACCCTATCGAAAACTCCTATATTATGCTATGAATTCAATTTTACTCTCCAAACACAGAACTATCATCTAACATCTCAATAAAACCTGCACAGAATTCCCAGGATCCAAACTAGCCTGTGAGGCAAGTTCAAAGTTCGGTCCAGCTCTCGTTCCAGGACCGATAATCTTCGTGTTCGAAAAGGTTTCGAGTTTCATAGTCACCGAAGACAAAACCAGGGAAATACAAGTCGAACCAACTTCATCCGAACCATCAGAACCAACCGAAACAGGCGAGCCTGATAAGGTCGAGACTGCTGCTCCTGCTGACACCGTGACACCAAAGGAAGTCGATCCTCCTAAGGCCGAGACTGCAGCCGAGGATGAAACCGTCACACCTAAGCAAGACGATCCCCCTAAGGCCGAGACTGCAGCTGAGGATCAGACCGAGCCAGCTAAGGACCAAGTCCCACCTAAGGAGGAGCCTGCAGAACAACCAGCAAAGGCTGAGTAATCAGTTTCACTCTTTTGTACAAAAATTGTATAAGTGTAATTTCTTATACTGTTTTTTGATTGTTTTTTTTTTGGGTTTGTCAAATTGCAAAGTGCAAACATTCTTATGCTTGTGAATTATTTGTCAAGATCAATTTTTTCTTCTTCATAGTGAAAATGTAATGAAAATATTGTGAATTGTGACATAAATATATCTTCACCATTATTTGATCTATTTCAAGCTTGTTGTTGTTAAAGTATATAATGTATCTTCAGACTGTAACTATCGATTAGGATTTTGGTTGAGTTATTTTTTGACATGATATCAGAAGCCAACGTGACAAAAAGATTATTGATTCAAGTCTCATCCCCTCTCTCATCTCATGTGAATACTTACCACTGTGTTGTGTTCATTCGGATTATTGAGATGATTTCGGGTTAAGTGTTTTTCTATCGTATTTTGTGTCAATAATGTTTACATAATTGAAAATAACTTTTTAAGTCGGGTCAAATCAGGTTCAGTTACAGAGTCGGGTAAATTTTGGGTCATCGGATCTTTTTGAACACCTCTAAGTCTGTGTATAAGGAGGGCATGTGTTGCATGTTGCATCTAGACTTCTAAGGGTTCTCGTCTATGGCGGCATATTGAGGTAGGCTTAACCATCGATTTTAGCTTTTGATTGAGTTGATTCGCTGATATTTATACAGGGTATATGTTTGTGCAAATGACCATGTGTGATGTCAATTTGTACGCCTTTTGATTCAATTATTGCATTAATTTATAACTTATCTATTATGGACTATCTACCTACCACCAGATATTTTGAGTATCAATAATTCTGCCTATTATCATCTTTCTGTTCACCTTCCTTAGACTTTTTCCTTCACTTGCTTTCAATCATGAAACTGCCTTCTTTCAATCATACACTTTCTAATATACCTTTTAACTTTCACAAATTTATAAACAGAAACTCTCTCGAGAGATCGTCTATAGTATAAACGTCTCACAAGAACTCAATTTATATCTTCCTTTTAACTTACGAACCCACCAATTAGTTTTTATAAATTTATAAAATGGGACAGCCCCAAAACTTGAGACGTCTATTGTATAGACGGTCTCAAGTAAGAATTTGTGATCTACAAATGAGATAATATTATGTTGAGATTATTTTAATTGGACTGGTCAACATATATTTTGTGCGTAAAAGTAATTATTTACAATTTTTGTAACACTCGAATTTTCTCCCATCCTTTATGGTTTTGGTTTCGTACAAGGGGTCAGAAATTCAAGGATGTACCCCTGAATTTCCGATCAAGGGGTCAAAAATTCAAGGGTTTACCCCTGAATTTCCGATCCCTTGTACGAAACCAAAACCGTAAAGGACGGGAGGAAATTAGGGTGTTACAATTTTAAAGTGCTCAATTATAGAAATGAGTTAATTATATGAATATGTCTCTTGATGAGACATGTTTTCACTTTTCATACAAGACGAGTTGCTCATTTTAAATTGATCACTTTAATACACTGACGGCCCGTTTGGTAGGTGGTAATAAATCGTGGCAATGGGAATGAAAAATTAGTGTCATTTTGGTTAAAAAATCTTTTGGCTATCTTGATGGCCATGCTTGGCAACCTTCAATCATCTCATTTTGTTCATAAAATTCATTCCAATGCATTACCAATGAGAGAGGTGGTATTAGGAGGTAATGGAAATTTGTGAACAAAAAAATTTTTTTGTGATCAAAGTTTCATTACCATGGGAATGACAAGAAAGTTTTGATGAAATTTTACATTATAAATCATTCCGATTAACACCATTTAGTACCACTAACCAAACGGGCCGTGAATATATATGCGTCAGCCTAATAAAGAGTAGTCTCAGCAAGGTTGTTAGGATCGAGAATCTACCTATAATCGATGAGAGGGTATGATCAAAATCGATAGAATCGGATCATACAATTATGCATTAATATGCTTTGGGTAACTAATTATTTATTATTGTTATGAACTTATTTTTATTTTTTTAAGGGGTAAATTAAAATTCATTTGAGTTTATCTATTAAGTTATGAAAAATGAGTAATACTTTTAATAATTATTTGAACCACAAATAAACAAAAAACTTAAATTATATAGTCATATTGTTACAACTTTTTTACGATTGAGAGACGATCCTTATAGAATCAGATCATTGAATCGTGGATCTCCTAAATTCTCGAGATACGTAAAATTACGATTCTACCAGCTTTAACCTCACCTACGATGCAAATCGGTGGTCAATTTTTGCATCGTAAAATCGTAGAATTGTACACGAGAATCGAAATTCTAGTAACTATGGGTCTCACTAATGACTAATGTATGTCGAAAAACAGAGCCTTTGGGCCTTAGACTGCCAGCCCAAAGAGTTCAAAAAACCCATGTATAAAATGGCGGGAAGAATATTATTTACATACTAACTTTCCCGCCAAAACCGATACTCTAATTCATTACTTCCATATTCTGGGATTCATCTGTAGACCTTAAACCCTTTCAACTACTAATCGGCTGGCATTAGAAGAGAGATAGAGAGAGAAAATTCGGCAAAACAATGGACTATGGAGCTCTATTCGTCGATGAAACTGCTGCTCCCGTCGAAAATGCTTTTCTGGAGTTCTTGAAAAGGTTCAACTTTCTCTTTTTCACTTGTTTTGATCTGGAATCGTGTTTTTTTTGTATTATTTTATTAATTTTTTTATTTCTTTATGGCTGAAGAAATTTGATTGATTTTGCTCAGTTTCCGTGTGGATTTGAACTCGCGACATCCATATTATGTATCTGAAATTGAAACAATGGAGGAAATTGAATCAACAACTATGTTTATCGATTTCTCTCATGTTATGCGATTTGATGATACTCTACAGAAGGCGATTTCCGATGAATATTTAAGGTAGTGTTCCAATACTGTGTATTTTTATGTGATTTGATATTTATCTTTAAATTTAATTTTTTGAACTTTACGTTTCTCAACAGATTTGAGCCGTATCTGAAAAATGCTTGTAAGAGGTTCGTGATGGAGCGGAAGCCTACTTTTATTGCTGAAGATAACCCTAATAAGGACATCAATATCGCTTTCTATAATATTCCTCTTGTCAAGCGGTAATCAATTAATTTTATTTTTCAACCTTCAAATTAGAATGCCTTATAATTGAATAAATAATGAATTTAATGGACGAATAACATTTACTGGCAAAGGTCGATCAGAAACCTATATTTGATGATTGTGATCTCTAAATTGGAGCCAATCATTGACATTGGAGTAATTGGATGTGTTCAATATGAGAATGCTGCGGTGCCTAGGTCTTTTTCCTTAAATCAATTCAATATGTTGTGAATGCAGATTGAGAGAGTTAACCACTGCTGAAATCGGTAGATTAGTATCTGTAACTGGAGTAGTTACTCGAACCAGTGAGGTTAGACCTGAGCTACTTCAAGGTACTTTCAAGTGCTTGGATTGTGGCACTCTTGTTAAGAATGTTGAACAGCAATTTAAGTATTCTGAGGTTTGTGATGAATTATGAATTACATTCTATCTAGCTATATAGAAGTATCAGATGATTTGATTAATCTAGCCGACCTTGTTGCAGCCGACGATCTGTATCAATGCAACCTGTGCAAATAGAACAAAATGGGCGTTGCTTAGACAAGAAAGTAAATTTACTGATTGGCAAAGGGTAAGAATGCAGGAAACCTCCAAAGAAATTCCTGCAGGTTCTCTTCCTAGATCACTTGACATCATTTTGCGCCATGAGATTGTTGAGCAGGCTAGAGCTGGAGACACGTAAGCAATTGCAAGATGATTTGTCTTGTTGACAGGTTTTACAAAGGTCTAATTCATACTAACCTGCGTTTTTTAATAGGGTCATATTCACTGGAACTGTGGTAGTCATACCTGATATAATGGCATTGACATCTCCTGGGGAGAGAGCTGAATGCCGTCGAAATTCTTCTTCACAACCTAAGGGTATCGCATCAGGGAATGAAGGAGTTAGGGGTTTAAAATCATTGGGAGTGAGAGACCTCAATTACCGTCTTGCTTTTATTGCTAATTCCGTCCAGGTGTGTTTATAAAACTTTGTTTCAGAATTTCAGCTCATTGAAGATTTTGAAATTTGTATTAGTGTGATTCAAGCCTTTGTTAAATCATATTTTTTCAATTAGATTGCTGATGGTAGAAGAGATATTGACATCAGAAATCGGAAGAAGGATTCCGAAGAGGACGACAGCCAGCAGTTCACGGTGTGTTCCTTGAGTTTATCTTAACAATTTTCAGCTATTAGTGGTTTAATTTTCAGTTTATTTGAGACAACTGCATGATTCCATGCTTTATCTTTTGAATCTTTTGTGGCATGTGTGCACATGTCTCTGTGCTTTATTTTTCATCTGATAGTATGCATGTATTTGTCCTAACACTCATCTTTGTATCAAATATCTTAGATGTTGGCAGTTGTATAGAAAATAGCTAGTTTCAGTACCCTAAATGGTTTAGAACATATCTAAAATTCCTTTTTATTTCTTAGGATTTATCAAATGTGTTCCCGGCCTCAACTATGCATTTATATATATATTTTATTGACTGTTAAGCTCCTTGGATACAGTCTGTACAAGTAGTTTCATGCTGAACTTTCGGAATTGATGGCATGATTGTTTGTCCAAACTGGCAGGCAGAGGAGCTTAGTGAAATCCAAAGAATGAGAAATACTCCTGATTTTTTCAATAGGCTTGTAGATAGTATTGCTCCAACTGTATTTGGCCACCAAGATATCAAGCGAGCGATTATTCTTATGCTATTAGGTGGTGTTCACAAGAGTACTGAAGAAGGCATCAACTTAAGAGGGGATATCAATGTGTGCATTGTAGGGGACCCCAGCTGTGCAAAGTCTCAGTTTCTCAAGTAATCTATTCTTGAGCGCTGTTGTAGTTTTTAATTATTGTTTTCACCCTTTGTTTATTTCCACCTAAAAACTGATCATGTTACATTATCCTCATGCAGGTATACTACTGGTCTTGTCTCCAGATCAGTATACACATCAGGGAAATCATCCTCCGCTGCTGGTTTAACTGCTACTGTGGCTAAAGAACCAGAAACTGGAGAGTTCTGTATTGAGGTATTTTTATTGAATTTTTCTCGGTCTGATGTGGTAATAAATCTTTTGGTTGGACAAACATCCTTATAGAACTAGCTTTTCCATATACATCTGTTTACTATTAGGTGAATATAATTAGTTATCTTTGGTTGAAAGTGACAAGAATGCTACCTTTTACTCGGTCTCTTTCTTCTGTATTCCTCTTCCCCTTCTCCCTTACCATTGCTCCTCTTGTCTGAATTATCTGGAAATATAACACATACAGAATGAAGCTCGAATAGAATTTTCATTGTCATTTACTTCTCATAGAAAATAAAACTGAATTAGTTTCAAAATGTTTACCATAGATATATACATAATGCTATAAAAGGTACCTTGTATGTTTAGTGGCTGCTGCCTTGTTGGGAACTTATATCTCAGATTCTCAGCTGCATTTTATGATCTATACCTACATAAACTGCTTACTTTGTCTCTTGTTTTTAGTGCATCAGTGAAGGAGTGTGGTTGGTTTCGAAAAATAATAACATCTCATTTGAAAATTTTAGGCTGGAGCTTTGATGTTAGCTGATAATGGTATCTGTTGCATTGATGAATTTGACAAAATGGATGTCCGAGATCAGGTAATGTGTTGACAAAAATTCATTAATGTAGTGTTTGGGAACATGTATTTCATTTCAATATATGGATTTCAATTATGAAATCATAAATGACGAATTTGAAATTTTTTGATTTGCCAAACATTAGATTTGAGCTAATTCCAAATTTTCAAATGAAATCATCATTCCCAAACATGGCATAAATATATCCTGTATTATTTCGTTGTTTGTTACTTATGCGCAATTCAATTTGAAGGTAGCTATTCATGAAGCCATGGAGCAGCAGACAATAAGTATAACCAAAGCAGGAATACAGGCAACACTAAATGCTAGGACTTCTATTTTAGCCGCCGCCAATCCTACTGGGGGTCGCTATGACAAAACAAAACCACTAAAGGTAAGAATTTCTATTTCCAAGTTATATACAGTATCTATGGCATAAACTTTATTTATTTCACCTCCCTAAATTTTGAAAACTGTGACTTGGCTTTTGACTGGGGTTCTCAAAACTTTGACTGATTCAGACTTCTCTTTAAACAGTATAATGTGGCTTTACCTCCAGCAATCCTCTCGAGGTTTGATTTGGTATATGTTATGATAGATGATCCAGATGATCAAATTGATTACCACATTGCTCACCATATTGTTAGGGTGCATCAAAGGCATGAAGGTGCATTGTCACCTCCATTTACTACTGCCCAGCTAAAACGTTATATTGCCTATGCAAAAACTTTGAAACCAAAGGTTCTCTCATCAATCTTACTTGCGTGACTTTTCCAGCTAGCTTCACAATCATTTGTGTATCTCAATTGCCACTTTTCTTTTCACTTTGAACAGCTAAGTTTGGAGGCTAGGCAATTGTTAGTTGACTCGTATGTTACCCTTCGAAGAGGTGATGCTGCTCCAGGTAGTAGAGTTGCTTACAGGATGACTGTTCGGCAGCTGGAGGCATTGATCCGACTATCAGAAGCCATTGCACGAAGTCACTTGGAAATTGAGGTGTATATTCATATAGAAACCTGCTATGTTTTTTGATGATCTGAAACAGCTAATTTGCGGGCGTTTGTCTTTCAGGTACTACCCCGCCATGTTGCTGTCGCAGTGCGGCTGCTGAAGACATCAGTCATCAGGTAACAAATGTCAGGAGCTGTGATCTCCTCGTTCATGCCCTTGACCCTATTCATCTGACCAATTGACATTTTAAGCTAAATGTGTATTGTTCTATAATGCAGCGTGGAATCCAGTGAAATTGATCTGTCTGAGTTTAACGAAGAAATTAATGATGTTGAAGCTGGTGGAGATGCATCAGGGGGAGATGCTTCTGGTGCAGATGGTCAGCCTGGTCCTGCTGAAAGTGAACAAGCTTCAGCTAATACAGGTGAGATTGCAAATCATTATTTTAGATATCCTGTATTGCAAAATGCAAGTATTGTAGATCTTTTATCTATTTGAATGTTGTGATTTTCAATTTTCAATTTAGTTGTATTCAGAAATCAGAATTTAGCAGTCTACTGGAAAAGAAGTTACTTGTCCATTTTCATTTCCTCGGTGCACACAAGGGGGATTAAGAAAGGGGGTGGGGGGTAGCTTGAAAAGATGGGAGGCTAGAAGTTCCCAAAACTATGCTAAAGAACTTGTTTTCTTTGTGGCAAAATAAATTTTTTAGTTCGAGTAGAATACCACTGTTAATGTGCAAGCCTAATTAATCTTGCAGAAAAGGATGGTCCTAAAGCTCAGGAACACAATTTAGTGGTCACAGATGAACATTTTAACAGAGTAACACAAGCACTTGTTATTCGGCTTAGACAACTTGAAGAGACTGCCGAGCAAGAAGGTACCACCCTATTTGTAGACTGTTTTCATAGTCGGAAATTTCATTTCTAATTTCATAAAATTTGACAAAAGCAGCCTTTTACAACTTGATCTTTGCGTTATTTGTGACATCTGTTGGTGAAATTGAAGAAGCTAATGGCAGAGAAGTCTGCCTTGTGTTGATATGCTGCTAGTCGTGATTATGTATTCAGAAAAACACCGTCTTGTGTTATGCAGGGAAAGGTCTTCTTGGAACAAGACAGAAGGAACTAATACAGTGGTATGTTGCACAACAAAATGAGAAAAATAGCTACAGTTCTATGGAGGATGCTCGAAACGATGTCAAAATTGTCAGAGCTATTATTCAGGTAACGCTTTAGTCATTTTTAATTTTCCTTGTACCTGAATCGAATCAGTGTAACATTATTCCCCATTTAGTTTGCTTTTTGAATTTGTGATCGCTAGCCCAAATTTGTCCATAATACACTTTTTGGTCCGTGATTTGCAAGAAGATTATCATGTGACACTGATAGAGATATATGACTGATTAACTTTATACTTAACATCATTAATTAAATACTTGTTCATTGGCAGAAATTGATTAAAGAAGGAAATCTAATCGTAGTGGATGACGGTAGGCAAGCAGCCCCGGGTGTTGTTGGTGAAGAACAACCAACACAACCACCAGTATCGAAAGATGATAGGATATTGGCTGTTGCTCCAAATTATGTTATAGACTGATCTGTTAATGAGCATAAGAAATTTACACAACTGCGCGGATTCCAGGTAAAGGGTTTACTCTTCACAGCAGTTAGTAGTAATGATAAAATATGCTGGGCATTTGGCAAATAATATGATCAGCTATGTAAAATGTATAGTTTAACCTGTATTTTAGAGCTATGTAGTATGTAAGTATAAATTAGTATCTATACTTGTTTCCTCACCAATTGTTGTTTCCTCCTGGAAATGTTTTTATTTTTATTATAGTATTAAATTTGAAGTAGCTAGCTTTTCTTCTTTTCTTTTACTCAGTTTTTGCTAAAATCTGTATTTTAAACAATGTTGTAAAATTAATATTTGAATTGCCCTAAATTTTACCAAGGTTAAGCCTTAAACTTTTGGATGCCAAGGTTAAAATATACTTTGAAGTTAAATGTTATATGCAAGGGTGCGCTTATATTAGAATTAATAACTATAATATTTCAAAGCTTTGTATATAAAAATGATTTGAAAATTCTCATTAGTGACAAGTAAAAAAATTTAGGGCAATTGAAAATCACTTTGGTGTTATATAACATCATTTTATTACCCAATGTTAAATGGCAATTATTTATATACAAGTGACAATAAAAAAGTTATTTTCGTTTGACTATTGATAACAAATAATATTTGTAACTTTTATATAAATAAATAAATAAATAAATACACATAATTTAGAGAGTGGTTTTAAATTAGTTTATCATAAATCATAATGTAATAAAAAGAACTATGAATATTTGGCTTTATAGAAATAAGGAATGAAGTGGAGTTATACTTCTATTTATCATTAATGTTCAAATTGATTGTATTGCTCCTTCATCTTGCTTCTCTATTATGATTTAATCATTCAGTCGCTTTGATTTTACTATATTTTATTGAGTTTGTTAATTTGCCATATTTTCATTGACATTATCCTCATATATTTTATTTTAATTTTATATACAAAAATACATTATTTTTCTTCATTCCATGTCCATCCATTTGCTCATTACAAATCAACAAAGTATCTTTTTTCATCGTAACAAATACAAATGATTTAAGCGCTTACGTAATAAAAAGTTATGAAGGTGATTTTGTTTTGAAATTGTAATACATTAGTTTTCAAGAAAAATATAAAAAGCAAAAAAGTGTTCTTCGATTGATCATAATACTTTTCTTATCTAATCCACAAATGTTTGAGTATTTCTAAATAACTTATTTACACATTCCTACAAAATGAAGGGAAAAAGTAGTAGCAGGGCCGACCCTAGATATCTTGAGGCGCTGGGCGAAATAGCATATTGGAGCCTTTTTCTTTTGCAATTTATAACCTATATGGACCTTCTACAACCATTAATTTTGATTTTTTGACATAGGACCCTAGGCGACGGTTCCTATCGCCCACCCTTAGGGCCGGCCCTGGGTAGTAATAGTAGTATTACTTAGAAGAGGTTGAGTAAACTAGTCCCGCCATAGAAAAACCGACCTTTTAATTTACACCATGTAACTCAAAAGACTCTTACATATTTAAGTCATATACTGCAAATTCGAAGCAACGAGGCTATTTACACTACAATCATAAAAAAAACTATATGAAGTATGAACTCATAATGTAAGTTGGAACCAAATCAAGAGAAGAGCTACAAAAACAAAGATTTAAATTTTCTTTCATTTCTTGTATTAATTTATCCAATCAGTTGAGAATTGAGATCTGAATACAGATCAACAATAAAGGCATACATTCCCTTGGCATCAAAAACAACCTTACAAGTTACAATCATCTTAGTATTTTCCCCCTACCCCCAAACACATATTTCTCTCAAACTAAAATATATCCTTTGGCCAAAACATTCCTTTCCTTTGCTTTGCTCTCAAGAGGTTCAAAATAGAGGAAGTTATCTTTGAGAGGGAGCAATACTAAAGACCGAAAAGCTCTACATTACCCAGATTTACGAGCGAGTGCCTGAAGGGGATTCTGGGCTTGTCCTTTCTCCTTACAAGTTTTGCTATCTTGCTTTGTGCTCTACTACTCTGATTCACTCTCAATCGTCTCTAGTCCTTTCAGTCCTCTTCGCTTTGGCTGCTACATTTTCACATCACCCGTCAAAAACAAGCACTAACAAGATTATATAACAAAATGATACGCAAAAACGAGGATCCGATCTTATGTAAGAATTACATTTACATACGATTTGTGTCCCGAAATTCTTTTGCATGGGTTTTATTAGAATTACAATCGTACCAATTAAGCTAGATTATATCCACGCATATACAAGCAACTGCAACATCAACTCGATAAGTAACATAGAAAGTTCAATGACAATCAAGCATGTTGGTATTGCATTCTTTTCCTACTTCTTGACATTGGTGGCAGTCCTACCTATCAAGGACAAGCATGGTGGTATGGGGCATAAAGGAGTAAACTTTCCTTACTTTTTCCTGTATAAATTCAGAATTCCATCTCTACCCCAATACTATTTGCCCAAAAAATCACAAAGATTCATTGGGCCAATGGGGAAAGCAAAGAAATGTATCAAAAACATAGTGCAACAATATGGTTTAGGTAGCGGCCAAAAGAACGATCATGAAACTGATTTTGCAGTCAAAGCAGATGCTTAGCGATTGTCTTGGCCTATGTTTCGATCACTGTGAGCTCAAGAATCTTTATAATACCGTCGCAATACACTAATGCAACCTTGTTTTAGGATTACCAAATGAAATTGTTTTCTTAAGTCAAAACTCTAAACAGTATAAACTGAGTAAAGGGTGAATAAATTGATTTTAGGTATAGTGTCCTTTTCCTAGTATATGTAGAAAGAAACTCCAATAATGATTTATTCTGTCTGAGTGATAGGTGGGTTAGATTGACACCAATGACCTAAATTGATTATTTTCAAATTCATCAGAAAAATTATCAGAGCTATCACAATAACACCAAATCCATAAATTGACTAAAAAATAAAACAAAAATTAACCCACAAAAAAATTAAGTATCTTTTCAAGGCATGGGATAAATATTCTCAGATTCCATCAATATATGTCTGATTAAAAAACTAACGATTTGAATCATGTGTATAAATAATAAATATTCCCCATGAGTTTTTGTCTCTTTATATTTTTTTTATAATTTTTGACAGAATAATGAGCTTCTAGACTTGTATCTTGTCCAATTCTACAATCAACTACTTTATTTTTGAGATATACTTCTATAATTAATAATGATATGTACATATTCTCTCTTTTTATCTCATCCACAAGCGTTTTTCACCCACATATTTGTTTATCAATTTGTCTATTCTTCGACTAAACCGTTTTAAAATAACCAGGTGCATTTATAACAAAATCACAAAGACGGAGAAATACATTGAAAACATCCTTTAACGTAGTTACGTAAATATTATTTATAATGGGACTGCCGCAAGCCTAATTAAGAGATGGATAGCTGCTACCTAAAAAGAAATGTTCTTCAAAAATCTGATCCAATAGTTAGGAAAAAGTAAAACTTAGATTGAATCCACAGATTCACCTCATCCAGCTAAAGGTTTTTGTTCCAGGATCATCCAATCAAAGATATATTTAACATATTTTATTCAACGACACCAACTTTAACCCGAAAGTATTAAAAGGGATGCACTAATTAATAGGATCGGGTCACAACTAGAGATGTTCATCGACCCTCAAATTTTGAGCATGTCTGAATCTATATACAAATATGCCCACATTTTTTCTGTATCTTATAATCATCTACACAATTCAAAATCTTTTGTTTTTTAATAACCACCAAATCACTTGTAAATTTGTATACCACTAATGGCTAAGCAAACAAGTAGAAGGTGATTAAAAAACACACTCAAACAAGGGTAAGGTTGGACATAATCAAGCATCAATAAGAAGCAAGTTTTTTGTAGTCATGAAGGAGGATAAGATAGTGTATGTCAGAATCTCGAACCCAGATAATCAAGCATCATCCAAAATGAACAAAGTAAGGCTAACAATTACCTTCTTCGAACTTTTTCTTTCTCTAACTTCATACCTCGCCCGCGTCAAATCTGAAAGCCAAAGACCTGGAAAACAATACTAAATCCCAAAAGACATATGCATTAGAACTAATCATTTGATAATTCCATATCATAAGCAAAATCAACCAAAAACTTAGTAGTTAAATAGTACCTGGAGGGCTCTATCAACAGCTTTAGCCCTCTTTTTGGGGCGATGAGGAAGCTTAGTACCCTTCATTGCATAAAAATCATCCTCTTTTTCCTTCCTAGAAAGGGATAAATATATCCTTGGCCATTCAATTACTTCACTCCCTTTCTCGGCTTCGGCCACCGGAGAACGCACCATCTGGTCATGATGATGCAGATGGTGCTGTTCTCCTTGACCCACTTCACCATTCTTAGTCCCATTGCCCACTATTGAATCATCTGATTTCACTTTTCTAATTGATGATGAACATATCTTCTTTTCACTTTTGTCTATACATGAAGATCGCTTCCCAACCGTTGATCTTGATATTGGACGGCTACTAGTACTACCACTGCCATTGCCATTGCCATTGCCATTATTTCTTGATGGTGAACCGTTGTTTGTTGTGCCCATTTGATCAACTAGGGTCCTAACCATCAATTCACAACACAATTTGTAAAAATACTATGTGGGTATTGGATTTTGAATCACAAATATTTTCATAAATAAATGCTTCTTACTTTTATAGTGTAGAAAAGGACAGGAAAATATATATACTGTGAATAGATATATTAATTTTTTAAATCTATGAGGAAGATTAACTTTTTTATGCTCCCATAATTTTTTACAGTAACTTTAATTGCTTGTGATTCCCTCCATCCCATTTTATTTACACCTTTTATTATATAGGTAAAAATAGTAATTAAATGAGATCAAACGAAAGAATAAATTTGTGAACAAGACTTAAATATAAAAAATTGAACAAAATTAAATGGAAATAAAGGAGCAATAAAAAGAAACTAAACAAAATGAATCATACCGGTTGTTTTAGGAGATCTTTGAAATTATGTAAATTTTTTTTATGGGGAGAATGATGTAATTTGACTAAAATTCAAGTTGAAAATGCAAACAAGAGACAAGGAAGAAAAAGTCAAAAAAAGACTGAGGAAAAGAAGCCTCTACATGTTTCTCTCTTATTAAATTTTTATTATAAATGTTATCTTTTTATTAATACAAGCATTATTATAAATAACATTATATTCACTCCATTTTCATAAGTTCTCAAATAACCGGTGTCAAATTTTGACTATGATTCTCATTGATTTATATGAAAAATATTTATGTATACGTCTCACTATAAACTTTCTAAATATCAACTTTTTAGTATTTTAAAAAACTTGCAATTAAAATAAATTGAATTTTAAAAATACACAAAAAAGTAAATGGAAAAAATAAATAAAAAACAAAGAGTATTAAAAACGACCTACTAGTACGTTAATTGGGTAAAAAACTAAAAATCATATTACTCAAAAAAAGAAACTAAAAATCATAATCATTCAAGATATAAAAATAAAATAAATTAAATAATAAGATTTTATCTCCGTCGAAGATTAATTAATCTCTCTTTTCCTAGGTCTACTTTGTAATCCAAAAACAAAAAATAAACTAAATAATTATTATCAACAAATTTTTCGTTTACGTTCAAGAAAAATAAAAAATATTAGAAATTAGTGAAATACTTAAGATGAAAGTAGGACCCATCCTAAAAACAAATACTCACCCAACTTACATTCAACTTGCATTTAATTTCCATTTAAAATAACCCATCTATAATTATATTTTTCTACTCTAACATAGTGATATTTCTAATTCTCTTTTAATCTCATTTAAAAATTCATTAATGTCATTTTTAGGAATGATGATGTCATTAGTGGTAAATAAAAATCTATAATTAATGTCATTAGTGGTAAATAAAAATTATTTTTTGAATTTAAATCAAAATTCACCATTATTTAAGAAGTCAAAATTGAGAATTTGAAAATGACTATTCAAACCTTATTATTCTCAAATTCTTCATTATTAAATAGTTACAAATTAAATGGAACAAAGAGAGTATACAAAAAAAACGATGACCGAGAATTAGAGTTCGATTCTTAGTACCCATCGTCTAAAGTCTAACCTTGGTCGTTTTTAAGGGTAGGTTTAAGGTGCAATCGCCTAAGACCCAACTCATAAAGGGAGTCAAATTGACTTGATCCTTATTATATAATTAAAAATTAATATTTACGTAAATAGTTTCTAACATGTATCGAACTTACGACCTTTAACCGCATGACCAGAGAAAAAATAACCAAAATTATATCTTACCTATATAAAAAAAAAATTATAGAGCCCAAAATAAATGGACCTATATATGTTAAAGTTAGGGAGAGAAACAAAAAGCTATACCTACTAATTTAATCATCCATCAAAAGCAGAATAGATGATTATTAAAGGCTTAAACACCAAAACTCGAGGGCACATCGGCCATTAAACATTTTATTATCCTTTTAATCATAGTAGCTGTTCTTAGATCCAGAAACGAAAACCTCATATAAGTAAATAAAAAAATAATTAAAAAAAACTCCAAATCCAGAAAAAAGAAGAAATAATTGGAATTTTAGGTAAAAAAATCAATGAAATTAAAATTAAAATCAAAATCAAATATATCCCCAAATAAATTCACAAAAATACAAAGAGTAATTGAAAAGGTTACCTGTTCTTAGAAGAAAGAAAAGCAGGAGAATCCTTTCCATATAGCAACCCATGAGGTCTATTCCGTGAAGAAACTCCATTTCTGCTTCCATTACTTGAACTTGAAGCTCCACAATTAGAAGTAGAAGGATGTGGAGGTGGCATTACCATTGATCTTCCTTCCGTTCTCGAACACCTTGATCTCTTCCTTTGTCCCCATTGTAGTAGCATATCACCTCCGAGCCGATTCGGGCTACTTTCGTTTGCTGTGGATGAACTTGATGCTTGATTCTGAATGGTGTCTTGGTGAACAGATTTATGAACATGAATTGAACCATTCATATTCAGATTATTGTTTCCGTCAATACTGCTATTTGAGATTTCTGCAACATTTTGAGTTTCTTCTTCTTTGCTTGGTTTGAAATTGCTGGGATTGGGAATTGATTTTCTTAGGGTTGTTGAAGTCAGATTATCTGGGCTCATTGTCAACCTGTTCAAACAAATTTCTCGATTATACACCATAAGATCTGGTTCATGATGAATGGAACTGCAGGATCTACTTGAATAATGTCTCAAATTTTGAAATTATAGACTAAAATCACTAGAAATCATTCTAAATTTTATTTTCGGAATCCAAAGTTCAGGTTCATCATTTTGAAAACATTTAACTGCTGATTTCAAATTCAGTTGAAAAACATTTTCAGTAGATTATAGATAAATTGCGTCGTCTCGTGAGAGCTTTCAGAAACTGTCAATCAAAAATAGAAGATTTTAGCATTTGGTAGCTCTGATTTCTTTTCTTTTACAATCAGACTTATGAACATCTCTGAATATGAAAAAATCAAAAAGTTTCTCAAACCTAAAGAATTTTTACAACAATTCCTGAAGGAAAAAAAAGGAAACCGGAGTTATTAACAGATCAAAAACATATATATAGGAAGCATCTCCTTCCAATATCAACTGCTCCATGTTTTATTTGTCACAAAATCAGGAATCTCATGGCCTTCTACAGCCTTAAATTAAAAAGAAAATACTACAGAAACTGAAAGAATTACAAATTAGAAATGAAGAAAAATTTTGATTTTTGATCTGGAAAATAAAAACTAGAAGCATTACATTCTGAATCAAACACCTTATAGAATGAAGCTTGTTACAATTAGATCTTCAACATAACTACATAAGTACAATCTGACATGGAAAACGTCGATGAGATTTCAAAGTAATGGAAAAATCCTCTTTCCTTGAACAGTTGAACATACTATTCATACAACAGATTTTGAGGGTCTGAATTGTAACTATGGAGATAATTTAAGTTTCAGTTTACATAAAACGGAATAGCGGTTGATTTTTGGTAGAAGAAATGGTAAGTGAAGAGAAAAACAATGGAGGAAGAGCTTGAGTGTCGATAAAAATGGCGACGATGAAAGTATGACGCAGAGAAAGAGGAAGAAGAGAGGGTATAGTGGTGAGTTTTCTACTAAACGTAATAAAAGATTGTGTTTAGTCGTGTCTGCCCTTTCTATTTATATTGGAAATTTTACAACTCAACTGGGGAGCCTTTTCTTTACAACACTTGCTCCTTTACTCTAAGACGTGTTCAAAACACATCTGATCTTCTCGAGGTGTTTAACGGACGGATTGTTTCAACGGGTTAAGAGTCGAGTCACATTTTAACGGGTTATTAGTGGGTCAAGTCAATAAAAGATCGGGTAATTAACGGGTCTTTGGGTAATGGGTCGGGCAGGGGCGGTTCGGATAGTTATAGAAGTTGGTTGTAAAAAATATATTACTATTTTTTTTATTTTATTTTTATATGATATTGTTATAATAAAAAACTATTTTATAAACTTTTTAAAAACGAGATATAGTATGTCGTATTTAAACGGGCTTGACCCAACCCGGTCCGACCCATTTAAAATTTGACCCGACCCACCCGGACCCGACCCATTGAACGCCTCTAGTTTAAAAAGCATATTTAACCTAATTAATTTTAAAATAATGTAAAAATTAATATGAAATCAATTCGTTTTGTATGAGATTATCTTATATTGAAAGGGACTTATATAATAGATTCAATTCTCTAATTGATCATTTTTAAATTGTAAATGATCACTCTACACAGTAAAAGGGGTATTTGGTATGAACTTTGTAATACCAAGTAAGGAATTTAATTATCATTACTTTATATTTTTTGTTTGGTATAATATCAGGTTGAACCAATCCCTTTCTTGAGGGGGTAATGGATACCTTTTGTTACCACCCATTTATGTCAAATAACAAAAATTCTCTTTCCATGATCGAGTAATTGTTTCTCTTATATTTTTATACCAAACATATAATTACAACTTATACCCGTACGGTCTTACACCCCTAAATTTTCATAAACCAACACAATAAAATTGATGTCACCATAAAACCATCTCATTTAAAAGTTCGTGAATTAAGATTCAATATTGATCAGACTTGAAATCCATCCAATGGTTAGCAACATTTTTTTTCATTTCATTTTAGTTCTTCTCATAATATTTGCTACATTTTTATTTAGATATTAAGTCACATTTTTTCTTCACATTTATGTATTTATTATCGTTATGTCTCATTATTATATAGTTGTTACACTTTCCATTATGTTTTTGTTGCATCACTCCTTTAAAAACATTCGTATTATGAGATATCAATGGTTCGTTTCCTTTAGTTTCACCTATATATGTGCAATTGCACACAAATTAAGAAAGTGAATATTTTGTTAGAAAATTTCAATATTATATTTGTTTACAATGTTATTTAGGGCAGTTCCGTTTATTTTTGGGTTTCAGGATAAAAGATAAAAAGGGCTCCAAAAAACTTAAGGCGTAACGACAAATATAATGCACTTTTTATTTTTTATTAATAATACTTAAGCTACTTTATATAAAAAGCACTAAGAACTTAACTTAGCAAAAAATATAAGTTATTAAATTTAATTTAAATTAATATCACTTATCTACATAAGAATAAGTTTTTTGGGGCCTAAAAAATTCAAGTCCGATTTATCCTTACTAATCGACGGTCCTGATGTCATTTAAGACTAATAATGAGTCATTAAAAGAGCTTAATTGAAATTTAGGTGTGAAAAGTATCATTAATTTTGTTTCATAGTTGAAAGAATATCAATATTATCCTTATTAAAGTGTGCCTCACAAAAAATAAAAAAATTGTGAAAGTAAAGAAATAACTTCTTACAAAAAAGATGCAAGTTATAGAAAATTGTCTAATAAGAAAAACAGCCGGTCTCCTGAGAGATCGTCTTTCTGAGAGATGTCTCTCAGGCCCAATCCATTAAAGTTTATTGCCTATATTTACTCTACATTTTCCTTAATAGGTCAACCCAATTAAATGTGGTCTCTCACAAGAATTTGTGTAAGAAAAATAATACACGTAAAAAAACAAATAAAATATGCAGTTAATTTATTAATCAAGGTTGAGAATCGTGGTTTAATTTCTTATTTTCTTCGATTTTTGTATAGGCAATTCATCTTTGTGAAGATAAATTATCCTTTTTCTTTTGCCTATAAAATGTTGTCCTATATATACTCTACACTTACTAACAGAGTATCAGTTACTCTTCTCATGTACTGTACTTTATTTTTAATTTATAAGTTAAAATATAATTAAGCGAGATCTTGTTTAATTCGTTTTATTGTAAATTTTATTAATAACAACTGTTATAATTTTTACATAAGTATAATTAGAAATATTAAGATTGAAAATATCTATTAATAGATTAGCTAAATTAACTCATGGTCATGTTATCAAAAGTGGATTTGATTTGGGATAGACCCATAAGATGTGGAAAATAAGGATTCTAACCTAGATTTGTAGGTTTGACAAATCCTCATAGCTTCAAATTAAAAAATGATTGCAGAAAATTAATGTAAATTAGTTAGCAAATTTCATTGGGTTGCTTTAGTTCTGTTTCAAGGTGAGAAAATCTCATACAACATGAGCGCACAAATTCTTGTGTGAGACACAGTCACACCGTTACCATGAGACTTTCTTCATACATGGGTTGAACAACCCAATTAATATAATTATTAGCAGATAAACTATTTATTTTAAAGTCGTCTTATCGAAAAATAATCTCTCACAAAAGTAGCTATTTTACAAGAGCATTGAACAAAAACCTCAATCTTTATTACCTTAATTGTGAGATTTTTCTTATATTAATAGCCTCCTTTCGAGAGGCAATATCTTGTAAAGCCATAGCTACATTATATGTTAATATAGGTCAACATCCATATTGGAAAAATATGGAACAACTATGATAGCTTTTCGTGGCTCAATAGATAAAGCATCTGCATATAGTACAGAAGGTTTGAAGTTCGATTTTTACTGGCGTAGGTATCAATTGGGGGTATCTTGACTGCGCGCATCTTTCTTTACTCTCTCTTTGGGAGAATGTGTATGATTTATCTGCATCTTTCAGAAAAAAGGAAATTACCACCCGAACCTTACCTTATGCGAAATACCGAAAGTGTCTTTTTATGCTAGCTTTTTGTCTTAAGCCTTGGACTAAATACATTTCAAAATCTTGCTTGAAAGTCTTTTCCTTCCTTTGTCTAATGCTTCTTCTCAATTTATAGTTACATTTTTTGTTTTGCAATTGAACATCTTCAGCCTCATGTCCATAAAAAAACTCAACACATGATGATTGGTATTATATATTAGATTTTTAATACTCCCTCCTATTCACTTAAGTTGTTTTATTTAGTTTTTTTCACACTTGCCGAGACAATATTTTAACCCTTAATATCTCAACTTATTGTTAATTAAAAATTAGAATTAATTGTGAATTACAACATTAATGTTTATGCGTTTTGCGAATTACAACCATGATGTTTTTTTTTGCGAATTACAGCCACCATGTTTTAAAAGTGAACACCATTTCAGCCAAATGACCGGTTATGACCGTTGACCAGCTAAATTACCTTTGACTTTCTATTATTCTGATTTTACTTTTTTTTGAGTTTTTTTTTTCTTTTTTCATTTAATTTTTTCTTTTTCATTCTCTTTCCTTCTTCTTCCCCAATTTCCTCCTTCTTCTTCATTTTTTTCATCTTCTTCATCTCTATTCTTCTTCAAAGTTCCATTAATTTTTTTATGAATACTTCAAAGTCTTTATTTATTTTTTTTCTTTTTTTTAATTCTTCTTTCCCTAATTATTTTTCTCTCTGCTCTCTTTCTTCTCCAATTACCTCCATTTTTTTCTTGCTATTGTAGTTGAAATTGAAGCCTTTCTTGGATAGCTAAACCCGATGATTCGATCCCCATTTGCTTCTACATTCTCATTTGAATCCATAGTTTGTGGGTTTGAAAATTGGGGAAAAACATAGGTTTTTGTTAATGTTGCATTTGGGATTGAATGTTCTTTCATTATTGGACTTTTTTCAGGTTTTTCATAGATATGTTTCTATGAATTGGGGGAATTTGAGGGTATTTATGCTTAAATGAGTCTGAATCCTCCATTTTTATAGATCCATTTATATCTAAAGCTGGAATTGTTGAAGGGTTTTGATCTTGAGGTTTGAAGTTATGACTTTTTACCCCAATTGAAGCTAACTTTTGTTGTTCATATACTTCCTCCGTTCTGATTTACTTGCTATCATTGCATGGGCACAAATATTAAAGAGTTACTGTGTAATGATGAGCAGTAGGTGAAAAGTTGCTTTTTTGGAATTTTTTTATATTATTTGTTGAAAAATGAAAAAGAAAAATATGAGTAATTAGATATAGAGTAGGATAAAAATAGGAGTAGGTATAACTTTAAATGATTGTTTTTTACTAAAAAGGAAATGTAACAAGTAATATGAAATTTCCCAAAATGGAAAATGTTGTGAGTATTATGGAACAGAGGAAGTATAAGGGTTAAAGACTTTAACTTTTCTTTCAAACCTTGACGGGGATTTCTTAATGTTTGAGCCATTTTTGTATGCTCTGTGTGTTCTATTACATTGTCTTCTTCTTTGATCAAGATCTGAGACCTTGTTGAAACTGGCATTTCTGTTTTATTACTCTACTAATAACTTTTTCTATCACAATCCAAACATACCCTTATGATTTTCTTGCTTACCCAAATGGAAAAATCAATCAAGTTTAGATCTTTTAGCAGTTTGGTGAATAAGAGGGAATAGAAGAAGAAAATAAGAGTAATTTGGAAAGAATTAAAGGGCATTCAAGATTACTAGTATTCATAAAAAATGGAGGTAATTGGGGAGGAAGAAAGAAGAGAGAGAAAAATAATTGGGGAAAAAAGAATTAAAAAAAGGGAAAAAAATTAAATGGAGATTTTGAAGTATTCATAAAAAAAATAATGGAGATTTTGAAGAAGAATAGGGATGAAAAAGAATAGGTAATTGGGGAAGAAGAAGGAGAGAAAATGAAAAAAAAATAAATGAAAAAAAAACTCTTAAAAAAAAGTACAATCACAAAAATGGAAAGTGAAAGGTTATTTAGCTGGTCAACGGTCATAACCGGCCGAAATGGTGTTCACTTTTAAAATATGGTGGCCGTAATTCGCAAAAAAAAACATCATGGCTGTAATTCGCAAAACGCATAAACATTAAGGCTGTAATTCACAATTAATTCTAAAAATTATAAAAAATTGATATTAATAATCTTTATATTGAGACGAATCAAACAAAAGATCCCATATGACTATGTTTTAACTTATAGATTAAAAGTAAAATACAGATTAAGAGTGATAAATGAATAGTGCTCAAAAACAAATAGACCAACTTGAGTGAATAGGAGGAAATATTATTTATCAATAAGCAGGACCGGCTCTAAAGGTGGGCAAGAGGGGCCGTCGCCCAGGGCCTTATGTCAAAAAAGCAAAATTAATAGTTGTAGATAGTCCATACATATTATAAATTATAAGGAAAAAAGGACCCCAATTCGCTATTTCGCCCAGGGCCTCAAAATATATAAGACCGGCCCGGTCAATAAGCAGCATCTCATAAAAATTACATTCCTTGACTCTTAAAAAGCTGATAAATTAGATAAACCCATTTGGTTCAATAACGTAGAACTCAAAGAGCTACTTGAATATACATTCACACTAGATCCCTCGTGTTACTTTCAATATATACAATAAAAGAAAAATGTGTATTATTATTACATTATAATCTATTTTCATCTCTATAAATTACGAGTATATATACTCCCTCCATTTCTCGAGAAAAGTTCAAAAGTATCATTTGCTGATATTACTAATGCTTAGAGTCAAAACGGCAACATTTCCACTGGTGACAAAATCATACCGAAGATCCTAGGCTTAGAGGTTCAACCTCAGAGTTATGTACTTCAACATTTCTAGCATTTTGACTGTCAAGTGGCATGTACTGAGACATGATAGCCATAATCTCTGAATCCATGTAAGACTGCACATAAATCAAAATAAAATATAAATAATAATTAGCCTTACTAATTAATAAACCCGATAATTATTATTCGACCTAAAACTAATTCAAAATTTAACCAAACCGCGGCGGGTTATAAGTTAGAAAGAATCGGCTTGAAACTTGAAAATGACTAAACCCGAAAAAATCGAGTAAAATTCGACCGTAATCTAAACCCGGTTGTTTTGACCAGTTTTCCCAAGTTCAACTATTTTTTTCAGTTCAACGTCATCTTTAT
The DNA here is from genome assembly GCA_019425755.1 of Amaranthus cruentus. Lineage (NCBI taxonomy): Eukaryota > Viridiplantae > Streptophyta > Magnoliopsida > Caryophyllales > Amaranthaceae > Amaranthus > Amaranthus cruentus. Next base: position 12,734,141 of record CM033465.1, on the reverse strand, counting down.
TTGGCTAACAGCCTAACACTCATTATATTTCTAGTCAATTTTGCATCTTGGATTTTCATTTCTTTGTTAAAGCCTTAAAAAGTATATTAGTCTAGTTTTATAAGAAAGCATTTTATAGAAACAAAAATAAGTTTTTTTAAGAAAAATTGATTAAATTTTTTTTTATTTTAATAAACCCTTGACTTGTTTTGTTGACTCCAATCCGACCAAAATACGACTCAATCCAAAAAAATACGATTTAAAGTTGACCCAATTTGAAAATAATCCCGATAGAAAAAGACTCGACTGAGAATTTGACCGTTTTAACAGGTCTACCGATCACATCTCTAAGGGCCAGGGCTTACGTAAATATGGGCCGGGCCGGATAAAGGCCCTTTGTAATTAATATGGGCTTTAAATGGACAGGGCTTTCAAAGCCCGGTCCGGCCCAATCCGTTACTACCAAAAATTATTTTAATCCCAATTTATCAATTTATAACAATTAAATTATCATTTATAATAATTATTTTGAAAAAATATTTATAATTTCATTGATAGGGTCATTTATAATATTTAAATTATACGTTAATTTATACTATTTACAAATGCCCATTTTCGACCCTTATTGAGTCCTTTTATAGTCCGCTTTATTTTAACTATAGTATATGTCGTTTTCAGCCCGACCCATTTTCGACCCAACCCTTACAAAACCTTTCTAAAAACGGGCCGAATAAGTCCTCGAAACCACTACCGATACGTAAACGAAAATTTGAAATAAATAAGATTATTTATCAAAAAAAAGCATACAATTAGATCATAATCAAACTTAATCCAAACTAAGCGTGTAATCCGCAAACCTTAGGTTCGGGTTGTTCGCACTTAGTAAGTGCGAACAGACTGAAAAACTGAAACAGGTTGTTTGCTGTTACTAACAGCGAACAGTCTATTTTAGGTTTTCAGACTGTTCACACTTACTAAGTGCGAACAATTCTTGTCTTAAAATCAGCATATTGACCCTGTTTGACTTGTTCGCAGTTACTAAGTGCAAACAGACACTTGATTTTTTTTGACCAGTTTATTCATGTTCGCACTTACTAAGTGCGAACAGACCCGAACCCGTACTTTGGGGTATTAGGCGCTTATATTTGAAATAAACTTGATTTGGATCTTATTGCATGCTTTTTTTTTATTAAGAGTCTTATCTATAACTTACCCGAAGTCTGTACTTGTAAAATACGTATCCAGCTGAGCCGAGACCAACCAAGACTGCTCCTAGGACTAATAGAGACGAGAACCATCCCATTTTTGAGGAGCTACGTTCTGTAAAATTAATGAGCATTCAACATCTAAACTGTACATAATTAAAGACATAAGAAGTGAACAATAAGAACTTATTCAGTTCACCTCATTTTTACTGATTCAACTGATTGAAACCGATCAAAATTGATTTTCACTGATTGAAACCGATTCTAACTAATTTTTATTAGTTATAAATATTAATTGAATTGTAATTAATGATTAAAATTGACTTTTATGAATTATAGCTAATTTTTACTGATTACAACTGATTTTTTTATTAGAAAAACTAAGGAAAATTCCACATGGTAGTATCAATCTTTCATGAAACGCCAGTGGCAACACTTTTGTAAGATTTTTTCATATGGTAGCATCTAGTTTATGCGTTATCTAACTGACGTAGCTTTTTCCGTTAAATTCTTGTCAATTTTCGATTAATTCACCATTTTGACGTTTCTACCCTTATTAAGTGTTGGCTCTTGTCTTTATAATTTGCCCTAAACATTTGAGAGCGTTGATAAATTAAATGGTGAATTAAATAATTGAGAGCATATAAATTGTTTAGGACGAATTATAAAGATAAAAATCAACACTTAATAAGGGTGGAAACGTCAAATGGTGAATTAAACGAATATTGACAAGAATCTAACAGAAAATACTACGACAGTTAGATAAGACATAAACTGAATGCTACCATATGGAAAAATCTTACAAAAATGCTATTACTGGCGTTTCATGAAAATTCAATACTACCATATGGAATTTCCGAAAACTACAAACTTTTACGCATTTTTTATGGTGAACTAAGCACGGCCTTAACCGATAGAACGTAGTTTATACCTATACAAGTATCTTGCTCGTTCATATACAAGCGACTCCCTCCGCACTTGCAATCAAACCCGCCCCACGTATTCTTGCAGCTACATTCAGGGCATTGACAAGCACTCTTTTCCTTGCATTCATCAATATCTGCATCATATACCATACAATTACATCACATTACTTGAAAAAGGATAAGAGAAAACGTATTCAAAGCGAAACATTTTAGCGTTAGAGGCCAACCGTCACACTGATAGCCATCGCCTTTGAACCCTTTCGGACAGGTGCAACCCGAAAGTTCTGATAGCTGAATGTAACAAAAACTCTAAAGTTAGTCGAGATCTTTTGGTGCACGAACTGAAAAAGACTAAAAGAAAAACACGACAAGATAGATAACATCACTGAACTGAACAAGCCGAGAACGTCTTTCCATTCCTTGTTTCCGACCAGCAACCGCCATTGTCTATGGTACACCTTCCCGGTCCATGAGCTACAAAATAACATGTAGCATTTCAAGTTTTCGGCGTGCAACAAGAGTAGCAACACGTACAAGTGTTAGATATCAATTGACGAAAAAATAGATTGGCTTGAATTGAGATGTACACATTGTTAGTTCTTAGCTAATCGAACACTCTGACTCCCTCTACGTGTTAGATTGTTGAATCCTCTGACATGACACGACATATGGACACTCTAAAATAGTCGGGGTAAAACAATCGTGACCAATATATCACATACGAGTCTGAGTAATATAGCTCCAAAACATTTAATTTACAAGTACACGGACACTTTCGAACCCTCAAGAGAATATAATTGGTTAGTCTATACATTTGTTATTAGGCCTCAAAATTACGAAAATATGTAAACATCGCTTAACAAACTACTCTATTTTTTCTCCGTACCTTTGCTTAAGGGAGGAAACCGAGTTACTAGCAAATTTTCGACATATAAATTAAAAAACTTACCTTTACATGTTGTATAACCATCTCCTTGGTACTGAACACCTCCGACAAGAGGACATTCACATATTCTCCCCCGAAAAGTATCCTGGATGCATTCGGTTCAACAATTAGCACTTTGATCTCAATATATCCTACAAGGCGAAGATCTGAAACAAACGAAATTATATTACCTTGCAGGCTGTTATGTTTGCTTTATTGTCGTGCCAACACCCTCCATTGTTTTCAAGACACTCGTTAGTCTCGATGTCTGTACGTTTGTTTTGGAACAAAAAAACACGAGTAAAAGTAAGTGTTAACGTAACAGTGTGAACTATAGTTATAGATACGCGTCTAAATAAGGATTTGAACTAGTAGATAAACCTGCGGTTAGACAAAGTGGAGGATCGGTTGTCTCTTTGAAGGCAGCACATAAGGCCATTAGTACGGCTGTTCTCTCTAGTTTGCCTAGTGAAAATGCAAATCGAGTCATTATACCACACCAATTGAGTGACGCATTCACACACGCGCACACATATATATACGTGTATGTTTGTATGTATGTATGTATGTATGTTGTCCTAACCAAACGAAAAGCAATCTAAACGAAGAGTTAAATGAACCTCTATATTGTACATCGTTGATGACTAGTGTAGGCAAAATAGCAACATCACCACGAGTTCCTTTTCCAATCTGTGTTTCACAAGATAGGGATTTACACCAGTTAAGCATGTATACAGATTCACTATGACAACGAAAAACTTTCTTACTCGCATCAAACTAAGAAAAATGTTTGAGAGTGCGGTAATGATGTTAAGTTTAGCTGGACTTATTGTCAATGTCAGCATATAATCAGGGAAACATAAGGTGCATACATTTCATAAGCCAAGGAGATACCATACAAAAACCATATAGCAAGAGAAGGAAGGGTTCCAATAACTTATAAAATGTGCACACCATCTTTAATTCAGCGATGTGGGATAAACCATCCCAACAAATAATACCTGCTTTTCTTGTTCGTTTTTCAATATTTCATTATCTTGGTCGGCTTCAGGATCTCCCATGCACTTTTCGATCTTATCGAGAGGCAAACCTATCGAATCATGCACAAAACGTAACTAAGCAATCATTTTGACTATAAAGTCGGAGACAAAGCAATAGGTAAAGTAGTAAGACGACATACGAAGAGACTTCAAGACGCCCTCGGCACAACTCCTAGAGTACTTGTTATCCTTCATAGAACACCTAATATGGAAATCAGACACAAAATCCCACCAAACCCAAGACCTATTTTGAGATTTAGCAACTTGATACACACAAAGTTGCCTCAAATTCTCAATCACAACATCTTTCCCTTCAAATCCCTTCCCGAAATCCTGCTCAGGATCAGGCGCACAATACCTTCCTCGGTTTATACATTGCGATTTGCACTGCCTACTTAGAAGAAAAGCTTCCGGGCAATACCATGTTATGTAATGAGGAGTAAACAATGTGTAACCCGACTTCTCCAAAATCTGCGCGTGGCCCTTGAAGTCGCTGATGAATTTGATCTGCTCATTGCACCGGACACCACATTCGTCATTGCTGTTAGTCCACAGCTCATATTCCACCCGACCATCAGGATTTGGCATCGACTCAGACCAGTCGAGTTTTACCACAACATCGTCTCCTCTTTTTAAGGCTTGTCGTAGGCTTTCTCCAAAGTCTCGGTCTATTAAAATCGAGGGGATTTCGATCTTTTCTATGAACCCGTCTGCATCACTGCTTTCCTCCGGGGAATCCATGGTAATTAGAGGCTCGTCTATAGTATCAGCTACTAGTACTGCTGCTGCCCCTGCTTCTTGTGCATTCCATGCTTTCAGGGCAAAATAACATTCTGTCCAAACAAATTTTATAGATAAAATCAATGTGTTTTCACATATATAACCATAATTCTTCAAGATTTTGTAAATAATTCAAGATCATTGAACATAGGGGCGTATTTAGACCTTGGCTGGCACATGCCATGGCCCGGGTCATGAAAAATAAATTAGTATGTTAAACTGATGTTCAGTGTTCGGACCCACAACTTTCTATGCGCTATAATATAGGTGTTTCTAGCTAATTACACTATGTTATTGTAAAGAGTCATCAACACAATATCCCACACAGGTTAGATTCCGGGGGAGGAGGGTAGCGGATAAATCATATCCGTGCACCCTCCATAGAGAAGACAAGAAGAAATGCGTACACTCGATTTATCTCCGAAAATATAGGTTATTGTAAAGAGAAGAGTGAGTGACACACAACGCACGAATTGCCATGTGACATGTGTATCATTCATCTTTACAGAATGCTAGTATAAGTTGCTTTGTAGGATATAGGGGTTAATTCTAGTATAAGTTGGGGCAAATATTCATCTTTACATGTGTACATATTTACTCGTCTGTTATTTTTCTGTATTATGTATCATAGGTTACACAATTTATTATAAATAATTTTTTACCCATGTCATAAATTGTTGTATGATACGGTCCGATCAATCAGCATGAAAGAACATTCAATAAGTAAGCATTAGATATAGATTTGATATAGTTTTATTGTTCAGAAGCAATTGTCCAGAGTTGTTGAGTAGGTAGCTATAATTTCAAGTTTATTGGTGTCACAACTCTGTTGCTTGACTTGGAGTGAAAACAAATTTGAGCCATTAAATAAATAATTTAAATTAGTGCAACATCAATTTGGACCATTATATTTTTCATTATACTTCTTCCGTTCCATAATACTTGCTACTGAGAGTGATATATTGTGTGGAAAAATGTCACAATCAGTAGCAAGTATTATAGGACGGAGAAGTAATAGACTAAAGATTTACAATTCTAGCTTCTAGTGTAGACATAGCATACCGTGATGTGTTGCATTCACAAAGTAGCATTTTAGAGTTGTAGAGTGATTATGCGTGGTAGAGGATCTAATACTTCATATATTGTGCCTAAACATATATATTTAAACTTGGATTGAATTGATTACTTAATACGCCCTCTTATTCAGTCTAAATGTCCCATTTAGTTTTTCACACTTGCCGAGACAATATTTTAACCCTCAATATCTCAAATTATTCTTAATTAAAAATTATAAAAATTATATATTAATAATCCTTGTATTGAGACAAATCAAACAAGATCCCACATGACTATGTTTTAACTTATAGATTAAGAGTAAAATACAAATTAAGAGTGATGAGTAAATAGTGTCAAAAAAAAATGTTCCATTTGGGCTGAATAGGAGATAGTATTAAACAATGAATTTATTTGATAAGTGATTGTTGCTGCTTGGATCGTTGATTGTTATAAAAAAATTTGTGCTCTAAGAAACGAACTGTAAACAACAAAAAAAAATTTTAAAAAAATCATACTAGCGTTTTGGATGTTGGGTTAAAATTTAAAATAAGCGGTTCACCAAATATTTTTTCTTCTATTTCGTCGACTATAAAACCAAAACACAAAAGTTGACGAACACTCATGTATACTAACAAAATATTATACTTTCCCCGTTTTGTTTCTATGAAAGGGACTTTGCACAAGAATTAAGAAGATATATCTTTGTATATTAAATAAGCCATTATAACCCTAAAGATAGACGTAATTAAGGAATGAATACATTTCTGTTAAAAAGACCATTATAACCCTTAAAGAAATAAACGTAAAAGTTAATGACATATGACATAGGAAACAAACAAGAAAAAATAGATATTTGCATAATTATTTTTTAAAAAAATGGTAATATATAATAATTAAGATTAAATAACAAAAAGTGTAATAAGTATCATAAAACGTAGAAAGTACTTCTATTAACTTTTTTTATTGATTGCATGACCTTGACCAAAAAAACAGTACTCATTCCAACCAAAATATTTAGAAAACATAAATTTTCACCACAAAATTAGCCATAGACTCATAGCCATAGTCATCAGCCCAATATCCCGCATATGTCGGAGTTTGGAGAGAAACGTAGGCAGACACATGTCACACATCATACTAACTCCACTATTCATACCCTTCTATGAAAAGGGCAAAGAAGACTGCGCGCAGTCAAATAAACCCCGCAAAAATTAATTAAAAAAAAGGAGAAAAAACAGATAAATTACCTCCACGATCAACAAGAAGAATAGTAGGTGTAGAAGTATTAGATTTGAAAGGCTTATTATGAGGAAAAGGTTTACAAGCATCAGATCCATGAGATGGATAAACCACAGAACCCACCATGGATCCTCCATATTCTGGTACTCCAAAATTAGCAATTGAACCATCATGTTTTGATTTCATACTATATGGTTGTACCACTTTTACACTATTTTTTTCCACCACAAATTTCCCATTTATTACACTTATATTTCCTAATTCTAATAATAATAATATTATTATTAATAATAATAATAATGATTTGTTTTTGTTTATCATTATTACCCAATTCATGGTTTTAGTTTTTGTGGATATTACAATTACGATATCTTTTTCTTTTTGTTAAGCTTGTAAATATTAATAGGAGATTTATGGAGTTGACTTGGAAATTACTTCTAATAAGTTGGAAGAATTGGTATGGCCTAAGAATATGACATTTAGTTGGTAGACTATTCTTATATTCTTATAAAGATAAAGTGAGAATGACGAAGATACGATGGTTTGATATTTATTCAATTTGGTAATTAAATTCGATTTGATTGGACTTTAAGCAAAAGCGTTTGTGGCTCAATGGATAGAGCATCTCCGTGTGGAACAGAAAGTTTGGGGTTCGATTCTTATTGGGCGCAAGTATCAGTTGGGGGTTTTCTTGACTGTGCGCATATCTCTTTACTCCCACCTCAAAGGAACGGGTATGATTTATCCGCATCTTTCAGAAAAAAGAAAAATCCCCACCTGGACCATGCCTTATGCGGAATACTGACAGTGTTTTTTTAGACTGATTTTAAAACACGTGACCTGAGATCGATTTGATGATTAACTCTAGAAGAAAGAATTGTTCTTCCCGTATCTTTTATAAAGCGTAGCATTTGTAATTTTTTTAAAAACACTAGCGAAAAGTAAAGTTATGCTGGAGAATTAAACAAAAATATATGTGCGTGATAGAATTAAACTATTAAGATGAGTTAAAAGAGAATAAATTTATGAAAAGTTGACATTAATAATCTAACATTTCACTCATCAGCTATGAATAATTTTACCTTTGGATTATTTTCTAATAATTCAACCTTTGCGAAAAATTTGCCCACAACATACCGTATTACTAATAATATGTAATAATAGGGTATGCTACTGACAAAGAAAAGTAAAGGTTAGATTATTCACAGCCAACTAAAAGCAAACGTTGGATTATTAGAAAATAATCCAAAGGTTGGATTATTCATAGCGGATAAGCAAAAAAATTAATTAATTTGACTATAAAATTATGTATTTTATCTTTTCCAATTGTTTTTTTTGGATTATATCTTTTTCATTTGTTTTATTCAGATGACTTCACTTGTGCGTTTACTTGGTCGTTTTCTGTATAAAATTATGCTCTTTTAAATTATCAACTTAAGGCAATTACGCAATCTGTACGATTATGTTTTTGACTTTAGTAGTTTAATAAAGTAACTTTATTTATTGGTCTCAATATACTACATCAAAATTAATTTTTTCGATATTGAATTTAGTGGCGCGACTGATTCACATTTTTAGTGTAATAATTATTGGTTTTTATTTTAAATTCCACTATAAAGTGATATAGCAACAATTTATTTGAGAGTATAATAAATGTCACAAATTCCTATATATATATATATATATATATATATATATATATATATATATATATATATCCCAAAGAATCAGCCTTATTATTTTTTAATCCATTAGTGTTTAATTCTTATTCTTATTTTATATTTTTTTATGGTCTGACCCAAATAAAATTTGTCTCTCAAAAAGACCGTCTCTCACAAGAATTCGTGATTATTTTTAGGGAAAAGTGTCAAAAAGTACCTAATAAATTTTTTTTCAAAAAAGTACCTAATAAAATTTTTTTTCCAAAAAGTACCTAACAAAAAATTTTCTTTTCAAAAGAGTACCAACTAACAGTTGGAGTTAAGTTTTCCGTTATCTTTTTTTGCCCATCTTTAAAAAATACCTAATAAAAATTTTATTTTTAAAAGAGTACCAAGAACACAACATAATCATCTAATACAAAAACAAAATAATATATAACTCTCAGAATATAATCCAAAAAAGTTCACACATCATTCAATACAAACATAATAATAAAAACAACAACAACAATAATAATAATAATAATAATAATAATAATAATAATAATAATAATAATAATAATAATAATAATAATAATAATAATAATAATAATAATAATAATAATAATAGTAATAATAATAATAATAATAATAATAATATTAATAATAATAATAATAATAGTAATTAATAATAATAATAATAATAATAAAGAAAAAGTATCAAAATTAACCTAATAATTTTTTTTAATAAACGGTCAACTTAACACCAACCGTTACTTGCTCTAGGTTTGTATTGGATGATGTTCTTATGTTGTGTTTGTATTGGATGATGTGTGAACTTTTCATGGATGATGCTGTTAGAATTATATAATGTTGTGTTCTTGGTACTTTTTTGAAAAGAAAATTTTTATTATGTACTTTTTTGAAGAAATTTTTTTTATTAGGTACTTCTTAAAAATGGACAAAAAAATATAACGGAAAAGTTAACCCAGTTAGTTGATTTATTCCCTTGTAGCCTGTAGCTACTCCTATTCAAAAAAATTTCTTTGTAGCTACTCTTAGATCGTTTCTTGATGAGACATCTTTAAATAAAGATTTTATTATATACTCATACTTGATACTAGTTGAACTATTTATTTTATTATATACTCATACTTGATACTAGTTGAACTATTTAACTCTATATAAAACGCGTCTCACAGAAAGATTATTTTATACAATAATTAATGATTCCCTTGATGTTATCTCCTAGAGAGTTACTCTTTATTATAATTTATTTCTCAAAAGTGAAATTCCTAAATTCCCATTTCTCAAAAGTACATTTTATAAAACAATCTTAAAGTGGTTAATCTTAAAAATAATCTAACTGTATAGGTCCGTCTCGTGATGAGACGATCATATACAAGATAAGTTGATTCCTTTTTGCTAGTTTAGATAACAAAACAAACACAGAAAAATTTAAATAAGTAAGATTATTTATTAAAAAAAACACCAAATAAAATCAAAATTAACTTTATTTCAAATATAAGCGTCTAATTTCCAAACATGAGGAACGGGGTTGTTCGCACTTACTAACTGCGAATAAAATTGTTTTTTTTTTGAAAAAGCCAAAGAAGTTGTTCGCACTTAGTAACTGCAAACAGGTAGTGTTGACCTTTTTTGACCCTGTTGTTGCTTCCTTCTTCTCCATTTTCCCCAAAGTCAAAAAAAGTTAAAGAACTGTTCGCAATTACTACGTGCGAACAACATGTCGACCCTGTTTGACTAGTTCGCACTTAGTAAGTGGGAACATCTTGGTTGACTTTTTTTTTTGACCAGTTTGCTTCTGTTCGCAAATACTTAAGTGCGAACAGCACCGAACATGTGCTCTGGGGTTTTAGGCGCTTACTTTTGGAAATAAGTTGAAATTGATCTTAGTCTATGCTTTTTTTTGATAAATTGTTTTATTCATTTCAAATTTTCACAAATACACAAATTATTATATGAGACGGTGTCATCATCTTATACATGGGTATATAACTCATCTGAAACATTTTACGAGCTTCTTGTTTGAGGTTATCATACTGTAAAACGACCTCTCACATAGGTAACTCAAACAAATAAAATTTAAATTTTGGGGTCAATAACCCAAACACAAACCCGATTCAATCTAATATGTTTTCGGACCCACTTCTCAACCAGTCTCCTGAGTGACCGTCTTTTTGAGAGATGTCTCTCAAAGAGACCGTCTCTTACAAGAATTTGTGAATCTAATGAGGGTAACCCGGCCCAATCCATATCTATTGGATGCTTATAAAAGATAAACCCTAACGCTCTGAATGTGGGAGAAGCAGAATCGCCGAACCCTAACTCAAATCCAAACTTTCAAAAGCGTAGTTAGAAACCTTGAAAATGGCGAAATCGCTTCGTTCAAAGAGGGAGAAGAGACTGAGAGCAATTCGTAGAGAGATTGTTGAACCATTATACGAAAAGAAGGATGCTGCCAAATTTGCTGCTCAAGAAGCTGCTATGGCTGCCCCTAAGCTTCCCGTCAGAATCAGCAATAAAACTTCCATGGATGTCGCACCCTCATCCTCCAATATGGGTATGTTTATGTTTTTGTTTTGAATAATTTTTTTATCTATCGATTGGATGATTCTTCTTATTGTATTGTTGATACTTGTTTGTGAATGATTTGTCTCTCAGATTTAGATGACATTTTAGTTTTTACTAGGTTTAGGGTTTAGAATTTGAGTTAATTATTCAGCCTTTCCAATTACAAATCGCAAACTTCAATCACCGAATTAGCATGAGAGTTAAAATTAGATTATTCCAAGAGGATTTGATTATTATATTTGATTAGAATAAAAACATAAATTGGGAGGCCAAAAAAACTTTTAATCATTAAAAAAAGCATTTTGGTAGATAGACAATATGAATGAAGAACAGCCACACCATGAGGAATTTTTTTTGTGTCTCTACCGTCGCTTCTTGTATTGCTTTAGTCGCATTGAGTTTGCTGCACTCTGCCATCAGAAGCTCTTACATCTTGATGTGATTTCAATCTCAAACGAACAGAGCAGAATTAGCTTGAACTCCAACTTTTTATGGCGGTTTAGTGTTTACTGTGTATAGTCGAAGGAATCCCAATTTTGGGTGTTCGATCTTATAGGATTTTGCTTATTAACTAAGAAAGGAATGGCAAATGGTGAAATTTTGTGGGGTTTTCCTTGGTGGGCTGGTAGATTAAAAAGCTTATCACGGGAACATAGAGACTTGATGATCTAAGGAATTGCTAAACCCAATGGTAAGGGGAGAGTTACTTGAACAATGACAAATTTCACTCGCCATTTTCATTCAGATTTGTCTATTTACAGGCTCTTGTTTAAGTTGATTACTTCATGTTTGAAGCTTATGTTGCTATTATTTCTACTTGAGGTTTGAGGCTACCTAATAATACTTGGCATTGTTTTGATTGATGTATAGTCAAATTTATGAAACCCCCCCGCTGTATTATGCTGTTCAAACTCATTTGCAATACTATTTTACTTGCATTGTCTCTTGGCTGTTGTATTATGACCAATATTTCATACTTCGTGACTGTTCCCTTGCTTCGTTATACTATTTAAAGGAACCACCTCTCAACTGTCAAATATTATAGATTCTCAAATGGAATAATGGTATGTTTGAGAATGATGATTTCATTTGCAAATATGAATTTGACTTAAAGTTAGTGTTTGGCAATAACAAGAATTTAAATTTGGATTTGAGTCAAATCCACCAATGTTATAAAAGTAATTAATTTAAATAAGGATTTAAGAATGACACCTCAATCCTTGTCATTTCAAATTCTTCATTATGATTTCATAATTGAAATCCACAATTTGAAATGAAATGTGTGTTTCCAAACGCATCCTAAGGCGCTAAGATCCTCTTACCTCTCTATTACCAAACACTGTTGTTAAATTTAGTCCCGAAGAGAGCTATCAGGGGAATAATGAGACGTAGTTCCGTATACTTCAATAACTATAAATTGTTTGATATTTCTTGTGTGTTCTTCCCTCCCCAGACCCCGTTCATAGCTAATTTGATGATCGGGATACACTGGGTATGATGATGATTATTTCCTGCGTGTTATTGGATTTGAAGGTATGAAAATTTTATGGCAAACAGTTTAAACACTTGGTGCCTCGAAAGTGTTTATGCTTGTTAAATGTTACCAAAACGGGCAATTTAGAAATTTAATTTTTGTGGCTTTAATACGTTGGAGTGCTGCAAATCTTGTTCAAGCTCCATTGCTACATGCTAGCAAAAAGTAAAGTATAAGTAGTAACGTGAATGTATGTTTTTTATTATCACTTGGCTAATTTCCCCCCTTATTTTGGGGCCTTTTGTTTCTCTCTTTCCTACCTATATTTGTATTTTACTTATTCGGTTATTCCATCTTTATTCGGTTTTCAGATGTTGAAATGGCTGATCAAAATCAAGTAATGGGGCAACACCTAAAGCCTGCCGGTGGAGTTGGGAAGAAGTTGAAAAAGAAATTGAAGCTGGGAAAAGGGAAAAAGCATGGAAAGGGCAAGATCAGAAGGAAGCACATTTGAGTATTGTGTTAAATACAAGTCTTAATTGGATTAATATGGACACAAACACAACCACTTGAGGCTTATTGCACAGTGGAAATCGAAGCCCTTTACCAAACGAAACGAACTAGTTACGTCGTTTTTGTTCTCAGTAATCTCTTGTCTGTTATTAACTTGAGCTCAATTAGTTACCAGAATTAGGATGATTAATTTTGACGAGTTAGATGGCAATGTACTACTTGTTTTCTTCTTATATAATAATTATATGATTGCAAATTTCAGAACCTTACAGTTTTCTTCTTAGGATAATTGAAGATAATTTGAAGTAATGGTGAAAAATGGCTAAAAATTTATGGAGTACTTTATTTTAGTTGGGTAAACCATTGAAAAAATACCTGTCAAACGTTAAAAAAGTCACTATCAGTTTCAAACAAGGGAAATACATTCAGTATGGATTGTATTCATCTAAGGTTCTTAAGTATTAACGCATGTAATGAAGACATCATGGATATCATTATGAAGACTTGCCTCATCATAAAAGTAATATGGTAACTAAAGCAGTTGAAACTCGTATCACTTTTTATGTTCAATCAACTGTCACCTCAGATTAGAGCTAATACAACACGGTTTGGAAAGATAATAATTGTCACAATCAGGCGCAAATAATAAAATGGAGGAAGTGAGTCTTTTGAAAACAATATAACTTCGATTGAAAACAGAATTTTATCAAGATAATTGATAACGCTACATAAGATACTTTTTAAAAGCATAAGATATTTGAGATGAAAAATTAAAATTTACATGTTGAGTAGGTATAAAATCCAAATGAATGGAGAAAGACAAATTTATGTTAACGAGAAGACAAATTGAGATAAAGGCTTTGACAATGTCCACGCTGTTGTCCAACTACTACTATATACTAGTTCTAGGTATGTATGGATCGGGATTTTACAGGAAAATGCCAACACAAGAGTTTATCTTCTTTTTCTTTCTCCAAAATAATAGTATTTTAGAAAACCAACAAGTGAAGGTGCTCCCATTATTACAGAATATGCAACTAAAAAATATACGCAATTAAAAAAAGCTTCTATTAAATACAAACAAAATAAATTAATTCGAACCGGATGAAAATTAGTAAAACAAAACGAACCAAAACTTGGACTGATTCATTCTAATCACTTGCACATCCAAAAAACCACACAGCATGTGTCCCGTCCACATCGAGCAGCTACTCATCTTCGTCTGCAACACCAAGAAAGCAAATCAAGTGATATGCATGCTTGTTAGGATTATTGGTGACTTGAGTTACCAAGTAATCAAACATGATTAAGAGTCTTAATCATATTAGTTAGTGTAATTTAGAAGAGGACACAAGTACATTGTTGTGATTGGGTGATTGGGTATCTTGCAAGTACCATAGTACATTGTACTAATGGTAGTGGAGGCTTGGAGGTGCATTACTTAGGTTGCAAAGAGAGTATTCAGAAGTTAGTACAAGTGGGGACCAAAGGACACAAGAGAAAAGCAAGCAGCAGCCACTAAAAGACCACTGATCGACTGCTGTACGTGGCTCGACCTGGCCGCTCGATCGAGCCAGGGGTCGAGCAGCAGCTACTGCCTGCTTTCGTGTGTAGCTGGCTGCTGTCTTGGCCTAATACTTGCTGCCCACATTTGTCCCATATACTTCCTCTATAAATACCAAGTCTTAAGCCATAGTTTAGTGCCCCCAATAGTCTCATTTACTTAGAGCTATTACCTCTTGCTTTTCTCCCCTATTAGCTCCTCTCTTCCATTACACATAACCTCCATTTGTAATTCCTATCAAGTTTGTATTTCTCCTTTGAACACATATTAAATTATATCCTAGGCTAGATGGTGGATGTAGCCAATTGGTGAACTACCTTAAAAATCTTGTCTTGTTTATTTGTTTATTTTTGCCATTCATTACTACTTGCATTATATTGTTCCTAAACTTTGACACAACACAAATACTCACTTAAACTTCATCTTTGTGATCC
Organism: Amaranthus cruentus; assembly: GCA_019425755.1. Taxonomy (NCBI): domain Eukaryota; kingdom Viridiplantae; phylum Streptophyta; class Magnoliopsida; order Caryophyllales; family Amaranthaceae; genus Amaranthus; species Amaranthus cruentus. The sequence continues at coordinate 12,718,771 of CM033465.1, read as the reverse complement.
TTGAGTGAGCTTTAGCCTCTCCTTTCAATGCTAATAGTACTTGATTCCAATTTCTTTTTCATCTTTCTACTACATAAAACCAGAAAATGATGATCAGCTAAAAGAGAAAGTATTGAGCATTTAAAACGTCGATTGATGCATAATTCTTCCCTTAACGCACAACTTCATACCAATTTGAATGAGATATATAATGCTAGGGCTACCATAACCCATAAAAGAATTAGCATAGTGGTGAAGATACCATTTGACTCATGACTACAACTAGACTGGTAAAGAATTCTGTTTAATTTCCATTTCCTGATAGTTATTGTAATTTCTTGTCAAGATATAATCCCTCTTTCACACAATATTATCAAAATTCATGTTAGAATATTAGCGCATGCTAGCCAGTAGCCACAAGGTCAATCAGAAGATATTTTATGGAATCGGCTCATCTCACAGTTAACCAGGAAGGATATTATCTATTGACCAGTTACCTTAAGCAAGGGGAGGCAACGGCCCTATAACAAGAAAGGCTTCTCCACTTTTATATGCTTCCCAAGAACGCACCTAACAGGCTTACAGCTGCGCTATGAGTTGTCTCAAAATAATGTCCCTCAAAAATTTCATTAAGATTTTGTACCCATATTGAATTATCAACAATTAGACATGGATATGGACTCATTAGTACCACTGTCAGATTTTCAACATTTAGAGATGAGTGTGGACACTATAATTCACTTTGCACCAATGAGGTAAATTCTATAAAATAGCTGCACCAATGAGGTAAATTCTATAAAATAGCATAGTTTAGCACCAATAAGGCAATGCCTGAGTTCAAGACTCCGAGTAACGTAGTCAAGAAGTAAAACAACAATCTGTGATCATAATGAAATTCAGATACATGTGTTACTATTTTCAACCCTACACTATTTAGTAAATGAAATAAAAAACTTCCAAACATTCAACCTATGTTGCAGGCTTGCAGCATACTGTCGCAAATGCACACAGATTACAAAACAAGATTCATAACTCCAATGCCCTTTCATTGGTCATGTAGACTCCAACCTAGGCACTGTTTAGAAGGTCAGATATCCACAACTTTAAGCTTATATAGAAAAGTTTATATTCGCTTGACCCTTGAGAGGGAGGTTCAACAAAATAGCTCCAGCCCACAGAACATATATCAGAAATTAGAATCCTGTGTAGTTATCAATACTAATTCTTTGGTAGTCATGCAGTGTAAACTCCCAATCCCAACCATTTGATATAACTTTCATGTCTACCAATGATACAAATAATATACATATAAGCTCGCAACCTCAGGGAAATCCTGAAGGAAAAAAAATATCAAGTATTTCACAACAAAATCACTGCATGGAATCCTTTGCTATTGAGCTATAAGTTGCCAATTCAATTGAATGTTAGAAGCAGACATTGATTCTGTTGCAACAAGACTATAAAACGCTATATGTAAAAGTAATCTGAATAAAAATGCCATTTTTTCATGCCTTCTACCCCCACACTCTCCTTAAAAGAGCATATTCCTCCCTTTTCATTTTGCCTTAAACTTACTTTTGGCCTGCCTCTTGGCTCTTCCACAAGCCTTCTCTCAGGTCTCAACTGATACGAGTCTTGTTTCTAATGATGGCCCTCTATCTGATTGCTATAGTACTTCTCCTACAAGCTAAAACTAACCTACTGATTATGCATTACCAGACGTGAGTATGTGACCTCCCCTCTAACCGTTTGTTGGATTTGATGATTAATATCATAATCCAAGCATAGGGGAATTCCCATTTTCTGTATGTTTTACAAAGGTTTGAAAATAATTCTTACAATTGTGAAAATTTTTCTGTGAAGGAAAGAATAAAGCAATTCTTTTACAAGACTTCCATATTTACATCCCTAATTCTTACCAAACAAGAGAAACAAACTTCAAAAACTGAATTCAGTTTAAACGTAATAAGCAATGAATTAATGACAGACAAATGATTTCGAATAGTTACAGGAGTATCAGCCCTCTTATAGTTACAAAAGAAATGATCACTCTAAAACTGACAAATACCCAAACGGCCAAACTTAATCAAAAGAATTCATCAAGAAGATGTCAAATAATTAAGATACCAAAAAATTAGGGTTATACTCACCCATATAGCGTCGCTCATTGGCGGCTTTAGCCTTTTCAAGCATCTTATCAAGGTCTTCTTGAAGCTTGGCATCCCATTTCACCAGCTGATTTACAAACACAGCACCCAATCCCATTCCCAGTACATGTTCCCAAGGATCTACAATCAAAATTAGGGATTTCATCAAATCGAAAGTTCATGATAGAGAATTGTACAAAATTAGAGATACAAGATGAATCCCCAAAGGGAAAGCAAACTTACGACGCATGTAAGGAAGCTTACGAAGAGCGTTTGAATACATCTGAGTGCCCAGCCCTAGAAGAGCTCCGATTACTGTCGCACTCAACGCCATTTCCTTCGTCAACGATTCTTCTCTAAGTTCTAGGGCACGTAATTAATTTCTACTCTGCAAATAAGATCTTGTAGTTGGGTGATTACCGGAAACAAAAATTAAAAAAAAAAAAACAAAAGGAATAATAATAAAATAAATAAAAATAACAAAGAAAAATTAAAATAACAAAACATTCATTCTATCAAATGCTACCACGTAAACGTGATTTGTTAACCTCATAAATAACCGTTATTTACTAAGACCTTCGCTATCAGAAACTGAAAATGGACCGTTCTTTGAAAATCTTTCTTTTATGCTCCGTCCGTCTCTTCTACATGATCACATTGAAAAAAAATTATCGACTATATTTTTCAAATTAGTCATTTAAAAAATCTACAACTTTGAAACTTTTTTTTGCGAACTACCGCATTTAAATTATAAAACTCGACATTGATATTCGATACAGCCAAATCACTTGAGGTTAATGTCTTGCGCCCAAAATACCCTTTGACCTTTTCTTTTATATCTTATCTTAAGTGAATTCACTCACAACTAATCCACATCCAAATCACGTAGTGGTAGAGAGAGAGGCGAGAATGTTGTGATTGTGAAGGAGTTTAGTTTGGGATGTGGATTAGTTGTATGTGAATTTTATCAAGGTCAAAGGGTATTTTAGGCATAAATTATTGGATTTCGGTTACTAATTTTATTCGACTTTTGTAACTTGGAGGTTGTAGTTCGTAAAAAATAAATTTCGAAACAATAATTTTTCAAGTGACATGTATACTTTGACATGATGTATGGAAACATACTTCATCACCGTCTAGAGCAAGTATTGTGGAGCTGAGGTGTCCGCATTCAATTGTGTAATGTTACGTAAGAAAATGTCGCCATCAATAGCAAGTATTTTGAAGCTGAGTATCCACACTCGATTGTATAATGTTATGTGGAAAATAACATCACCAGTAGCAAGTATTGTGAAGCTGAGGTATCCACGTTCGATCAGGATATATTGTGTAGGAAAATATCTCTATCAATAGCAAGTATAAGATACTACTCCCTCATATTCACAACTATTGTCCCATTTTCTTATTGGGTAAAATCACCTCAAATGTCTCATTTTTATTTTTAATCATGTTATTTTTACCTAAATACCTCATGTTCACACATGTAATGACCAAAATACTCTCACTTTTACTACTTACAATACCCTAACTACCACTTTTACAATTAATTTAATCAATTAAAATATTTCAACTACCACCTTTTTGGTGGATCCAATCACACTCTTATATCTGTGCCCAACCAAATGGAATAATATTACTTCCTCCCTTCCATTATACTTGCTACATTTGACTTTTTACGCAATCCAATGCGTTATTTTGATTATTTATATATTGAATTATACACATCTAAAATTATATAAAATTAATATTATGAAAGTATACGATTAGACGATTCAAACAAGATCTCACTTGACTATATTTTTTCTTACACATTAGCTTCAATATACTCCCTCCAACTCAATTCAATTGTCTTATTTCATTTTTAGTCTATCTTTTTTTACCTTAATACCCCCACTTTTTCAATTCCCAATACCCAACTACCACCTGTACAATTAATTTAATCAATTAAAATACTAAACCACCACCTTTTTGGTAGATCCCATCCCACTCTTAATATTCGCGCCCAACTCAAATGGGACAATTAAATCAAGTTGGATGGAGTATAAGATAAGCTTGAACGATGAATAATGTCAATAATAGAAATGTAGCGAGTATTTCAGAACATCGAGTATATCATTGAAATGGATGGTGACCTGTCACTGAATCTGACCCCATTTTTGCATGTTACCTTTCAATTTTCAATCAAATCAAATAATTTTGTAATATAATAATAAATCTAAGAATTTTCATTGTTTTGGTAAAATTACCAAAACCAACAAACACAATCCAAACCAAAACTCTAGTAGTAATACTAATACTACCAATTAAGCTCTTCCTTCTTCAATATCCAAACTATCTTTTTCCTTTAATTAAGCTTCAACTAAACCAAATTAATCCCTCTTAATCACCCTCTAATTATGCCTTTAATCAAAGATATTAAACCAAGAAGAAGTGATAGAAATTTAATTATTGGATTAACATTTAATCATGCTACTAATTTCAAATTAATCCTCTTTATTATCTTCCTTCTTTTTTCTACTTTCCTTGCATTTCTCCATTTCATTCCTTCTTCTTACTTCATTTCTTCCTCTTGTCTCCCGGATCCGGATCCGGATCCAAACCCTCTAGCTCATCAACTCCCTATTACGGATCGGATCCTTGAAAATGGAGCTACCAAACGCCATTTTTACCCATTCGGGTCTGGAGCTTACAGTTTCATTTTCATGTCAGCTTACCGTGGAGGTCTTAATAGTTTCGCCATTGTTGGACTTTCTTCAAAACCTTTACACCTTTACAGCCGTCCTACCTACACATGTGAATACAAAACCCAGAACGACACCGTTTTAACCAAAGCTTCTAGAATCCTCCCTGATTGGGGTTTTGGAAGAATCTACACAGTTCTTATCATCAACTGTACATTTCCTCATGGGACCCACAACCCTTCCAATGGCGGTCAACTCCTTCTTCATATCCCATCTCCAGTAAACCCTAATTTAACCGATACAATCATAGCTTTAACAGAAAAACCTTTTTCGTGGGACCCATCAAGCTTTCTCTCTCCTCCAAAATTTGAATTCCTCTACTGCGGATCCCCACTGTACGGTAACCTAAGCCCGCAGAGAATGCGTGAATGGATCGCGTATCACGTTAGATTGTTCGGGAAGAAATCGCACTTCGCGATTTATGATGCAGGTGGGGTCCACAAAGAAGTAATGGAGGTTTTGAAGCCATGGATGGATCTTGGGTATATAAGTATACATGATGTAAAAGAAGAAGAAAGATTTGATGGGTATTATCATAATCAATTTTTGATTGTGAATGATTGTTTACATCGGTACAGATTTGAAACAGAATGGATGTTCTTCTTTGATGTGGATGAATATATTTACGTTCAAGATGGAAAATCGATTAGATCTATGGTGGATTTGGTTAGGGATTATACTCAATTTGAGATTGAACAAATTCCTATTTCGAATCAAATTTGTTTGGCTGAAGATGATGGAGAAACTTCCAAGTATGTTTACTGTTCTTCCCTAATTTGTTTTGGTTGTTTGAAATTGCTTAATTTGGGATGTGTGTTTTTGTGGTTGTTGTTTACTTCTATTGTTGGGTTATTTTTTTGGTGGGTTATTTTGGGTTTTGCAATTTTTTGGGAAAGTTGTTATGAAATGTTTGGAATTTTGTTTTTGGATTAACAACTAGTCTTCTCAGAGACCATCTCTACCGTCTTTAAGACCCAGTCCATCAAAACTTACTTTATACTCTTACTTCACATTTTTTTAATAGGCCAACTCAATAAGAGATTATTTTAAAGAGACTGTTTCTCGCAAGAATGTATTGGATTAATGGGTTGTTCTAGGAAAAAAATTAAAGACTTTCGTTATAGTTAATTATATAGTCACTCATTTAATGAACTAATATTATAAATTGGCTGAAATAGTTAGTTTTAAACCCGCTATTATGAACAGTTTATTTAAATACAACTTCTTCATAACAATGCGTTAATTCTTAAATGAGATAGTTTTACGGTTAGACCATTTCTATTGGGCTAGCCCAATATAATTTTTTGTAAATGATCACTTATAATTTTAATATAGTTTCTTTTTCATAGTTTTAAAATTATTGTTTATAACTTTAAACAATTACTTATGATCTTAAAGTAATTAATTAAAAAAAAAATTTAGACCGGAATTTCTGATTTGGTCTGATTTTAGTGTCAAACCACACCAAATCAGACCATGTTTCCCCTACCGAAATTTTTAGATCGAAATTTCTGATTTGGTCTGATGTTAAAGTAGCACATAAAAAAAATTTAATACTTCATAATGAGTGGTCTCTTATATGGAAATGAAAATGGAAGTCCCAACTCCCAAATAATTGTGTATAGTGTATTCAATCATCTTTAATATGATAAAATAAGGCTTTTAGGTAACCTAACTAAAGTAGAGGTACACCAATGTGGACCCATAATTTTTAATTTAAAAGTAAAATATTAAAAAGTGATATATTATATTCTATAATAGACTTCTATAATTTTTTTCAGAGTAACTAGAATAAAGTTTACATTTATCTTCAAAAAAAATAAAGTTTACATTTAATATTTTACTAGATGGTGTTTATGTGATAGACGGTTTTATTAAATTTTCCGATACAAATTACATTAATTTATATAAAGTATTACAACTATTAATAACACATTTTAAAATTAAATATAACACAAAAATATTTGAAATTATTTTATAAAAGTTTACACGCAAAAAATAGTTTTTGTCACGAAAAATATAATTGACTTACATAAAAATAGTCGCAATCTGAATCATATTAGAATTAAGCATTGCATTTAAGTAACCAATTGTATAAATAAAAAAAAATCTAAATAAAAGTATATTACGTTTTGTTAGGATTATTGGTGACTTGAGTTACCAAGTAATCAAAACAATGATTAAGTTAATTAATCATATATATTAGTTAGTGTAAGTAGAAGAGAACACAAGTACCACATTGTGATTGGTTGTTGGGGAATTAAGTTAGTACATTAGTACAATGTACTAATGGCAGTGGGAACTTGGATGAATGAAGACTTTGTGGATGTATGTCTTGGGCTCCAAGACAAGTACTCAAGAGTGGTACAAAGTGGGGACCAAAAGATAAAGAAAAGGAACAAAACAGCAGCCCGAAACAGCCCAGCTGTAGGCTGCTCGACCCAGCCCAGGTCGAGCCTAGGTCGAGCGATGTTTCTGCCAGCCTTTTTCGTGATCTGCTGAGCTGGTTGCTTTATTTAATTGCTGCCTACTGTTTTGTTATCCATATACCTCATACTCCCCTATAAATACCCACTCATATTCATGTATTAAGGTGTCCCAATAGTCTCATTATCTTAGAGCTATTTACCTCTTGCTTTCTCTCCCATTAGCTCCTCTCTTCCATTACACATAACCTCCATTGTAATACCTATCAAATTTGCATTTCTCCTTTGAACACATATTAAATATATCCTAGGCCAGATGGTGGATGCAGCCAATTGGTGAACCACCTTAAAAATCTTGTCTTGTTTATTTTGTTTATTTTGCCATTCATTACTACTTGCATTATTTTATTCCTAAACTTTGACTCAACACAAATACTCACTTAAACTTCATATTAGTGATCCTTGAGTGAGGTTTAGCCTCTCATTTCACGTTTTAACCATCTCTAAAAATATCTAATATATATATATATATGGTTTTCAAATATATTAAATAATGTGATTAATAAAGTCAAAGATAAAAAAATAGTCCATCATTTTTTGTTTTAGTAATAGTAAAAGATAGATCGAATAATAATAATTATTATTATTACAATCGATGTTTTCAGATTCTCAAATTTTGAAAATATTTTCCAACTAGTGTCGTGACCGCGCTGATACCCACTTTTTGGCATAGGTAAAGCTGGGTAGTATAAGGACCACACAACTTTTGTTAAAACATGGCCAATAGCTTTTTATTATTGGATTTTGACAAACAACTGGTAGCCGGTTGATTTGATCAGTTGATTTCATTAACTGGTTTGACCATTTGATTTTGAAGCCGTTGCTATGAGTAGCTTATTCATATCGATAAGTTGTTTTATCTAGCTAGTTTACCAAATATTAGCAATGACTGATTCAACCATTTAACTCTTAATTTGTATCAAAATAAGTTAATATTGCTTAATAAATAATTTTTCCTAGGCTAAAAAAAAAATCATTTTTCCAAACACAGACCATAATCACTAGATTTGAATTTATTTGCTCATTACTAGAAATGCACATGAAATGGGTCGACACAACAGATCATGCTCATAAACCTGCACATCACGACCTTTTAACCACCAATCACCTTAGTGGATCCATGCTCTCTTGAGAGATCGTCTTTTGTAAAGACGACTCTCAAAAGTCCAGCCCAAATCTATATTTAGAGTTTTAACAATATATATATATATTTAGAATTGGACTGAGCTTTATTTAGTTGTTTCATTTGGTTTTTTACACTATTCATCAATCTCGTTTAATTTGTATTTTATTCTTAATTCATAAGTTAAAACATAGTCATGTGAGATCATTCGTCTCAATAGTCAATGTAAGGATTATTCTTATCAACTTTTCATAGTTTTTATTTAAGCATAAGTCAAAATGTTACCTCGACAAGTGTATCCAAGCAAATGGGACAACTAAATTGGTTCGGAGGGAGTATACCTCTTATTCCACCTAAATATTTTATTTGAATGGGCACATTTGCCAATACATTATTTTTATTATTAATATCTTTAATTAAGCATAAGTAAAAATTATAATAAATTTATATTAATAATCTTTTTTTTTTTTGAAATGATATTAATAACCTTTTGTATTGAGATGAATCAAATAAAATTTAAAATAAATATATTATAGTTTATAAATAAAAAAATATAATTAATAATTAATAAATAATGTTAAAATTAAATGAGACCAGCTTTTTTTTTTTTTTTTTTGAATAGATAATTAATAAATAATTTAAAATTAAATGAGACCAACTTTATTTGCGTTTTGTATTGTTGTAATGTGCGCATTATGCATGGTCCCATTCAGCTTAACCTGTCTGCAACTTTGAGAGAACCTGAGATTCCCTAGGGTATTCAACGCAGCCATAGACTTCTTTTTATACTCTTATTTAGTCTTTTTTTAAATATTTTTTTTATTTTTATTTTTTTAAGTAATACTCCTATTTAGTTTATCTTGTATTTATTTTAATTATGATAAAATAAATTTATTTTTATTTTTATCTTTGAAGATGATTTTACCGTTTTTAACTCTATACTCTCTTTTCCTTAAGTAACCCGCAACCGCTATACACAATTTCTTAGTTTTCGTGTCAAAAGCAAATAAAACTTCTTTTTATCATTAAAATTGTTAGGTTTTTGAACCTTTCTCTTTTACATGGAAGAACACAACTTTTTTTTTTCTTTTTTTGATGTAAGGTTAGAAAATTTCTTAAATATAAGAGGGGACATGGGAAATTTTTTCATACGTAGGTGATGCAAATTGAACCATAGTTTTAAGGGTGAAAAACACTAACATGTACATAAAATTAAAACTTTAAATGGTGTAAATTGAAAAGCATAAAACTTTTGAATCAAATTCTGCTACATTTTTTCCTTTATTAAGATCGTCTCATCATGAGACAAGCTGATTCAATAATTAATTTTAAAAATTAACCGAAAAGAAAATTTTATCTAATTAATTATTTTTTAAAAAATATTAATTGAACTGCTTATATGGACTCGCTTTATATTGAAATGGTCTCATACAAGACGTACTCGAAATTTTTTTTTAATCCAATAATTTAGTAATTGGACCACCTTGGTGGGACATAGACGTGTGTGGATTTGAGCAATTAGGCATATGTTTGGTGTTCTAGGAAGCTTATCATGATGAGATTCTTAATTGGATTTCACAATCCTATGTCTATTTTTGGTCTATTTTTTGAGATTAGTTCTGATAGTGACTCTTTTTTCTCGTAACATATTGCTATTGTCTATTGGTAGCATTTTCAAAGGGACTAGAAAATATATAAATTTTCATGCATCTACCAAGTTTATATGTATGTCTATGCGAATAAATTGTTACTGTTTCTGTTTTGTTGAATTTGCTACATAATTTGCAGAAAATGGGCGATGGAGAAGCTAGTATACAGAAACGTGAAGAAAGTGGCGAGAAGGGATCGAAAGTATGCCATACAACCACGAAATGTGTTAGCCACCGGGGTTCACTTGTCTAAGAACTTCTTTGGTGAGTCCGCTCCTAAAACTGAGAAATTGATCAAGTATTTTCATTACCATGGCACTATTGTGGAGCGTCGAGACACTTGCAAGCACTTTTTGAATCGTACTAAATCTACTAAACTAGGGGACGTCCCTTTTGTGCTCGAAACTAGCATGCGCCCGCTCGCTCGACTTGTCAAGAAGTTTGAGCTAGACACTATTGGATCTAAGCTTGAATCTACAAAGTTATAACACACACTAACAACTCGGTTGGTAACAAATTAAGTCATAAATAGTGATAATGGTGTAACTTTTCATAAAAAATCAAAAATAATTAAATTTCATTACAACCCAGCACCATTTTTTCAAGCAATAATATATGAAAATGACACACAAATTTTTTGAAGTCAGACAAACATGAACATTAACTTATATATGTTTCTTTTATTTTTTATTCTTTTGCGACATTACACCAAAATTTTATCACTATTTATTTTTTAATACTGTGTACCAAACAGACATCAATTAGTTATTAGATGGGGAAAGCCAAAGCATAGAGGTTGACTTTGAAATCTTGAAAGTCAACAAATGACACAAGATTGAAGCAAAACTACGCTAGGGTTTATTTCCCCATTGTATTTTTATTTGTTTTTTATTTTTATTCTCCTTAGCTTCTTGATAGACATAATACAATTTGTATTTTTATTTTTTTATTCTTGTTATTTTTTTATGAGTTGGATATTGTAGCGTAATTTACGCTAATGTATTTTGTACAACAAGATGTACTCATTTGTTTTATTTATGTAATAAAGTTTTGTAGGTAATAAAATTTTGTTTATTTGGAATTTCCCCTTTTATTCTTATAACGGGTTTATATAGAAAGAACTATTCTTTTTTCTTTCTTTAGTTCGTTTTATCTAATCCTGCCCCTATATATTGTTGTAATTCAACGAGTTTTCCAAACAATAGAATATAACAATTCAGAATCAAATACATATGTTGTTGAATACCTTAAAAACTTATTGAACGCGCACTATACAGAATTATAGAGTAATTCGATAAGAACGTCTACGAGCTTGAGCCTTTGGACGGTAAGAAATAGGAAGTAATACTACCGCGCTTGGGTGTATCAGTATGATGCTGCTTCTGAGGTCGAATCCAGTCACGAAGTTCTTCCTGAATATCGGCTGGCAACTCCTCCAATATCGTTGGATCAATCTCATTAGCATTATAACTCCATCTTTCCCTTTTACCCATATTCTGACTACTTTGAACTGCATTACTACCTTCAAAAATCCACCGGATTCAGACAATATTAGAGCTTGTTTATTAAAAATAAATCACAATGAGACGGTCTCATTGTGAGACGTTACCCATACATGGGTTGAATAGCACAATTAATACAAATGTTAGCATACGATTTCTCAAAGAGTAGCTCAAAAAAAATTAACTGTTAGTTCGTCTTCCATCATCAAACATAAAACGGAGGAATATTAAAGCCAATGCCACTCTACGGTGTAAAGGAATCTTTCCTAAAATGAAAAGGTTTGAAAAGAAAACTTATTTATCCCTTTTCTTCCTCTTTAAAAGCCAAACACACTAGTGAATGTTAAAATATCTAAGTACAGACTCATCATCATCATCCCTTTTACATTCCGCTCACAAAAGTTATGATCGTGGAATGCGGATGACTGGAAGACGGCATATCGACACATCATAACCAGATACTCTTATCGGGGGAGATAAAGATGTTGAGGCCAGAATTCAAAGGTCAAAAACTTTAGCAGAAGACATTCAAATCTATGTATATAAAATAAATGTTCAAGTTTGCTAAAATATTCACATGTGAGAAAAGTTGATCACAATACCAGAACAAGATGGTGTATCAGTTTCCTTGAGCACCCCATTCGATTCATGCTTCAACTGGGAGCAAGAATAGTCGGATCTCTTTAGAAAGTTCAAAATTGAAGGTGTGCCCTGGTTTAAAGAGGGAGCAACACAGCTTAAGTGCCTAGAGATGTAATAGCCATAATAAAACGTGAAGAGTTCACACAGAAAGTTTCATAAATGAGAAAAAACATGCAAGTACATTAAAAAGGAACCAGGAGTTTGCTTAAGAATCCAACAAAGGCGCAACATTATCACACTGAACATGTAGTTAGAGGTATACGTTCAGGTGTTCGAGTAAGATATCTCAAGCCAGATTAATTTTGTTCTAGTGTGTATTTAAGCATCTTGATTCTTGCGGGTTATTTTCGGTCGGGTCGAGTTGAGTCATACTCAATTTCGGTTAATCAAGGTCAATTTGGACAACTACTAGTACAATAGTTGAAGCTAACCAAATAACGCGTAGGTGATATCTTATTATTATTATTGTATAAAACTCCAAACTAGCTATTAATAGTTCATCGCCAAAGATAACTAATCTCTTCAACCATCTCAAGACTTCAATGGGTTATATGTAACTCTCTTTTATGAAATAACTAACTAAACCATCATTTGAAAAAGAAAAGGCACAATAAATTATTAATCACATGATAAATATTTAAAATGTAACAGCTTCTTTCACAATGGTGATCTAGAATATTAAACACACTGAATAGTAAGCAATTAAAACAAACAAATGCCCATCATGAATACAATCAAAATCACAATACAACTATAGTCTATAAAAACAAGAATGTCGTACCTTTGTTTTAGATTTTTTTACTTCTCGATCCTGTATTTTTGAAGCGGGACTTAAAGTCAACAAAACAGGCTCATTATCATGAAACTTATATGGTGGCTCATCTTGGGCGATGTCCAAGCAACATTTGCTTTCTATATATGAACCCACAAGATTACAAGAAACTGAGCAACACAGGAGTAAATGGATCAACTTAATAACCATAGCACTGTTTATAGAGCAGAGACCACCTTTTATGGCTAATTCCAAGCATGCATCAACTGGTGCAGTGTCCAACAATGAGCAAGATGTAGGAGCTTTGTACACCAAAGAGCAGGGTAAAATGTCGTCCTGGGAAATTTTTGTGACTATTCTGGCTGTCTACGTGGAGAAATGAACAGAAAAGCAATAGAAAAGTCATACCAGCGTCACATGATTCACTAATTACGTTGTGAATCGTGAATCGAAAAGGCGAATTATGGTTGGATTTAGGCTATTTTGAACTATTTTGAGCGAATTGCGAATTCGAAAGGCAGAAATAACTAGCGAATCATGTTTCACTGAGTCATATAGATCACATGTTGGAAAATAATGGTGTCTTAACCATAAAAATAAAAGGATAAAATGTAGACAAGAATATTAGATATTTAAAGCAGTTTTTTTTCCTTTGACCTACATTTACATACTCTTTGAGAGACGGTCTCTTATAAGAGTAGTTGCTTTTGGAATTATTTACAAATAACAAAAAAATAGGTACACCCAAACAATGATGCAATAGCTCAGAATATCACAACCTTTTCATTCATGTTTCAGCTATCCATTCTCTTTTCACATACATTAATCATAGCTCCCACATCTAGTGCAGCCAACGCATAAAATAAAAAAAGCCTAAGGAGCAATAAGATAATTGGGGTCCGAGAAACTAGGCACAAAGCAGAAGAGTCAGGACGCGAGGGAAGCGAGTACCAAACATTGAACCATATCAATAGATAGCACAATAATAAGCATAACTGGGAGAAACAAAGTAAATTAGTGACAGTAATAACAACAAAGCAAACTAGCATAAGCATAAAAATTCATGCACACAATCCATTTTGAGAGAAAAATGGAGCATATTGCAGGGTGAAAAGTTTTCCATGAGCAAAGAAAAACCTGATCTTTTAGAGACGGTGCCTTGTCCTCATTCTGATCTAAACAAGAAAAGTCGTGCGTAGTAGTGTTTTCTTCCCTCCCAATAAGCACACAATCCCCTGAGTTCTGCTTCTTCTCTGAAGCCAACACAATGCTTGTCACAAAGTGAAGAGATATTTGATGCTGAAAAACATTATAACATAGTAGAAGCAACCATAATATGTGAAGTAACGACAGAAATAGAACGAGCTTAGATTAGATATGAGCCGAATATAAGTGTAAGTAACTAATGATTAATCAATTATCAACCTGAATATATAATAAATAATGAAGCACTCTCAAATGAGTAATAAAGCCTAACATAAATTAAAAAGGAGCCTGGTAATAGTAAGAAAGGAGATTCTCAAACAAACTAGTCTAATTTCATCAAGAAAGGGGGTACTTTCCCAACTATGCTAACCAATTTTGAGCAAACATTTCAGATAATCTTATTAAGACCCGAGTCTAATTCTAAGACTATGGTGAGTTACACCCCAAGTGTATAATAAAGCGAAAAGAATGCAACAGACATACATCCTTTCACCAGATAAAAGGGGTATCATATGAATGTGTCCTTTTGTTTGTTCCTGTCGTTCCTTTATTGAAGCCGGTTAAAAAAAGAGGCAATAACCAATTAGCAGGAACATTATATAACCTGAAAACTGGATAGATTCATCATCTTTCTGCTTTGATGAAATGTCAGATACTCCACATTGACTAGAAAAGAATTTTGTTATTGTAGAAGTTCCCTGTCCAAGCAAAAGAGGAACAATCAGAAACAGCACATTTTTTGAAAATAAGCGAGAGAAGAATAATGTTGTCAAGGAGTGTAAAAGACATAAGAATATAAGAGGTACACGGATTTTTAAATATCTCAAAGAGTACTTTAATCAGGATACTTCCATATATATCCACAAAATATACCCAACTTTGAATTAAAATGCAGTACAACTTCATTATAAAGTTATACAAATAAAAACCCAAAAAAGGATGACACTTAACAACTTTCTACAAATAGATTAAATACTCTGAAAGAAACTACATAGGATTTTTGGGCTAAGGCCTGGTCGCTTCTGGGCATCATTTGGGCCAGCCCAGACTCCAGAGGGGTATGGTTCAAATGCAGTAAGCAGACATGCCTATTTATCAGCTTCTAGCTAAGGTACTAGTAAAATTGGACAATAAACCAAGTACATGGTGTGAGTGGATTAACCATAAAATATGCACTCTAAGAAAGTGAAAAGGTCGACATGTTAGGTGTTAACTCAAGTGCTTTTTCACTGAGTTGATAAGCATAACCACGTCTTAGTAAAGAATACTACAGCAAGGAACCCCAAAATGTCTGTGAATCTGATAATTTGAATAAACCTATTGACATGAAGAAAAGTTCAAATCGTTTGTTCTCAAAAAAAAAAAGTTCAAATTGTTTTATATTCAGAGACCCTATGGTAAACCATCTAGGTAAAAATCAAGAAATCAGTAAACTCCCCAACAAATTCTGCTGAAATTTCTGTAGTAAACTTTTCTGTGATAATGATGGCCAAAAAGATAGAAAAATATGTTTATTTAAATTGTAGAGACTATTGATAGTAAATTACCATCAAGAAAGTTTTCTTGATGTACCCTTTTGCAATGTTCCTTCACTCTTAATCTCTTATAACACGACATTAAAGAATTTCCTTTCTCTTTCCTTCAATTAAGAACTTCAACAATGCCAAATCATTATTTCCAAATATATGATTTGGCTACATTAACAAAAAACAAATCAACATGGGACTATTGGATATTATCGCTAACAAAGAGTACTTTATTAAGCCTTTAATCTTTAATACTAATTTACAACTAAGAACATCAATTCGAATGATTTTCCACATATATGCTCATCTTCCATTCATTTCTACCCCGAAGAGAAATAAGCTTTTGCAATTTTCAAGAGAAATCAACAACAAATCTAATACACATGTTCGCAATTATCAAAACTTTTCAGTTCTGGGTGAAGTATAGTAGTTTCATAGTGCTCACGATGAGAATCTATCAAAGAATTCTTAAAATATTCAAAAAAATTCTTAACTAGACAATTAACAATAAATTTTGCACATACTTGAGGTACACCAAGAATCTTGCTTGCCGAAATTGAAAGACCAGTCACTCGCCATCCATTGTTCTGATTTATGTCATTCTTGACTCCATGTGTTTCCATAAATTCCCGTAAACCAGCATGAAACATGCTTAAAGCATCCTCATGAATCTTAGGAGTTCCATATCTCAAAGGACATGACTTAGAAGGGAATTTCTTTTGGGATCCTGTGCTACTTGACTGCTAAAATGGTTCACAGTGAACAAAACAATGGACGGGAGCATACTAGAGCACCATTCATCAGGAAAGTGAGGAGCAAAAAAAAACAGTCAAAATTCACCTTATATGCTCTGACATGTAAAGTGAGAGTCTGAGCTATCCTCTTATTATGGTCCAAGTCCGCAATAAGACGCTCATTAAGTTCTTCACACAGTTGCTTTATCCAGTGTGAAACCTGGGAATGATACATAAAACAGGAGGTCACAAACCATCAATCAGATATACATAAAGTCTTGCATAACATGCCAACCCTTTGTAAAACATTTAAAATTCCCAACCATTCAAACATTAATAGTTAATAGATTCACTAAAAAGACTTCTCAAATTCACGATTATGTTGAGGGCCTGAAGCTCAAAAAAGCCAAGGATCAGCAGAAAGACAGACTAGAAACAAGAAGGAAAACATGAAAAAAGAAGAGTACAATAAGCTTTAGCAGAGTGTATTGGAAAAAATCAATAGATCTCATTGTTCTTTGTTGAATGCATTATGAGAACTTCAGTAACCATTCAAGATTTAATCATTAATACCAAGTCACCAATTTCTTGACATTTGAAAGCAGACATTATAATTGGCTTCATCAATAATCAAACAATGCTTGCTTCTGTCCCAGAAAGAAGGTTACTGCTTATTGATCTCCTTAAGATAACCTAATTTGGATGTCATAGGACTCTTTGGTATAACTCATCAATACTGCACAAATGAATTTACTCTACAGAAGTTCATGTGAATTTTTGAATACTTTAAAGTTCAAACATCATGCTGCCATACATGCATGTATAATTGTCAAAGCACGCAGAAAAAAGGAGAGAAATGATAACTATTCTCTTAAGTATTGCAAAAGCAGTCAAAAAGTACTGGTATTGCATAAGGTGAGATGAGAATTAACATACTGTGTCAATCGACTTCAACGCACGCGGACCCGGAAATGTCTTCCCCGAACCATGACTCTTTGGTAATATCCGGCCCTTAACCTCTTCCCCACTGACCCCCCTAGCAATATTCCACAACCATGTTCTGTTTTGCCCATGAAAAGAACAAGTCAGTTGAAACGGTGTGATATTGTTGTTTCATCTGAAACCAGGAAAAAAAAAAATTTTGCACTCTCATTTTAGTCGATAAATTCCAAACCTTCTGCAGAAAATAAAAAATCAAGACCCTGAGAAGTATCATTTCTGATAATATATTCCAAATATCTTAAGAATTAAAATAATGAAATAGATAATTCTGATTTTCTTTAAAACCATGACAACAATGTACGAGAGAGTCTACAGCACCTTGACTGTTACTAAAATCATGACTGCAACTGGAATTTTCTTCATTGGCCTCTTCTAGGGCATAAATTAATTGCTAATGTGGAAAAAATATAACAGAAATACGCAAGAGTACAGTTGTATGAAATTTGGACAAGTCAATTTTGGTTCTCAAAAACCAAAATTTAAACCCCAAACTCCCACATACTACATTGAAAGAACAACAGAGAAAGACTAACGGCAAAGTTTATTGACCAAGATTTCCATGTCCCACCTAAAATGGGTCTTTAGACAAGTAAATCCAAGACCCATGACCTATAGCCACGTACATTAATGAAATATTAAGAAACATCCCCGTTACGTACCAGAAAATGTGCTCTATTCAGATTCTAAAAATCTGAACTCAAATTAGAAATCAACTTCAATTCAATGACCTGCATCGCAATTAATGCTGTCTTCATGGACCATGGTAGAGAAAGGATCTCCCTAATCTCAAGGTAGAAGTAACTCGACTATGAAATTAAATATATCAAAGACAAACGCTTTCCTCAACAAGAAAATGCACGAGTGTCATCTACAAAAGATGAGTGGACAATCTTACTGATACCATGGTAGAGAAAGGATCTCCCTAATCTCAAGGTAGAAGTAACTCGACTATGAAATTAAATATATCAAAGACAAACGCTTTCCTCAACAAGAAAATGCACGAGTGTCATCTACAAAAGATGAGTGGACAATCTTACTGATACTATGAGACTTCGAATAAACATTAGGAACTCTAAAACATAAACTAAACGAAATACAAGTCAATATTTCAAGTCTCACACACTAACCCAGTATTGAAACCATAGCGTTCCTGGAGCTTCTGCTCCGAAAACTGTCGTAGCTCTCCAACTGTATTAACCTCTAAGTCACTTTTCAAGGAATCTCCCAGCTTTCCTCCCAATTGCTTCCTGAAAATAAGTGTTGCATGAGAGGAAGTAGCACATAAAAGAAACCAAATGTTGATGACAGAAGATAAGTCGTTTGCACTTAACAAATACAAGTAGGCAAAGTACAAAGTTAAAAACAAAAAATTTATAATAACTTGGATTCAGCAAAACTCTGGAAGCAGCATAGTCAAGGAAAAAACTCACATTTTCTTTATAGGCCAAGACTCGAGAAACTTATCTACAGAGGCAGATGGCACAATTGTCTGTTGAGCCGGTTTGTTCAAGCCACTAGCTAATTTGGCCAGCATCTAGTACAAGTTTAATTCAAAGTTAATGAGACAACAGAGAACATAATGCCAACATATAAAAATGAACAAAATTAGTTGCTTAAAAACAATATTTTGATTAGACAAAAACATTTAGTCCCACCTTATTATGAGCAATCCCTGCAGAGCATGTAAATTCAGTTTCTTTCAGGACTTGCTTCCGGAGTTCTGCAACTATAACAGCCCCACAAGACAGCAACTTATCATTATGGTCAGCATCACTTCTTTGGAGCCAAAATCTCACTTTGTCTTTGATATCAGTAACATTCTGAAAAAACACCAATCAAGTATAGCTCATATTAGCCCGGTAGATACTAGATATTAACTTCCCATCAAATGTTGTCAATTCATCCTTGCATAAGTTGAGAGATGGAACCTCCTTACATCCTGATGTGGTAATAATTATAGTAAAACTAGGAGTGTAACGGCCCACTACATTACATTGTGGCAGTGTGATGACTCCATGGCGCTAGAACTAGGACTTGTTGATCCAAGCAAGGAGTCAAATCCATAATGCAAACTACCGGACGCATCACTGCAGTGCGACCGTATGGTAAAGATTTCTAAAGCTACTACAGCAGCAATATACTATCCTCTGTTTCTTTTTGAGTTTGTATCTTTTGTTCACATATATTCAAATTTGTAAAAAAATTGTTCAATTTTCATTTTTCTGTGTTATAATTTGACATCAAAACTAGGCCTAAATTCCAAGATTTTCATTATTAGAGATTTCCAGTGACTTAATGAAATCAAAATGTTTTAAATTGATGTGTTATGCATATTCTAAACATTTGTAAACAATTTTCAGTGAGTTTATGCTTGACACTGAGACAGAATCATAATTTGCTCGGTGATTTACAATTCGCAAAAGTAAATATCAAACTATTAACCATAAATCCCAATTCCCTAAGACTTAGTATCTTTATGTTATGTTGGTTGGATCTTTATTCATGTATATAGGGAGTTTAAATTTTCGAATCCTTAAACCTCTCAAGTTTGAAATCTTTGGCACTACATTGCATACAAGAGAATAATTGTTGATACTCTACGCCTATGTTGGGATTGGTTTGTAAGCTTTGATTTTTCTTGATGGAGCCAAAAATTTAAAATTCTTTGGTTTTGTATAACAAGGACTACAGAGAAATAATTTCTTAAAATATTGACACTTCTTATTTATCTGAAATTGCTGATAATATTTGCATTAAGGGATCAATTAAAAATGACATTTTTGTTTTTACACGGATAAGATAGCATACATCTGACCTTCCAAAAATTGCCTATTCGGGAACTACTACCCGTGAGGTAATGGCATGTTGTTATTTACAAAGCTTTAATAAGTCATTTGTACTCAAACATTATAGCCCACTAGCGCCCAATATGGCGAATCTATAAGTACCAAATATACAAGAAAAAGATGCTATCGCCATAATTTTTATCCAAATGGAAGACAACCAACCGTCATGAAAGGTATAGAATTTCTATGCATTGAGTAACTTTTAATAGTTGATATAACTTGTCTCATACACCTCAATGGATCCTTTGCACCTTTCAAATTCAGGGTATCAGGATAATCCAAACCGACAATCTCTAAAATAAAATGTCGACCAAGTGCTACACACTTACACTAATTATTGGACTTGCGTATGTGTGTCCCTTAGAAAATATACTGCTAAAGAATGACGAGAAGACTGATTAGGACGTTGAGGCTACCAAACTCTTCAATTAACTTCAAATACCTTATATCTTATAGGCCAGTTAAATCAAAAGGAAAAAATTGTGATTTGTTGCTTTATTAGGCCATAAAAGCAAAAGGACTTGGACAAAAACAATGGACATGCATGCACAAAATGCAAAGCATCAGAAATTATATATACATACATGTCCCTACCTCATCAAGACCAAGAATATGTGACTTAAGAACCTCCTCTTCCATGTCATCCAGACTCTCTGGAGGACTCTCTGCTAACATGGTCTCTGCTGCATCAGTAAGATCAAGATAGACTTCATCTATTGATGCTCTTTCACATCGACCTTTCCTTGCAAGAATTGCAATCACCTATAGATCAAAATTACTTTTAAATGTACATTTATGCTTTTAGCAGAATGTATAAAGTAGATACAAATATCTTGAAATTAGTACACACCTCTGAACCAGCATCACGATAGGTACCAAGATCAGCTTTTCCACGTGCAACTGGCACTTGAACCAGCTGAATTTGTGGGCATACACTTTTAGCTTCATCACCACGCATGGAACTACAGCACGGATACTATATTAAAGGGACAGGTAAATTAATATTACAAATACTATAGCTTACTCAAGTAATGACAATACCGTTTTACACCATCTTTTCTGGCCTCATAGCTGACAGCAATTAAACCTCCACCTTTCCATTCATTGTACTGCACAACGGCAGTGGGCAGACCCCTTAACTGTGGTTGTTTCCTCTGCTCCACTATGAAAGGTGTGATTAATAAAGACATGAGACAGATTTTCTCAAGGGGAGAATCTACTTAACTTTCAAATATCTAGAAACAACTGAAGTCTATTTAAGCAACAAGCTTCTGGTAGATTTTTAGCTTACAATTGGGTTGATTTACAATTTTAACAAAGATAAGTTAGTGGGTCTACTATTAATGGGTCAATAAAGCAGGCATTACGCTAATACAAAACTCAATTTCAATCTCAACGATGGATGCACTGAATTTAAACAAGCTATTGTTCCATAGTTCCAATCTACCCTAGGGTTTAAATCTGTAGTGACTGAATTTATCAAAGATACTCCAGATAAAAGTGTATTCAAATTAGCCTAGTAAAGACAATGGCTTTCCTCAATATAAATTATGAAGTTCCAAGAGTGCAAATGCACCAAAGCAGCTGTTTACAATACTGCAAACTATCAAAAACAATACAGGTTTATAATAAGACAACGCCAACAACATCAATATCTTAATCCCAAAATATTCAGATCAGCTATATGAAGCAATACATTAGTCTCGGTGGTCATTCGCGTGAATTCTCCTTTCCATTTACTTCAATTTTCTACCGTATCGACCTGTAAATCTAAGTTTCAATAACATATAATAAGAATTGGCTAAAAATATTAAAGAACAACCCACCCAAGAAAATTAAGGCTTTGAATTTCTCATTAAGTTGGTTCAATTAGAATTTGGAAGCAACATTAAAAGATAAAATTATAGTATGATCATAGACAAGGGTTTAAATATCAGTGGTTGAAATCAGTGTCACATGATTATCGCCTCGCAAATCGCAAATCGAAAAAAGCGAATTACCCTTGGTTTTAGGCTATTTTTGAGCCATTTTGAGTGATTCACGACGAATTATGTTTCATTGCTTAGAATCAACATCAAAAGAAAATTAAGGTCTAATAATCATCACTCAACTTAAAATTCAATTGAAAGCAACATTCAAGGGTTTAAATATTAGTTGTTGGAATCAACATCAAAAGTAAATTTAAGGTCTAAGAATCATCACTCAACTTAAAATTCAATTGAAAGCAACATTGAAAGATAAAATCAA
Organism: Amaranthus cruentus; assembly: GCA_019425755.1. NCBI lineage: Eukaryota > Viridiplantae > Streptophyta > Magnoliopsida > Caryophyllales > Amaranthaceae > Amaranthus > Amaranthus cruentus. The sequence continues at coordinate 12,696,169 of CM033465.1, read as the reverse complement.
AGTACAATCGCAAGGAACCCACAAAAATAGGGCAAAAAACGAATGAATTGAGAAGTGATATTCGAATACAAAATCTCCAAGTAACAATCAACAATGGAGGAAAAGGAAAAGGGAAAAAGGATGTAAAGAAGAGACCTTGAACATAGAAGCAGTCCATATCAACATGTGCGATGACTCTTGAAGAAGACGACACTGGTTTTGACACCGGCATTTTCTCTAATTCTCCAGAAGCTTTCCCTCCAATTTGAAAGAATTTCTTTTTTTTCTTTTTTTTTTTTTCTTTTCTCTGTTTCAAAGATTTTTTGCTACCAAATACTCCCTTCGTTGTAGTAACTTGTAATGTAAAGTTTTTTTTTTTTGAGTTGTCTCATTTGTATAATTCTATTTTTGAATAATAATTTATCATAAATTTTTACTTGAGACCGTCTTTTGTAAGGACGGTTCTTAAAAGCCCAATTCAATTCTAAATATATATTGTTACAACTCTAAATATAGATTTGGACTGGATTATTGAGAGTCGTTTTTACAAAAGACGGTATTTCAAGAGAACACCTATTTATTTATTAATTCTTTTTTTTGTTAAAAAAAATTATCATGAATAATACAACTTTTTGTTAATTTTCCTACAATAATACCTATTAATAATATCAACTTAAATGGGCGTTTTCCTGAAAAATCTCTAACATGTAAAAAATCAAACTATAGGTGATTATAAGACAAAAAAAATTGGTAAATTAGTTAATAAACTAAAGTTTGTATTATTTTAGAAAAAATATCTCTCTAAATTGGTATCATTCACATTTGATCAATAGTTGATATTATTACAAAAAAAATTAACAAAAAAAATATATTATTTTCGATAATTTTTCTTTTTTTTTCAATTTCATCAAATATATTCTAGAGTCTTTGAACTCGAAAATATTGGAAATTTATTTTTCATTATATTGTTTATGTATTAAAAGGGTTAGGAGGCGAGTCGGTCGGGCTCCTATAATCGTTGTTGTTGTGGATATGAGATGCATTTTGTAGGGAAAAAGAACGATCAAGTAACAATGAAATTTGCAGTATTTCAACTCCATAGAAAATACTCCCTTCCTCCGTTCCCTATTGATGTTCCCATTGGGAATATTCACAGAAATTAAGAAAAGTGAAATCTTTTAAATAGTAGAGATATTATTTTATTGAATAATAAATTTGATTGTGTTAGAATTCACCCAAGAAAACCAAGTAAAATCACCCAAGATTAAAGTTAAAGAAAATGCAACAATGACTATAAAGCACCCATAAGAAGAAATGGAAGAATTGTATTGATTAGCTTTAGATTACACACACTAATCAATCTAAACAAATGGAAATGAAAAAACTAAAGAGATTACAAGAGTAATTGAAATTCCCCAATTCACTCTCAAGAACCCTAAAATGGTTCTCACTCTTAATTGATTACAATCTCAATTAAGTTTCTCCCTCTTGATTATTATGTAAAGGATTATCTTGTTCTCTTTAAATGATGTATACAAGGAGTATTTATAATGCTAGGGACCAAGGGAACAATAGAACTAAGTCCCCTTTAAAACAGCTTGCGCACAGCAGAAACACGCGAACATTCCAGTGAGTTTGCTCGACTGGATGGCTGGGTCGAGCAGAATGGCTCGACTGGGTCGAGCGGACCTCCAACACTTACTGACTTGGTCGAGTGCTGCTGCTCGAGTGGATCGAGCACCCTTCCTTTGGTCGAGCCACTTCCATTTCATGCAAATAGCTACTGTTTTGTACTTAAACACATATTCCTTCATATACTTATCCATTCCCAAGCATATTATACTCAAAGCAAGACCCAAGCTAACACTTGTAATTGGATTATGAGTCACATATCCTAACAGACGGAGGAAAAGTGAGAACCACATATATTAAAAAGTATTTAAAAAAAAGTTAGTGGAAAAAATATGGGAACCACAACGGGATCATAAACATTATTCAAATATTAAAATGAGGATGGGTGAGTTTGTTTTTGTTCAAAATTTGTAATATAAATAGAAAGATTCCTTATGGGAACAACAATTGAAACACCAAAAATAGAAAGTGAGAACTTCTTTAAGGAACGGAGGGAGTACATTATTTATAGCTTAAAATAGGGAACTTTCGACCATTAATTCTTATATGAGACTGTTATACGTTTTGGAATTATAAAAAAAAATTATTTTAACATTTAAAGGGTCAAGGTTAACATTAAATATGACGTATTGAATGATAAACCATTAAAAATGAGTTTTTTAAATATACAAATTGTTGTGAGTGTAAGATCCTAATATTCATATACCATATTACTTTCTCCGTTCTGAAATATTCGCTACATTTCGATTATGGGCACTATTAATCGTTTAAGCTTATTTTATATATTGCGACTAATGTGCAAGTAAAAATATAGTCAAATGGGATCTTGTTTGAATCGTCTAATGGTATACCTTCATAATATTAATTTTCTATAATTTTTAGATTTGTATAATTCATTATATAAATAAATAAAATAACGCATTGAACTGCGTAAAAAAGTGAAATGCAGCAAGTATCATGAAAGAGAGGAAGTATAAGTAAAAGAAAATCCAACTTAGTCGAATCCAAATAGTGTAAGAGACATTGAAGACTAATAATCGATGTGATATCATCAGCTATCAACTCGTAACATAGATCCATTTAATTTTATACTCAATACAAATCCAATTATTATAAATAACTTTAAACATCCAAATTAGATTTATTACAAATCATAAAAAGTCATTACATGATGATTCCAAATTTTGAAATTGAATTGCGCAAATTTTTACTATAAAGAGATTGAATTGCAAATTTTATCTTAGACACATGGACACTACTATTTGAAAATACAATTGATAAAACTATTTTCTCGCTTAATACAAATTTTAACTAAATTTCACCAGAAACAAAAACAAATATTTAAAATTTCACCAGAAACAAAAACAAATATTTAAATCAATTTGGTTAGACTAGTTAACCCATTATCAAACGGTCTAAGATTGTCATAAACGAGAATATGTTTTACAATTTGACTACTCATGGTTGCTTAGAAACAATTGTTAACTTATTTTAAAAGTCATTTAATATTTTTAAATAGGAAAATTTGCCTAGAATAATCCAACTTTTGTCTGATTTTCCTACAATAATCCCAAGTATTGATTAACCATGAATAATCCCATCTATTGATAGTTGTTTCCAAGTCATTTCTTGATCTTCTTCTTCATCCAAGCATCTTCTTCTTCACATAACATTTCCTCCATTAAAACCAGTTTACCTTCTTCTATACTTCAAAATCATTCTTTCTCTCATATACACTAATTTTTTACTTGCTTGGATGTCATTAAAAACAACTATCAATAGATGGGATTATTCATGGTTAATCAATACTTGGGATTATTGTAGGAAAATCAGACAAAAGTTGAATTATTCTGGGCAAATTTTCCTTTTAAATATTCATATTTACTTTTACATAGTACGAAAAATCAGTAATAAAACAATATAATCAATGTTTGAGATAGAATGTGTGTTATATATAAGGTCGTTCCTAAGGGTAGTTTTAAGGTGCAACTGTCTAAGACCCAATTTATAAAGGCCCCCAATTGAGCAAATGCTTAATATTAAAAATTGAGTTTGCGCATAAATATTTTATCATTATATGATTTTAAGTTTGTATATTTATTTGACATTAGTGTCATGATTTTTTTTTTAATATAATGCATAATTGGAGAAAAAAGAACCAAAACTATACAAGGGCCTTTTTTATATTTTGCCTAGGCCCCAAAAATGGTCAGGAACGGCATTGAATTTATATAGGCTAGTTACACGATGTACAATTACGAAAGATTGCTACATAGATATCCAAAACATCTAATCAAATCGAATCGAATATTCTTCATCAAGATTTGAACTTCCAGACTGGTGTCCGATTCAATCATAATTCTTAAACACTCAAAACATCCTATTATACCAAGATTGATTTTTCCTCGGAGTAAACAAAACCCCTCTTCACATTAATATCAGCATAAACATTTAAGAGATGAAGCATATTACTAATCACACTATAATATGAACAATATTCCACGGCAACGAGCGTCAAATGTGACTCATAGTTTGGAAACCGACATGGACACGAGCTAAATGTGACCCATAGTTTGGAAACCGACAGGTACACGAGCTAAATGTGACCCGTAGTTCGGAAACTGACATGTACACGAGCTTTATCTAGCAAGCCGGTCTGCGTCATACGTCAATTTCAGCTGCAAAGATAAACAATTGTTGTACACAGAATCAGAGAGACACGTGAGAAGGGAGGTGGAGGAGGGAGAGGGGGAGGATGGCTCGCGTTTTTGCATAGGAAGCAAACAATATTGCCAAGATTCAACAAACAGCTAGTCTCTTGAGAGACCATCTCTTTGAGAAACGTATGAGAGACCATCTCTTTGAGAAACGTATCTCAAGTCCAGTCCATTAAAGATTAATCCCTACTTATCGTGTTCTTAATGCCTACTTACATTATCCTTAATGCTTACCAAATCCTTAATGAATTTTACTTACATCATTCTTAATGTCTACTTACAAAAAATATATAATGGCTGGCCCAATTAGTGATGACCTTTCAAAGAGACCGTCTCTCACAAGAATTTGTGTTCAACAAATGTCATAGAAATGATCAATCAAGGATCTCCTACTTACCCTTACATACAAGAATATCTAAACAAGTTCATATTGAGAAAACGTATCACAAGGTCAGTTTCGGAAACACAATACATAGGAAGCCAAGACTTTAGGTGAGGAGAGGCCGGAAATTTACATATTAAAATTAACATTATAAAACTTGAGGGTGGACCGTGGTCAACCTTCATCCACTAATAGCTGCACCTCTACTTGATGGCAATAGTATGTGTCATGCTCAAGGAAGAATCCAGATTCCAGAACAACAATAATCAGAGAAATAGAAGTGTTTTTTAAGCATCGAAAAGGCGACAGAGAAATAATCAAAGATTAAGAAAGCAGGAGAGAAAAGGAAAAAGCTCTGGTTATAACAAAATACTGCATTGCAAAGCAGAAGAAGCACGTGAATATGACAAGCGATGACGAGTTGTGATAATGACGTGGAGGAAGCTCATCGGAGTGGCAGTCAAAGATAAAGGATAACATAAAAGAGCAAGACTAAGATCCCATATGATTCAGTCAAAGACACAGCTTTGACATGATGACCCAACCAACAAGTCAATTTATTGAGAATCTGCAACTGAGACTATTTAGTGGTATTGAATCCTGAAAGATTAAGCAATTAGAGTGTTCTTTAAATTGACATGACCATCATTTCTTTGGATAAAACCGCCCCCGGCATTAACACTAACCCAAAATTGCACAATAAAACAATAAGTGAAATTAAGCATGAACTTTACCATGCACAAAGCTTTTGACATTTTAACGCCTTGATGGCTGCTTCAGCAAAGGCTTGAGCTGCCTCTGCCTCAGTTTCAGCAACCTCGGCCTCTCTTGCTGCCTTTTCAGCTTCTGCTATAGCAGCTTCTGCTTCCGCCACTGCTCGTGCAGCTGCGGCAGCAGCTTCATGAGGAGATAAGCTTTTCATCTTCTCCAAGTCCGCAACAACCTCAGACATAGTAAAAATCTTAAGATCCTTTCTTTCAGGCATAAGTCCCTTGTGTTTACCATCTGATGGAGAATTTATTCTGGTCTCTGACAATGGTGAGCTTATGGATATCTTATACCTGCGCTTTACCTGCATACATAGAACCAAAATTGATAGTAAATTTATTCTCGTAAAGCAGAAAAGTGAAAAAACCAGCAAAAGGAACCAGACTTATAAGATGCATGATGCATCACATGATGAGACAATGGATGAAGAATCTCAAGAAATATTGTTAACGTGTAATAAGAAACACAAACCTTCGTTAACCCAAGAAATGAATTGGTTAGATGAATTCAAACCTCAACTATGACATTAACCCTCAAATAGGAAAGTGCTACGGTGAAAACGAATCAACCCTCGACAGAGAAACGCACAGGATCATGAAAATGCCCCAAAAAAGTAAAAGTTAAATCAAGACATCCTCAAACAAGGTAGAACTATTTTCACTTTACACCAATTATCAGGAAAGCGGTAAACATGTTGATGAGAACAAAGTGTATCTTTTCATGACCATGCCAATGTGAGCAACAATAGGTAAGTTATAGCACAAGAGGTGCATTAATTATGCTCTTCAAAGAACACGCATCATACGTGCTACAAGCAAACACCAACAATGGTGGTGACCAGACCACCCCCTATCAGAAGGGCTTGGTACTCCAAAACTGAGACGCAATCAACTTGAGAAATACATAAAATCAAATTAGATCAAGACATCCTCACCTTTAATAGCTGGCCGTTCAAAGTCATAAACTTCAATTTTGAAGCCAGTAGTTTACTGACATTTGGAGGCGCCAAATACCGATCCTACCAGAATAATGACGTGAGTAGAAGCACAAAATACAAATTACAATTCTAAACTCAGAAACCTTTGCATAACTAGCTAGAACAACTTTGAAGTAGCTCACAACCTTTGCATGACGTGCAGCAAGCAAAGTAAACATACTGTATAAGTTTATTTTTAGAATTTAACAAGCAACAATAACATGTCATTACCTTCATGCCAAGTGGCTCGTGCCTTGAAGGAGTTTTGAGAAGTCGTATATACACAACCTTACCTTTGTAAGAACAAATAGTTCGTTTCCAATTGACTCTTAATTGCAAACACCATTTGCAACTTCACATAAATTAGTAGCACAAATAATTTAATGAGCCATTTAGTGACTTGTAGAAATAAAACAAAACAAAAGAAAAAATTTAAAAAATATAGTCAAGGGCTATCAACCTCTTCTAAATGTTAGGAAATCATTCACCTTGATTTTTGTATGAAATCAAACCCATAGAACATTAAAATCCATGGACAAGAAAGAATCAAATGGTACTTAAATGTAAGGAATGCTAACATTTCTGTTGACAATCATTGAAAAAGTAAGACAAGTGGGGCGGATGCAGATTCAACTTGAACGAAGATGAGTTGATATACCCTAAAAAATACCATTCGAAATGAAGACATAAGAAAGGGTTTAGGAGCCACATATATTGAAGACAATAAAAAAATGTTAATGTTGGTTTGAAAATGTGCTAAGAGGACCAAAAATAGCCCACTTTAGTAGGAAAGTAAAGTCGAAAATTACAGATACATAACATGAATGACAAATGACGTGAAAAATTATAATTTGCATAAGGAACAACAAAAGTGCCACAATCTTCCCAACAATGTGATTTGCAAGAGAGTATGACAAAAAGAAGGGAAAAGAAGTATATGTGATGGTCATTATAATTTGATATTTGTTTGACTTAGCTGTAGAATAGTACTAAATAAGTCGACTAAAGAATGATAATTGTCAATGAAGATCTCTTATGTTGATTATTATTAGTTTGTGTAGTTGACACTTGACCTAATGTAGGATTAACTCTAAGGCTTTCCACCTTTTTAAAACGGAAAGACATTGTTAACCTATGATAGGAGTGGTTATTGGAGTTCAGAAATCAATCTCTTAATTGTCTTTACTATTTATAGATATGAATGATTCCACAATTTCCACATTTATAGGTAAAGGTTTGGGTTGATTGCATGGCTATCGATTTTTTTAAGACTTAATGAAGCATAAAATATGAAATAATATTTGCAATAAACTCTGTTGCTCATTCACTAATTTACTATACGCATGGATTTGTATCCTCAATGAGAACTTAGGAGATTAAAACGCTATTAGAGAGTTTGTAATTCCCAGTACTACTAGTGAGTAATGATAGCAACTATAGCAGTGCCTTAATGCTAGCCAGAATCAGATCCTTGAATAATTTAACATAGGACACATGAGAGTGAAGCTAGAGGTGAATCAAATTGGGCCTTGGTACAAGCATAAGCCAGTAGACAAATGGAAATACGAATAATCAAATGTGGTATATTAATTATAACTTTACCTAAAAAGCAACAAATAAAAACGCAAAAGTATAATATTATAATTCTCCATCAGGGTGGCAGTAACAGTTGCGAAATGGGTTTTACAGTCAACAGAAAATGGAGGTCAATGTGGCCTATATTTTGCGTCAAGGTAACTTAAAGAACCTTTACAATTCAGTTGCGATACTGTGATGCAACCTTGTTTTTGCATTGTCGAGTAATTGTATGAAGATGTTTCCTTAACCAGAAAACCAAAACCAGGGGGTGGCAGCCATATAAGATGATACCGCTGAGCACAACAAGGATTTTAACATCTCAATTAAAAAAGAAATTATATACCTCTATGTACATGGCAATTGCAGTCCTGTCGGAACCCTTGGGCTCTTTAAGGGTTGTGATAGCCTCCAATATATGGTTCTCCAACCTAAACAAAAATAAAGTAAAGAATAAGTCAATATCTAAATATTTAAAAAGCATACCACATGAACTGTCCAAAGCACTATAATCTATCATGCACTAAGAACTAATCATTTCTATAAGTCACCAAATATTTTCAAAAATGGCATGTAGGGAGGACGAGACACTATAAATTCTAGAATGATAAGGAACATTACCAAAATAGGTGAACCTGTAAAAGAATGGCTAAGCAACAAGTATCTTATATTACTATACTTTGAATGTTTACAATTACTATTATGATTTCCTTCCTGGATTTAAATTGATGACTTAGCAGACATTCTCCAGGTGTTCAATTGAATCTACTCATCATGTACATCTGTGAACTCGATTCTGGAAAAATATTAGGGGAAAAGAGTAGAGATAGCACCTTAAATTGGCATTACCACACAACCACATAAAACATACAGAGGTACATGAGGGAAAAAAGAGAGACTATCTTTCTTTTTAAAGGTAAGAGTCCAAACAACTGCTACTAATATTGTTTTAGCAGGCCTGCGGAGTAAATAGGTCGTTGCAGAGTTGCAGTGGATAATTTGACCATCTTATTTCGTTAGTTGTTCATATAAAAGTGGGTTTTTTTTTTAAATAATCATGTAAAGGTGATTGGTAAGACTTAGCTGATTCATTCGTATTAAATGACATGGACATGGTACAATATTTTGTTAGGTTTCATGTGGCAGCAAAACTCATCTTATATCAAATTTTAAAGCATAAAAGTAATTCCAACCTTCAATAATTCCATAAGGTTTTTTTAAACACGATTATGGAGATCAGCTTGCCAAGAATCTATTTTACCAAACACCTCATAATGTCATCTCGTCCCCCACCCTCCCAATTAAATTGCCCCTCTTTCCTTTTGAGTTGTACTCAACCGATTGCCCTATTATCGTTTTTCGAAAAGAATAATAAACAACCAGTTTTTGCTATCACGACCCTGTCTTTCTTTCCATTTTGAATTGTACCGACTCACTTCTCTCCACTCCTCCCTTGTAAAGTAACCTATAGAAAATTGGGCAAGCAAAAGGGGGTGCTAAAAATAATCCAAACAACAAGAGCAAGAATCAATCTACCACAATAGATGACAACTATCACACTTCAATGTTCAAACAACTAGATAAACAAGTAACAAACATGTTAGTTGAACAGATTTAGACCTTGTGTATGTTTTCTTCGAATTAGTAACTTGAACTGCTTCACTGGGTGGAACAACAGGTTCAGCTTGGACATCTTTTTCATCATTTGTGATTGTGACTTTGTTCACCAATGAAAGCTTGTCCTCGTGTTTTGGAATCTGGGGATTCCTCTTAAGGGCTAGCCTGGCTTTTTCTCGAGATCCTAAGCCACTCAAAGTCACATTAATATTTCTCCATTTATCCTGTCACAAATAATTATCAAACCTCCATATTAGTACATGTGCAGTTCAACTAGAAAGAGATGATCACTTAGGTCAAAACAGAATTTTCCATCCCTCTATCATCTAAAAATTTTTACGGTGTAGAAAAATTAATGCGTTCAAAGAAATGAAAATTCCTCAAGACTCAATATACAACCTTAAGATCCACATTTGAACGAGAACGTAAAACATTGCTGAACTCTGGATCTCTAAGTATTGTTTGCCATTTACCAGACCCATGCTTGCGTACTCCAGCTTTTAGTGCTGCTTCTTCTTCTGATGTCCACTTTTGCTTAGGAGCACCCATTAACAAGAATCCAAGACTCTTCGCAAGGAAACATCTGAAAGCATACAAGTTTTTTTGTTATTCTTTGGGTTGAGTAAAAACCATATTAGAAAACAAGTTACAGCTCAAACTCAAAATGAACATGACAAGGCTGAAAAATCCAAAATTCTCCAAAGAATTTCAAAATTTTCATAAAAAGTTCACGTCGAAGGTTATCATTAATGATCACCATAACTGTAACTCATAACAAAACTGTAAAACTAATACTTCCATCAAAATATATAACTTTATAAGATTAAACAAAATACACAGGTAACAATGCAGATTAAATAAGAGTAAACAGAAAGGAAAGGTGCCTATTGCTGGTAGAGGCACCCAAAGAGAAATTTGCTAGGTTTTAGAACTCTAACCAAATCTTTATTTTGCCCTTATCTCTTTTTCTCCGTAAACAACAGAAAGTTCTTTATCTAATTGTTCTAGGAAATATTATCAAGAAAATGTTTTTCTACAAAAAAAAAAAAAAAAAAAAAAAACTATAACAATCATTGTACAACAAGAACAAAGTAAAACAGCTCCGTGCACAAAGCGTCCTGTCCGGCAATATGGAGTCCACACTCTCACCCCTGTATTATAGCCTGTCGGCAAACCTAATTGAAATTAATACTTGTTATACTCATAAACCATAGCCCACTAACCTAATTGAATTCTACAAAACGTCCCTGTCTAGCGATAAATCCACAAAAAAGAATACAGTTTATGAATGTTTATGTTTGCTTGCTGAATTCATAATCCACAAACCTATTTTAATTGAACTGACGTATCCTGCTGCCTGATATCCACTACTCCTCGTTGGCGGTCAATCACCGGCAAAATCGGCAATTTTATTCAAAATCTATTTTAAACATATCAAAATTCAATAAAAATCCGATTAAACCTCAGCCAAAAACGCTAATAGAAAAACAAAATTGAAATCGCAATGCAATAAAACTTAAAAAAAATACAAAAAAAATAAGCGAACACAATTTAGCCGATTCAGATCTACGTGATTGAGAATTATTGACCTAAAAATGGTGAGAAGAATGGAAGAAGAAAGGGAAAACCGCAGCCCTAGAAAGTGGTGGCTAGTGACGGGAGTCCCACTGGCTGCGCCTAATTGCCTCGCCTGGTGCTTTTTTACGAGGGGGAAAAAGGAAGAGAACCACGATTGAATAGAGTTTTTTTTAAGAAACACAATTTATTTTTATTAGTTTTTTTATATTTAAATATATAATCTATAATAATAATAACAGTTAGTCTCCTGAGAGATCGTCTTTCTGAGAAATATCCCTCAGACTCAATCCATTAAAATTTATTTTCTACATTACTCTATATTTTTCCTAATAGGACAACCCAATCAGATATGGTCTCTTAAAAAATCGTCTCTCACAAGAATTTGTGTAATAATAATAATAATAATAATAATAATAATAATAATAAGAACAACATAGTAAAAATATAATGAGGCAAAAATTAGCAAAAACTTAAGTGGCGTTTGTTAAACAAAATAAAAGATACAAATAATATAATGTCATATGATTTCATTTGTAAATTTGAAATTGGCTCAAATTTATTGTTTGCAAATCAAAAATTTTTAAATTTGAATTTTAATCGAATTTCACCATTGTTTTCAAAGTAGTTAAAGTTGAAAATTTGAAAATTTGAAAATCACTACCCAAATCTTGTCATTCTAAAATTTCTCCTTTATGATTTCATAATTAAAATCCATAATTTGAATGAAATATTTGTTCTCAAACACTATATACTAATGTGAAACTCTGTGATAAATTTAAGATTTATAGCTATGTGAATGTTAATAGGTAAAGCACCTTTCCGGTATCCCGCACAAGGCAGGGTTCGAGTGGGAGCTTTTTTAAAAAAAACGATGCGAACAAACCATACTCGTACCCCCAAGAAGGGAGTAAAGACAGATGCACGCAGTTAAAAAACTCCCCTAATTAATACATGCGCCCTAGTAGGGGTCAAACCCCAAACCTTCTGCTCTGCATGCAGATGCTCTCTATCCATTGAGCCACAAGTGCTTTTGGCAGCTACGTGAATGTTAATATATGCAGGGGCAGATCTAGAAAAAAAATCAAGTATTGTCGATAAAGATAACATTAAAAAAATACATCAACGTTTTAATTGCGGTAATTGACTCCGTTCAAACTCATATTTTGAAAACGACGCATAATGTCATCATTTGACAAACTTTGTAACAAAAAGATATGCTTCTTGAGGTGTAAGCTTGGCCTATGCTTGACTGTTGGGTGTTTCTCCTTCCACCATTTTACCACGTTTATAATGACCTAAAATTTAATTACATTTATTAGCAATTTAGCAGCACAATAGCACCAAAAAGATAACATAACAGCATCATTGAGTTCAACAGCAGTAAAAAAGCACCAAAACAAGGCTCGTGCTAACTGAACTTGTTGCTTCTGTCCACCGCTGAGGTTAACCCAACTTTCCCCAATTACTGTGAGGTCACTAAATGGAAGCATTTCAATGTCTTTTAACAATGATAATCCATAGATGAACCAAACAAAATATTAGCTCTTATAGTCCCTGTTTGAATCCATGTTGTTTGAGAGACATAGGCAAGCTTTCCATAAACTTCCAAATTAAAGAAAATCAAATTAAAGAAACCAAAATCAATTTACTAAAGAATATTAAAGAAACCAAAACCAAAATCCTATTTGAACCAAATGTTGAGCTAAATTGATTCATGAATGAACAAAGAATGTCAAGAAACAAGAAACAATGTTTAACCCTAAATTGATTAACCCTATTACCCTAAATTGATTGACCCTAATAGATTAACCCTAAATTGATTAACCATAAATTGATTCATGAATAAACAAAAAATGTCAAGAAACAATGTTTAACAAATTAACAATCAACACAAACCAAAAATAAAAGATTAAATTAAGTAATTAACTCAAATACTCAATGAGAAAATCAGAAAAATAATGGGTGAGTGAGTGACGACCTGCAGCACCTGCGTCCACGCCTGCGGCCTGCACACGAGTTTCTGGTGGCGCCTGCCGCCTTGCCGGAGTGAAGGAGGAGAGGCAGGGGCTCAGATCTGGGAAGTGAGAAAGGGCGTGGGAAGGGAGATGGGTTTTGAGGTTTTCGAAATGGGGAACTGGGGAATGGGTATTCTGATTTTCGAAATTGGGTTGAAAATTCTTAAAATTTGATGTTATGAGGACTTGAACCTGGGTGCATGCTGTCAAAGACCAAAACACCTACCAACTGAGACACTTTCAACATCAACATATAATATAATAGGAGTTGAGCATCTATATAATTCAAATGCTGTGAATTGACATCATTGACTAAATATAGATCCGCCCCTGAATATATGATTTAATGTTCATGATATTTACTAATTGAAATTATTTTATATTGTTTGCATTCTTAGCAAAATCCTAAGATAGTGAAAATATTATTTTGAGCATCGTTATTTGTCATTATTTTTTCTACTATTTTGCCATTAAACTTTATCTCTACATATTTTATATTATATTATTTCAAAAAATATCTCCATCTACTCAATCAAGAACTTTAATTTTATCAACAACAATATTTTAAGCAGTGTAAAAGATAAACTGAGTACAAAAATAAAAATCAACTACGGTGAAAGCGGCTCATTCTTGGACAAAACGTGCGAGATATGTGTTTTGTTCAAGGGTGAAATGCATATGTACAACGTTTGCCCCTATTTCATATTTTAATAAATAAATTTTTTTATTTTCTTATCGTCGGTATTATTTAAATTTATTTCGGTATAAAATTTTTAGAGGATATTTTTATAATGTTATGGTTGTTCTTCAAAGATGTCAAATTTATTTTTCAATTCACTACATGAAATTGTATGTTATGGTTGTTGATAGATGACACTACAAAAATTTTGCAAAATTGCGACTCAGAAATACCGACTGCGGTACTTTAGTCGCAATTTCCGACTAAAATACCGACCAAAAGCATGTGGTCGGTACTACCGACTAAATACCGACCAAATGTGATATGGTAGCAAACCACAGACTAATTTGCGACCAAACCTATAGTCGCTAGATTAACGACCAGCGAGTTGGTCGGTAGTTGGTCGGAAATTTCAAAAAAAAAAAAAATCAAAACAATGTCCATAAAAAACTTTTCCCCGACTGATTTCCGACCAAGCTTTGGTCGTTAAGTAGTCGGAGGGTTCCTGATTTTGTCTATAAATACCCCTTCACGTCATTTTCCAATTGCCCCTTTCGCTCTTCTCTCTATAATCTATATGACTATATGTTTTTTTTTTGTCATACTCCTCCTCTCACTCCTACTTGAGTGAGAATTAGATTAAGTAGGGGTGGAGGTGGAGTGTGATAAGTTGAAAAACATTAATAAAATGGTTCAATCATAATAAAAATATGGCAAAATTTAATATTGATCTTGGAGAGGTTTTAACTTTGTCATGTTTTTCACTTGCCCCGTTCTTCGCCTGTACCCACACTCGAGTTTCATCACTTAAGTGTGGGTACACGAAAAACGGGACAAGTTGCGAAACATAAATCTAACGGTTCGGTCCATCGTTTCAAAAAAATGGCAATATTTGATATTAAAGGTATCAACCACATTATAACTCAAAATGGCCAGAAAAAAAGCTCTTTAAAGTTATCTTGGTTTCAAGTGTTTGCTTCAGGCTATTATCACTAGAACTATCGAGATTGTAACAATTGTTCTAGTGATGATAGCCCGAAGCAAACACTAGAAACCAAGAAACTCAAACCTGCACTTTGTGAACAAGTCAAGTTAGAACCGTCAGTTACTGCTTTTTAGCTTCTAGAAATGCCCAAAAAAACTTGGTGTATCAATAGGTGTACGTGTCAAGAAGTAATAGGTTATGTTGATTAACATAGCTATTTTTTCACGAAAAAAATTATAATGAGCTTTTTTTTCGTGCCGTTTTGTTGTAATAATTATCAGTACTCAATTGAAATATATGTTGTTCTTACTTATTGTCCTGTATGTTTACTATAAAAATGTGTTAGAAACGCTTAAAATATGTTTCTCAAAATTGTAGAAAATGAGCAACGTATTATTTTACTTATATTTGCTACTGAAAAAGAATAATTTTTGATTTGCAAGGCGTTGGTTTGCCCGATAGTGGTACTTACGGCCTATTCTACTACCTCTAGTTCATCAACGGATGGCTCCCATTTGTTTTAAGATATGAACAATGTCAAAAAACATATAGGAGCCATTTAAGGGTGAATTAGAGGGAGTATAGGTTGTAAAGTCCACTATCGAGCAGCTAACGCCATTGCAATGAAAAAAATTTTCTTAGTAGAATCATCATAAGTAAAGATACGATGCTTATTTTCTATTTTTTTGAGAAACATACTTTTAACGTTATTAATTTTTATAGTACATACGACGAACTTAGTAAGGAAAAACACAATTTCAACTTAGTACTAATAATTTTTTAAACAAAATGGCCGGAAAAAAAGCTCATTTTAATTTTTTTTTTTTTAAGTACACCGACTACACCCCGACTACACCTTTAGTCGCTGGGTAGTCGGTGACTATGGTCAAATGGCAGGTATTGTTGGTCAAAACCACTTATTACCTCAGTATCCGTGTGTATAGCGACTAACTTGCGACTATGAGTGCAGTCGCCAGTCAGTCGGTGATGTCAAAATTCAAAAACTTTTAAGTGCGCACATCTTTTCATGACCGACACTATACCGACTATGGTGCGATGCGGTCGTCGGAAAATTCTGCACCTGTTCTATAAATAGCCGTTTACGTAAATTTATTTTACGTAAATCTATCTTACGTAAATCTTTCTTACATTTTACTTCCTTACTTTCTCTTTACATTCTGCAACAATATATTTTTTTCACTTACGAGCAATGGACTTACGAGCTGAAAGAAGTTGGATGTACCAACGAAGTTCTAAAGGATTTTTTAATATCAGATATTTAGAAGGGGTCGAAGAATTTATACAATTTGCAAAGAAAAAAAATCCAATTGAAATGAGGTGTCCGTGTAAAAAGTGCAGATACTCGTAGAGTAGGGGGTGTAGATGTCGTAAGAAATCATCAGTAAAAAAAGGGGTTAGTTGAAAACTACTACGATTCGTACCTGCACAAATGATACGACGGTGCACCAATTTATGTAGAGTTCTGTGAACCGGTTGGAATCCGTATGCACAAATGGTGTCATGCGATACGGCGCGAGTGTTTTTCGGATACACATCATCATTTTCACCGCATGCGATGATGTGCTCGCTAATGTACCATACTCGCCGTACATAGCGATGAAGATCAGAACCCTATATCGAGCAGGTTCTTTGAAATGCTAGAGGCGACTGACTTACCGCTGTACCACGGCTATAAACGCATACTCAGATGTCGGTCATAGGAAGGATGTCTAGCCTGAAGACAGACTTTCGTATTCCAGAGAGACTTTATGATGAATTATGTCAATTCATTATTGAGTTGTTGCCGAAAGATAATCGGATGACAAAGAGTTTTTACGACACGAAGAAGCAAATTTCGGCTCTTGGATTGCTGAGGTAGAAGATTATTGTTGTGTTAATGGGTGTATGATTTATTGGGGCCCCACGAGTATGACCCAATGTGGTGAGTGTGGTGTTTCGGATGGAAATCGGATAATAACCGAAGCGGTTCCACTACTTTCCCATTGGTCCTAGGCTACAGCGGTTGTATCGTCTGCGAACTAGCCCGACCACATGAGGTGGCATCGCGAGACATCGTCTGGAAGATGGAGAGATGTGTACCCCTCGGACGGTGAGGCTGGTTGAATTTCAACGCGACACATCCGGATTTTGCCACGGGAGACAAGAAATGTGAGAATGGGGTTGTGTACAGATGGTTTCAACCCATTTGGCAGCTTCGGGTCAACAATATTCATGCTGGCCCGTAATACTAACTCCATACAATCTAAAGCCCTTCATGTGTATGAAAAAGCAGTACATGTTCTTAACGGTGATCGTCCACGGGCCTAACAATCCAAAACATAAGATTGATTTGTACCTCCGACCATTGATACATGAGTTACGGTATTTGTGGGAAGATGGGATCGGGCGTCGGCGTATCAAGTGAAAACTTTATACCGATGCGGCTTTGATGTGGACAATCAGCGACTTCCGCTTATTCGATGATGTCGGGTGGAGTACATCGGCTTCCGC
Organism: Amaranthus cruentus; assembly: GCA_019425755.1. Lineage (NCBI taxonomy): Eukaryota > Viridiplantae > Streptophyta > Magnoliopsida > Caryophyllales > Amaranthaceae > Amaranthus > Amaranthus cruentus. The sequence goes on along the minus strand of CM033465.1, from coordinate 12,678,755 downwards.
TTGTCCGATCTTGCATGGATGACTCCAAAGCCTTTTATTTAAGACACAGTAGAAAAGTCAGTTGGTTTGACTCACATAGGAGATTTTTAGATAGTGCACACGATTTAGTAGAAGCGGGTGCTTTTACCGATGGAGTTGTTGAGAAGTGTAAGGCCGAAATACGTCGGAAATGAGCTTTGGAGGAGTTGGATCGTTTTGGGTTTTAAGGGTGTTTGAAGGCGATCGGCGTACAGCGGATGTAAGTAGACATTGTGTTGGATGGAAGAAGAGATGTATCTTTTGGGATTTCGTCTTGGAGCACAAATATGATCCGTCACAACCTTGGCGTGATGCACATTGAGAAGAACTTCTTTGATAACATTTTCAACACAATAATGTGTGTGCACGGAAAAACAAAGGATCATCTCAAGGCCGTCAAAGATTTAGAGCTTCGGGATCCGTCGGAATTGCATCCGATTGGTTCTACCATCCCAGGCATCATACACACTAAGCGAGCAAATGGCTGTCATTCGGTGGCTTAAAACTACGAGATTTCGATGGGTATGTCTCTAATTTAGCGGGAACATCGACATGGCTAAACATCGAGTATTAGGGATGAAGAGTCATGATTTGCGTGTGTTCATCAGCGAATGATTCTTTGCGTTTGGGAGTTCTTTGCCGAGAAAAAGTATGGGAAGCTCTTCTGAAATTAGTCGTATTTTAGAAGTCTTACTTCTCAGAGCATTTACGCATGGATATGTGGAGGTTGGCGAGAATGCGGTTGTGCTCGTAAGTTAGAGACTATATTTCCTCCACATTCTTTGGCGTCATGGAACATCGCGTTCATCTAGCTTACAGCGAGGATTCTGGCGGTACAATATAGGTGGATGTATCCCTTTGAGAGGTAATTACTAATTACGTCTAAAATATTAGTACTATTTACTTTTCGATAACTTTTACATGTCTTAATAATTACTCTTTGGTTTAAATTACGAGTATCTTGACATTTAAAACTTAATGTCAAAAACAAAGCACATGTTGAAGCGTCGATCGCACGCATATCTTAATGAAGAAGCATCATACTTTGTATCGCATTACTTTGGGCGGATGTTCGATGCGAGAGTTAGAGATCTACCTAGAAGCGATGATGGATTCTTTACTGTCGGGCAGGGTGTTTTGTCCATATTTACACACCGATCAAATTTTATGGTGAGGTAAGGCTTTTATGATGGATGAAGCGGATCTCAAATTGCTCACACTTATGTTACCGAAATTGTCAGGAGGTGAATCAATTTTATGATCAATTCGTACTTAATCACAAAGTCAGAGCCTAATCTAAGCTGAGCAAGTTGACAATGTGGTGAGACCGGTTTGCACTATGGTTTAAGCAGTTGTAAGTACCGTTAAATGTCTTTAATTTGTTGTGAAAATTAGTATTGCATATTTACGTTGAATTATTGTTCTTGTATGCGAGTCCGGGGCGGGTTTCAGGCGGTGTGGATAATGCGGATATTCTAAAGGACTGCGTAGGGACCTTTGCGAAGGCCGTCGCTATGATGTTTGATTCGTGAATGGTTATAGATTTCACACTATCTCTCATTCCAAAGAAATCTTGAGAAACGGCGGGTGTCGTCAAATCGATGATACGATCCGGATGAAGCAGGACTTTCTACGGAAAGTTAGAGGATATTGTTGACCTCGGTATCGAGCACTTCAAATAAAGGGTAGCTTTGTTCAAATGTCAATGGTTTGATCGGACTACCACTGGGATCGCCATGTGCGAGAATCCATCCAGCGTTACAAGGTGGTCGGCGTTCATATTAGTCGATTTTATAGAAGTCGATCGTTTGTCCTAGCCTCTCAAGCTTCCCAAGTTTATTACTTATCTTATCGGTTTAAGGCAAAACATGAAAGGCATTTGTTTTGCAAAGTCGGATCAAAGCAATTTGAGGAATGCTTTCCAAGCTGGAAGAGATCAGCGATTTTGTGGCAAATGAAGATGTTTGACCTACAATTCGCATGATTCGTGATCCATTTGGAGAACTTTTACACTTAGGCGAAGCGGATCATGATGGCGGGGAAAATGAAGACACCGACGACGAAGATCTTGTATTATCGGCGCGATGAGATTCGAGGGCGATTATGTAACCTAGTATTTAAGATTTTATTAATTATAATAATATAATAATAATAATAATAATAATAATAATAAATAATTAATAATAATAAATAATTAATAAAAAAAAAAAAAAAAAAAACGAAATCTGAAAAGTTAAAAGGCATTGGGAAGGTAAAAACGCTTTTTACCATACCGACAAAGCACCGACTACGGTAGAATTAAGCACATTAGTCGATTGCTGAAAAGTTGTTTCACTTTCCAGCTAATCGAAAGGTTCTGCAAGAAGTTATTATGGCGTTGAAAAATTGCCGACTAACTCCAGGCTACCCTATAGTGCGGGTTAGTCGGTGATGTCAAAAGTTATTTCAATTTCCCAAGCTTTAGAAAAGTTCTTGAAGTAATTAGTAGGTGGTTGAAAATATCTCACTGACTAAGGCCGAGCTACGGTGTAGTCGCGGGTCGATCGGTGACTTGAAAAGTCTTTTTGAATTTTTAGCGTAATTCTTGAGGCGGTTAAGGCATTAGGCTAAGCGGTAAAAGTTCAAGGCTGGCCATCGACTACGTTGTAGTAGCGGCTTAATCGGTGATGTATTATATATATACCCACACTTCACCAAAATCCGTTCATTTCTTTTCTCTCCTTTAGTTCTTTCGTTCTTTTCTCTCTTTGCTACCATTCTTCCTACTATTCCTACCATTCTTCCTACTCTACCATTTCAATTTCCGACTACCATTATTTTGATTAGCTACTTTCCAAGTTTTCAAGGATTAAAGGTTAGTTTTTTTTAGGTTTTTTTTCAAAACATGATGTTCATATGTTGATTGATGTTCATATGTTGTTTATGTGATTTTTAGGGTTTGATGTTCATATGTTCATATGTTTTTTTCAAAAACATGATGTTCATATGATGTTCATATGTTTATGTGATTTTTAGGGTTTTGTTTTTTTTTTTTTTTCTGCGTTTTTTTCGAATATATATGTTTTTTTCGAAATGTTTATATTTTTTTTTAGAAAAATACTTGTTAATTAGATGCCTAGGATGAAATACTTTAGGACAGCGATAGACCCGAGCGGTCAACCATACCACCACGATGTGAGTGCAGGTTGACAAGTCTGACGTTCGACCCTGGCTGCCAAATCCGGAATTAGAAGAGCATTTTGTGCGGTCGGTTAGAGAGCTGCGGTGGGACATCAATCCTCTCCGGTGTCATCGCGTGCGCCCGCGTATCGATACCGGATGATGACCGCCCAAGGCGCGCGGATGACCCTCCCCCAGTGCATCGACCACCACCCTAGTGGAATAGGCGAATGGAGCCGTTTGCCACCGACACTGGCGACCAAATATCAGCGTCCATTAGTGGGCGTTTGAGGCCTCAAGATCCTAGAGGATATGCTTGGAGGTTCCTATCTAGAGTACTATCGATTTCTATTGGCAGCAGATTTCAAGTAAGTCTATTTACTACATTATTTGATTAACTTTAAGTAGACTTATTAGATCAACTAATATTAAATTGTATATGTCGTTTAAGCAACAATGGACTTGGGATCCCTCTATCACTACCAAGGTCCTGCGAATGGAGAGAGGCAAGCTCGTACAAGGATCTTATGCATCTTCATAGGGGCTATGAAGATGACAATGAATATAAGCCCAAATGGGCCGATAGTGAGGCTTGGAATGAATGGGTAAAGGCCTGGAAAAACCCATCATACCAGGCCCAGCGGGAGCGAGGGAAGAAGAACCGTCGGCGGGGCAATGAATTGGGTGTCGCAGAAGTCACCCATACCGGCGGCTCCGTGACTGCCCGTCGGACATTACGCATATTGGTATATTCAGTTTTGTTGAATTTGAATTTTTTTTCTAATTATTAATTAATTACTTTGTTTAACTATTAACTTTGTTTTCACAGGAAAAAGAGCAAAACCGCATGCCGTCCTCTTATGAGTTGTTTCTACACACTCATAGAGTGAAAACAAAGGACGGGTTGAAGTGGATCAACAAAAAGTCCAAGGATGTAAATGTAAGTTTAATTGTATGTTGTTTTTATATAATTTTTTGCTTTTTATACAAAAATCCAATTTCTTATATAATTTTTTGCTTTGTTTAGGGCGAGTACACAGCCTCGCTGCGAGCTTCCTCTCGGAGCTCGAAGAGGATATGAATGACGCATATTTTCAGGTCTGTCAAAAATATCGAATCGGATGAGCCGACGAAGAAGCCCAATAAGTCTGTGTGTGGGGTTGGTGATGACGCAGAGGTCTATTCGTGATGTTGTGGCGCGAGACTCGAACGCCACTCCTCCCAAGCAATTCCGAATGGCGGTTGGATGAGCTTCAGTCCATTCACGAAATTAGCAAAAGCCTCCAATCGAACATTCGAGGGAGGAGTTTGAACGCTAGTTCTCGAGCTAGAGCTGAGCGAAGAGGTACAACACCTTCTTAGCTTTATGCAGCGGTTTTGCCGAAAGGGGCTTGTCAACCTCCTCCTCCCCCACGATCCTTGTTATTAAATTGGATCGTTAATTTATTTTAATAATAAAATAATAAAAACAGGTCAAATGTGGTCAATTGGATCGATAATTTATTTGCGTTTTTTTTATTAAATTGGATCGTTAATTTATTTTAATAATAAAATAATAAAAACAGGTCAAATGTGGTCAACGACTATTGACCACATTTGACCAGTTTTTATTTTTTTATTATTTATAATATACCGACTAGCATCCGACTGTATGTTTAGTAGGTGACTAGTCGGTAAAATATTTTCGATCCAACAGACTAGACTATAGACTTCACCGACTAAATTCCTACCGAACGTAAGTCGTTAATCAGTCGGTAAAATTACGCGCTAAAATGTGGTGAAAATCTGGTCACATAAAAGTTTGAAATTTCCGACCAAATTCCTACCAAACATGAGTCGTGAATTAGTCGGTAAAATTAGGCGCTAAAATGTGGTCAAAATCTGGTCAAATCGAAGTTTGAGTTTGCCGACTAATCTCCTACTACGGCGTAGTCGGAGCTTAGTCGGCAAATGATTAAATTAATATTTCTTAAAAAACAAATAAATATCAACAAAATCGGTTTTTGGTTTGCAGCGACTAGATAGCTACTAATACTTAGTCGGTAATTGCGACTAAGCAACGACTACGTGCTGTGGTCGCAGGTTGCGACTAAATACCTACCATGTTCATGTTGGTCGAGCTTGCGACTACTTTATCGACCCAGCTCATTTACCGACAACATTAGACCGACTAGTCATGTTTAGTCGCCGCTTAGTCGGTATAGCGGTATACCGACCGAATGCCGACTAAAATGCGTAGTCGCAAAACTGCATTTTTTTTGTAGTGTGAGTTGCTGACCCAAATAATACAACTCAATTAAAAATCAAATTTCAGCCATGTAGTTATAATTAATTTTATGATTGGATATTATCGTAAAATTAGTGAACGATGTATAAGATAAAAATGCACGATGGTGAGAAATCACAACACAATCACACTTTTACTATTTACGGGGATAGCCATGTTAGAACATGTAGACTTTCAATTGACATTCGAGATCGTTCATATATTAATTATTACATAAGAGATTTAGTGTGAATAAGGTTTCACTCTGTAGAATTTAAATTGTTTTCATCCTTAATTTCAATAAGATCAAACAAACAAAAAATTATCCCCCCATAACCAACATTTGTATTCCATGATGAATGATGATCCTTATCCATTTCATTTAGCGTTGTAGCATCCGAACTGAATCGATTAAACATGATTCAACCATAAGCTTAGGTTTTGTGGGGGTATAATTGAGGGTAACGTATAAATTATAAATTATTATGGTTATTTTGGGTTGTTAGTCAAATGTATTTTTTTGTCATAACGATTTTAGCAAAAAAAAATCACCATATTTAAATAATGAAAAATATTACACAAATTCTTGCTATAGACCGTCTATAGCATAGACTGGTAAATATGGGCAGACCCATTTGTTAAATGAGTAACTGAATAGTCATGTTAACTATTAGGCTGGGCTACTGAGAGAGCCGTCTATGCCATTGATGGTCTTGAGAGACCTTCTAAATATATTATTGGTCCAAAATCAAAGGCATAAACCATGAATTTAGGTCTAGATAGATTGAAAAGGGTTAGTGGGTTTGTGCCATAATTTTTTTTTAACTCAAACCAAACACATGCTTGCTGTAGGTCCAAATCCAACCATAATTCAACCTCCTAAACTCACTCTAGATTTAAACCCAATCTAAATTCCTCTAAAAACCGACTTGTTAAATTTTAACCCATTTTAGTCATATTTCAATTCGCTTAGATCTATTTTAGAAAAATATTTGATCGATATATCCTTTCTAAATCTAATAAGACTTAAAAAATATAAAAAATAATAGTTATATAAAAGTAAAATTCATTCAGTAATTAAAAGTAAAATTCATTCAGTAATTACACATAGAAAATTAAGTTACAACCCCAAATCCATCATTGGATCACGTGAGTTAGATATAAATTTGAATTCAATTTTTCCATGATATAGATATCGAATTTATAAACAAACTTGAATTTAACTGAACCCACTTCAAATCCGATCTATAACAATCTCTAATCATTCATAAAACTTGGGAAGTGGAACCCTATTTCTTCAAAACAAATAGCAAAAAAGTGAGTAGCCACAAGTTGAACAATGAAGAATATGCACTAGCAAGTAGGAATAGTACTACTACTAGTGGAAGGGAAATGAAGATGCTAAGATAGAGAGAGCCAATTTGCTTATCTCCACTCCAAAAGTAACACTAGAATATACTACCCCTACTAACTAATCCTTTTGTCCCCACATTTTTTAGTCCCGTCTTTTTTCTGTATCGTTCCAATTTTATAAAATATTTCTGAAGAGACTTTAGTCCGTCTTTTTTATTTTGTTATAATTTTTTTATGATCATGTGCACGCTATTAGGATTTACGGTCTTTTTTTCTGTTTTCATTCATACAATTCATATCAGTCGTTCACACAATACAAAATATTCGCATAATATTTTAATATTTATGTAACACAAATTCTTGTGATAATTGGGTCGGTCCATCATATTTTTTCAAAATATTGTAAGTACGTATTAAAAATAATATAAGTAATTATTTAAGATATCAAAAGTAGATATTAAGAACACGGTAAACATACATTAATTTTTAATAGGCTGGAGTCTAAACTTAAGATATATCTCTTAAAAAAACAATCTATCAAAAGACTAAGTGTTGATATAAAGTTTCTTTGTTTCAATCTAAATAGCGGGGGAGTATCAAACAAAATCAAATGGACCCCATATCTAATTCTAATTCAAGTATATAGAATTTAAGACCACATACAATAGAGGAGGTGTACTAGCTAGCAACCCTCTTAGCCGCTAGCTAGCCGCCCAATCTCTTGTTCCTTCATTTTCATCTTCATCCCTCCAATGGCTTCCTCTCTCTGTTTCTTACCCTTCTTACTCTTTGTTATCTCTTCTGCTTCTTCATCTACTGATATCTTACATGGTACTAATTAACAATCATAACCCACATCTTTGATTTCCAGTTATTTCATTTTATTGGTTTGAATCTTGATGAAGAATACTGTTTTTTATTAATTAATTTTCATGGGTTATTATTATTATTTTTTGATTTTTTGTGAGTCAAAGATTCACTACAAGCTAGGGAAAAACACTCGACTACTAGGCTAATTTATGGTTCGAGATGAGTTATTATTACCTAACCCTTGATTCTAAATGGGTGATGATTAGTTTTATATAATCTGTTTATGTTTAACTAATTGAATCTAATAATTGAACTTTTTTTAGTTAATGGGTTTTTTATTGTTAGTTGGTGTATTCAAATAAGGATAAATAATGTGTTTTAATGAAAAAATGGTGTGAAGATCTGAATTTCATTTGTATAATCTGATTAAAAAATTACTTTGTTTTTGGTTAATTATTGTATTTTAAAATCTTTTATTCAGGAAGTGAAGAAAATGAAGCTGTGGGCCATGATTTGTATAGAGAGTTTCTAAGGGATGAAGCAGTCTCAAGATTAAATGAACTTGGGAAGGTATACTATTCTTGATTGAACTTTCATGATTAAGCTTTAAAGGTTATGTCCTTTGTGTAAAAGTTGTTTTTTGGTGGTCTTTTTTGAATAGGATTTAGGAATTATTTTGCTATCAAATTTTCAACATCATGAATGATGAAGCTTCATAGGACTAGGTAGATTTAAATCATATAGAATTGTTCTTCCGTCCCATTGAAGTTGCTGCATTTGAGAGCTGTTTACGGTAAATGTAGCAAATCCATCGGAAAGGGGAGAGTATCTTGTTTGTCATAAAAAATAAAATAATAGGAGTAGTTGAAATAATGATGTAGCTTTTACCCCATTACATAAGTGTTTATTTTCATAATAAGATTTGATTTGGGTAGAGTTGATCAAAATTTGTACTTTATCAACATAAGACTTTTATTAATTATTGAGTTATTGACAATGATACTTAGGAATGATACAGTTAATATGCTTATTTTATCAACACATGCCATAGTACCAATATGAAAAAGAGAATAATTTGATACTTGTAAAATATATTGAATATTACCCATGTGTTGCTCTATTAGTCTAGTTCATGGGTTGATCTGATTTTCAGTTTTTCACATAATAGATTTCGATACAAAATGGGTATAAGATCGGAGAGGCAGATGCTACTTTCGAAGTATCGGTTACAACGATTGTACTACGTTACCTTAACGTATTTATACTGCCTTTAAGCCTAAAATTTGGGACAAAGTTGTTAAAAGTTGTGGAATGCATAAAGTTTAGGGAAAATGGAATGATGGATAAATCCTTGTTCTCGGTTTTTATGGGTTGAACACTCCACAGTGCACAATTACTATTTCCTCTAGACTAAAAATTCTTAATGTTATTTTTTTCTCATGTTTGCAAGTCCATTTCTAAAAATTTATTACTCTATTGACCGTTTAGTTGTTTGTACTAAATGGTGGTAATGAGAATGATTTGGTAATGGAACTTTGATCATTAAAAAAAATGTATTCACAATTTTTCATTACCATCTAATATTACCTTCCATATGGCAATGCATTAGAATGATTTTTTGTGAAGAAATTGAGATGATCAAAGTATAAATAGCAAGAACATTAACTTTTCCATCCACATTTATGCTAACTTTTCATTACCATTCTTACCATTTGATACGAACAACCAAACAAACTAGTCAGAAGAAAATTTGAAAATTTTCTTGTCAACTAATCTGGATGATGAACTATGCTGTCTTTGGTACTAATTGTATGTCTTATTCTTACTTCTATGTCATAAAGATATGGATTGTGTGATCATGAGTAATTTGACTTTAATTTAACTTGATAGGTTAGCGATGTGGATGGCTACCTTGAGAGGACATTCATGAGCCCTGCTTCCGTAAGGGCTGCAAATGTTATCCGCCAATGGATGGAGGATGCTGGTTTGAGAACGTGAGGCATCTCTCTGTGACTCTGTGCTTATATTGTATAAACTTATATCAGATTATGCTTTATTGACATGTACTTGCAGGTGGATAGATCATATCGGCAATGTGCATGGTCGGGTCGATGGTATGAATGCAAGTGCGCCCGCTCTTTTGATGGGCTCCCATATGGTGCTTCATTTCTCTCTTCTTCTCAGTGTTATATACCAGTCTTTTTAGTTAGTAGTTTATTGATGGAATTCCTTTGTTGGTCTTGCTATAAAAAGGATACGGTAGTCGATGCTGGAAAGTTTGACGGTGCACTTGGAATTATTTCTGCTATATCAGCCATGAAGGTTTTGAAAGTGACGGAGAAGTTGGAAAAGCTGAAGTATCCAGTTGAGGTATCTGACAACACGTTCCACCATTTTTATTCTCTTTCTAACTGTAGCTTGTCTGATGTTGTTTTGGTACATTCGCTCTACATGGGTTTGAATAGTTAACTGCGTTACACAGATTCAATGCTTTCTAGGACGTTTTTTTGCATTCTTGTTTTCTCTCTTTCATCCTGATAAGAGCAAAAGTCAATTGTATTATGTAATTGCACAACTCTTCTGTTCTTGGGTGCATGTCCTACGGTGATACAGGGTAATGATTATGTAACTAAATTCTATTTTCATGTAATTATTGTCACTTACGTTGGTGCGTACGAGCCAACTATAGGAGGCGTTTTCTACGGGGATCCAAATGATGTCTATACTCGGCTGTGTTTGAAAGTTGATGCTTGTATTTGAATACATGTACTTTTTGGTAGACTAAGTTGCATGAAACAACATACTTTTGAGAAAAAGAGATGAAACTATGGAAGTACTAAAAAATGAACCGCATCTATCCTTTGTGTGTAATAAATAATGTAATGCGAGGAAGGAAAGGTGTCTGTTTAGTGTTGATTTGTCCGAAAAAATATTTTCGTGGGCATTTTGAAATTGTTATATATGATCAAATCTACCTTAATATAAGATTGCAAGTTCATATGGAAGCATAACCTGTCTGGGTTTTGGGATGCAAATATGTTAAAGAGTATATAACATATCCTGGGGCCTCAACCATCATTTTAAGCTTTTAGTTGAATTGGTTCCTTGACAAAATATTTTATCGACGCTCTTTTGGACTATATGGAAGCCTGAAACTTCTCTAGTTTCCGCTCTTAACGCCAGCTCTTTTGCTCTTAGGTGATTGCCTTTTGTGATGAAGAAGGTGTGAGGTTCCAGTCGACCTTCCTCGGAAGCGCTGCCATAGCGGGCATCTTACCTACAGCCACTTTGAACATATCAGACAAGAGGTTTCTATCTGTTAACTTGCAAATTATCCTGGTTTTTTAATGTTTTATTTTAATATGCTCCCCCACCCAAAATGTTCAGTGGGAAAACTTTACAAGAAGTCCTCAAGGAAAATACTGTTGAGGCAACACAGGACAATTTGATCCAGCTTAAATATCATCCAGAGTCTGTTTGGGGTTATGTAGAGGTATATGAGTTTTCATGTCTGTTAGTAGCCCTTAAGGATAGTATAAGAACATTGTCTCAGTACGAATCTTCGGTTACATGATAACCTTCAACTTTGTTTTGGTTTGATTCCACAGGTTCACATCGAACAAGGGCCTGTTTTAGAATCTGCTGGTATTCCGCTTGGCGTAGTCAAAGGAATTGCGGGACAAACACGTTTAAAGGTACATGTGGCTTGTTCCTTGCTTCGATTTGGATAGTCTATAATCCATCTAAATAAAACAAATGTAAACTACCCACAACCACACCAAGACTTTTCGTTAAAATATCTTTCAGGATACCTAGTATCAAAGTTGTCTCATGAACCAGAAGGACCTCCGCTCCTGTGTCCTGGCTAACCGGGCTTTCCTCCAGACAACTTTTGAGGGAAAAGGTCGCACATTTCATCTCTTATTCTTTTAAGTAGCTATGCTTCGAAGTATCAGTCTTGACATAGTAGGCCTACATTACCGGCTTTCAGGGGCGAAAAATTGATATTAATAATTCAACCTTTCACTCATCCACTGTGAATAATCCCAACTTTGGATTATTTTTTAATAAACAAACCTTTGCTGTAGTTTGCTATCAGCATATTAATAGGGTATGGTGATAGCAAACTGAAGACAATGGTTGAATTATTATAAAATAAAAGATTATGCTGTTAGCAAACTAAGGGCAAATGTTGGAATATTAAAAATAATCTAATGGTGGGATTATTCATAGCAGATCGGTGAAAGGTTGGATTATTAACATCATTTTTCCCAGGTTATTGTATAACGTAAAGATAAACCACATACCTCACGTTTCATTTCTACCACTTTACCACTAAAGTTTACTTTACCTGTTTTTGTGATATCTAAATAGCCATTATATTATATTTTATAAATTAGTAAGGGGTTGATAGACCATATTGTGCCTTCGCCCCTGCTGGGCTCTAGTCACTTGACGCACATAGTATACACTCAAGCTTTCGGAAGTCGGAATAGCGTTGTGCTTTTGGGATCGTAATTGGATATCTCTGATACTCGAGATATATTAAAGGATCTTGCTTTAGCAAGAAAATTAGCTGGTGATACCTTAAATTTTCTCACGTAAAGTTCGGTGCAGGTTACAGTTTCAGGTTCACAAGGACATGCCGGAACCGTCCCCATGTCCATGCGGCGTGATCCTATGGCAGCCGCTGCTGAATTGGTTGTACTACTAGAAAGCCTTTGTAAACAACCCCAGAAATTTTTATCGTATGATGATGAGTGCAGCACTGTCGATTCTCTTTTTGGATCGCTTGTTTGTACTGTAGGAGAAATATCATTGTGGCCTAGTGCTAGTAATGTTATTCCCGGACAGGCAGGATCTTCACCTTACGCTATTCCATTCGTAATTTAAGTAGGCTGTCGGGTAAATAATGTATCAAAATCTTAGCATGATGATTTTTTTCGTTTTGCAGGTGACATTTACTATAGATTTACGCGCTATGGATGATATCGGCCGTGAGGCTGTTTTGTACGAATTATCAGCTAGAATGTACAACATATGTGATAAGAGATCCGTTTCGTGTGTGATTGAGCGCAAGGTATATTTGCACGTGATTTTCTAATAGTTTCTTTTCGGTGATATTGATCATGGGAATTTTCCTGATGTTTTCAGCACGATGCAAATGCTGTCAAATGTGATAGCGAATTGAGCATGCAGCTCCAATCGGCGGCCCATACGGCATTCAGGAAAATGGCAGGTAATGTCGATGTCGACGTGCCAAAATTGATGAGTGGGGCCGGTCACGATGCCATGGCCATGGCTCATCTTACGAAGGTTCGTTTTGCCTCCCTCGTGTATTTTATAAATATTTTCTTCAGCTCATCTTGTATGAGAGCACGACCTTAAAACAAGAAGCCCATAAGCAAAAAGATTCTATTTTTGGGCTGCTTAACCAAAATATGAGGCATGTCTCATGGTGAGACCGTCTTATATGAGAATTTTGTATTTTCTTTGATCAATATTCTTATAGATTATAACTCCGAATGGCTATCGCCTAAGCAGATGGGCATGCTCTTTGTTCGATGTCGTGGAGGTATAAGTCATTCACCCGCGGAACATGTGTTAGATGACGATGTTTGGGCTGCGGGTTTGGCAGTCTTGGCGTTTTTGGAGAATCATGTGTAAAATTGGTAATTATGCTTCAATGAGCGTCTCAATTGTACATAATGTACTATTAATGTTGTGCATATGAACAATAGCTGATTATTTTAGGTTGATCTCCTTAGCCCTTGTTGGAAGCCTAGTTAAACTATTTAGATTTATTCAATAATAATAAAAACGACATTTATTTTGATTTATTGTTTTCAGTTTGTACCAATAATAAATTTAGTATCGCCTATTAATGTGAAAGTGAGTTTCTAATACGGCTTGAAATTTCGGTTTCTATTGCGTTCTTTAGTAAGTTCAATCTTCAAAGGCAGTTTAAAAATTATATTTCTTGTTCGATTTGGATTGATTTGGTTTACGATATTATTTATATAACTTGTACCCTTGTAGATTTGTAATGAAATGAATCATGATAAGTTACAACAATAGAATAAAACTTAGTCCACAAATTCTTTTTCTATTTATAGTAAGTTTTAAAAATTTTAAATTCTATTTCTTCATGTTCCTCCTCATAAGTCATTTTCCTCTTTAGAAATTGATTCTACACCAAAATAGCAATAAATGAAGGAAAATTGGGATGGTAATTTTAATCTAAATAGCATGATTAATTCCAAAAAAAAATAGCATGGAAATAATTTAAAAATAAAACTTGTGGTTGTGGGACATACAAAAATTAATTAGGAATGAGTGGTGACAAAGGCAACATCAAAATCAAAATGGATTAGAAATGAGTGGTATTACTAAAGTGTTTTTATAATCCAAATAAATTAATTTGAAGGTGAAGAATAAAACAAAATATAAGTGACTGTAAAAATACACGGATAAAATTTATAAAAATGAAACTATTGTAAAAAAAATATAAAGTGAAATAAACCTAAATAAAAAAAAATTCAGTTTCATGGAACAAAGTAAATATTATAGTGCAATGAATTTTCATTTGTTAATAATCAAGGTGAATAAGAAATAATTCACAAATCAATATATTTTATTACTTCATTTCGTATAGTTAGTTGAATATACACAGTCTTATTGATGTAGTAACAAAAAAAAAATTTCCCTTAATTCTTAACTGTAACACCACATACTATTTTGACATAGACAAAAACCGCAAATCAAGAAGAAATTTAACTTCTCAACAAAAAGTGTAAGAGCAATGAATTAGATATTAGAAACATTGAACAAAGAAACATTGATATGTCTTCTTCATCTTTATTATTACGTCCAAACATAATTTATTGATCATAGAAACTTACTCCCAAGTATCTTTGAATTCGGAACTTTGCACAAAGATTAAGAAATTGTAGGACCATTTGATCATTGTGTGACTGATAATAAAGGAGATATTGAAACATGTAGAGGAGAGATGTAGACATTTTTCTAAAAGAAAACTTTATAGAATAAAACGAAAAGACTAAAGAAAAGTGTGGCAAAGTCATAGAGACAATGGGAGTATAATCAAAGAATCCTCAAATACCATCACCAATTAATTCTCTTATACATTGATCAACAAGATCATCATCAAAATCTTCCCAACAATCCATTCCAACATCCGTCACCGGATAACACGCCTCACTTTGCACACTACTCATTGATGACACGACCATATTTCTGTCATGATCAACAAAACCATCCAGTTTCCGCTCTTTTCTTTGATGAAACTGAGTCGGGTGACACTGACTCGAACCATAACCAATTGGAATAGATGAAACATACGATTCATCGAGCACTTTTGCTCGTCTAAAATTAATTGTTAACGGACCCTTGTTCGCCTTGAGTCGAGCAGGTGCACTAGGGCGACCGGTCAACTGTTGCACCAACGCTCGAAAATTCGATGCATCAGCATTTAATACCGTAACAGGTGACCTTTTGGATGCCCTAGACTTTCTCTTAGATGTTGATTTATGAGCATAAGTATAACTACTTGTGTCATGGAAATCCTGTATTTGATGTTGGTAATATGGCCATTCTGATTCACTTGAATAGCATGACATTTTTTTTAATGTATTTTGGAACTTTTTTTTCTTGTGTTTTTTTAGGTTAACATTTAGAGTTATGAATTGAATAAATGTACTTATGTACTAATAAATCTACATCATATGTACATATATATAGAGGGAGTGTGTAAGAAGGAAGTCAAAGTCAACGGTAGAGTAAAAATACAAAATTTTATGAACCCATGTTATTTTTTATTAGTTTTTTTAGTTTAAAGACTAAAACAAGTAATTAAACTATAATACAAGTAATTAATTTAATTCTAGTATGAAGTAATTTTTTTTGTTTGAAGGTAGGCTGGAAAATTTCTACAGATAAGAAAGAAAAAAAATGAATAATTCCTATAGGTGATGAGTTTTGAACTGTTAGAGTATATAATATATACTGGGGTTTTAAGTTTTAACCATCAATATAACATACTTGAGGTTGAATGAGGGATGGATTCGAACACGTGACTCCTTGTCATGTTGGCTTCTGATACCATATCAAAGACTCAGCTCAACCAAAACCTTAAACCGATGGTTAAGGATTCAACATATGTTATATACTCTAACATAAACTTTCGTCACAAGTGTTAAAAGGAAAGTAATCAACTAGTGATTAAACCAATGATTCTCAAACTAATATAAATAAATAATTATTTTTATTCAGAAATAAGGCTAGAAAATTTTTTATAGAAAAAGAGGAGGGGAAATAATTCTTACTCTAGGCGATAAGAATCAAACCTTTATCACAAGGGTGAAAAGAAAAATTTTCGATCAATAGTTAAACCCACGATACTCAATATTAATTAATATTCAAAATCTCATCATTACGGTCAGACACATTACACATGTTCAGAATGACCTGTAGTGTTTGACTAGTGTGTTTGACAGTGAGGGTTTGACGATACTTCCTGGAAAGTGCATGTGTTAGATTAACTCTCTAATATTTATCAAAATCAAATGAGATCATTTTTATGACTTTTATCTGTTCTACTTTCTACGTGTTTGAAAATGGTCTTAGTCAAAGAAGTTGTGCACAACTATGGGAAAAAGAACAATTATACAAACCACTTAAGTGTATATTATTTTATCACAAATTCTTACTTGAGATCGTCTTTTGTAAAGACGGCTTTTAAAAGTCCAGCTCAAATCTATATTTAAAGATTTAACAATATGTATTTAGAATTGAACTGGGCTTTTGAGAGCCGTCTTTACAAAAGACGGTCTCAAGTAAGAATTTGTGTATTTTATTATGTACTCACTCTGTTTCACGAAAATTGCATCACTTTTTTAGTTTATTCCATTAAATCTATTGTATTTTTATTTTTTTGTTATGACCTAGTATAGTTTTTCTTTAATTCTCATCTACATGTTTAATTTATATTTTCATCTCATTTTCACATTTTTCTCATTATCCGCATAAATTTAATAATATCCCAATTTTCTTAGTTTCCTTACAAATACTTGTTGGATAAATATATTACAATAAGAATATTTTTTAAGTTAGGATAGAAGAACAATGCCTTGTGCATGAGTTCTTTCTTGGATGGCAAGTTTATGGGATTTGAAGATTGAAAGAAATAAGTAATTCCTCTGTCTCATTTAATTTGCAATATTTTTTATTTTGATTTGTATCATTTAATTTACATTATTTTTATTTTTGAACTATGGTCTACCACTTCCTTTCAATTTCATCCACACATTTTTAACTTTTTTAATTTCAAGCACACAATTCATTCATTTTCCTTGTTTCAAATTATACGGGACAGAGTAGTAATACTAAAAGAACCAAAAAAACTAATGCAAAATGGATTATTTGAGATCAGGGATGACATACGGTAAAAATAAAGTCTTGAAATTTTTGATATTATAATATATGGAGATGGATTTGGGTAAGATTTGTTAGGTATAGAGAAAATATGTAGATATCACTCACAGTTGAAAGGAAATTCCACATGGTGGCATCGAATATTAATGAAACATCAATGGTAGTATTTTTATAAGATTTTTCTATATCGTAGCATCTAGTTTATGCACTATGTAACTATTCTAGTATTTCCCGTTAAATTATTATCAATTTCCGTTTAATTCACCATTTTAACGTTTCTACCCTTATTAAGTGTTGATTATTGTTTTTATAATTTGTTTTAAATCATTTTTATGCTCTCAAATGTTTAATTCAACATTTAGTTCGTTAACGCTCTCAAATATTGTAATAATTTTGTTTTCATTCAAAATGACAAAAGGTTAATTAAACGTTATGAAAACAAATTTGTTACAACATTTGAGAGCGTATTTGAGAGCATAAAAATGATTTAGGGTAAATTATAAAGACAACAATCAATACTTAGTACGGGAAGAAACGTCAAAATGGTGAATTAAACGAAAATTGACAAAAATTTAACGGAAAATGCTATGACAGTTAAATAGTACATAAACTGAATACGACCATGTAAAAAATCTTACAAAAATGCTACCAGTGGCGTTTCATGAAAATTCGATAGAATTTCCAATATAACGAATAGTGAGTAAGTCATGATGTTATCGGCTTGCCTGGTACACACAATATAACTAGAAAATCCTAATCAATCACCGTAATTTGTAAATCACCATAAAAGACAAAAAATATACTAATAAAATAATCAAAACACAAAAAGCTAAATTACAATTTTCAAAATATCACCAATTTTTTTTTTTTTTTTTTTTTTTGGAAATCAAAATATCACCAATTAAATCTCTCCATATGGGTGTGATTTGCCAAGTTGGCAAATAACCGTTATCAACCTAGACTTCCTCCGATATAACCTAGTCTCCATATTGAAAAAATAAAGAAAATTTCCAACGGTATCTAAGTAAGGATAGACAGGGTATAACGCGGATATAAGAGACGTATGTATGATCGTATAATTGTTTTCAATTATTTCGAAGAAATATCCCACGTATAAATAATGTAAAAAAATTAAGAAATAAAAATGATAAAAAAATATACTCATTAAGAAAGTGTAAAATATATGAACAAAATTAAAAATAAGCTAAATACACGAATAAATTTAAGAAAAATTGTAGATCATAATCACAAGTAAAAGTACAAATTACTATATAATTGCCCGTTCTAAATTAATCGCAACATTAGTGATATTTGCACTATTCATTCATCATTCTTAATTTGTAATTAATTTTTAATCTATAAGTTAAAATATAGTCAAGTGGGATCTTATTAAATTTGTCTCGAAACAAAGATTATTAATGTCGGATTTTTTATAATTTTTTATTTTATATAATTAGAGATATTTAGGATTAAATTAGTGCATTAGATAACGTGAAAAAGCAAATGTAACAAGTAATTTGGAACGCAGAAAATATGTATCTAACAAAATGAATAAATAATTATTTTATTATTTGGTTGATTTTTTCCTACATTCAACTTCATAACTAGAGTATAAGTCAAAGTCACAACTTCATTAGCTTTTACTGATTCTTAATTCCAATATAGATTGATGCTCATAGCCCAAGCAAAGATTATATAGAAATATTAGTATTACACAGGGTCGGCCCTAGGTTTTTAGGGTCTCGGGGCGAAAGATTATTTAAGGGCACCTAAATTATTATATACATAGAAAAGTTCGAACCTTAACCCTAATTGAAAACTAAAAGTTTTAGGGGGCCCTGGGCGTAGGCACGCCTTACCCTAGCTTAAGACCGGCCCTGGTATTACAGCTAGTCTCTTGAGAGAGCGTCTCTTTGAGAAATGTCTCTTGGGCCCAGCCCATTAAAATTTAATGTCTATTTATACTGTATTTTTAATGTCTACTTACATTATTTTTAATGCCTACTTATCATATCCTTAATACTTACTTACAATATCTTAAATATCTACTTACATTATTTGAATTTGTGTTAATATTAAGTTCATACTCGGATACTCGTTTGCTTCATTTGACCACTAATCACATGAATAGTTGACTTTACAATTTTCAAACTTTCATTTATATTCCCTTCTCCCTTCATTTATCATTATTTATTAATTTAGTTTGTCTCACTTATTTATATCAGTTGCTATTTATAAATAATTTTATCTAAACATTTTAACTTCTAATTTCAAATATATAATTTATTTTTTCTTTTCATTGATTATTATATTTTATTTTTTTTTCTTAAAAATCAAAGTGGCGGACTAGTAAATATATACTTCCTCCCATTTTTATATTGTGATTATATTTTTTAGGAGTATTAATGATAGGCACTATACTTGAGAATTGAGATAATATTATTCTAGCCATGTATAAAAAAATAAATAGTCAAATTAAAGTTTTTTTTCTCAATATATCTTTTCACAATATCTAAATTTAAATAACTTAATTATGCATAAATAATAAAATTCGATGTATGATTCCAAAAAAATAAAATACATCTTAGAGTCAAAAAAAAAAAATCTTAAAGTCAAAATACTGCATTAAATAGTGTGAAGAAGATCATGTAATAAATAGAAGTATTAATATCAAACAAAGCATAATATTCCATTTTCCCAATTAAGCAAATTTTCTTCAAAATAAAATTACTCATAAATTCTTGGTCAATAAGACAAACTTATTGTTTTGGAGTATGATTTTCATTATTTCCATAAATTAATTAATTTCCCGAAAAAAGAGTATCCCGTAAAGACAAAAGGAGGGGATACAATTGATCTTTAATTTTTTTATTTTTTGGTTAGCTTTTATCGTTTATATTTGTCAAAAAGAATCTTATCTTATTCTTTCTCGAGTCGAGGAATTCTTTGACAACGCTCTCCTTTATGGGTATGAATTGCCGCCGTCCTTCCCTCCCCAAACCAAGGCCATAGGTTTTTATGGGCGAAATACACTGATATGATGATGAGTTGTCAAAAAGCAAAAAAAAATATTTTCTATACCAAAACTAAAAGGCTACTCAAGGCTACTTATATAGCAATTATTATTAGCTTTTGACCCATTTTTTCTCTAATAAACAACTAAAAGCCAAAAACTAAAGCGTTTTTTTTAAACATCTTTTGAATAGCTAGCTTAAATAATTGATCAAACCAACCAACAATTCCAGCCAAACAGATCCAACCCAATATCTACTTCCTCTAGTCCTCTATCCTTAGAAATTGTTTCATTAAGTAAAAACTCTCATATATCCTTGTCAATAAGACGGTGTTCAAAAGTCAAAGAGAATAATGAAGAACCACAAATTCAGTAAGAAAACAAGATTTGATTTTTTCTAATTCCTTCAATTTGACAAAGTCATCAAGGATGAGATTTGCTGAATACAATGGATTTCATTCCAATGATCAAGGCGATGATGTTTCTTCGTCGACAAGAAAGCATCAACACGAAACAAAAAGCGATGAACGATGTAACAAAGATTGCCATTTACAAATACATGATATCGAAAATATACAAAATTCGAGGGTGTCCTTAATGATCAAACACCGCACATTGATTTAAACGCTAAGTTGTCGTTATTCCTTCTCGTGTTTGATCTCTATTCTACAACTATTTCAAGTATACTTGTCAGTTTCGGTTTTTTGTACAACCTAAGAAGTAAAGAGGAGCAAACAACACTAACGGAGGAGAGAGCCATGCACGCACCAGCAACCCAAGGAGGCAATTTTAGTTTCAATGAAGGGTAAAAAACGCCTGCGGCAACTGGTATGGCAATTAGGTTGTAAGTCATGGCAAAGACGTAGTTCATTCGGATACGATTGAACGTCTTTTTTGAGAGATCGATGGCTGTGATAACATCTTCTAGATTGTTTTTCATCAAGACATAATCGGCAGCTTCAATCGCAACATCTGTTCCCGCACCTATGGCCATACCAACATCTGCTGCAGCAAGAGCAGGCGAGTCGTTGATACCATCGCCTACCATAGCCACCACATTTCCATCTTTCTGTAATGAACGAATCACTTCCGCTTTTTCAGCTGGCATCACCTCAGCTCTTACATCACTTATGCCCACCTGCAAGACAAGTATTTGCCACGATTAGCTTAAACTCAGATTCTAAAAGAAAACACAATTTATAGGCGATGTGACTGAGATTCAAGATCGACTACACAATTTGATTTGAAGGACGCAATTGAACAGAAGTTTGTTTACACTAGTATGCATTGTCGGACAAGTAGCAAAATAATTGACGTTGTACAGGTGTAACATGATTCGCCAGTCAATCCGCTTTTTTGAATTCGTGACTCGCTAAAAATGACCCTAAAATAGCCCAAAACCGACCATAATTCGCTTTTTTTTTTTATTCGCGATTTGCAAGGAGATTAGTGAATCATGTGATAGTGCGTTGTACCATGCTTTAGTGTAGGAAGTCATACAAAGCATCAAATGACTGGTTTATTTCATTAGATAGACAGGCATTAACCGTATTGACTCAACTACACTCCAGATTGCTCCTTCTACCACAATATGGCAATAATAGCCATGTGGCTAAGATAATTGCTTGATATGTATCGAAAATTACTACATAAGAGTGAGAAGATCAGTGAGATCAGTCATTACCTCCTTGGCAACAGCTCGAGCTGTTCGCCAGTTATCCCCAGTGACCATGACAGATTTAATGCCCATTTTACTGAGGCCTTCGATGACTATAGCAGCTTCTCTCTTCAGAGGATCAGCTACTCCTAAAACTCCAATAACAACATCATCAGAGGCAACAAGTATTCCTGTCTGTGCACTGTCTTCTAGCTCCATCAAAAAAGTTTCAATGGCTTTAGATATTGTCACCCCATTTTCGGACAGCAGCTTTCGATTTCCAATCTGTCATTCAATATATTATTAGGAGTTAAGAAAAATAATACACATGTCCTTATATCAAACATATGTAGCAAAATGCAAGATATCACAACTAACCAGAATACGTTGTCCATCAATTATGCATTGTACTCCTCTTCCGGGCACAGCCAAGAAATCTGAAACCTCTAAAAGCCATCCAGAATATGTTGAATCCTTTTCACTCTTCTCTGAGTCCTTCGTTTCCGAAGGTTCAAAGAAATGAAAATGCCGGGCATATTCAAGCACTGCTTTTGCCAAAGGATGTTCACTACTAGCCTGCAATATGGGAAATTTATAAGAAGACCAAATTCATGTATACGGGGGTATGTCTAAACATACAGCAAGAATTAAAAAATTCTATTAGTGCAACGAAGCATCCCCAAATTTTAGCGGAAACTTGAAATTTGAAAATCTAACCTGCTTTTTCATGGAAAATACTATATATAACGCATTCAATCACAGATCAAAGTAGAAACTAACTTGTGCACTTATGGACTTACAACACATAGTTATTATCAACCATACTTCAAAACAAGTACTATTTACCTCAGCTGAAGCCACCAATCTAAGAAATTCTCCTCGATCCATTGCAGTGAAAACTTTAGCAGTGGTTACAGTGGCTTTTCCCTGTGTTAAGGTCCCCGTTTTGTCGAATATGACATACATAATTTTTTGAGCCCTTTCCAATGCATCTCCTCCTTTTATAAGCACACCATTTTTTGCGCCAACCCCAGTTGCAACCATGACTGCAGTAGGTGTGGCCAAACCCAGTGCACATGGACATGCAATTACCACAACTGAGATCGCAAACATCAAGGCAAACACAAAATAATTTCCATTTTCTGGCAACCAACTTTGTGGATAAGATCCTGCCACTCCAGCAATGTACCTGAGTAGAATAGTACAGAAAGGAATTGACAATTAGAGTTGAGAATGCTTTAAATATATACAAGAAATGAATCAAATGAAAGGAATCAGAAAGGAGTCAGGACTTACCAGCCCAATAAAGTCAGCAATGCCAGAACAACCACAGTAGGAACAAATATGCTTGCAACCTGAGAGAAATGATGTGGAATATTAGGAAGGATAGAAGAATCAAAAGGTTTTAAAATTTAATATTTTTATATCTAAGATAATAAAATAAATAAATGGAAATATAAAACAACAACTACACAAATCAATGTGCGATTTGGTATAAATTCTCAACTTAATGCTATTTTAAGTAATATAATTAATGCTTATATAGCTCTAAGGGATGCATACATCATAACCCCAAAAAATATTGTATAAAAAACAATCACCAGACGATGAGATTGCATTCTAAAGGTTCCTGACAGCAATCAGTCATTCACAATGACGTAAATGTTTATTGTTTGCACAAATATACCAACTAAACTTTTGTGAATTGGGAATTGTACATTAAAATCTCAACAGCTTCCTAAGCATGCCACACGTTTTCAGAAATATAGTGACAACCAACCATAAAACTTTGACACCATAATACCAATACCGGCAGAATACTTACAAAGTCAGCAAACTTCTGTATAGGAGCTTTAGACATTTGTGCATTTTCCACCAAATTTATAATTTGGCTCAGAACAGTGTCAGATCCCACTTTAGTCGCCTGAATATGGAGAACCCCATGCAAATTCATTGTGCCCCCTATCACATGCGAATTGACCTCCTTCGAGACCGGAACAGATTCACCAGTAACCATACTCTCATTGACATAACTCGAACCCCACATTACAAGACCATCTGCAGGAACCTTAGTACCAGGGAGAACTTTCAAGAGATCACCAGGTTGAATCAACAAAGCATCAATTTCTCGTTCCTCTATGCCCTTTTTACCTGAGGAATAAAAACCAATTAATTATGTCTATTCCTGATGGAGGCAAACTATCATAGTTCTTTTGTTTTGAATTATAACTGCCTAGAGTAAATGGTCAGTTAAATCACGTGCACAGCTGCAGATGATGGTTGCAACCATGGGCAATTAGAAACAACTTTTGCATGTAAACATCCGACCCCCTCCAACTCTCCCCTCCAACTAAAAGAACCACCAACGGGGAAGCCATTTCGTGGCATGGGGTAATGCAATGTCTTGTTGTCAATAAAAATAAAACAATAAACCATACAACATCATTCAAATCAACCATACCTTTGTCTTTTACAAGTAGCAATGCTGTTGCAGGTGCAAGTTCTACAAGCTTCTTGATAGCATCTGAGGTTTTTCCCTTTGCAAGACACTCTAAATACTTGCCCAAGAGCACAAAGGTTATTAGCATAGCACTAGTTTCAAAGTATGTCGGTGACCAGAAACCAGTAGCAGCACCATACAGAAGTGCGCAAACAGAATAGAAGTAGGAAGCTGAAGTTCCCAGTGCAACTAATACATCCATGTTTGTTGCTCCACGCCTCAACGCTTTACCAGCTGCTACATAGAAACGCTTTCCAATGACAAATTGAACAAGACTCACTAATACCCACTTCAGCAAATCTCTCATCAGGAATGGACCACATCTCAAAAGAAGAAAAGGATATAATAGAGGGACATGGGGGCAGACACGTATAAGAAACACCGGTACCTGTTGTTTGAAGATAACATAACTGAATGTGTAAGTATTGCTGATAACAAAAGAAACACATTGTCACTGGAGTTTCTAGCCATATAATGATGAGACATATCTACTTTTGAACTAGCAACAAAAGGTAAAATAGTGTTTTCTCTCAAAAATTCAACAGGAAATATTAATATCTGGCATTAGCTGTTTGTTTAGATTTACCATTCAAATACGCATACAATTTTATGGTTTACAAACACACAACTCTATCCAGCAAGACTAAACAGGCAATCAGAAGTCACAAAGTAACACGAGAAGAAAATTTTGGCCTATGAACTAGAAAATGGCTCTCAATACTTGGGAGTGTTTCACAACGTTAATTCGCATCATTTCGGGAAAAATAAGCTCCTGAAGAAAACAACACTACATTGAAGCTTAAGCTTTCCTAGATTGCACAAAGAAAAAGCTGGATTTCAGGTGAAATGTAATCCTTTCTTGAAGAAGAAAAGAGGGGAAAAAGAAAAGTCAAATAGAAGTTTTCAACGAATTGTGCACATATTCTTCAAATGAATCATGTCAAATAACTTTCCCCAAGTCTTATGAATATGATTAATGAAGTAATGTTAAGCCTGCAAGCAGCTGTTGAAGCAAACGGATAGTGAAAAACAGCACAAATGTAAAAAAAGAAAAAAAAAAAAGAAACCAAAGAGTGCAAAACAGTATGAAGGCAAAAACTAATCACTAGATTAGAAGGGCATGATGTGGCAAACATGGTCTCATTGAAATGCAACAGTGGGAATTGTAGAAAAAGTGTAAACATAATGTTGAGGGCGAAAAAATGAACAGAAGCCACTGAGCCTCATCAGAACCCATAACAATATAGGAAAAAGGACATTTACCACTCATAGCACGATGCGAAATCATAGTCATTAAGTAATGAAAGAAAGACAAACAAATATAAAAGTTAAATATAGGACCCACTGAGCTTGAGTGGAACCCTTCAAAATCAAGTAGTAGAATAAGTGATACATACACTAAGACAAAGACTGGATGTGAAAAGCTGGAACATTTTCGAAGACTCCTCCAAATCTTTAGAAGTCATTCGTGCAAAAGGATTTCTCACGCGCAACTTATATTGGCCACCACTAGCTTCCTCAATGCTGTCAACTAAAGACCGAGAACCAAGGAGTTCTGAATCAAAGCAAACTTCCAGCTCTCTAGAATTCCTATCATAACGGAATTGCTGCACCCCTTTTATATGGGAAAGCACGCCTTCTAAAGACCGTGCATCCATCTCACCAGAAATTCCCACAACCTCTAAATTTATTTTGCCCTGTTCACTGCTCTTAACAAGTGAAGCCTCAAAGCCAGCATCTTCAATAGCATTTACGATGTCATCCTTACTGACAATAGATGGATCATATTGGACTTCTCCTAATGAAGTTGTTAGAGAAACCACAGCTCTGGTCACCCCTGGGAGCTCCCTCAAAATACCTTCAACAGAATTGACACATGCAGCACAAGTCATTCCTCCTATGTTAAACTGCCCCGACAAAGTTCTATCCGAGACTATTTGAGAGGAATTCGGCTCAGGCAAAATTTCAGCCTCAAATCCGGCATCTTCAATAGCAGATACAATATCCTCATCCTGCAAAAACAAAAAGGAGACAAATTTTACGATACCTGATACCATACATCCAGCACCAAAATATCAAACCCCATCATATAATCATCATCTAAAAGATTTGGGAACATAACAAACATCTTTATCATTCAACTAGTAACTTTGCCCCTGTAGTTTTGTTTAGAGTTGGTGGTCATGTTTCTACCCACCTTAGGTAGAAACGGGAGCTGGGTAGAGACATGACCTGGAAACTTTGGCAAGTGGTAAACACTGCAGTTAAGATTGAAGGCCAGATATGACACCAGAGCTGATCAATAATGTCTTACGGTCATTCCGACTTCATTAGTAATCTGGATAACCAATTTTATTAAGCAACCTCAAAGAAAATTTTAGCATCAGTCATGAAAAACAAAAACCACCTGACATTAGAAATAGAAGGAATGAAAAGGAAACGCAAGGACACAGATAAAATGGCAGTCTTGAAAACTGAGATAATGGACAGTTTGTTTAATCATCCCAGAAATGGTGTAATTTGGAATACTTTCGCTGAAGCATCTCAGGACTGACTCAAGCAAAAGCTCTACACAAACATGATAAATTATGATAAAGACATGTATACGAATTAAAAACTAATGCTGATTGCTGATACATCTAGCTTTCCAAAGGAAAAGACTTAAAAATAAATCATAACTAGAAATGTTATAGTAAAAACAGATAAGCTCAACCCTAGACCTAACAAACTTAATCTGTAATAAAAAAAAATTGTTCACTAGCAAATCTGGACGCATTAACATAGAAGGAAATCTGTTTTACACAACTAGTTAAAAGCCTCAAACTTCTCATCTGAAAATAAAATTAAACACACTTTCAAGTGGATAATAATGAAATAAGGATCTACATGAGGGGAACCCCGTAATCAATTACTGCATAGAATAGCTTTCTTTGGAACTTAGCATAAAATATCGTACGCGTTTTAAATCTCAACTGACCCCTTTGAGAAAAGATGATTTTATGAAATCAAACTCCACATGAGATAAATTAGTCCTAAGCAACTGTAAAATAGCTTCCCTTTTGTCAACTCATGGTTTGAACTTTGAAGAGGTAATGTCGACAAATAGTAATATAAACATCTTGAGCCACAAAAAAATTGGATGCAAGAAGCTGAAACCAAACACCTTTTCAACAACCAATTACATGCCATTGCATGAACACTAATATCAAGCCTTTCAGCCAATCTTTCCTCAACACTTAGATACATACTTTAAACCTAACAAAGCTGAAACCAATTCAGTTCCACCTAATAAACATCAAGTGTCTGTTGCTTACAGAATCTTATAGATAACATGAGGACGCAATAGTGCTTCAAAAAAATTTCAGTTGAGGAAAAAAGTTTCCCCCTTTGGTTGGATTGTTAGTTTGTGCATTCTAGTACTGGGGCATAAGTTGACAATTAGCACTAGTTGCATCAGTCAATGACCGTGACAGAGGTCTTAAACGCTTCGATATGGTATTGTGTTTAGCTTCCTATGCTCAACAATTCACAAACACAGGACACGCCGGACAGACCTATGGTAAAATTTGAGAACAGCTGCCTCTTCTCCATGTTTACATCATTCTAATACCCCTGATCATTAATATTTGTGCATTAGGTTCATTTTAAGCATAGCATAATAATAATAAAGCTACGCTTAATAAACCCAAAGTGATGATCCTACAACTATACCAATTCAAGCCTAAAAATAATGGCACACCAGTCCAGACCTGAAACCAACCTCTTGCAGTAAATTTGGTAAAATTAGCCTACATTACACCACTATGGAAAGATCCTTCTTCCCCCACCCTTGCTCTCGATTACGATTTGTGCATCGGGCTATTTTCTTTAATAAATTCAACTCATAAGTACAGATTCACGATTCTAAAAATATGTTCTGATCAATGCGCCTAATATCTATATTAATCTCCTAATCCAAACAAACAGCATGACTAGGTCAGTACGACCGCTAACACCTGGTCAAATCAAAAGGCAACATTTTATGAAGCAGTCACCATCAAACCCTGAACACTGATACCAAGAGTAACCATACCCAACTTCACTATGAAAATCAAAAGATAATTTAATCAATATCTTAACAAAATCAACTTTTAATTAGGGTAGCAGATAAAGCATGCAAGCTGCAAAATAGCTAAACATAATTAAAAAATGATGTTGAGATTAATAATTCTAACATTAGGGACAATTAAAGGAAACTCAAGATCCAAAATCAACACTACAAAACTGTAAGCTCATTAAATTCCAACTTCCCTCCATTTCAATACACTAGTAATACCTAAACAAATAGAAAACAAACCTTGATCAAAGCAGGATCAAAAACAACATCAGCTTTATTCTGTAGCAAAGCAACAGAAGCTTTAAAGACGCCATTAATGGAAGAAAGAGCTGATTCAACAGAACTAGAGCAAGCTGAACAAGTCATACCACCTATACTAACTTGAATTCTTCTGGAATCATGATTATTACCGTCCTCCAATCCAACAGAATCTTGATAATAATCAAGTAAACGAACATCTTCGAAGTTTTCAGTACCGGAATGATCATCAGTGAAGCGGGAAGAGGTTAATTGGAGGTTTTTGATGCTCGGCGCCATTGACGGTGCCGAGCAAGAATTGAGGAGAGAGAAAAATGGAAATTTATTTATTGAAAATAAAAATTAAATTTAGGGGAAAAAAAAGAGGGAGAAAAGAAAGGATTTAACGAGAAAAAAGTTTGACGAGAAATGGGAATGGGTCGCCCGTCGCCGTTGTGGAATAATGACTAGATGGTCCATTTCATACTACTATTATCTCCATTGTTGATTGTTGATTGTACTACCATATTTGGTACTTCTATTTTTTGTACTACATATTTTTTTTTTTACTCTTTTTTTTTTAAATTACCTAGAATAATCCAACATATTCGTGATTTTTCTAGTTTAAATTAATTTTCAGTTTAATTTTTTGTTGAACTATCTATTATAGCAGGTTATCGGGTTACCTAAATTTACTCTAGGCAAATACCCCTTAAAGTTGGGCTTATTCATGGTTAATCAACATGTGAGATTATTGTAGGAAAATCACGAATAAGTTGGATTATTCTAGGTAAATTTTCCTTTTTTTTTTAAATTACCTACAATAATTCAACCTATTCATAATTATTTTCCTACAATAATCTCACCTATTGATTTACCATGAATAATCCCAACTTTGATGGGTACGTTCCTCGGTGACCGGATGACTTGCTATAGCAAGTTTTACTTTTTTTAAAAAAAAATAAATTAAAATAAAATGTCGAAAAAAATGTTAAAAAATTGTTCAAAAGAATTTATGATTTTTTTTATTTAGAATTTTTTATGTAATTTTTCAAATTTTTTCTCAAATTTTAAATTAATTTTCAGTTTACTTTTTTTGGTGAATTACCTACTATAGCAAGTTATCGAGTTACCCAAGTTTACTCTAAGCAAATACCCCTTCAAATTGGGATTATTCATAATTAATCAATAGTTTGGATTATTGTAGGAAAATCACGAATAGGTTGGATTATTGTAGATAAATTTTCGTTTTTTTTGCCTTATCTTATTTTTCTTTATAAATCTTTTTCTAGCCGATGAATTCTTTAATTGCATTATGTTAAAAGTATTATTTACAAATTTTCCAAAAAAATTCAAAACTCTTGACTCTTCTATCCACTTTATGTTTTTCATTTGTTTCTGCAAATTTGTCGGTGCACCAAATTTAATCATTAATATATTTAATTGTAATATATCTATTCGTGAATAACTAATAATTAAAAATATTAATATAATAAAATTTATATTATATTTATGCTTTTCCTCGTAAAAATATATATTATTATATATTAATAATTTGTCGGTGCACCAATTTAATCATTTGGATTATTGTAGTTTGGATTATGTTTTTCCTCGTAAAAATATATTATATTAATAGAATTTATATTAACACAAATTAAACAAGTATCCACATATTTATGCTTTAAATTATAATTTAAAATAAAATAAAAATCGAAAATAATTGGTAAATAGTAAAAAAAATCCAAAATTCTTACCGCTTAAATTGGAGATGAGCAAGTAAAATATTAGGAAGTTTATCTATTTTAGACTAAACTCAATTATTGATGACAATTTAAAAAATTACTGCAGCTAGAAAATATTACACTCCCTCCTATTCAGTCTAAATGTCCCATTTAGTTTTTCACACTTGCCGAGGCAACATTTTAACCCTTAATATCTTAAATTATTCTTAATTAAAAAATATAAAAATTTGATATTAATATTCCTTGTATTGAGACGAATCAAACAAGATCCCACATGACTATGTCTTAACTTATACATTTAGAGTAAAATACAAATTAAGAGTGATGAGTGAATCGTGCCAAAAAAATATGGGACATTTAGGCTGAATAGGAGGTACTACCTCCGTTCCATTTTACTTGCAACACTTACAAATTTTGAAAGTTTCATATTACTTGCAACATTACTATTTTTGGCAAAATAATCTACTTATTTTATCCTCACTTTATTCCTATCCCACTATCCCCATCAATCATACATCATCCCATTAATTATTTAATATACCCACAAGTCACAACCACTATCTACTTATAATAATTTTTTTATTTCTACCCTACATATTACCATCAACCATACTGATTTGACGACCCTTAAAAAACGTGCTAAACCCAATGGTGCAACTAAAATGGAACGGAGGAAGTAGTATTTTTTTATATTATTCATTTTACTTGTGAGGTAAACAAATTACCCTTATATGTAATTAAAAGAGAAGATCTTAGCAAATAAAAATAACGGTTATTTGTGAGGTAAACAAATTACCCTTATATATAGGATTTAGGGTGAGAATTTTGTTATTTTAATTTATCCTTTTAAATTTTTTTATTTATTATTATTTTTTTGCCTTTTTATAGTGATTTATAAATCATTAGGAATTTTTGTAATAAAAATAATACTAAAAAACAATATTTTAAACGTGGGGTTTGATTATCCATACACCAAATCATGCCCATATGGCCACGCCCACATGTGACAGGACTGCATTTAATACATTTGTGTTTTATTTTTGGGTATTATTAAATGTCGCCACTCTTTTCATTTTATCGTCACCTCTTATATATTGAAATTTTAAAATTGCCCCTAATTATTTTTCAAACTTTTAATCTCTAACATTTCTTAAAAACTTTATCCGCACACTCATTAAACTAAAACAAGCTAAAACTAAAAATTAAATTTGAAGTGGCCAACGAAAATGAGCATTAATATGATTGCGGAATCGATATGATTGTGTTAAAATTTGAGACATATTTACTCTAATTGCGATAACTTTAAATAGAAAAATCATATAATTATAATATTTGAGGCATTATAACCTAGATTTCAAGATCTTTCCAATGATATATTATATGCCCAATTTCGATAACCGCGATAACTTTAAATAGAAAAATACATTTGTGTTACTATTTCGTACATGCCATCAAATTTGCAAACCAACAAGGGAAATGTGATATTTTTATGCTGCAAAATTTATTATTGGTGGAAATACATCATATGCTGCGGTTTTTTTGTCATAATATGTTGTGGTGTTGACCCTAAACATTAGTGATACCCTATTTTAAATGTTGCGGTTATTTTTTTTTTTTGCTATTTTATGTTGCGTTTAGTGAAAACCTTAGCAAATGACACGCAACAGATATGTTTTTTCCATTAGTATATGGATGATTTTAAATATAAATTAAATATGTAGACGAAAAAATAATATGAAATCTAACAAAATAGGTGTAGTAAAATTGATGGAACGGAATAAAAAGGAAAGACAAGTAAAATTAGTTGGATAAAGAGAGTACCTTTATACGGAGTTATGGAAATGTATAGATAAAATGAAAAATGTTTTATACGGAGTTATGGAAATGTATAGATAAAATGAAAAATTAAATTAAATGTGTGAACGAGAATTTAAAATTAAAATAATATAAATTATAACAAAAATACTCCCGTAAAATATGTGCAAATATGTGGGATAAAGGGAATATCTTACTCCCGTAACTTTTGTTATACAATTTGTAAGCAACTCAAGACAATAAAGAAAAATATAGTTCTATACAGTACTATGAAAATGTGCAAATAAAATTGAAAAATATATCAATTATATAAATAAAAATAAAAAAATGTGAGTCATAGAAAAAAATATAGCAAAATTTATATGGCAAACTAAAAAAATTGTTCTAAAACACATGGGATGGTGGGAGAAAGTGCAAAGTCTAGGCGATTCCACATAAATGACTTTTTTTTTTGAATAAACATAAATGACTTTTATACTTATGCTTTGGTTTGATTTTTTCCAATATAAAAATTTGAAATATTCTAAATTTCTAGATTATAGATTGTTGGAAATATAGACCTATTAAAGGTCTTCTCAAAATCTTCTTATAGCTATAATCATCGACACATATTAGTAATAATAATATAAATAACATTAGTATTTGAGAAATGCGTTTAGAGTTGTGTTTAGCATGTGTTTGATATGAAAATGCATGGTGTGACACAAACTTGTCGTTGCATTAAGAAAGTTATTTCCCGACTATCCCAAGTGTAAATAGACGGGACTTTTCCGAGGTTAACACACCCACCATTAGCATCGTATACTCACTACTAAAGGTGTGGAACAGATAACACTCTTGCAAATGAATAAAAAAAAGAGATTAAATTGAGAATGTGTGTCTCCAAAAGGATAAAACACCCACTATATATAGGCACTTTCCAACGATCATATTTCAACCTCATTAACCTTAGTCAAAAAGAATAAATGTATTTTTTAATATAGAATTAAAACACTTCATAAATGAAAATATAATTGTTGGAGAAAGTTTTAAATGACCATTTATCCAACATAAATAAAGGTAAAGAACACCCTTAATATCCCCTACAAGACAGAGTCCATTAAATTTCTAGATTATATTTGTAATGTTAATGTAAATGATGAAGTTTTAGGTAAATTTCCTATAATCATATACACTTTGGATTAATAGTGAGGAGTGCTACCAAAAGCAGCAAACTCTAAAAGTTTATTGTTGGCTAAAGACGGTTTTAGTTGACTTATTTGACTAATTCGTAGTAGCGACTATTATGTTTATTTTTAAGAAAATTGTATAAGTCAACTGTTAACGAGATGTTTGGATAAAGTAGTACTTAATTGTTGTCTATTTTATACATGAATTGTCAATTACAGTCTCTTACTCAGACCCAATTTTTGAGCACTCTATTGGGTTTCTCTTTCCATTTCAATGACCGTGTTCTATTTCATTGGGGCACATTTGCTAAGACATATATTGAAGTCATAAATTTCTTTGATAGTGCCTAACTCATTATCATCATTATAACCAGTGTACCTTATTCATAGGAAAAACTATGATCAGAGTCTCGGAGGGAAGGAAAATGACAACTCATACGGTCATATCCATAAAGGAGAGGACGGTCAAAAACTCTCTCGGCTCAAGATAGAGCTTAAAGGAATTGAATATTTAATAGTGCATAACTACAAATTATAAAAAGATTAATATTAATAATTCTTGTGTTGTTGAGATGAATTAAACAAGATCAGACTTAAATTATGTAACAAACCAAAATGAGACAGTCAAGATAGTAAGGAGTAATTTGTTTTCCAAATCAAATATCCCATTCCTTGGCCAAACGTTAGCAAGGACGAAGAGTATAGAAAACGAAAGACTCGAGCAACACAAAGAGAGAGCAGCCATGGCGAGAATCTGGGTTCAACGTTCATCTATGCTACGATCTCTACTTCGTCCTCAACAATCTCGTCCTGCTTTCATTCGAATTCCGCCATTATCATCCCTAGTTTCTCCTTCGATTACTCAATTATCTCATCCCATGCCGCTGTCTACCTTCGCCATTCCTACCGCTGCCTGTTGTTTTTCCTCTTCTTCCCTCGCTTCCAGAAGCTATTCCTCCGACTCAGGTAACGATCCATGGATATTGCTCTAACTTCATCTATAACCTATGCTTGATTTTGTATTGATACTAGTGCTTAAAAAAACGTGCAAATGGAGTTTCAGCTTATTCAGGAATCCTAAATCAAGGAAGGAGTCCAGAAATTGATTTTTAGTTAATTACTTATTTTTGCTTTTCAGGTACCAAAATTTGGGGAGTATGAAAAATAATAGGCTTAGAAAGTTTTTGAGCATTTTTTATTCGCCTCTGAGCTTATTGTGTGATTTGTATTTTGTATGTTGAATTCAGAGTTACCATCGAATGTGGTTTTGGTCAAGTCTGATGATGAATTGAATGCCTCTCTTCAGAAGGCGGAAGGTGATTGGCCTTAGTTGTCTAATTCATAAATATTGATTTGCTATAAATTCTGATTTTTTTTTTTTCTCATGCCAGATGAATTGTCGCAAGCAATCTTCTACTATACTGCAGTGTGGTGTGGTCCTTGTAAGTTTGAGCATTGCTAATTTGATGTTTATACTCTTTTTGGAATTTCATTTAAGCTGTTTTTGATTTGGGTAATTGGAACAATTGGGGCGAAGTTTATGATTTTGGTAATTCTAACCCAAGATACTTGTTTAGGGCCTATTCTCTAGAATTACTAACAAAGTAGCATGTGGACCGATCTGATTAAATACAGCAACAATGTCAAAGTGTATGGGGATTTGGGATTGGCCACATGAATCATAAATCAATTCTTTGTTCGCCCGCATAAATTTTCCTTTTCTATTTCTTCCAATTATCTACTATCTCAACTTGTAAATCTAAGTTTTTGATTCATTATCTTGAGATGTGACCGAGTTGTACTTGTACGTAGTTTGATGTGAAATCGATGGTTCAAGCTCACTAGCAGATTTTGGTGAGAAATCAATGAATATTGAAATGTGAGAACTCAACTGATGTAAAATAGATGATAAATGAACTGAACTAAAATGAAGTCATCTGAATAAAAGTTATAGTAGCTTGTTACTTGTATTGTGCACTGTGCACGAAAAAGATGCACATTGATACAAGTAGGGAGCAAGATAGGGCACAACACTAACGTAGCGCAAAAATCTGTCGTTGTTTAGCACTTATTTTCATTATATTTAGATATTTAGATTATGTTTCATCAAATTTTAGTTAGTTTGTAGAAGTGCTACTTAAGTCTCTCTTATTGTTGCATTATAGACTTGTGGTTGAGGTTGCTTCTCCTCATATGAATTTACTCATGCTCCATGCTTCTGACACCAAGCAATTATTTTTCCATGGGCACTAAGCAATGTTTTCCTAAATTGGAAATTTCTTAGCTCTTCTGATTTTGGCTTTGCTATCTTTACAGTCATGGTTCATAATGTAATTCATCTTTCCTATCAACTCTTATATTAGACAGTATCTCCTACTCAAGATAAGCTTTGTTGCCAATGTCATTTCTTATTAGTTATACTTGTTCTTTCTACAAAAGCAAAGGTTGTTGTAAATTGCACCGTGTCGTGTACAATGTACGAGGCGCATAGATTATTGTATATAAATGTGAACATAAAATAGTTTTGCATAATGTAGAGGGTTCTCTTCCTTCTTGTCTCACTCAAGTCTCTTTCTTATCTCCTCACTCGATATTCTATCTTTTAAATATTTCCATTCATCCATCTTAGCATACTCATTTTGGTTCCCCCTCATCTTCCAACTAGGATATTTTTCAAAAGTTTCACATTCTAACTCATAGTAGTAGAGCCCGCTAAAAATTTTCCTTAAAGATTAGTGGGACACGTGGGTGATGGGTCTCATGTTATTCTAGTTGACATCATTTGGGGTCTGTAATTTACATCTTTGGTCAATATATTTGCTTTTAAGCAAAATCGACCCTAAGTACTTGAAAGTTGAAACGTTCATAAGTGCTATAGAATAGAAGTCTTTTCTTGGAAATCTCAAGAAGGAAAATGGCATAGTTTTGTAATGTGTGTTCATTAGATTTGTAAATCCTAATGCAAAAAGAATGAATTTGAGCTGTTGAATATTTTTTGTAGGTCGATTTCTGTGGCCAGATATGAAGAAACTGAGTGAAGGTTTGCCTAATGTTAAGTTCTACAAGATTGATATTGATGAGGTGATAGCCTTTCCTTTTGAAATTTAGTGTCTATTCACTATTGTTCTACCAAAAATTATAATTCTAAATCTCTAATTTTTATTTTTAAATTTTTTTATTTCTGATAAGTAGGACTCTTGGAAAACGTTGCATTTATATTGGAAGTATGTTGGCTATATGAAGATATGACAAATCAATGATAGTTGATACATCTTTTAGGTTGCATAGCAATGCTTACCTTCTTATTGAAGTTATATTCAGATTATCAAATAGACATGTAGTTGGTCTTTGTTTCATTTTGCCTCTAGATTCGGTTTCCTCTTTCTTGTGGAGCTCATGTGGTTAGACTTTCTTTGAGCTTAAATTTCTGGCAAATTTGTAATTATTGGTATGTTATATTTTCTAGGTGGGAACAGGACCTACTATAAACAAGTTAAATATATTTTCTGTGGTAAGATTCCTGGTCTTTCGCTCTTTGTTTAATCTTTTATTTTTCTGGTGTATTTGAACTTAGTTGATCTTCATTGTTGACTTGAAGTAAATGTCAGTTTCTGATTTGATAGAAGTATTCCATTACTTTCCAACTATAAGTTTCTGAGGCTTAAATTTGTCTTTTTCTTGTTTCCAAGCCCCCTGAACTTGTTCTTTGGAAGACGAGAATAACAAAGCCTTGAAGTTGCTTAAGGGACGAGGATGATTATGTCATAATTGTGTTCATCATCTAGAAACATTCCCTATTCCTATGGTATCTTGCATTGGGAGTCTTAATGATGCATGGAATCAATGCTTTTGTGTGAATATCTTGTTTGGGTGGCTCAATACTAACGATCATTTGCATACATCACTCTTGCATCTCATTAACAGGGTATTTTTTAGTAAGGTTACTTAATGTTACCTATTTTGCTGTCTAATTCCACGTTGCATCTCAATGCTTTGCCTCCATTTAATATACTTTAGGTATGTCATGATATGAGTTACGGCATTGCAAATGTGAATTTAAATGGAATGGATGCGAAGCATTTAATTGAACTTTGTAGTTGTCATCTTCACCTTCATTCTATTCTGAAACTTCACGCTTACATCTCTGTTGATTTTTTCAACTGCAGTTTTTTTGTGCAATGATCTCATTGTTGAATCTCTCTGGTTGCACGCTTTTCATAATTTTTACATGTGTACTTTTCTTTGCTCTTATTAGCCAACTCTCCACTTTTTTAAGAATGGCAAGAAAGCTGCAGAAGTGGTTGGTGCTGATGTGAAGAAAATCAAGGATATATCATCTGCACTCTACAAGTAAGACTGTAAGAGATATGTTTTCTTTTGCATTCATGATATGTTATTGTTAATGTTTTAGACTTTCAGGTCCTGGCATTATAAGTTTATCAATGTCCAACTATGCTACTAATTGTGACTATTTGTGGGTCCATATGATAATGGGATATTAGGATTATATACTTTTATTAGTACAGGGTACTAGGGTAGGCAAAGGGGAAGGGGAGGGGGCAATTATAATCGAACTTAGGGCCATGGGGAAAATGGTACATTCTCCAACTGAGACACTATTCTCGGGCTTTATATTATTAATAACAATAACAATATGTAAGAAGGTGATATTGGTCAAATTGACATCCTGTTCCTGTCTTAAACCCAAAAAATCTGAACTATTAAAGTGTAAATTTGATTATAGGGCGTCACTTACCGAATGCTCAAAAGGGGGACCAAAGACTTTGTTTAGAAAGATTTCACTCATCGCTCATATTAAGAATAAAATCCTTGTTTTGTTAGTTCTAGATTAGTACTTCTATTAGATTGGTCCAATTAGAGAAAGTCTTATTTAATGCTGATTTTCTAATTTTCACGTTGATTTGTTTTGTTTTGTATAGCTTACCTCATATCATTGAGGTTCAGGCTTTGGGATGTTTTTTAATTTAAGAGAAGAATTAAGACTATTTTAGAGTTGTTTCACTTACCTAATAAATTAGTCCAACTTGAGTTAGGTATCACTTATCTAATCTCAAGGTGTGTTTTTATTTGCATACTCAAAAATTAAAATTAATTTAACATTAACTAATAAATTACTTGATAGACCTTGATGACACTCAACTGAAATTCATCAGATATATTAAAGTCCTGAATGAACAAAACCTTTATATACGAGTATACCTCACAACTTTCAGCATCTTCATTCTAGGCTACTAAAAGTCGCATGCATTTGTAACATCTAAGGCTTCATCTTGTCGGCCATCAGCAAAATCCAACAAGAGCCCTACTGAAAATAAATTCACAGAAAGGTCACAATTGTCGTGTTTCATGGCTGTTGCCGGTGTGAAAACACGATTAGTAACCTTGGTGAATACAAAACGGATTATAGTGAGTAATATGGTAAAAAAAAAAGGCTTATAATGTCTTGGCGTGTAAATCACAGGTTAGATAACTTTACGTAGAGCGGCAAGTTGGCTTTCAATGGCTCAGTCAATTTGAACATCCAAACCAAGTAAAATGGCATTGATGTTTCCCTTAATAGATTTTTGTAAAAAAATATTAGAATGCCTTGATGCATTGTTTGGATTGAAGGAAATGGAGGAAAAAGAAGTTACAGAAATAGGAGGGTGAGGCTTTTTAGTTTGGATAACAAATGAGTATGAGAAAGGGAATTGAAAGGAAAAATAGAATGTTCTGAAACGAAAACGTTGTAGTTGGTCTAAAGAATTTGCTTTCGGGTAGTTGTGACTTGTGAGCTCGGTAGTACTTAACTACTTATGCATTCAGACGTGTCGTCTTAGGTGCACTACAACATAACATACTTTTAGTGGGATATATCTAGTGACATTTCATTTAAATGTCACTACTTTAAATTTTTAGTACTTTAGCGGCATAACCACTATAGACTATAGTAACAAATAGTAACAATTACATATGTCACTAAAAGCGAAATAAAGTGTCATCGAAGCTAAAAATAAAAACTAATAATCATTACACAAAAAGTTAATTTTGTTGTAGCGGTGGTGCAAGATCACTTACACTATGTTTGGATAGCAAATTAGGAGAGAAAAGAAAGGAAGGGAAGGGGAAAGAAAGGAAGGGAAAGGAAAGGGAGGGATAAGGAGGGAAAGTGTATATTGTTTGTTTAGAAGGGAAGGGAAGGGAAAAGGAAGGAAAATGTTTTCCTTCCAAATCTTTCCTCTTTTGGAGAGATTGTCTTCTTAACAAAATTTGTCCAAATTTTCCTTCCAAATCCCTCCCCTTCAAATCCCTTCCCTCCCAATTTGCTATCCAAACAAGGGATACATCCTCCCTCCAAATCCCTCCCCTTCCTTTCCCTCCATTTCCTTCAATCCAAACGCACCCTTAGATATTCATTTTCTGTGGAAAGTTGATCTATATTGTTTATAGTGCACGACTTAATGGCTAACTTATGCATATTTTCAATCAAAAGGTTGATGTATTATCTCAATTTTGCAATCCTTTCTTCATACATTGCTCAACAATCTCATGCTTGTCTTTTGTTATTAATTTCAGGAATAATTAAATCTGAAATAGAAAAGATCCTTTACTACATGCTTGCACAAAATTTCGGGTTTTAAGTCATCTTCATCAAGAGTTCAAATTTTGGGTTTAAAGTCGTTTCATCTTGATGAAGAAAAATTGATAAAGAGACGATGGATATGGTAACTGATTGATCATTATGTTTACTATGTTGTATCTTGTATGTTTTAAGATTGACTTTGTACATTATCTTTAAGCTCATCATCATACTCAGTGTATCTCGCTCATAGCAAATTATGGTCAGAGTCTGGGGAGGGAAGGACGACAGCTGCTCATACCTATAGAGGAGAGTGCGGTCAAAGAGTCTACGACTCAAGAACGTCTTCAAAGAGAGATACATTATCTTTAAGCTATAAATTCTTATTGCATCCTTGTTTGTGTTTACTTATGTCTTATGGTCGTTTGGTTGTTGGTAGTATTAGATGATCGTATTGAGAAGAGTACAACCTATTTGGTTATTGATAGGAACCTAATAAACAAGGTTTATGAATTATGTTAATGCTTATTCTACTCTAATATAAGAATTTAAATAAAATTCATTCTCGTTTATTATCATTTGAAAAGTTGGAATTAAATGGTAATGAGATATGAGACCCCATCTCGTGAAATTCGCACGACATATGGCCCAAATGTATGACTATCAACACGACTTATCAAGCTCGGAATTTTATAACCAATTTTAAAGAAAAATATAAAAATAAAGATATTTATGTTGTAGCTAAGAAGTATCTCCCATACCTCTGTTACGATTTCTTTATATTGTTTTAGAGTGGCCGACATGATAAGATGTACTTCCTTTGTTTCTTTTTGTTCTTCTCATTTACTTTTATCACAATTTTCAATATAAAATTTAAACTTCAATATCTCTAAATACACATAATAAAAAGTTGTAAAAAATATATAATAATAAAATGTATATTAAGACGAATCTAACGATATTTCATATGGATATATTTTATCTTCTAAATATGTGCAAAAACAATATTTAAATCTCTCTTTTTAAGGAGAAATATTTCAAATAGGAAAAACAGTACACAACAGAGAGTATTCGGCATGTGACGGGTTTTGACACAAAATGACATGGCTCAAACATAAATTCCATATCTAATGGTCTTGCACTACATTGCATATCCTTCCAAAATCACCAACTTCCTACAACCCTACACATTACATCCACACAATATGCAGACAAAAGAAGTTTAGAAAAAGGAAGGTGGATTATGAATATGATATTTAAATAAATAAAAGAAAAAGACAATGGGAAAGTTAGGTTTTACATCAGTGTCGACAAATATTATATTTCACATGCTAGTAAAACAGTAAAAAAAAAAAATTAAATATATTATATTTTAAATAAGTAAAAGAAAAAGGATAATAGGCAAGACTCGAGCCCTGTATTAGTGGCGATAAATATTATATTTCTAATGTTAAATATGGGTTCTATTCTCATTGACCATCCACAATCTACTCTGTAATCAAAAGAAAAAGGAAAATATATGGGTGAAAGTCAGGTTTTACATCAGACACAACAAATATTATATTCCACATGCTAGAAAAATAGTAAAAAAATAGAATTAAAATTTTTTTTATTTTAAACGAGTAAAAAAAGATAATGAGTGAGACTCGAGTCTTGTATTAGTAGCGATAAATATTATATTTTACATGTTAGATTTGAGTTTGATTCTCATCGACTATCTTCGATCTACTTTGTAATCAAAAGATAAAGAAAAGGAAAAATAAAAAATAAATAGAAAGAAATATGCCGCGAAGTGCGAGGAGAATGGTTACAAATTTATACCGTTTCTTTTCTCCCTTTGGAGAGTTGGGTGAAGATGCTCTGAGCTGTTTGCAAGGATTGACTCTTTTTCTATGAATCACTCAGGCAGCTTCAAGTCTGGTATACATTTTTCAAAGGTTAATTTTTTGTATCCAAAAGGTGTAGGTGTCCAACTTATTACTCGACTCCCCACCAACTTTTTGTAAACTTTTTTTTTTTATGAAATGAAATGTGGTTGATAAAAAAAATAAATAAAGCAAAGGAGATGATGCAAATTTACAGAGAAATAGTTGTAATAAAATAAATCTCAATTATTGGATGCGAGACCCATACTCATTCCCCATTCTCTCTCTCTCTCTCTCTCTCTTGTTCTTCCACTTTCTCTCTCTTTCTGGTAGAGTGTCTGTTCTGTACAGTAGTCTGTACCCAGCTCTTACATCTACCAGCAAGAGAGACAATCTTCAATCTATAATCTATAATCTACAATCTACAAATCAATTTCTTCTTCTTTTCTGTTCTTCAATTTTTACAAATTTGGAAATACCTAAATGATGTCAACATTCTAATTCAATTCCTTTTGCTTGTTTTTTGTTCAATTTTGTTCGCAAGGATTTTTAGCTCAATGCCGGAACAAGATTTCCTTTCTCGGAGTCTTACTTGTTCCGAATCTGTAAGTTATTTATGTTTAAGATTGTTTTGTTTTGTATTACTTTTATGGAATTGATTGGTTCCGTTTCATACTTCCGATGCTTGCATTATCAGTTTCTTTAGCGTTGTATTTAGCTTT
The DNA here is from genome assembly GCA_019425755.1 of Amaranthus cruentus. NCBI lineage: Eukaryota > Viridiplantae > Streptophyta > Magnoliopsida > Caryophyllales > Amaranthaceae > Amaranthus > Amaranthus cruentus. The sequence goes on along the minus strand of CM033465.1, from coordinate 12,636,300 downwards.
CAGTTTTATAAGATCAGCAATGGTTGGTTTGGTTGTTGAGAATCGTCAGTTAAGATTTGAGATTGCTTGCTTTCATGGTTTTACTGTATTTTTAAGCCTTTTTTCCTTTCTTTTTTTTCTTTTTTTTCTTTATTAGGTATTACATGTTCATATTTATATTCTTACTAGCTCACTACAATTAGATAGTGTGAATTCATCCTTTCTTACATTACAAATTTACAGGATTTGAGTTGAATTTTGGTTTCCACCGACATTTATTCCCAATATTGTTAGATCTTTCTGGTGTTGATTTCAAAGTTAGGTCAGAAAATGTCAGTGAGAGAAAATATTTTTAAGAGCTTATGTCACTACTACAAATATTAGGGCATAATTATTTTTAGGCTGAGGAATTTTGTCGGTGTTTCTTATTTCCAGTTATGTTCTGCAACTAATAATATTTTGAAGTATTACCCTAATGTCATTACTCATTACTCATTAGTGGCTTCTAACTAGGCCAGGTTTTGGGTGTGCATCTAAGAAACCTTACTGTTGTTGGTGATAATTGTTTACAATTGACTTGTTGGTTCTTAAATTCAACAAACTGTGAAAGTTTTATTCACTTGTTGGGTCTGCAGGTTTTCACTTGAGCATAATAGGAGTACTTTTTATCCAAAATAGAGATTAGTTTGAATATTAATCAATTCGTACCTCTAAAATACCAATATTTTTTCTGCTAAAAGTCTTTATTCTTTGTTTGTAGATTGTACATTGCTGTCAATTTACTAGATTTGCATATATGTACCATGCGACAACTAATTTTCTCAAAATGGCCCAAGAATGATTCAAAACCTACCGTAATTTTCTTTTCCAAATTCGCAATTTGCGAGAAAATTAGTGAAACATCATGTGTCACTCCTTGAATGCTGATAATGAGTTTCAACTGCTGAAGTTGTCGATAGTGTACGCCTTCTGTGCCTTTGAATTTGACACACTTCTATTTATATATATGTCCCTTTAACTTTGTCATATTTCCTTTTTTAGATATTGTCCACATTCTCTCCGTTAATCTCATCTACAAACTCCTCTTTTTCATCTGATCCATGTATCTCTTCCACCCACTTTTTTTTTGTCATATTCAAGTACAAATTAATATTACAACTCCATTCTTTTCCCTCAAACTTAAAGGTTAAGAGGGAGTACATAACAATAATAATAATAATAATAATAATAATAATAATAATAATAATAATAATAGTAATAATAATAATAATAATAATAATAATAATAATAATAATAATATGAATCTCATTTTTAGTAGCAGACTTGACCTTGTTTTTATTGTCTGTAACTATGACTTTGGTTTCTTTTACTGGCTGTTACATAGCACTTCTTTTAATCAATGCAGCCATGTCTCAAGATGGAAGCACTTGCTCTTCACACTGATTATGCCGGAACTGATATTTACCTTAAATTGGGTTTGAAAGAGCAAGAAAAAGGAGCAATGAGAACACCAAGGTTCTTGTCACTTTTATCCTCTCTTCTAGAGCATACTGTTCAAAAGAATGATTTTTTGTTGGAGACAACCCCAATTGAAGATGTTCTCACTGTATTTCATGGTTCTAGAGCTCCTCCTGTTAGCATACAACAATATGTTGACCGAATATTCAAGTATGCAGGGTGTAGCCCATCCTGTTTTATTGTGGCATACATTTACGTGGATAGATACCTCAAACAGACAAAGACTTTTTTGACTTCCCTAAATGTCCACCGGCTCCTAGCTACTAGTGTTATGGTGGCTGCAAAATTCGTGGACGATTCGTAAGTATTACTCTCTAAACTCGTGAATTTCTTGTCCCTGTAAAACTTGTCTGTTAAACCTGTACTTTGTTTAGCATGATTTGGATAAATGTGATCACAGAGCTTCATGCACCGAATTGAATTCTGAACATTTTGGACTTCATCCTGGGTAATTTGCACTGCAATTTCTTGGGGGGAATGACCGGGGGAGGGGGTATAATGTCAAATGCAGTTACGTAAGTAGTTATTTAAATATATGTTTCTTCAATCCAAATATTGGGACTTGCATAAATGACATACATTTTTTGGTGGGAGAAATAGTTAATAAATAATGGTTCTAATGCTGGATTCCCTTGTCACATTAATATTGGTTGCCACAACAGCTCATAAAAGTTGAGAAACCCATAACCTGCTGCTCTTAACCTTACTGATAAGAAATTGAACCATATTACCTGAAAAACAAGACAAAGGCAGAACAGTTTCGGCAAAGTCTTATTGAGAAAAAAGTATGTACAGAGTTCTCTGGTTGGTGGTCATGTAGCATACATGTTACAAAGTGCAAATCTGTTAATTGAGCTATCGTAGGTAACAATGTCTACCACCAATTGCTCTAGATTGTGGATTTGCATTGGAGAAAATTATCACTAGATAGTTTGACACCAATTTAGCCTAAGGTGATAGCTAATTCTACTAGAATAATCTTATGGTATGTTTAGAGGGTTCGCACAGCTATAATCTTCAGAAAGAAAAGGCTTCTGAAACAATTCTCCCCCTATCTTGAAAGAAATTGTCCTTAATTTTGAGCCATCACCATTTATTTCATCCTCGTAGAATGGAGAGAGATCTCCCACAGCAAAGTAACATAAACACCATAATCATCCAAAAGCTGAAACTTGTAAACATTGTTTCTCATCTTCTCCATAGTCTGGAAAGGACCCAATTCCTAGGCGTAAGTGTGTTCTTCCTCTTATATAAAAACCTCTCCTTTCTAAGGTGTATCGAAACAAGTTCAGCAACTTCAAAGCTCTTGTTAGCTCAAGCTACATACCTTGCATTGGATTTGTCAAATCACTTCTTGATCGGCCTTCTGTAAGAATACTTGGTAGGTGATCAATTGACACATGGATTGAATTCATACACCACCTTAAAATGATTCAATGAGGTTGCAACACAATGAGAATGGTTGTATCTGAATTCACTATGAGAAGGTTTGAGATCCCAACTTCTATAGCCCTTGGTAACATGGGTATTATGGAGCATTGACTTGTGGTACAAAAAAGATATGAATACACATCAACTTTCTCAAGTTCGTTGGAAAGTAACTCAAGAACAGATGGTCTGTATACAAATAGTCTTAAGGATTTATTGGGACGTCACTACTCACAACCTTTCTAAAAGCGGACAGCCAGACACTGTTAAAATTCTCATAGGATTATGGATCAAACCACATTCATATTCTCTATCTAATGTTGTTGATTTGAGTTCATTATTTACAAACTGAATTTTCTACAATTGATATGCATATGCTGGAAGTCTGGAACCATCATTACACATTGGTAACATGATTTCATTTCCTTATTGATTTAAATATGTTATCATGATAGCTATGGTCTTGTTGTCTTCTACTTAATAACATGTTATTCAATAAATCAATTTATTATTGTGAAAAATGATTTTAGTATACTAAAATCGGATTTGATGATTATAATTTAGCTTCAGTCATTCGATATGACGAGAAATAAACTAGTTCTATGGTGATGAAAGTTTTTTTGGTGTTGCAGATTCTTTAACAACGCATATTACGCCAAAGTTGGAGGTATAAGCACTTCTGAAATGAACAAATTGGAGATGAAATTACTGTTTAGCGTCGATTTTAGACTTCAAATAAATGTAGAAACATTTAGGAAATATTGTTTGCTATTGGAAAAAGAATCCAAAGGATGTCAAATTGATCGGCCGATCAAGACATGTTGGGTGAAAGGGAGTTGGTCAAGGAATGATGAATGCGCAACCAAGACTCCGGTCGCTAGATGATGACTTGATCACTCCAATTATATCCTTTGAAAATTGCGTTGTAGGAGTAGATGTAACCATGTAATTGTGTACAGTCAGTCATCCAGCACGAGCAACCGATTGTCAAATATATGGAATGTTTGTCTGTGAGCTTGTCGATTCTATCTGATTGTGATCACATTAAATGAATTTGTTTGTTTCAGTCCCCCTTTCCGCTTATTGTTTAGCTGCTCAGATGTCTTCCCCATGTAAAAGTACCGCGAGCTAAAGAAGATATCCGTCTATTTATCAATTTTGATTGTCAATTTTCGGTAATTATTTTTGCTTCCCTTCTATTGTTTCTAGATGGGAAAATGCTACGACTGTAAATGGGCATCTATTTTCCGCATATGTTCGGTTCTCAGAAGTAGGCTTCGAGCCAACACACGCCAAAATGTAATTTTTGATTGAGTATCAGGTACATGCCATAATGTGTAGTCGAATACATAGTTTGAACTGCTTATTTCCATGTTGAACTGTGCAAGGGCTGCAAAAACAGAGAATCATTTCGAGTCGAACTCAGAATGGGCTTGATAAAACACCGCAAATGCTATTGCAGCACATGAATCTGAAATTAGAGAAGGGCTACAGTGGTAACAGCACGCGGTCATGCCCTCTTACCCATAGTGCAAAAACCAGGCTGCAGCAATTCCCGCCTTATCATAAAGGTTTCTAAGTTATACACTCTTATAGGATCCCTTTTAAGATGTAAACCTTCAAAATGTGAACCTTATACATTCAATTCATACTGTTTGCCCAAGTAAAAGAAATGTGAACCTTTAAAATTTTACCCACCTTAACACAACATTCTCAGCTTGTTAGCCTTATTATCCTTAGTTAACTGTTTTTTGGCTTAATGTTTAAAAATTCATTAACGTCTACTCAGAAAATAATACATTAATATTATATTTGGTTTATTTACAAAAACATAAGATCACCAACAATGAAAACCTTTTGAAGGGCTTTAAAATCTAAACGGCAAGAACAAGAAATCAAAGGAGAATTTCCCTAAAAATCAGAATGCATGTATTGGCTTTACATCTCTCTAGTCTATTCTATTTCTATCATATTACAGGGCCAACAATGCCACATACAAAAAATAGAAGGCTACTTCATCCCCTCCAACTTTGAATATGAACCTATTTGACATTTGTGCAAGCAAGAGTTCCCAAATGGTTAATTAAAAGATTGCAATGAAAAACTAGACCATCTGTGATTCAGTCACCTCAACGAAATTAGGCTTGGTAAGAACTCTGTCAAAAAAGTTACGAATCTCCGGTAAAACTCGTTGAATTAGTCGAGTATACCTGTAAAACAAATGAACCATAAAACAAAAATCAAACAATTGACTTTCTATCTTTGCAATGTGTTAAGTTGAATTCTAAGTGCGAAAAACCAAAGCCCGAAAAAAAAATGCCCAATATACTTATTATTTTCAAAATAACATGCAAATTTTCCAATATACATTATGAGAAAACTTTCATCCACTATTTTACCCAAGACTTTGATAAACTCAAGAATAACAATGGTATTGCCCCAAGAAAATTTACAATTTTGACGTATTTATCAAATTAATGCTCCAACCTTGACCTTATTTTTTCAACTAGAACTCTTAATGTTACAATTTTAAAAGTGCAAGATATTTTTGGATATGTTTTGATAAATTTTTGAAATAATACTTCTATTACTTTATAAATATTACAAATGACAATCTAAAAGTTGAAACATTATGCATAAATATCCTAAGCAAAGTTTTTTGTGAAAAATACCCAAAGAAAAGTTGACGTATTGCAGCATAAAATGTTCAATAGAAGCAAAAGATAATTAAGGAGACATAAATCTATACTGTAGTAATGAAACTTACCAGGGCTTCGAAATTAATCCATCAAACTGCTCCAAGATAAACAAAATACAAGAGTTGCGTAATGACATAGCATTGAATGCCTCCGACAACTCATACATCAGTGCAACGTTCTCCACGGAAATATCCTGAAAGTTGAACATTATAGTTTGAACAAAAATCTCATTAAGTAGCTTGAAACTAGAAATTAAACATTAGGAAAGTTAACACTAGCTAACTCTACACCAAGCATACCTGGGCAATGGCATACTCGCAAAGTCGTTTAAGACCGTCAAGTAGGTACTGGTCAGCAGCTCTAAGTAAATCCTGTGCAATATCCTGATCGACTTTTACAGAACCTGTATATATATATCTGCAAAACCACTATAAGACTGGTTATTGACCTTCTCAGGATAGAGTTCTGATTCAAGAACAATATTTGAAAACCATACCTCATCATCAACTCAAAGACGTTCCATCGAATATTAGGAATCTCTATATCCTTAGCATCCTTTTCCTGAAATCATTTTATTGCAAGAATCAAGATTAATATATACGGCATGCATTGATTTATACTAATATACTAGTTTGTCAAAACACCTACCATGATCATGTTAAAACTACAATCAAGTAACTACAAAGATTTGTTAAATCTAAAGTGTGCTTAGGCTTACCCTATAACCACCATCAAACATTGCACGAAATGCATCAGAAGATGCAAGAAGGCATATACGGTGAGCATAAAATCTCCGACCTGAAAGCAAACAAATGTGTAGCATCTACAAGTTAAGAATTTTAAAGTTGGAATCATCTAACAAGAAGCTTCTGTAAATATATAAAAGATAACCTTCTATGAGGAAGGTAACATCAGACAAAGTCGAATTATTTACATATTGCTCTCCCAAATACACCTGCACAAGTAAAATACCAAATACTTACTAATGAACATTAATTAGAAAATAAAATGGATATATTTTTCCAGTGAAGCAAGATATGTCACAGAATGAATTTTATACATATTGCAAAGAAAAAATTTAAGCAAAGCTCTATTCGACAAATGAGTGATACTGCAGTTTAACTTTTACATGCATGAAAGACAAAAGCCAACAGGCACACCTGTGGAGTTGGTGAGGGAGGAGCTGCATCAACTGGTGAGACTATAGTGGCTTTGCTAGCCATCGTGTACAAAGCCATTGAACCATCTCGCTGCTGCTTAATTACTGTACTTTCAAGAAGTTCTAAGAGCAAATCCAAACCTAAAGAAAAAGCATTTTTTCCAAATTAATATCTAATGAGGGAAAACAAGATTTCAATGAAGAGAAAAAGACCTGATAAATAGAAATGTCATCCCATAAATGGTCATCGAGAAACAACTGTACCATTATTGTCAATGAAGATCTTCCTTTGATGCTCAGGAGAGCAAAGGTGAGCCAGAGCTAATGCAACCCGTATTTGAACACTTTTATCAGCTACCCGCATCAGATACAACAGATAGGTCAATACCTGTTACAAAAATCATGGTAAAAAAGTAAACACCATGAGACCAGAATAATATCCAAAAGATTGCTTGAGATTAATCGATTGAATAAGGTCAGTTGATAACATGGTAGACTTACTCGTCCGTGAATCTTTTCCTCCAACCTCTTCAAGGTCTTTGCCACACAATCCTTAGTTGGCTGCAGAATGGACAAACCAATCTAGTGTAAGCATTAACAAGTGTAAAGAAAATGCACAAGATCAGCTTCTGTAGATATAAACATAAACCAGCAATAATGTCCTTAACAGAGCTTATATGAAGATTATGGACAGCCTGAAACTGGAAAGTGAAAATATATTACTCCCTTACCCCATCGTCCCCCACTACAATTATTCCCCAGTGCTCATAACCAAAATATGTGCACATTCGCAAATTTGTAAATATCCAAGTCAGTAAATTTGTCTGTTTCAATATATGACTACTACTGACATCACACTCTTACAGATATACAAAGAATGTTGTAATTGGCTTTTTATGTAGATGAATTTAAGACTCAAGCAAGTCCATTCCTCAAAACACTACAGCCTACCACTCCTCTTCCCCACCGGCTAGAGACCCCCTAACAGTTCTGTACTAAGTAAAAACTTATTCTTGGTTAATCACAAGCTTCTCCATCATAATATGCAAAATGCACCAAAAATAAGGACGCAAATAAAGTCCTAGGAATTGAAGAATGTTACACTCAGAGAACAGAAAAAAAAATCGGCTACCCAAAACAAGAGGACCAAAATTTCGATACACATCAGGTGATCATACCTGAACTACAAAATCCCCTTCTTGAAGTTTCTGGACACCACCAAGTTTAATAAGATCTGCAACATTATCCTAACACAAAGACTTTGTGAGCTAAATTGAAAAGAAATAAATTAAAACGACACAAGCCTGCAAAAAAAAGAGGAATTCTTCAAGTTTTTAAAATTACCTCATTGTCTGCAAGACCATATAAAGCAAATGCAGCATTATGCTGTAGAGGACCATTTCTTGAATCAAGAAGTTTTAGCAATGGTACAATACCACCACATTGAACTATTCCAGCTTGATTGTGTGAGTCCTTCAAAACAAACAGCAAATTCTGTTAGGCCTACAAATAGAAATCTTTGAACCAAATAATCGACATAAAATGGTGATTTGGGTCCGAAAATCTTTAAGTTTATCTTGCTTTTTTTCTTCAAACATCTCAGTTTATTTACAAAATTTATTTCAATGCATTTAACATTTGATAAGGTGGTATTACGTGGTAATAGAAAATAGTGAAGACAAAATTGTATTGATAAAGGTTCATTACGGTGGAAATAACATGGTATATTTCATAAAATTTACTACATATCATTGTCATCAACACCATTTAGTTCCAACAACCAAACGGGCCATAAGTATCTATAAAAACAAGTCAGCTTATGGCAAGTTCAATTATGAAATACAAGTATAAGCAGTAGATCGGCAAGCATCGGGCACAAAGAGCACTACACAAAGAAAAATACACGAAGAAATCAGGAGATGCACACCTGAGCCAATCTTCCAAGTGCAAAAGCTGACATTTCTCTGAGTTGTGCATCTGGCAACTGAAGCATCTCAATCAAAGGTGGGACAGCACCTCTCTGGACAATGTGTACCTGCATAAAATTTATTAGTGGCTAAACATGAAAATCTTGCTTTGAAAAGCTAGACGCAGAAGTAAGAAACAAAAGAAGTAATTTGATTGAAAGCATTAACAAGTAACATTTCCAATAATAAATGACACTTCCAATAACCTTGCAATCTGAATCAGCTGAAGCAAACTGTCCAAGGAGTAAAGCTGCTTCTCTTTGACTCTCAGAACAACACGAACTGCATTAACAAGACATAATGAAGCAGATTTACATGGAGTTCAGATGATAACACATTTGGACAAAAAAAATCAATCCATTTACCTTAACAAACTAATGACAGGTTGCAGGGCACCAGCAAGGAGAACGTCTTTCTTTATATTAGGAGATGAGTGGACCAAATTCCCAATCACACCAACCTGCCAAGTTCGGCACACTAGTGTGTGAGGGAAACTAGTAACTATTATAATAACACCAGCCATTAAGCTACAATGCCTATTGTCGTCAACAATATGAACGATGAAGGAACACTAACCGCTTCATAGTGAATAGCGGGATCCTCAGAACGGAGCATTAAAATTAGGGTCGGCAGAGCATTGCACTCAACAATCTGGTTTTTGTTCTCGTCGTTCTTAAAAGCAAGAGTTCTTAGTGCACCTGCTGCGGCTCTCTGAACTTTGATATCAGTTGAGTCTAAAAGTTCAACAAGTGGTGGAATCCCCCCTTCAATCCTGAGAATATTTTTAAAATATCACAAAATGTGTGTTTAAACCTCTATAATTACTAGGACTCTTCACTTCAACTCAAATATACATCCCAAACCCCTAATACTCGAACATGAATATTGAGCAAGACATTTGCACTTTAACTTGATTCAAACCCTTGGAAATTCACAAAATATCTAATTCCGAACATGTTGAGCATGAAGATAAAATTGTGAGTTAAGATAACTTTAAACGATGCAGTACAAGTGCATGAAACAAATGAACAATACTACAAACCTCACAGAAGATTTGATGTTGCTATTTTCATGAGCAAGGTTGGTTATTGCATCAGCTGCTCTTCTTACTACACCATTAAGTGATCGAACATTACACCCGTTTTTATGTCTTTTAAGAAGATTAACAAGATGAGGCAAAGCACCAGCATCAACTATAAGTTGCTGATGTTCCGGCTGTAAATATATAAAAAATAATCAGCATGCAAATAAACTTTACATAAATCATAATCTAAATCTTACTGTAAATATTCAATATAAATGCCTAAAATCAAAAATAAAATAATAAAATTAACCTTAACAGAAAGAAGACCAAGCGCTAATGCACTTCCTTTCTCAACCTCATGTTCAAGAGGTCTAGAAACGCAATCCTCATCCTCACTATAAGGTGGCGACTGAAGATGCATCACTAAAGCAGGTACCGCACCACACTCAACAATCAAATTCACCAATTCTTCTGCACAAATCCATCATTTCATCATCAATTGCCAAAACAATTATATCAAATCATCAGAAATTGAATTATAATTCCAAATTAACAATAGCAAGATGTAAAACCAACCGTTTTTGGCAAGTCCGGACAAGAAATGAGTAGCGCGTTTAGAATCAAATCGATCAGATTCGGACCACGAGTAACAACGTTTAAGAAGATTAATATGAGAATTAATCCCTTCCATCAACAGATCTTGATGAATGCTTCGATTATGTAACGGTGATTCTGAAGATAAACATAGATCGACCTTGCTTTCGCTAAAATCTTCTTCAAACTTTCGCTTCAAGCTTTTGCGAGCGCTGCCTGATCTAGAATCCATGGCGTAGTTACAGTGATGATGAAGGAGGGAGGCAATGGAGGTAGATAGAGAAATTGAAGTTTAGGGAGGGGAGAGAAAGAAAAAGGGTTTTATTTAATTTTTAATTTTATTTTCGTGATGCTCAGATAAGACTATCGTGTTTTTGTCGGTTTTTATATATACTTGAGTTTCAAGCGGGTGACCAAATGAATTGACGCGGGAATTAATTTTCTGAAAACTTTTCGTTCTCCCGCCTTTTATAATTTTTAGGGAAAATGAAAAAAATTATATTTATACATTCATCAACTCAAACATTATAATGAAGAAGCGTTTGGGTTGATGACTACTCGTGCTGGGCGTGATATGTTGTGTGAAAAATTGTCATTATCTGTAGCAATAATTATAAAATGAAGGAAGTATGAATGATCATGGTCGAGTCCGATCAGATTCCAATTCAAATTTAAATCTAATTATTATTTTTTCTCGAGTCGGGGGACTCTTTGGCTGTGCTCTCCTCTATGGGTATGAGTTGTCGTCGTTCTTCCCTCTCCAGACCCTGACCATAATTTTCTACGGACGGGATATACTGAGTATGATGATGATGTTGTGTGTGCTTAGAATTTGATTTCTATTTATAAAGTCTCAGATTTTTAGATCGTATTTAAGCCAAGTTCAATGGGTTAAGATCGTAAATAGGTTTTCATATGAATATTCACACTCTAAAATTTTCTATCTTAATAGGTCTATTAAATAAAATAATGCAATATAAATATAAAATGGGTCTATAATATATACTTGATTGTGCGTAGGATCATGAGTAGGTTTATGATGAGTTTGGGTGTAATGCAAGGTTGGGTCAGGTTTGGTATGAAGATTCTTAACCCAATCCCAAACCTTTTACATTGCTTGGACTCAAACTCGGGCTAAAAAGTTAAAACAGTATACATTAAGTCTTGTGGATCTTGACTCGTGGTCATCCCTAGTTGCTGGCATTATTGGATAGAATGAGCTTTCAACATTAATGGCGGTGATCGAATCAATGTCAATGATTGAGATAATTATAGAACATTTTTTTATCAATTATTTTACTCAGTAGATTAGAAACCTCACACGCAACACAATGAGGGCAAAATATATATTTTCTATATATGAAGTTTATTGAATGTGGGGCATACTATGTTGTTTGTAGATGTAAGTGTTTTGAGCAAAGCTATGGGTTTGAAACAAGGTGAAGTTTAAAGAAAGGCTAAAATCAATATGTTACCTTCAAAAGGTGAGAGCCCTGCTTAGAGAGGAGCTGATTAGTGATACCCACTATCCAACCATGAATTTAGCTTCTTGGAACATAGGCTACTTAGAATACAATTGAAGAAACTATGTGAATGAGTTTCATCATGAACATTGCACAAAGGATATGAAGGAACCCTTTCCAAGTCAAACTTTCTCAAATTTTTTTGTTGGTTTAAGCGATTTAAAAAGAGTTTAACAGATGAATTATGAGTTGATCTAATGGTTGAACATTTTTCTTTTTTATCATTGTGATGAGTTCGATTTGCATTACATACTTGAATGATTATTTTGCCCTGTTTCCTTTTTTATTGGGAACTCTTCAGCCTTACCCAAGTTTTTAAAAAGTATAGTGAAAAACTAATCTATTCTTAGGACATTAAGATTTTCACCTCGTTAGGCCAACAATTTCATATCAAATTTCAGGCAAGAGAATATAAAAAATTGTGTAATAGCCAGCGACTTGACATGACATTCGCTCATTATGTGGCTTGCTCTGACAAAATCTACAATAACGGAACACGATGTTGATTTAAGTGTATACTCCAACTCATAATCATCAAAATAATAAAATCATTTGAATGTATTACAAATACTAAAAGAAAACGATACAACATACAAAAATATATTTGTATTTTGTTGTATGTATGGTGATGCACTCCTTAATTAATCATCAGATGAAATAACACCATAAAGATACATTTGTAACACTTGAGTCACTAAAAAACCTTATAAGTTATAAGTTTATAACAAGTTGTGCTTGTTGGCGTATAAATACTTTCCTTTTTAGTATTTCATCCACAACACTACCTAGAATTACGAGTGAAATTCATAACGAGATACAAATAGCTACACTAAATCACTTAGTACAAAGTGAACTAGAATAAATGATTATGTATTCAAGAAGTTAACAATATCAGATATTGTATATAAAGAGTTTATAGAGTTCTATATAGGCAACTTACGGCCCGTTTGGTATATGGTAATAAAAGGTGGTAATGAGAATGAAAACTAGTGTAATTTTGGTTGAAAATCTCTTCGTTACCTTGTAGTCATGCTTGTCCAACTTCAATCATCATATTTTCTTCGTGAAATTTATTTCAATGCATTACCATTAGGAGAGGTGGTAATGGAAATTTGTAGACAAAATTTGTGATCAAAGTTTCATTACCATGGAAATGCTATCTCCAATTTTGATAAAATTTTACATTATATTAAAATCATTCCCATTAGCACCATTTAAGACCACAAACCAAACGGGTCGTTAATGCAATGACATCTGTTTATAGAGCTATGTGCATTATTTCATCACTAGTATAGAAAATCGTGCAATGCACGAATTTATTAGTGCGAAATATATATAACAACAGTTTCAAATAATAATGTAAGTAATGTATACTATCGTTATTAAATTTACCAAATATATGATTTTTCAAATCAAAACATAATTATTGACGTTTATTTTAATTATTTACCTGATACATAACTTTTTTCGTTCAACTGAACATATTAAATTCTAAGTTAACAAAATAGAATTACTATAGTATATCAACAAATACTTTACCTAATTTAGCTTCAAACTTAAACAAAAAATATTAGATTCTAAATTTGATAAATATTGTCATGTCTCTTTAAATGATGACACTTGGAATTTTCCAAGACTTTTATAGTATTTTATGATATGATTATGATTATGATTATGATATGATTATGATTATGATTATGATTATGATTATAGTTTATGATTATGATTTATGATGACTCTTTAAATAATGACACTTGGAATTTTCCGAGAGTTTTATAGTAATGTATGACGATGTATGATGATTGACAACTATCAAAGAAGGGATTTAGGATAGATGGTTTGGGCAAAAGTTGAACTTCTTTCTTAATGAATAATGGTCAATTCGAATGTTTGGACAAAGTTTGAGAGAAATATCTAAGTTGAGTTTTTTCGAATATTAAGTATATACGAATACATTTTGACCATGTGATTTTAACTTAAGTATATAAATAAGTTTTAAAAATATATAGAACTTATTTCAGATCAGTTTGGAATATACTCAATTTTGATTAATCGAATCTATTAATCTTGAGGTGTGATAATAAAGAACCTTTTCCCTAAATATTAATATGAGAACATATTTTCCACTCTGCATCAATGAGAACCTTATTTCCCATGGTACCGTTCACGTAGGATATTTTTTAAAATTTTGGTAGACTAAATTGCTATTCGAAATAGCGTTCTTAGCTTTAAGAGTTAACACAAACCGCCATAGAGATGACGGTTTATCGTGATTTATATATTTTTTAAAATTTTTTTTCATAATAAATAGGATATATATATATATTTTATACGGAGAACGACTTTTATTTGTGAAAGAGAAAACCGTTCTCAAATAGCAATCTATCTATCTATCTATAACTATTACTAAAACAAAACACAGCTGACATCATCGCCTTTTAAATTTGCTTACGTGTCGCTTCCACATTAAAAATTTTCCCTCTAAAATTAATGATGATGTCATTATATTATGATTAACTTTGACTTACTATTTTCTTATTTTGAGTACTCCTATATTATTATTCTTATTAATTGTTATTTTACTTTTTAGGTCAAATCGCATTTAATGCATTATTTATATTATATTATATTTATTTTAATTATTTATAAAATGCTTTTATTTTTATTTATTAAAAGCATATTATTTAGTGCATATGCATTGGATATTTTGAGATGATTAAAACATAATATACTTTTATTATGATTTGTTTTTGTCATTCATACTATTGGTTACTTAAATGCAATGCTTATTTTAGTATGATTTAGGTTGTGACTATTTTTAGATAAGTCATTATATTTTTTATGAGAAAATTTATCTTTGTCGTTTAAACTAATAAAATAATTTTACATATTTTTATGTATTTATATTTGATTTTAAAATGTGTTATTAATAGTAGTAATATTTTATACTTCTATAAATTAATGTAATAGGAGTAGTTATTTTTGTTAGCAAAACTTGGTATGTTATTTTTAATTAAAAAAATCATAATTTTGTATTGCACTCAAGGTATGAACCATTTGCTCTTTTATTCAAAATTAAAAAAATAAAAGTATAAGTATAATTATATTATGCACAATGCAAAATATGATATAATGTACGTAATGTATACAATCGTTTAGGGTGAAACGAAATATAACTATAATGTACAGCTTATTTCTTAAAATTTTAATTTCTTAACATATACAAATATGTCAAAAAATTTGATAAAGCCGTGCATCGCACGGGCACTATCTAGTTTACTAATAATACTGAAGAAATTTTGATTTTAAATTCACACCAATTCGCTTTTCACAGACTACGATTTAATCTAAATCTAAGTAAAAAAAAATTTTCCCAAGCACATCATATGTGAACGGTACCATGAGAAATAGGTTTTTGGGAAATTCCACCTTGGTAACATCTGGTTTTCATGAAATGCTAATTGTAGCACTTTTGTAAGATTTTTTCACATGGTAGCATCCATGTTATGTACTATCTAACTGCCGTAGCATTTTCGATTAAATTCTCGTTAATTTCTGTTTAATTCATCATTTTATAAGATTTTTCCACATGCTAGCATTCAATTTTTGCTCTCAAATGTTTGATTCGCCATTTTAACGTTTAATTCACCGATTAATTTATCAACGCCCTTAAATGTTGTAACAATTTTATTTTCATTCAAATTATTGACATTATAATATTCAAAAAAATAAAATTATTGACATTATAAAGTTCAAAAGATACATTACAAACACTAATAAATAACTCAAAAGACGCATTTTATAAGCTCAAAAGGTGTTTTTCATAAGTTCAAAAGGTGCATTTCAACTTTTCAAGCACTAATACATATCTACATGATTGTTACAACATGTAAGAACGTTGATAAATTGATCCGTGAATTAAAAAACATTTGAGAGCAAAAACTGAATGCCCTAATATGAAAAAATCTTACAAAATAATGAATTAAAAAGAAATTAATAAAAATTTAACGAAAAATATTATGATAGTTAAATGGTACATAAAATAAATGATACCATGTTGAAAAATCTTACTACAATGCAACCACTCGCATTTCTTAATGAAAAATAAGTTTACTAATTGTAATATTTAGGGAAAAGAATCGATATTGAGAAGACCGCAAGGGATGGAAGAGAAAACATTGGGAGACGAACATTTAAGATAAGCTCCCAAATTGTTTGGTAACCACTCACCATTCTTTTTTCTTTTTCTTCTCCTTTTCCATACTTGGTTTCCGCCATTATCGAAACCTTCAATCCTCATCCTTTTATCTCCTCCATGTTAGGAGTAAGATTCCCTCTCCATTCTTTATCCTCCTCAATCTCCCATCCCTCCGATTTCCTCTTCTTCAATCAACTCAACAATGTCCCCAATTATTCCCATCCCTCCAAATCCAAATTCAAACTCAAACACCCACGTTCTCACCATTACAACATCATCAAATCCCTCCAAGAAGATTCTAAACCATCCCCAGAAAAATCAAAGCTTAGAACCCTTTTCCCAGGTGGGTATAAACGGCCGGAGATCAAAGTTCCTAATATAGTGCTTCAATTGAATGCTGCTGAGGTTTTAAGTGATGGGTCGGTAGTTGATTTTGTGGATTTAGCTGTTTCGGAATGGGTTGGGATTGTGGTTATTAATGGTGGCGAAGAAAGTGGTGGGAAATTGTATGAAGCTGCTTGTTTGTTGAAATCTGTGATTAGGGATCGTGCTTATTTGTTGGTTGCTGAACGTGTTGATATTGCTGCTGCTGTTAATGCTAGTGGAGTTTTGTTGTCTGATCAAGGTTTGACATTAATTGCTCTTCTGAATATATCATTTTTCAAAATTAAGAGGCAATTTTTTCTATATGAGTTCAAAATCTAACAAATTAACACAATTTTTTTTGTGTGAGATGGAGCTGTCTCTCTTTTAGGTGTTCTTGGTGTTGAATAGCCCAACTAATATAATTATTGGTAGCTCGTTATTTTAAGGTGGTCTCATTGCAAGACGGTCTAACTAGGTAGTCAAATGGGATCACAGGTGAAATCGAAAGAGCATAGTGTTTTTAAATTTTGGTAGGGGTATAGAGTGGTTAGTTAGTGTAATGATGTAAAAAATTAAGTTTAGTAAGGATAAATCGGTAAAGTTAGCAAGCATTTAAGATGAAGATAACCTGACCCAATAAGGAAATGAGACCCTTACAGAGAATAGGGGGATTATTTTGTTAAATGATAGATATTAAAGTTTGAATAGGTGAGAATTGACATGTCTCAAACTAATTTCTCAAACTAGATGAGCCACATAGGGGGGATGTAGGGGTATGAGGTACAAAATCTTGTGATTTTATTCTAGTTTATCTTATTCACTATTTTAAATCATGGCACTTATTGTTTATGTGAAGTTGGAGGTAAGAGCCGATCATAAATAACATATTCATTATCGCCAATGAGGGTAATGTTGTCATTGTCTTAATAAAGGTTTACATTTAAGTGTTTGGAGGAGTTTTGGGTTTGATATCTCGATACTCGGGTGTGAGTCGAGCTATCCTCGATTCTGATTAATGGGTTTAATTTTAGACGAATTTATCTAGTTCTAAACAGGCATTTAGGTGGGAGCCAATTAATGATATATCGTTTTAATTTTAGACGAATGTATCTAAATCTAAACAGGTGTTTAGGTGGGAGCCAATCGATGATATTGGATAATGGAATGTTGAATATTTTTCTATTTTAATTAGAGTTTGAATGGATGACATATGTTTTAATTGAAGAATGTAAAGGTGGCCTTTGATATTGAGTGGCTTGTGCTTTGTCATTGGGCTTGGACTGGGAGTGCATACCTTTTGTGTCAAATGCATACTTGGCACGTGTTTAGTTAGTGGGAGAATTAGTCGCAAGCATAGTGTAAAATTGCGGTGACGGTTGCGATCGCGGTAACGGAACGCTAATTCGGTAACGGGATTGATGCGGTTATCATATTGTCTGAATATCGGTCGAAACCATAAGATATCCCTTAATGCGGCCCAAAACGTGATTTTTTTACACCTTTACAGCGCGGGAAATATCGGTTCGTTCGTTTTGAAAACCTTTACAACGCGGCCGATGCGATGCGATGCGGCCTTGTTTTTATTCTATGGACTCCCAAGTACAAATGGGTTGCAAATTAAGAAAATTGAGTAAAAATGGTAAAGCAATTTATTTTATGGAAAAGTAGAAAAACTGTGTGAATGAGATGAAAATGTAGCCACCGGAAATTCAAAAGCTAAGCGTCAATTATTTAATTTTTTTTTCTTTTTTTTTTGATTTCAGTATGGTTTTAACTTGACTCATTGAATTTATGCTAAAGCCGCTCCAGAAATGAAGTTGATATGAAGAAATGTTTTGGTTATCACAGGTCTTCCCCCCATTGTTGCAAGAAATACATTGATGAGTTCAAAGTCAGAGTCTATAGTCCTTCCTGTTGTAGGAAGAACGGTGCAGACGGTGAATGCTGCACTTCAGGCTTCCAGTGCTGAAGGGGCTGATTTTTTAGTTTATACAAGTACTGTTCTTGCTGAACAAGAACCCATCTCCACCAACCTCTTTATAAATTCCATTTACGAGAATGTCAAGATTCCAGTCTTCATTGAAATGAGATTCTTGACAGATTTTGATCAAGTGTCAAAGGTGCTTATGTCCGGTGCGCGTGGCCTGTCTGTTTCATTGGAGAAGCTAAAGTCTAGTGGTGATGCTCTTAGTAAAATTTTGTATGATCAAAGTAGCCAGGATGAAGTTTCTGCCATTGATAAGCTCAACAGCAATATCTCCACTAATGGTATTCCTGACATGGGTTTATCTAGCTTTGTCCAAATCGAAGACAGAGAAGTGCAGTTCATACGCAAGGAGAAGCGATTGTTAGTTGAAGCGGTTAATGCTATTGAGGAGGCTGCACCACTGGTGATCATTTATTGTTAACGTTGGCCGGGAAGGGGGGAGGAAGTGGTTTATTTTGTGGATTTTGAAATTTTTTGTATCAACTTATAATGGAGGATTGCTTTCTTTTGTAGATGGAGGAAATTTCGCTTCTCAATGATGCTATCTCACAACTTGAGGAGCCTTTTTTGCTGGTCATAGTGGTAATTGAGTGCTCAACTTCAAGAAAATTCTGGTTCAAGGATAACATGGGTATTAGCTCTAAAATTCAATAAGAATTTTCTTTTTCGAGTTATAATTATAAGTCATGTAATTATGTATTAATGTGTGCTTTGTGATAAGGGTGAACTTTTATTATCGATCATGTGTGCTTAGTGGAAGTGTGAACTTCTATTCATGAGTTCTGTGTGCGCTAGTGTTTGAAAATTGGAGAAGTGCTATCTTCTGTCACTATTATTGAGCATAAACTTTTAGTTTATTTTGATGACTGTATCCTCTCTTTCCTACCTTCAACCTCATTAGAACTCTCCTTCATTTTTGAAACACTTTCTCCCCTTCATCTCACTCTTGCGCACACTCCTCATCTATCTCGTTTTTGTTATTTAATTTGTTGTCTTTTCATTGACATTTCTCCTCCATATCCATTTTCTTTCTCTTTATCGTAATTCATCTTGGTGTCAATTGACATGAGTTGGATGTGAAATTTATTTGTAATGAGAACGTGAGATACATGGGTAAAGAGCCAAAGAGTGCCACTGCCAAAGTAAGAGAGGTTGCCAAAAATATGAATGGAAGAATCAAACTTCAATGATGTTTATGGTGGTGATCGTAATGGGAGCCAATGACACTGGAGGTGGCCTTGTTGAAGGAAAGGAAATGGAGGAAGAGACAAGCTATTGAGGGATTTTGGGGATGATGCGAGATAAGAGATGAGAATGAGAGTGGGCGTCATGCTTTGGATGGTGATGATAATGGAGTTTTGGAGGGATTTCAGGGATAAGAGGGAGGGGTTCTCATGGTCAACAAAACTCCTAGTTTTATTTTTCCGTTTCAATGTAGTGATTTTTATGAGAGATTTTTCAATTCTGGACTATTTTAAAAAATCTCAAACGAATGTAACACTTATTTTGAGATTTCTTCTGTATATAGTATACCTTAACTCATGACTCATGGCTGCTTACTTACTTTAGATAATCTCCGTTCAAATGCAAAAGCTTGAATGAATACTGGTGTAGATAGTCTTTGATAGTTGTTATTTTCTTTGTGTGTGGAACTATGTCCATGTATGCCTTCATTTAGCACCATTCTTGAAATTCCTGCTTTTGATCATCAATTTCGCCTGTATTCGAGCAGTTAACTTAGTGGAATATGTTGCTTTTTTTGAATGTTGATTTTTTCTGTTAATCTGTGATCGACTTGATGGTTGTATCAGGGTGAGTTTAACTCTGGGAAATCTTCTGTCATCAATGCACTCCTTGGAGGAAAATTTGTGACGGAGGGGGTAGTTCCCACCACCAATGAGATTACTTTCTTACGCTATGCCGACTTAGATGCTAAGGAACAGCAACGCTGTGAAAGGCTTCCAGATGGTCAATACATCTGCTACCTACCTGCCGAAATTCTAAAAAAGGTTGGTAAATTGGTATCTAATACTCCTGCTATTAAAATAGGCCTATGCATCTTTAAGATCTTTCAAGTTGTCTTCTTTTAGTAATTTCTTAGACCTTTTACTTTCTAATAAACATTGTCAGTCTCGCATCACTATTTTGGAGTCTTGCAATAAGTAAAGCTGGACATAGATCCTTTGAGGTGTGAGAATATTACTTATTGGATAAAGACTAGCTTTGCTTCACTGCTTAATTAGGAAAAACTAATCAGGAGAACCGAGCAAATACCTACGTAACAACTACTTTTTTAAGCATCCAAGGCATAGTAAAAATGTAGTTTCGGTCCTAATTGGGGTAACGTTCTAGGTGATGCGGTTGCACGGCCCAATATTGGCTGAAACCATGGGATATCCCTGGAATTGGCGTAAAATGCAACACTTAAAAATTATTTGCTACCAAGGGCCAATTGGAAACAACTTCTCTGTTGGTGTTATCACTAACAATGGTAAGAGTAAGGTTGATTATATCCGACCCCCCAAAACCCCACCCTAGGTTGGGTTGATGAAATGATGTTGTTGTTGTTGTATGACTCTCGATACAATGCGATGCGTCCTTGTTTTTGTTCTACGGTGCAAGGAGAAGCCTCACATGAGTAAACAATCCCAATAAGCTAATGAATATGTGTTATGCCTGTCAATAAAATGAAGTTTGATACAAAGATAGTTCCTTTGCCTATATACACGCGGCAATGAATATGTGTTATGCCTGTCAGTAAAATGAATCAACTTCATTGTGTTCGTAATCGTTGGACAAGTTTCAAAAATGTATTTATTATTTTACGCTTCTTGAAAAGATAGCTATGTGTTGAATTAGAATGGCTGTTGCTGGTACTATTTTGAGCCATTATTTTGGAAGTGTTCTGACATTTTTTCTTTTGTTTTGTCAAAGCAGATGGTTATTGTTGATACACCTGGAACTAATGTCATCCTTCAAAGGCAGCAGCGCCTCACTGAGGAATTTGTGCCTCGAGCTGATTTACTTCTTTTTGTTCTTTCTGCTGATCGTCCATTAAGTGAGAGTGAGGTATAGTGTGCTTCTTCTGCTTTCTATAGTGATCTTATTGTTCTCTGGTAACTTGGTAAGGGTACGAATTACGAAAATCCCTTTGCATTGTTGTGCTCTTACCTCTCTTTGGTCCTAATGCTTTCAAACAATTTGAGGAAGGTCATGATTTTAGTCGTCAAATGTTTTTGGCAGGTCGCATTCCTACGCTACACGCAACAGTGGAAGAAAAACGTGGTTTTTTTGTTGAATAAAGCTGATATGTACAGGAATGTCAGTGAGGTATGTTTCATGTATTTGATCATCAAATATTGCATACTTGTATGCAAAACATACTTGGGGACACCGTACATTTGATTTTTGTCGTAAATATGTAAACTAGTTGATGACTGTCACAGGAGTCAAGGCACATATAAAGTGTTTATTGCGGTGACTGTAATTTGAGATAGTCATTGGTAGGCTTAAGCTCTCTGTAGGTTTAATTCAGGGATTGTAAAGGATTCCCTGCCTCCCTGGTGGCTATTTTGCGTATTGTGCCATCTTTTTGTATTTGTTCGGACTAGGAGTGTTCCATGGGCCGGATAAGGGCCCCAAAAACTTAATATGGGCTTTAAAAGCCCGGTCTGGCCCAATTCGGGCCCATTTTATAACTAAATATTATTTTAATTAGGGTTGGCAAAAGTTGACCCGACCTGAACCTAACCCGAAATAAGTGGGTTTGGGTTGTGACTTTTGACCCAATTAATTAAATGGGTCGACCCGACCTGATCTGTTTATTAAATGGGTTAGGTTCAGGTCAAAATTTTAAACCTGAAAAAAACCTGTATAACCCATTTAATTAAATGTTTTAATTTCGAGTTGAATCAATAAGTATTAGCTAAACTTAGTTCATTTAATATTTTCTTATTTTTCATAGTAAATACAAAATAAACAACAAAAAAACATAAAATTATAATTAAAGCCTAAAAAAATTAGATTTAATCAATGTTAAAAACCTTAAAACGAAAACAAAAAAATTATAAACGGGTTAAGTGGGTCAAAATCAGGTCAACCTGATCTGTTCCAGGTCGGGTCAAGGTTGTGATTTTCGACCCAATTAACTAAATGGGTTGGGTCTGGGTCAAGGGTTTTTTGACCTGTTTATATATGACCCGAACCCGACCCAACCTGATCTGTTTGACAGGCCTAATCTTAATCCCCATTTATCAATTTAACAATTAAATTATCATTTATAAATACTTTAATTGAAAAAGTATTAATAATCCCATTTACGTTGTCATTTATAATATTTGAATTATACATTAATTATGCTAATTACAAAGGACCGAGTCTGATTCTTATTGAGCCCTTTTATAGCCCAATTTTTTAAAATTATAGCAGAGCCCGTTTTTGGCTTGGCCTGTTTTCAAAGCGGTCCTTAATCCCTTTTAAAAACGAGCCGAACAAGGGCTCAAAATGGGGCCCAACCCGTTGAACACTCCTAGTTGGGACCTTTTGACCTTTAGAATATCTTTTAACTGCTGTTATGTAGCATAACCCCCCCCTTTTTTTTTTATCAATTATGCAGCTTGATGAAGCCGTCACATTTGTAAGAGAAAATGTGCGGAAGTTGCTGAATGTTGAAAATGTGAAGTTATTTCCTGTATCTGCTCGATCTGCTCTTGAAAGGAAACTCGGAACCAGTGCTTATGAAATGCAGCAACAGAATCTCGTGGTGTCTGAATTCTACTCAAGTTCTCGAGCTTTCGATGCATTTGAAAATTTCTTATACGACTTGATGGATGGTTCAACCACTGCTGGCCTTGAGAGGATGAAAATTAAGCTTCAAACACCTATAGCAATTGCGGAGCGACTTTTATCTTCCTGTCAAACACTGGTCACACAGGACAGCAGGTATGCCCAGAAGGACCTGATGTCAGTGAGGGAACTAGTTCGCAGTGTTGGGGAGTATGGGATGAAAATGGAAAGTGAGAGCGTTTCATGGAGGCGGCAAATAATCTCACTGGTATATAGTACAATTAATTTAATAACTTTTGACTTGCTGTGTTTGATCTATTATTGTTTATATCACAACTCGTTTGTTATGATCCATTGCAAGGTATGAGACTTGTCCCACATCGGTTGTGTATGCAATTGGTGTGGGGTTTATAGACAAATGGGCTCTCACACCTAATAGGCTAGTCCATTGGGTGAGCTCTCCCGTTTGTCCTATAACATCGTTATATTTGAGGTTTGTATAATACAAATTGCTTTTCTTGCTGCCATGATTCTCTAGGATTGATTCCCTTAAATTTAACACGAAAAACGTACTTTCTTGACCTACTAAACACCCAACAAGAATTTGGCAGATAGCAATGATGCCAAATGAATATATTGCGAAGTGCAGTTCTTCTGTGATTTTGTGAATCTTGCTTTGTTGTCTAGATAGATCTATACGTGATGGGATAATTGATTTCTGGGTATAACGCTATGATTATAGATTGGAAGTGCAAAAGGGCGTATGTTAAAACTTGTTGAATCTACCCTTAAGCTCTCAAATTTGGATCTAGCTTTCTCCATGTTCCTTGGAAGTGACAAATCTGCTTCAACTGCTGTTCAGAGTATCCAAAATGATATTGTTAGTCCGGCATTAGCTGATACTCAAGTAAGTCGAATAGTCAAGTACTTGTAATTACGTGTCTAAATTCTTGCCCCCTTCAAATGAAGATGCTGTTTCTTTTTTTAATCTTCGTTCGGTAGATTAGCAAAGCTAATGAACTTGTTTGAAAACCAATTTGGATAATTGCATTGCATATCGAAATTTTATTCGAAAGAGGCGACCTGGATATGATTAATAGAAGATCATTAAGCATGAGCCTATCTAGTTTTGAGAAGATGGAATATTTTGATTTTTTTCTGGTCTTCATGTCCAACCGATTTTGGTTAAGTCTGGTTTTGTACAACTACGTAGCCTTGGTGACACCAATTTGCTACCAAGGTCAATTGGAAACTACCTCTTTGTGACAGACCAGATGACCCGATTTTCATCCGACCTTGTAACCGGACCCGATTTGACCGACTGAAAAATAGATTTACTTTTATGTAAAAACCAATGTGGACACAAAACCCGATTTTGAACCGACCAGAAACACCTGATCTGAAATCAACCCAATGATCCCGAATGAACACCTCTATCAAATCTCCTAAACCTCGTTTAGGTGGGTGCTACTCAATGACATTGGGGTAATGGAATGGAATGGTGACATTGGAGAATATTTTCTAATTATGGTTGACATATGGTGACATCTTCTTCCTTGTTTTGTCTTACATAGGATTTGTTCATCAGTTTGTTTGGCATTAGTCGATATCTTTGACCCTTAAAATAACAATACTTGTTTTGTTTGTTTGATTCGGGTCTTAAAACAGAGAATTCTTGGTGAGTATACATCTTGGTTAAAAGAGAACAACATACGTGAAGGTACGCAGTACAAGGAGACGTTTGAGAAAAGATGGCCTTTACTTGTTGAGTCTCACGAGGTAGAGTTTACCACAAATTATCTGTCGAGGGAAGTTGATATTCAGAGTGTAAGATCTATCGAAAAGTTTAGCGCTGCTGCAGCCTCGAAATGGTTTGACCAAGAAATCCGTGAAGTGGTGAGTACCGTATTACATTGAATAAATCTTTATTGAATTTTACATATTGAAAGAGTGGTTAGATGCTCTTCTTTTGCCTTAAATCCTTATCACCTTAGTCATTTCAAAATCAAAAATGAAGAAATTAACACAACAATGTATAATCTTTGTTAGAAAGCTTGGTGGTGATACGCCCCTATCTAGAGGCAAAGCGAGAAATTTAAATTAAGGGGCCGAATAATCTAATACATTTTTAAAAAATTCTAGTCGAATGATCGGTATACTAACAAAATACTCCCTATGTCCCAATAGTTTGAAGCAAAGAGAAATTCTGGGGTTTTTAAGAAATTGGTAATAAATGAAGTGTGTCTGAAATTAAAAGAGTTAAATGAGTTAAATGTATGGATGAGATTAAAAGAAAGTGGTGGGCCATTGTCCAAAAATAGAAATGATGCAAAATGAGTAGGATAGACCAAAATAGCAATTGATGCAAATTGAGTATGACAGAGAGAGTAGCTGCATAAAAGCACGTTAAAAAAGTAAATTTTTATTTTTGAATAGGAATTCATCAAAACACTATAGTTTAAGACTGGAAAAGTCGAGAGGTTGTCAGAAAATGTTAATAAGGACTCCGTCAATGTCTAAAAAGACACTGTTAAATTAATGGTTTTCAAAAGTTGTTTATAAATTAAAATTTATGTACATAAAGATTCAAACCGCAAACCTCAAGTTTCATTTCTACTACTGTGGGGCTCCCTCGCCAGTCGCCCCTACCCCGACCTGATGTTGTGAAGTTTACCCGCTGAGTCTTCATCATTGTTTGACTTTCATGTAATTATAAACGCGAAGGTGATCCATCCCGCTACAAATTTCTTATTCCTATTTGCTCCCAACTTCTCTTTCTGCAGTTCTTTGGAGCTTTTGGAGGTCTCGGGGCTGCCGGCTTATCCGCGTCACTACTCACATCAGTGCTACAAACTACGTTAGAAGACCTTCTTGCACTTGGACTTTGTTCTGCTGGCGGGTGAATATCCTTTCCCTAATCGATAATCTTTTTCCATGTGTGCATAGATTTTGGTTTTACCCCTCCAGAAAGAGAATGAGTTTGTCACATTCCCGACGTTTCTTTTCCTGATATTTTGTGCTTCATGAGTCCCGATAAATTTCCTTAAAAAGGTGTTTTATTTGATTAGTCCAGTTCCTCGATTTAGTTTAAACATCAAAGTCATCATATTATCGAACTTTCCCATGCGACTCTTGTTATATCCTACATAAGTGAATGATTTTACATAGTTCGGTTATTTCACAGTTTCCTCCGGTTGCTAGCCTTGGCAAATTGTGTTTTGTTCGGGAGCAGCTTTTATTGCTCGAGTGATCGATACTTGAGCCTCTAATAAAGTCATAATTTCTTATCAAACAGTTCTTGAATGACCTTATATGGGGGAATCTAGAGTCCCGGTTTATTTTATTATAAACCCAATCAATATTTAATAGTGTAGCATATAACCCGAAAGAATGACAAACCAGTTAGTTCAACACGCATGAATAGACAAGCGTTAGACCTATCTTATACTAGTATCGTGGATGCATCCCTTGTCACATTCGTATAGTACAAGTCTATGTTACTCAGACTCTTCATTTTACTTCATGTCCGATCCTTGATGCTCAGATATTGGCATGACACTTAGACACTTTATTTTAGTTGTTTAATTGAATATTTAAACGTATCTGACATTTGTACACGTATCAGTATCCGACATCAATACCCAAGTCCAAGTAACATAGGTACAAGTTTGTCTGAAGCTTTTGAAGTTTGAGTCCGAGCGTTTTTCCTAGCACTTGATTTCTCACACTATCTTGTAACATCGTAGTAACTTACAAGTCTTCGTTTTCATGTCAGTTTGTTGGCCATCTCAAATTTTCCAGCTCGTAGGCAACAAGTTATCGACAAAGTGAAAAGCATCGCCGATGCCGCAGAACAAGAAGTTATAGAAGCTATGCAGAAGGATCTGTCGATCACAGTCAAGAATTTGGAAGAGTACGTATCTCTGCTTGGCAAACCATACGAGGAAGCTGCTCAACAGAGATTAGACAAGATACTGGATACTCGAGAACAACTGACTGTTATCGAGAAAAAACTCCAAACGTTACTAGTCGAGCTTCAAAATATCCACTTATCCTGAGCCGTCTGGGAGCACACTCTTTCTACCGAAGGCGATACAAGCAAGAAAAAAATGTTGTTGCATCGGTATATAACATAAAACTACCAAGTTATGTGCCCGCTCAGACAAGTAGATGGCCGCCCGGCCGGCCAGTGGGCGGCTGCGTATGATCAATCCAATACATCTACATTAGTTGATTTTTTTTCCATTCTTCTTGATAGTTTGATCTTAATTGTGTTTCCTAGCTTGGCTTAATAAATACTTTTTTTGTGCCTTTGATTTTTATTACGCTCTTTAATTTTGGTTGTATAATATTCCAACTTAAATGTAAAAATAATTAAAAGATTTCTTATTTGATCCGATTTTTCTTAAAGCTACTAAATTTTTGTTTTTTTTTTTCAATTTTCTAATCGTTCATTTTTATGATTAAAACATCAATGAAAATAAAATTTCTCTTGTAAGTTTAATTTAAAATAGTTTTTTATTAGATAGTTGTAATAGTCTCTTGCATAAAATAAATCGCACTAATTTCAAAAAAAATAAAAATAAATCGCACTAAAATTAATTTGTTTCCTATATAGATTGTTTCCTTCAAACAATGGTGATCACAATCACTCGTTATTATTAGGTTATATCTGTTATGAAATTTTCTTATATATATTTGCATACTTACACATTTGTGCATTGTACGACATATGTACTTCATCCATTCAGAAATACTCGCTACATTATGGTTATTGTCACTGTTCATCGTTAAAGTTTATTTTATTTATTGTGGCTAACGTGTAAGAAAAAGAACTGTAGTCAAGGTAGATTTTGTTTAAATTATTTAATCGTGTAGTTCAAAATAACACCTTAATTTGCGTAAAAAAATAAATATAACAAGTATAGTGGAAGAGAAAAAGTATTAGTCGGGCATTTTGATCTTTTAGCATTCGAAAAAAATGGTTGCCCCGCCCCAAACGATCATTTGAAAAAAGTTCAAAGTCTACGCTACGCCATCTTGTTATCTCAAGACCGCAGAACAACAATGGCAGAGGACATGGAACTCCAGGTAGCTCCCGGCTCCATTAATGCATCTCTCATCTTCCATGTGGTTTCTGATGTCTTAGCCTTCCTCCTCTATATGCACCAGCAAATTCCTTCGTATGTTCTCTTTCTATCAATCTGTTTTAAATTTCTATTTTAATTTCATTACCTTCTTAATCAAATGTTTTCTCATTGAATTGTTATTCATTTGGTTTTTATGATATGAATTCTTGATGTTCAATTATCTTCATGTCCAAAGCTCGAATTCATTTTCGTAAGTTATTCAAAGGTTCAGGTTTGAATTGAAATCTATACGATCTGTTCTAGTGATCGTTCGCTGCCGTTCAGTCACTATCAAGTGTTGCTGTTAAATTCGAGTGTATATGTGAATTGTGTGATGCTAAAATAAACTGCAATTTGAAGCATTTATCGAAAAGTATGCCTTCTAACTACAATTAAAAGTAAAGAGGCTAAACTAGAATTTTAGGTAAGGAGAGACCTAAAATTATTTCAACATAAAATTTTTCATTTTAGAGGTTTCAGACTCAACAAACAACACAACTACTCCCTCTATTCCTTTGTTGCTAATGATAGCAAACTCAAAGGGACAAAGGAGTACAGCACTATAAAACTGATGCCATTAAAAAAGCTAACTTCTAGGCGGGGAAAGAGGGAGTCAGTTGTACTCAAGAACTCAACCTAGGAAATTGTTTCTAATTGACCATTAATTGCAAAGCACTATTAGCAACTTCACTAAAAATAAGAAACACATTATTTTACAGATCTAAATTTCACTTAATAAGGAGGTTGCGGACCAGTCGCATGATTTGCAGCTCTTTAAGTGAATCGTGAATTGAGACTTGAGAAAAAGCAAATTCTGGACAGTTTTGGGATATTTTTGAGCCATTTGAGCGAATCACAAATTTGAAAAGTGAATTAGCTATTGAATTTTACCCTAAATCCGGACTCAAGAGTTCTAAACTTCCAAATTTCAATGATAAAGAGCTCGTGTGCACCTTACTGTTGAAGTTAAAATCCAAATTTGTCGAGTAATCTGTAATAGTTTGTAGCCTGATGACGTATTTGTAGGAAGATGTTAACAGTCTGATAATAGTATTCAATTACATCTTGGAAAACAAAAAAGGTAGTATTGATGGGAGTAGAATTTAATGTGACTGTATATTTAGTTTCTTAATATGACATAGATTTTGTACTGGAAGTTTCTAATTTCTAAGCCAGTATCCTAGCTGATGAATAAGCCTTGTGGTCATCCTTGGTTTAGATTTTGACTGAACTTTTTGTTGAATGGAAAGTATGTTTTTATGGAATGTTCAGTTTTTTGTTTCAATCGCTGATAAAAATTTGAAGTGAAGGGGGCCGCGGAGAGATGGTGAGGACTGAGGAGTAGAGCACACAGAATAAGGATGGAGGATATATTCAGCATCTCTAGCAAACTATTTTTATGCTACAATTGTTATTATTTTCATTCAACACTAGTTCCTGAAAAGAATCTTCTATGCAACCAAAATAATCCTCTGTGTTAACTTATAACATGCATGAGAATTGAGAAGCTTAATGAAATCTGATGAAAATTATTGAGATTTTTGAGAATCCCCCACTTCTCTATCAAGAAGTGCAAAGAATTCTAAATAAAAGGAGCTAACATCCTCTCAGTTATTATCAATATTCACAATTCTACCTCTTCTTTTGCAGGACGCTGCAGGATATGACTCTTCAATTTGATGGTCTACAGGCCGAATACAAGGAATTGGTATATTACATATGACACAGTAGATTTCATATTTTATATAGAATGAGGTCTTCTGAAGATTTTTTTTCATTGTAGGAGGTACTCCTTACACAAAATGAACTCAATGGTAAATCTAGAAGAAAAAGCATTGGAAGGAAAAGAGAAATCAATTTAGAGATTAGAAGAAGTGAAAAACTGATGAGCACAATATCTGGTCTTCAGACTGCTCTTGAGCTCCTGATCCGTGAGGTTCCCAATGTTGAAGATATTATTTTTGCTTTTGGAGCTAATCCAAGAAGGCCACACCATGTTTACCAAATTTCATTTTCTCATGGAAGGATTCTCCCCTTAGTCTCTGAACATATAACCAGAAACCAAACAATAGAGGTTATCTCGAGGAAGGTTAGTTTAGCTTTTGCCATTTCAATAATGTTTCAGCCTATAGAATCATAGAAATTTCTCTTGGATAGGTTATAAGGGCATTGATTTCTAAAGGTGTGGGAACGACCTCCTATACAGGTATATGATTAATCAGTTATCTTGGTTTGATTCAAAGTAAGCTACGTGGATGTACGTACCAGGTTCTGACATTACGACTCAATTGTTTTCAGGTCCTTCTAAGTTGTTTTTTCTGGTAAAGGCTCCAGCGTCATTCAATATGCCTCTGCATTTCCTACCAAAGCGTGACTTTCAGTTCTCAAGGAAGGTAGTGCTATTAAAAAATTTCATCGAGCATATTCAGTAATCTAGCCATGCCAGTAAAATTGATCATTTCACTTCTGATTAGAGATGCAGTGAGTAAGCTAGCAATTGCACAGTTTTGTTGAAAAGATAGGGAGATACCATTGCCAACCATTTTTAATATGATTTGTTGTTTCTCAGTTGAATCATGTTGTCTATGTCAATACTCTATGGTGCAGTTGCATCAAATACATAAGAGTCTTATACAATTATTGTTTATGTGCTCCACGTTTGCAGATAGTGCCTCTCAGGCTGCGCCTTAGACCCAGGATTTCTCATAAAGAAATGGAAACATATGATGTCCCAGATGCAATTTCTGTCTGCAATGAAAATCATATTAGCGGCGAATTTACATGGTACGAATATTCCCTTATGCGTTCTCAATGCCTTCTCACAACAATCCATAGAATGGTTTACATGTTTCATTTTTCAAATCACTCCTCTCTGAATTCAATATGTGAGGACAATTTGAGACTCTCATATAAACATGCTGTGTGTCATCAAATTTGTTTCACCATTGTTTTAGTCATAGTTATATTGATGTGTTCCCAGCAAGCATTGCTCAGAGAACTGTCTTTATAATGTAATAATATTGGTAGAAGAGCTTGCAATTGGTTTGCTATATCCCCCTTTCATTGGGTTAACGTCAAATTGTAACACTGAATCAATTTATTGACTTGAATCATAGTACCTTTAATCAACGAGCTTTATTTTCCAGATTGCAGCTGACAAATTGGTATGTCAATGACATTATCAATGAATTTGTTAGCAGCAGATAATGCTGTCCAGTAATAACTTTGTTTAGAGTAGATCATATTCTGCGTCATATTTTCTGCCTAATTATGTCGTAAAGATCAAATTCCTGGTGAATAGATTTAGGCTTAAATTTACTTTCTTAGAAATTGTTTTGTGATGTATACGGAACTATGAACAACTGTACACAACAATGTCTTGCAGGTTTCAATGCCGGTATGTGATCAAGGGTATTGTCATAAGAAATCCTTCACCAGAAGAATAAAGATCAATAAGAATTTATAATCGGTATGTAGTCAAGGTCTTTCCAATTGTATGTTGTACAATTTATAGTTTTTTAGCAATAAGATTTGAGGCCATATACTCTTCTCTGCTTAATTTTCAAGCTCCAATTGGGTTGGTATTGTCAAATCATGTACATGATATAGGTAAAGAGAAGAAACAGAAAATCAGCCGCATTTTTATGCATTGTGCATATTTGCATTTGTAGGATCTACTAGTTCAAATACTCAATTGTGCCCCTAAAAAGAGTTCTTGTCCATTTTGATTACAAAACGTACCTAATACCTTAAAATGATGAAACTCTCATACGATAGTATAACTATTCCCTTATCCTACGCTCAGCTAACATAAGACTGGCAGACAGAGGCGAGGCTTTATAGGACTTGATGGCCTATTCTGCCATTCTCATCGTTCTGTTGATTCTGCCGCTGCTTGGAATGCAGGAAAGGAAGTGTGAAAAGGATGTATTTAAGAAGACATCGGGAGCTGCTTATGCTTTCTAGGCCGGACCATAATCTCCAGATGGATAAGGCGAAGAATTTTGAGGCCGTAGAGGAGGAAGCAAATGAGGTTATAGTACAAAGTTCTGCCCGGCAGCTACATAGGTGTTGGAGGATGGTATAAACTGTTTGAATGAGGGTAGTGTGTCTTCATTCGTTGCTTTCCTGTTGTCAATAACAGATAATCTATTATTTTGTTGTTACATACTCCCTATGGTTTTGAAAGATTGCAACATTTTGATCAATAAATGTCCTACATAAACTAGTTAAATATTTTTTAACTTTCACATTAGGAATTAGGATGAAGCATTACTTGAAGACATAATAACTTGATAAATAAATTACTAGACATAAGGAATTATTTATTAGTTGAAGAGATAAATTTGATTGTGATTGTGATTGAGATTGTGAATATGTGATTGTAAAACATTTCTGATCAAAATTGGATCTTCTGCTTGTTAATAAAAGTTTATAATTGAGAATTTTTGAATGGACTTTTTGCAATAAGATTCAACTGTAAGTTTGTAATGACATTATAATAATATAATATTATTTTTATGGTTAGTTTTGTGGTTGTCTTGACCTATATTTAGCGGTAAAGCCACATAATTTTCAAAATTTTGCCTTTGAAATATCTTATTATTTTTTATATGAAATTAACTGCTTAATTCAACTAAAAATGTACAATATCAATTTGTTTCCTTAAAAAAGGTTCAAAACCTATTAGTTCGCATTAAACTAAATATATTTACGATATGATCACGATAAGGTGATGCGACTACTTTTGCACCACGCTAAAGAACTTGTGTAAGCTGATGGTCGGTAGACAATTTGCTATTGAGTATCGACTATTCAGCTGTGTAAAGTACGTAAATGTTGAATATCAACCGATTTCAAAAATTATCTTTCATCAATATAAATAAATATGGTAACAAAAAAATTATGATTTACAACATGTTGTGTACTGATTAGCAGAAGCTATTTTTGCCTCACTTAAGTCCTCCATGCCAATGAATTTTCAATATCTACTCCAAATCTTGTTTCTTCACCAAAGCTAACCTGAGATGATGTTACTACTCTGTCTCCTTGAATTTGCTACATTTTCTTATATGGAAATGATTGCATTTTACACCACTTTTTTGTATTCCCATTCTTACACTTTTGTACGGACCTCTAAATCCATGCCTCTAGAGAAGTAGTCCCTCACCTCAATCATGCTCCTTCAAGCAAGACGAGTTTCATATATCAAGCTTCAGTTCGAGAGACCATAGAGAAATTCTTTGATTGGTGTAATTGTTGCCTGAGAAAGACTGCGTACAGAAGTTCATTCCACGTGTCAGGAACACCGGGCAAGCACCAGTGACTACAATCTTGCCGATGAAGGGGAGCCGGTATAGGCCCGACATAGTAAAGTGAAGAATGGCCATCTCTCCTTTGCAATGTCATGTAGGTGACATTTAACAAGGTCACTTTACTAGCATGAGTTTTGTTTGCATGATTAGACAAAGCATCATTCAAAAGATTGTAATGATCCCAATATTGAGGCATGTAAGGAGTCTCTAAGTCCGGCGTCGTTTCCGGACATCTCCCACCGGTCTTCCAATCACCTCCACTGCATAATTGACTTTCGTCTTTAGTAATTTTTTATAGCTTAAAAATTTAAAAATTTTAATAGCTTCCATAAGAAATTTCATCTTTCTGAATTTGCAACTTCTAAATCTATACGACATTATTTAAAAAGATGGAAATGTTAAATAAAAAAACACCAATTGATGCGTAATTTGACATAAATTTCATAATAATACTAAACTAAGAAATGTGCTTAAAAATTGCATACAATCCTAAGGTGAGCATAAAGAAAAACCCTACATTTGTTAGAATTTGTCTCAATCTTAGATAAAATGACTTGCACTGTTTATTGTTTTCCAAGTGAATATAGCTTACAAATGGGAACTAATAGCTATGTTTTCAATTTGCTTTAAGAGTTATAGGAGTTCACAATATACTTGACGATTGATTATTAATCCGACCTTGTAATCAAATTTAACTTTAACCCGATTTCAAAATAAATAAACAGACTCGATTTTGAATCAACCCAAAACACCTTACCATAAATCGACCTGATAACTCGAATGAACACCTCTAGTTATGGTATTGAGTAAGAATAAAGCATTATAGATTTATCAAATCCCTCTCAAATGTTGCATCAAAATGAATAGAACCGAAGAATCATGGGTTGACCTAGTGGTTGAACACTTTCCCCTTCCCCTTTACCTTAAGAGGGATTCTTCGATCAATCTTATCAGCGATAAAAAACGCCCTTACTGTAGAAGATTCTTGAGCCAATCATACCAACGAAAAAAATGTGGAACCAACTCAACCAAAAGCTTAAGCTGATGGTTGAAGCCTCAAGATATGTTATACATCTAACACGTCCCCTCACACGAGAGCCCTTTGGGCTTGAAGCGTGGATGCGACACAAGTCCTCCTGATACCTGGCGATGAATATTCCACTTCAATTGAGAGGTGGTTGAGATTCAAACCCGTGACCTCTTGTCACGTTGGCTTCTGATACCATGTTAAGGAACCAACTCAACCAAAAGCTTAACCTGATGGTTGAAGCCCAACATATATTATACATCTAACAAAAACAAAAAAAAAATTGGAAAAAATTAGGTCAAACCTGAAGTGCACTGGAGCATAGGATCGAAAGAAGACACTTGTCTTGGTTGTATTTACTTGAGTATCAATCCAATTGAGTAAAGTCTCTATTGATCGTTTGAAAGCAGTATCAACAGTCATATTCGACTTTAATACACCCCCTTCTTCAAAGTAACAACCACTAAAGAGAAGTGAACTCAAAAGTCAATAAGAAAGTAACAATGGTTGCACTATATTCATTTAAACAACAGGTGCTTTCTTGAGAGACCGTCTTTTTTAAAGACGACTCTTAAAAGTCCAGCCCAAATCTATATTTAGAGTTGTAACAATACATATTTAGAATTTGACTAGGCTTTTGAGAGCCGTCTTTTGTAAAGACGGTCTCAAGTAAGAATTTGTGTTTAAACAATATACCATTACTCCAATACCAAGTGACTCCCACCAAGACAAGATTTGAACTCGACTTAATCAAATACTCCTACAAAACTGACTCATCCAGTCTTGTATGAGATCGTCTCACCATGAGACAGACACATACCATCAACATCAACCCATCTTTCTAATCGATCGCTTTATGATTATAAAGCAACCGATTCCAGAATGTAAAAAGTATATATTGGATCAGCCCAATAGCCATGGTCTCACCGTGAAACACAAGGATAAGTACTTACCTCTTAATAGTCTTGTCATTAGTCCACCAATGACCAGCATTAAAAACCAACACATGAGCATCTTTCCATTTTGTAGAGCTCCAATCTAGTTGATCTACTTTCAAAGAGTACCTCACATTTGGTGGAGAACCATAAGGAGGTCTATTTTGCACTACTAAAAATGGAGATCTATAGTATTCAATTGTGCAATTATATTCCATAAATAGAAATACCAAAGATCCCATATGCTTTGTTATTGGGTTCCCATTTACTTCATATATTGAGCTCTTATTAGACACTCCTAATGAAAGCATACACATAAAGGATTCCCATTGATTTCTACCTATTGAATCTCCAACAAATACAACCCTCTTGTTCCTAAGCTTTTCTAACATCACCTTTGCATCAAATCTGCTCAAACAACAAAAAAAAACATATATTTAGTAGCCGACTCAGCGTTTTAATTACATAAATTGTTGTGAGAGACGATATTTTTGAGAGACGGATTGGATATATGAGCTAAATAGCCCAATTAATACAAATTAAAGAGAAAATAAGAATATGTACTTCTTGTTTTCAGGCTGTCTTTTTGAGTTACGGTCTCTCACAAGAGTAGTTGTTTTAATTATGGGGTTCTGGAGAATATTTGTAACAGTTATACAAAAGAAATTAAATTAGAGGTCGATAACATATTTTACTTAAGATATTCTGCATCTTTTAGTTTTATTAAGAAATTCAACATAAATTATGGTGGGACCTAGGCACTCCCAAACCCCTTATTGTCCTGCCATTGGGTAGATTATATATCTATGAGTTATGACATATTTTACTTAAGAAATTCAGTATTTTTTATAGTTTTAACTTTTAATTAAGAATTACTCCGCCATTGGGTAGATTGTCAATCACATATAAAATAACAATTTCAAATTAAAGCTCTCACATAATTGAGTTAATGATCAATTTAAGTGGAACAGAAGGAGTATATTGGCAAGAAACTTCAGTTTACGATAATCATAATTTATAGTCATCCAGAACGATATTTATTTTGATAAGAGGTGAAAATGGAAACGAAAAAGCTTGAATGGACTCGATAACGATTGAATACGAGATATTAAAATAGCAACCCTAATGATCTATTCTATAGTACATTTAACTATTTAAGCGTATGTATTTAGGATATAAAAGAAATGTATTTTGGTTATAATATTTGGATTGTGCAAAAAAAAAAAACCTAAACAACACCAACAAATGTGGAATATAATATATATAAACAGCCTAATTTGGTTTAAAATTATTTTTTATTTTTCCTATTTTTAAGGAACATAGGAATCACATAGAACAATACCCACAAGATTTAAAGCATACTCTTAATCCTATTATATATGAGTTGACCTACTAAACTCATTAATCATGCAAAATTACAGCTTAAACAATCATTAACCTAATCATTAATCATACAATATAATAATTAATTAAAAAAACAGTTTGAAAAAAATTGCACAATTATTACGTGACAAAGAAGGTTTAATGCATGTGCAAGAAACAAGTAGAGCTGGCTGCACACGGTCCGGTCTGATTTGTTTTAACACAAAAATCAGAAACCACAAATTTCGATCTAGTATGGTCTGACAATTTTAAAACCTAGTTTGGACCGAAAACCATAATTTTATAATAATAAAATGCATCAAACCATGTAGATCGTAGACCAGACCAAATACTTAAATTATGATTTGGTCCGGTTTGATTTACAGTTTGACCAAACTTTATTCAACCCTAAAAACAGGAATCAGAAACAACAATGACAAGTAATATGACAAACAATACATTTAATTACCCCGAATGTCATTATGCACGTTACTTTATTAGCGTTAAGAAAGGATAATACGACAAATAAAGAAAAGATATATAATTATTAAGAAAATAAGACAATAAAATGCATAATTAATGGCAAGTACTCACTATGTAACATGAGGAATATTAAGAAAATATGAGGACAATTTATTAAATTATGGAAACCAAGAAAGATCTTGTATTTAATTTATACTTTTATAATTTTATATTATTTTGGCTTTAGAAACATAAATATTTATTATACTTTATACTTTATTATTTTTTAGAAAGTTAAAATCATTATATAAAATATTAATTTTTTTTCAATTTCTAGATTAAAATCTCTTGAAAATTTAAAACTATTGATGATAAAAACAATCTGCTATAAATATCGTTACCTTTATATGAAAGAAAGAAAATGTGTTGAAATTTGAAAAAAGTGATGGACATAATTTCATAAAAAAATATTAAAAATTAGAGAAAGGGACAATAATAAATAGTGTTGCAAATTCATTTATTCAAAAGGAATAATATGACAAATCCAATATTTTATCCAATACCATCAAAGCGGCTTCATTTGGGAGGTTTTGAGGTTACAAATACAATATTTTATTATCCAATATCATTAAGCGGCTTCACTAAAGTCGTACATTTAGACACTCAGGTTCGTTTTGAACATAATATTTCAGGTCAAAGTTAATTTCATCTTATGTATGTAAATATCTTTGACAATTTGGTTCAAGTCGCGCTCAATCATACATTCTATTAATTTTACTGTATAATAGTAAAATGAGAGTTTGATTATAAGCATGTCATTTGTCTATTTTTATTGATTAGTATTAATGGAATTTGACTGATTTGCATTTTTTACGCTCACCATACTAACAAATTTATATTTTCGAAAAAACCCTTACATTAATGAATGCAATAAATCACAATTAATCCAATTACACAGTTGTATATAAATGCACCGTTTAAAAATTATAATGGGAAATATATAATGTACTGTGTAGAACATTATATATTGTCTGATAAAATTATGGAATTACATCATAGAAAATTATACTACAGAATAAATGTAAATTTAGGAAATTACTTGAAATACATAATAGCTCATTTTTCCATCAATTTTTATTTAAAACTAAATGACATAAAATTCAATTAATTGATCATTAAAATCAGTCATTTATATTGTTAGGCTACTACTATTACAAATTTAAATTCTAGAAAAAATATAAAGTATGATTTGCAATTTAAAATTTCACTAAAATATTAACGTATTTAAAAATCAGCATTGCACAAGTTTCTATCCTAATTTAAGTTAATTGAGTCGATTTTTGACAACTTTAAACTTTACCTTAACGGTACATTCAGGTCAAATACACACAACCTTATTTAATACTTCATCCGTTTCATAGTACTTGCTACGTTTAATTTTTTACGCAATTCAATGTACTATTTTGTTAATTTATATGTCGAATTATACACATTTAAAAATTATAAAAAATTACATTATGAAAATATATGATTAGACGATTCATACAAGATCTCACTTGACTATATTATTACTTACAATATAAAATAAGCTTAAACGATGAATAGTGTCAAAAACAAAATGTAGCAAGTATTTTGAAACGGAGGAAGTACAACAATGAACAACAAACAATGTTGGAGCCTGAATCAGTCAAATTATATAAAAAAAGGAGAAACAGAAAAAAAAAACCTGGGCAAATTGCATTTGTTGGGTTGCCATCTCCATTTGGTATAAAAATTATCAGGTCTACCATTTTCAGAACATCTAAAACCTCCATCAATAAAAGCACAATTTTTTGAATTATAAAGAGGGTAAGAATCATCCCATACCCATTTTCCATCAAAATAATCACAATTTTCTGATAAATTTAAGTACCCATTACTATTATTTTTCCCTACCCACAAATTTACTCCATATGATGATCCAACTCCATTATCAAACAAGAAAAATGAACAAAAAAGACACAAACTTAGAATCAAAAAGGTAAGTATTGTGATTGAAAGTTCAAGTGGGTTTAACCAATTGAATTTCTTGAAGAAATCAAGTTGATTCATCATGATTGTTAGTTAAATTAGTTGGTTAGGTTTGATTTTTGAAATTGTATGATTTTACCCAAATGGGTAGTTTTTATTTGAATATGATATGCAAAAAAAGTTGAAAATCAAGGTGATTTTGATGAAGAAAATGTAAAAAACAAAAAAAAAATGATGAAAAATGGACTAAAACTCAAAAAATAGTCTACTTTAGATAGATGATATGCAAATAATGAAAATTTGGACTAAAACCCAAAAATAATATGGTTAATTGTTAGTTTAAAATTTTAATGATGATAAGCAAATAAAGTTGAAAAAATAAGACAAATTTAGTATAGAAAAGTAAAAAAAAAAATGAAGTATGGACTAAACCCAAGAATAATATGGTTTAATTATTATACTTCTAATAATGATATTTACAATTAATGTTGAAAAACAAGGCAATTTTAATGAATAAAAGTGAAAAAAAAAACACAAATAAGGTAATGAAATTTGGAGTAAAACCCACAAACAATATGATTCAATTGTTAAATTTTATGATGATATGCAATTAATGTTGAAATATAAGGCAAATTTATTGTATAAAAGTGAAAAAAAATAATGAAAATTTTTGGACTAAAACCCAAAAATAATTTTGTTTGATTGTAAATTTTGATGGTAGTGGAGAAGAGAGGGGAAATGGGGAATGAATTGAAAGGAATAATTGGTGATGTATGAGTATTTAACAAGTTATTAAATATAAGAATAATACACTAATTAATGCATAAAATAATTGAATTAGGAAAGAAGTAGTAGTGGTGTTAGTGTAGTGTAGACGGTGAGATGAGATAAACATGGGTAACCGGCGTGGGACAGCTTGCGATCAATTTCATAATTTAGGAGCATCTTAATTATTTGCTTCATCTTACAAAAAAAATTGACATTAATAATCTAACTTTTCACTCATCCACTATGAATAATTTTAACTTTTGATTATGTTCTTATAATTCAACCTTTGTTATAAATTTACCCACAACATACCGTATTACTAATAATGGGTAATAACAGGGTATGTTACTAGCGAACTAAAATAAAGGTTAGATTATTCACAACGAACTAAGGGCAAACGTTGGATTATTAGAAAATAATCAAAAAGTTGGATTATTCACGGCGGATGAACAAAAGGTCGAATTATTAATATTAATTTTTCCCCAAAAATTAAACAATATATATATTTAATAGAAAAAATCGATATTAATAATCCAACCTTTTAATTACTTATTTGTCATGAATAATCTTACTTTTGAATTATTTTTTAATAGTTCAATCTTTGCACTTAGTTTGCTATCAGCATACTGTACTCTCTCCAAGTGTATTTAGTTGTCCCATTTGCTTGGGCATGATTATTAAGGGTGGTGTGGGGTTCATTAAAAAGGTGATAGTTGAGTATTCGGGTATGCTAATAGCAAACTAGAGGCAAATGTTGAATTATTATAAAATAAAGGAAAAATTGTTTCTAAAAAGCCAACCTTTTGGCCATCTGCAAATAAAGAGTCAACATTTCATTTATTCAATAAAAATACAACCTTTGTCTCATTTTTGCAAATAAAGAGTCAACGTTTCATTTATTGAATAAATTTAGAGTTGAAAACTTATCTGCTATCGCTTTATTTGCAAAAATGAGACAAAGGTTATCTTTTTATTGAATAAATGAAATGTTGACTCTTTATTTACAGATGGCCAAAAGGTTGGCTTTTTAAAAACAATTTTTACTAAAATAAAAAGTTATGCTACTATAGCAAACTAAGGGTACGATTAATTACATTGGATAGATAAAATATTGGATTATTAATATAAATTTTTTCCTATAAATATGTCAAAATAATTTATTATTTCATGATGTTGGTTACCTCTAGTACTTGTACGGAAATTAATTAAAGTATTATTATGGGTACACATTAATAAAAGATTTTAAACCTTAATTTAACAGTCTTCTATTAAAT
Organism: Amaranthus cruentus; assembly: GCA_019425755.1. NCBI lineage: Eukaryota > Viridiplantae > Streptophyta > Magnoliopsida > Caryophyllales > Amaranthaceae > Amaranthus > Amaranthus cruentus. The sequence continues at coordinate 12,594,791 of CM033465.1, read as the reverse complement.
TAATGGACTAATAAATTGATATATTCATTTTTTTTCAATCAATTTGAAAACTTTTTATAGAAGGAAATATTTCAAAAGTTCAAAAAACCAACCAATAAAAATGTCAAAACGTAAAACGTAAAACGTAATGTGAAATAGATAGTGGGAAACTTTAATGTAATTTATTTCTACAAATTATTAAAAATTTGAAATTTGTAAGTGTTAGGGTCGTAGGTGACTTGCTTTACTAAGTAATTAAGGTTTAATTAAAAAAATTAATTAAGTATGGTAGTATGATAAGAAAAGGCCTCTAGTGTGCACTGAGGGGCGGACCTAGCAGGCTTCGGCGCCAGCAACTGACCTCGCTGACATTTCAAAAAACATATATAAAAATTTGCATATATTTGCCACCAAGGGGAATCAAACCACGACCTGTGCGCCTCTTATTTGCATTCACTATCAACACGACTGTGCATCTGTGCTGTTAGCCGGGGGCCTGCTGCGGTTTCGCCACCAGTCGGCCACCATAGACCACTGTTTTCCTGTTGCCATGAGCCCGAACCCACCACCATTGCATCCAATTTGCAAATTATAGTCAATTTTTTTGCAAATTATAGTCAATTTCAATCAAAGGTGTGATTTTTTAAAAAAAAATTTAGTATAATTTGGCAAATCTATTTAAAGATACATATACAAGTCATTTTTGTGCAAATCTTTGGTTTAATTACATAACGGAATTACCTATATACAATTGTTTCAATTTAAAATTTACAATTTTTTTTGTTTTTATTTCTTAGATATCAATACAATTTTCTCGAAGAACTAAAAAATTACATATAAAAATATATACCCTTTAATTTCAACAAATTTGTTATGTTTCTTTCATACAAGAGCTTAAGAAATATATGTAGCAATTTCATTGAAAAGTATGAAAAACTTCTAATGAACACCGTTGGTATTAGTTGTTTTTCGAACAAAAGGACTTTGATCAATGAACCAGATTTCTAGGTGTATCATAAATACAAATGCCAATATAATCTCTATTATACCCAATACAGTTTTCTCGAACAACTAACGGCATGTTTGGTTAGTGGTAATAAATAGTGGTAATGAGAATGATTTATAGTGTAAAGTTTCTTTAAAAGTTTCATATCATTCTCATGGTAATGAAACTTTGATCACAAAAAAGTTTTTTTTATACAAATTTTCATTACCACCTAATACCACCTCTCCTAACGGCCCGTTTGGTAGGTGGTAATAAATCGTGGCAATGGGAATGAAAAATTAGTGTCATTTTGGTTAAAAAATCTTTTGGCTATCTTGATGGCCATGCTTGGCAACCTTCAATCATCTCATTTTGTTCATAAAATTCATTCCAATGCATTACCAATGAGAGAGGTGGTATTAGGAGGTAATGGAAATTTGTGAACAAAAAAATTTTTTTGTGATCAAAGTTTCATTACCATGGGAATGACAAGAAAGTTTTGATGAAATTTTACATTATAAATCATTCCGATTAACACCATTTAGTACCACTAACCAAACGGGCCGTAATAGTAATGCATTGGAATGAATTTCATGAAGAAAATGAGATGATGACCATCAAGGTAACCAAGAGAATTTTAAATCAAAATTACACTACTTTTTATTCCCATTACCATCATTTATTACCACCTATCAAACAGGCCGTAAAAACTAATGCAAAAATTTTACCCTTTCATTTCAAAGACAAGAGCTTCTTAAGAAATAAACATAGCAATTTCACCGAAAAACATGGGTAACTTCTAATGAACACCATTGCATTGGTATTAGTTGATGGCACAAATTCTTCTGAGAGACGGTCTCTTTAAAAGACCATCTCTAATTGGATTGACCCATTAAGAAAAACGTAGAGTAAATATAAGCAATAAGCTTTAACGGATTGGGCCTAAGAGGCATCTCTCAGAAAGACAGTCTCTTAGCCGATTTTCGAACAAAAGGACTTTGATCTAGCAAATTCCCAGGTGGATCATAACTACAAATCCCAATATAACCTTTATTAAGCCCAATACATTTTAATCTATGACAACCTACATGAACAGTATCTGCCCAAACAAGTTGGGTAAAATGCCCACATTGTGTCCAATCTGTTGCACATTTTCCTGCTTTAAAATTGAAAAACAATGATTCTTGTGCCCAGTTTTCGACAATACGTGTAGGAGTCCAATGATGTAACTTACCATAAAATAAATTTTCACCATATTTACCAATAGAATGAACCATTGAACAATTACCAATCAATTTTGATCCATGTTCATAAGCATAATCTGCTAGGGTTTGATTCCATTTTAATGGGGGCATTCCATATCTTGCTCTAATTAGATTATGTGCATGTAGGAATTCTGCAGACATTGGATCATGAAAATGATGTCTTGGATCACCAAAGTTTGGTATTTCATGATTTAATTTTTGTTGTCGATGGCAATGAATTTTAAATGATAGATAACACGTTGAAATGAATAGGATTTGAAGATAAATTTGGAGGGTTCTGAATGATATCATTCTTTAAATGAAGATTTAAATATATTAAAGAGAAAAAAAAATTGAGTTTTCGGGGTTTTGTTGAGAGATTTTGATATTTGTTGTTATTTTTAGTGTTTGAATAGTTTATTTAGAAGGAATTTCAATATTTGATTCATAAAATTCTTCTTAATTTTAGGAAATTTTCAAAAAAAATAAAATATTCTCATCCACAAAACCATATACACGTCATTTTCTTAGTTGTTTTTTCTTAAAATATGATTGCTTATTAATATTAATTGTTTCACAACAACCAATTATATCATTTTATCATGAAACGCTAAACTGGACCATTAAATTCATTCCTTTTCCTCTATTGAATTTGTATTTTTTAATTTTCTATTTATTGGTTGGTCAAATAGTAAAAATATCTTTAATAAATGACTACTCATTGTTAAATTGGTGAAAAACTATCTTTTATAAATTGAAATTAAAAAACTTCTATGAATAGCTTTTTTTCTTCCGGTGTTTAGTTTTTGGCCCACTTATTATTCCAACTAACATCTAACTTTGACCAAACATGCTCATTAAAGCAAGCTTTTTCAACTGGTATAAGAGCAAAGTAGCTGACAAAAGCCAATCTTACGTTATCAGTCGATCAAACAAACAAACAAAACCAACAATTGCCAAACACTAGTAAGTGAAAAATATATATTAACATTAGAACATATATCAATAGTTCCTATGAGCTGAGAGACTCTTTGGTCGCACTCTCCTTTATGAATATGAGTTTTCGCCTTCCTTTTCTCCTCAGCCTCTAATCATAGTTCCTATGAATCGGAATACACTGAATATGATGATGATTACAACATATATCATTAGAAATTAGTGAATCCACATGATATATAGGACCTTTTTTTGAGGTTCCCTATACAATACAAGGCACTTATTTTATAGGGTTAAAGCACAACACTAGTCAGAAGAAAAGACCTTAGATTCCAATTGGTAAGTCTTAGTGAAAAAATAAGGCCAAGATAGGTATGTTGATATTATGCAGCTCAAAGTGGAAGCTCCCAATAACATATTCATAACAATTATTTGTAGTTGGATAGCCTCTAAAGGAGAAGCTCCCCCCATGATCATGCCAGTCATGGCTCCTGGAAGGGATATTAACCCAACTGTTTTGGCATTGTCCATTACTGGAGATAGAGCTATTACTAATGCCCTTTTCACTTGTTGGACTGTTGCTTGACTTGGTGTTGCTCCTAGAGCTAATGCTGTCTCAACCTATTTGTCATACACACAACAATATAGTCATGAATTGCATCATCGTCCTGTTGGAAAATAACCCATACGTAATCCCACATTGAAAAATTTGAGATAAGTTGACTAATATATATACTTAATGGGCTACTCCTCCTAATATCAATTGGTTTTAGGATGGAACCTCATCAGGTCTATGTGTAGTCAACTTTTCTCTTATGCGAGTGTTGGTGTACAAGCCTAATAACAAATTTATCACTTTCGATTTTAACTTTTGTTTGAAATGATATTTTTACGTAGTATTACGAATTTCAATGACGGAGCGACAAGTGTAAGTGAGGCTTGTGTTGCGTGTATCAAGATCTCATGAAAACAGGAATGACATAATATATAACATGAGATCACATCACCTATGAGCTTCAGATTTTTATGGGTTATATTGTTTTTTACGTTTTATTATTATGACTAATGAAAAAATAACATCATTTCATTATCTTAATGTCATAATTATAAGCTTTCACATAAGTGAATCAAGTTTATCGGGCTTGATCTACACAAACCCAACTTACCCTTGTTAATGCCAACAAGGGGTTGTTTCCTATTGAGACTTCGAGCTAGTCTAAACTATGACAATATATAACACAGAAGAATAGGAGTTGATCAATTGGTTCAGCACGCGTGCTGAGGTGAATGTTCAATGGTCTTGAAATCAAGTTAGAGATCTATCATTGGCATATTATTACAAGCAACAGTGCAACACCTCTTATCAAATATAGTTCATTATAATCCGAAATAAAAAGAAAAAAATACCAAGTTGATTTGAAGCTTGATGTCATCTCGAAGCCGTTTCATGGTAACACCAGTAGTAGTCATAGCATTGCCAACCATCATACCGGCAACAGGGATGATGTATCTTGGAGTAAAAGGGAAGACATTAAGAACAACAAGTAGTAGCATTGTCACTGCTGTTCCTACTAAAATGGATGCACCTGCCACGTACATTCCTCTTGGTACATGTTTAGCTCGTTGCCCAGCTGTATATCCTGCTACACTTACCTGCATATTGATGTTCCATGTTAATACTCCTATATATTTTCTACATTATGAAAATACTTTGCTACATTACTGTTATTGACGCTATTCGTTGTTCAAGCTATTTTTTATACATTTCAATTAGAGGTGTTCAAAAAAGACCAAACGATCCGACATTTATATATCTAACTTTGTAACCGAACATGACTTTGATCCGACTTCAAATGACTTAAGATTTGTAAAAACCAATGAAGACACAAAACCTGCTTATAAACCCACACGAAACACTTGATCCGAAATTTCTTGACCCGAATTAACTCCCTCTAATTGTGGCTAATGTATAAGAAAAAATATAGTCAGTTAAGATTTTGTTTGAATCGTCTAAATATTTAGTTTTGCATAATCGAGGAGGTCTTAGTAAATAACGGTGATTAGTGAAGCTAACAAATCACCCTTATGTGGCGGGATTTGATAGGGTGAGAGTGTTGTGATTTTAATTCACCTTTTTTGGTTTTACTTTACTTATTGTTTTTTTTGTGATATACAAATCACGGTGATCAATTAGGAATTATTGTGCATAATTAAATATATGAATTATCAAAATAACACATTGATGATTAAAATTTTATATAAAATTTAGTTATGCATAATCAAATATATAAATCATCAACATAATCATATAATTACATAATATTAACTTTTGATGATTTCACTATTAAACGAGAGGGGTGGAGGGAGTAATAAGGAAAATTTTTAAGAAACAAATTCAATCAAAGCTTACATTGATAGTTAAAGTCGTTAATAAGAAACGTACTCCCTCTTTCATGCGATTAAATTTATTTTATTTTTCATTTAATTTTCTCTAATAAATTTTAACATGACCCCCACCATATTTACTGACTATATCTATATGGACTCTTATTTCAAAAGATCCTACTATTTAATCCATTATATTTGTCATTTTTTCTTTTTTTTGAAAAATTTTGTGTTGTCTTTACATTATATTTGACTCCACCATATTTGCTCTAATAAATTATATTTGTCACTTGAGATAACTATATGTACTCCTAAAATAACGGGGCAAACTAAATGAGACGAAATGTGTATATTAGATTATGTGAGTTCAACAATGCAAGCATTGAGAATTAGGAATGGACAAGTTGACCTGATCTGCTAACTCAACCTGAACTTAATTTGAAATAAGTGGGTTTGGTTTGAGATTTTTTATCCAATTAATTAATTGGGTCGACCCAACCTGATCTGTTTATTACATGTGTTAGGTTCAGGTCAAAATTTTAAACCTGAAAAGAGTCTGTATAACCCTTTTAATTAAATGTGTTAATTTGAGTTAAATCAATACGTATAAGCTAAACTTAGTTCATTTAATATTTTCTTATTTTTCATAGTAAATACAAAATAAACAAAAAAAAAATAAAGTTAAAATTAAAGCCTAAAAAATTAGATTTCATTAAAAACTTTAAAACGAACACAAAAAAATTATAAACGGGTTAAGTGGGTCGAAATCAGGTCAACCTGATATGTTGCAGGTCGGGTCAAAGTTGTGATTTTCGACCCAATTAACTAAATGGATTGGGTTTAAGTCAAAGGTTTTCTAACCTATTTATGTATAACCCGAACTCAAACCGGACCCAACCTGATCTGTTTGACAGGTCTATTGAGAATACAGCTAGCACTATTTTTTCTTATGTTTAGAAGCAACTGATTCTAAATCAAATCCATCATTACCTTATTTGGTAAAACTAATAGGAGTAAATTGGATGCCCCTTCAGGATCTGTACTAGTAGTACTACTCTCATAATTAAAAACTCAAATAATCTTTAAAAATCATTTTACTTGTTCAAATCAGTTAGCATAAGTACCCACGTTACATTAATTAATTTTATTAACCATTATATTATTCTCCAATTGTATTATCATACTAATGATTCAATCATAGTATCTTCTAGTTTCATAAGGTAAAAACTTACTTACATTTATTATTCATCTACTTATCAAATGAATAATAATTATTTATTAAACTAATTATCAACTGACACCTCATACAGATAATTTATCCGAGATCATACAGATAATTTATCCGAGATAAACAACTTGTTGGATAGATGTAGCTAAGCTAGTTTCATATTGGGGGTTTGATAAATTAGCTTATTGAGCAATTTTAGCTTATTTTGATATAAATAGAGGACTGGATAGTCAAACCAGCTATTGGTAGTGTTTGGTGAATTAGTTGGTTGAAACAACTTATTGATACGAATAAGCTGTTTTTGAACAAGCTGTTTATAGCAGCAGGTTCAAAATCAGCTGGTCAAACCAGCTATTAAAATCAGTTGGTCAAACCAGCTATTAAAATCAGCTGGTCAAATCAGCCACTATAAACAGCTATTAGCTACCAGCTATCAGCCATTTAACTTCGACAACTTTTTATCATATTAACAATATAAAACGGATGGAGTTGTACGTAATATGTTACATATTTCATGATACATCATATTTTTTAGGTATAAATGGATATCTAATTATTTAATATTAGTGTTTGATAAATTTATTGTGTATTAGCTCATTTGTCGCTTCTACCAACGTGTTTAAAATTACTTGGTAAATAAAATCAACCTATCAAATTAACGTAAGAACTATATTAAATAAATCTGTATGATCGATCATCTCGCACATCCTACGTCCATTAGTTATATCACTGATCAATCTAATCATAGATATTAGACATGATAGAAAGTATATACGCAATTGAAGCTGGATAGAAGAACAGAGCAAAATGAAACTAAATCAGATTTAGAAAAACTAACCATAAAAAGATAAGCAAGGATGATCCAAGAAATGTTGCCCTGATTAAAAATAAACTGAAGAACAAATCCGATTATAGAAAGCTGAAGAAAAGCCCTAGAAATGGAGTAAATCATTTCTCCTTCGATTTCCAGTTTTTTAAAACGAGACAACACAACCGCCAAGAATACTACCGTTAAGGCTGCTACAGGTTTTAGCATTCCTTTTAAGAAATTTATCCACCATTTTTGATCCATTTTTTTAGTTTAATGGCGGAAATTTCGGAAAAAAAATTAGGGTTTTGGGATTCAAAAACAGAGTATAACAAAATTAAAGGTGAGTGGGTGGATGGATGGATACTGATATAAAGGGGAAGAAAAAGGAGAATTTTAGAGGGTCGTTTAGAAACGGCCTACCCCAAATGAATTGGGTGTTTTTTAGTTATACTCTGTTGAATTATCTGGGATAAAATTGGATGTCTTTGAAATGTCGCTCATACAAAATTATGGATATGATCTAGGAAGGAAAGACGACGACAACTCATACCTATAATAAAGAGTCCGACCAAAAAGAGTCCCCCGGCTCGAGAAAGATTAAGATATGTTCCTGCCACGTGAAATATAAATAAAACGCATATAGATAAAATAAATAGGTAAAAACAAATATAAAACCTAAAAACAATAATATTAATAATAATAATAATAGAGACGAGAGAAAGCAAGAGAACAAAAATACCAATTAAATAAATCGATAAATAAAATTAGATGAAAATTATTAATTTTTTCCATTTCAAATTACTTGTAATATTAAAAATATGCCACTATTTATTCATCATCCTAACTTTATGATTAGTCTTTAATCAATAAGTTAAAAATTTTAAAAATTGAATTAATGTATTGGCTTCCTAGATATGCAAACATTCCAAAAGTTTTAAAATAGTGGAATATGAATACAAGATATAATTTGAACTAACTTAAAATACCTAATATAAAATTAATTAAATAAATCGACCCAATAAACTGAATAAACATACTGCGGATAAAATGGTTATGGTAAAGTTTCTATATTATTGTTGGACTTTTTCTTTTGGTTATTGTTGAAAGAGACGCGACGTACTACCACATACGAATTCCATTATGAAGTACTTCTATTACTATTGGTCTTATAGTTCAACACTAATGTTCTGAAAGAGAAAGTATAAGTAAATAACGGTTATTTGTGAGATTAATAAATCATTTTTATGTGGTAGGATTATGATAGGGTGAAAGGTTTGTTGTTTTAATTTATCTTTTTTAATTTTGTTTATTTTAATATTTTTCTTTTTATCTTTTTAGTATGATTTACAAATCACGGTTATTGATTAGAATTTTTAGTTCTAAAATTAAGCTAAATATCAACATTAACTTGACTAAAATATCCATTTTCAATACTTATTTCTTATATTTTTTATTCTTTAATGTTGAATACGTCATTTAAAATGTGATACTTTGAATATTTATATTTTAGTTTCTCGACAAATAAAAGTCTATCTAGTTGCCTTACTTGCCCTGATGTCTAATTGTTTATTATCCTGCCCTTTTATATCCCAACCTTTTTACCCATCGGTCTATTATTTTATCACAACCTTTGTTTTGGCTTTTGTAGTTTTACTATAGGTAGTTTTTTATCTCCAAGCAACAATGCTAACTATTTCCTCTCTATGCAGGGTTCTTACCTTTTGGGGTAAAATTGACCGCATTCCTCTAGTATTTCCTCTCAAGGGAATATAAGTATGGATTGTCCATCACTTTTTCTCACCCAGACCCTATTTTCTAGCGAGATATTGGATTGATGATGATGATGAGTTTTTTAAATAAATCCCCTTATATATTTCTCTTATCGTAATACTATCTCATATAATGGTCACTCTTAACTTTATAAGTATGTTTAACGTAATTTAGTGCGAGAGTGAAGCAAAAGATCAGATCAGACTACGGTTATTCGATGGTCAAATTCATAATAAAAGTTTATCATTGTTATTATTATAATTAAAATGTGAAATTCAAAAATTGAAGGAGGGACCGATCCAATTTATAAATTAAAAAAAATCTGATTAATAATTTTGTAAGTTTAAAGGGAAATATGGGTTGGGCTCTTGAGAGACCGTCTATACTATAGACGTTCTCTCAAGAGTAATTAAAATGTTTGTAGATAATCTTCTAGTGGAGAATCTAGGTATGATAATGATCATGTCATGTAATGTATTAAAAAATCAAAGGTATAAAAGAAGTTTACCATTTATAACAACGAAGTAAGCATAATCCCTATTAAAAATTATTACTTTGTTTTTCTTTTTGTTCTCTGTTAGTAACAGTGAACATAATTATTGTAAATTTTTTTGAGTTATAAACATGTTTTTCTCTTACTCGTTGTTAGAACAGCAAACATGCTCTAACCTTAGGTTCAAAGTCGAAAAAACTTATTTTGGGATTTACATTTAGTCTTAGACAAAACTTATTTTTGGATGAATGCAGGAAAAATCTGAACCTTAGGTAACATAGGTATGCAAGAATGAAGGAAATGCCAAACCTTTAAAGAAAAGTCTAAACCTTATCTTGAATTTGTCACTAAAAATCCGAATGAATGAATATCATTCACGAACTTAAATTCTAACAACAATTAATCCATCAGGTCCTCTCTTGAGAGACCGTCTATAATATAAACGTCTCTCAAAAATCCAACCCATATCTCCCTTTTAACTTACAAAATCACCAATTAGTTTTTTTTTTAATTTATAAATTGGGTCAGCCCCAAAACTTGAGACGTCTATTGTATAGACGGTCTCAAGTAAGAATTTGTGTTAATCCATTCATTCCTGATTTATAAGTCACCAAACAGTTCAAGTTTTAAGAGTTTTGAAAATAGTTGGCACCTGAAATTTTACATTATTAAAATAGTAGATTGTGAATTTACATATATTGTTTGGTGGGGTAATTTTCCTTATGCTTTATGATTTTGAAAAAGAATAAACTTTTATCAAGTGTATACGCAAGTTAACGTTCACACACGTGAGTTCATGGACCGGACCCACGGATGTCCCGTGAGTGTGTCAACACGAATGTGCCCATAGAATGATTATGTGACTAATTTTCACGGCTTGACATGATATCAGAGCCGCAAGTGGTTCTTGGATATGATGTAGCTCACATGTGTGGGAATGTTGAAAATACTTAGTTATGGACTTGCATATAATACTTACTGGGTAATCTCCTTATGACATATAATTATAGAAAAGAATGAACCTCGTCAAATCTATACGCATGCATAGGAGGGCACTTGGCTCTTTCCATGGATTGAAAGAACTGAGAACATGTCACCAACAAAAAAACACCACAAACTCAAACTCACAGTCTAACAGAGGGGAAAAGAAATGGAAAATTCAACGGAAGTTAGCCCTTTAAGCAAACAAAACTACTGGAAACTAAACATGAATGATTTTTTCCCAGGAGAGTCATTCAAAAACTGGAGTACCCACAAATGTGCACTCTCCAACACATACAATCGGTTCAAACATCGGCTTACTAGTCGTTCAGAAGATGCAAACGAGCTAGGAGACATCAGACAGCAAAGCAAGAATGACATGAAACGATGTCTGAACTGGTTCGATCTAATTTGGTTTGGGTTCGGATCAGTTATTGGGGCCGGAATATTTGTTCTTACAGGCAAAGAAGCTCATGATCAAGCTGGACCTTCCATTGTCATATCCTATATAGTTTTGGGTCTCTCAGCAATGCATCCTGTTTTCTGTTACACAGAATTTGCAGTAGAAATTCCGGTATCAGGAGGCTCATTCGAGTATCTAAGAATCGAATTAGGGGACTTTGTGGCGTTTATAGCAGCAGCAAACATACTACTCAAAGGCATTGTTGGGGACTTGGGGTTGCAGCAGTAGCTCGAGGTTGGACATCTTATGTGTTAACCAACTACTATTCTTATGTGTTACATATTACACGATTCCATATTAATTGTGTATTTAGTTAAGTGACATGGGCCATGGCCTAGACTGTACCAGTCGGGTCTAGATTCCTCCAATCAACGATCATTAAGTCTCCTAGGAAGTCGAAAGGTGCATTAAAGTAGGACTATTGTATGTTCAAGAATGTCGAAAACAGGCCTAATATCTCTACTGACTACTACTAGTGACTACTATGATGACAATCCTTGCTAGTGACATCTTAGATTAATACCCTGAAAATCCGGTTTCACTAAATCGACTGACAGCAATTGATACTGATACGTATATTTTTCAACTGATATGTCAATCACATGCCTGAGTGTTTGATAATACGATAGTCGATAAGCAACAAAGTACTACAAGAGAATTTCATGAGTTTTATTCATAATGTACAAAATACAACACGATTTCATATCCAAACCAACATTCCAAGCTCTAATTCGTGAACATTAAACCTACATTAGCTCATAAAATGCTTGAAATCAAGCAAAAGTCACCAAAAAAAAGCGTTACAAGTTAAAACTATCGATCCAAGCCGATACTAACTCGAGTGAATCGAGTCTAAAATCAACCAACTCTAATAATGCGAGTTCTTGACAACGAGCTTTGAATGTTTTCTCGAATCTTCTTTAAGTTGTCAAGAACTTGTCTAACATTTTCATTTTGATCATCTAATGACACATTTGAAGAATCATTCAACTCTACAATGGAAGTCATTGGAACCAATGCCATTGAATTATCAACATCAATATTATTGTGTTCATCATCTTGCTGCCCTTCCTCATTTATGGCATCTTTGCTCTTCTTGTGCCATGCTGATGATTGTTGGAATCTGGAACATTAAATTTTCGGGTTAGAATTCACCGATTTAACAAGTCTAGTCAAAGTCGACTAATCCTTTAACCGATCAATCGTTTTGACAAGTGTATTTATTTTTTAACGTTAAAATATTGTCGACATTGCCCTCTAATCTTTATTGTCGAGGGCATGTTCGATAAACAGTTTTTTTTATTGACTTTTTAGTTGATTATTGATTTTTTATTTTGTCAAACAGTCAAAATGAAAATGTTTGGTAATAATAATTAAAATGTATTCCAAGCTGAAAACGAAGTATAAAACTAGCTTTTCAGTCAAAATCGAAAAACTACAAATATTAACTTTTTTTTTCATTGGTTAACTTTTTACTCCCTTTTCCCCAAGTCAGCAAGAATTCAATAATCAACTTTTACCAAATACCAACATATAAACCGGCTTACTAGACAATAAGTCAACAAGTTCAGTCGATCAAACTAGTCAACAGCAGTTTATCAAGCAAGTCTTAAAATATTTACATATCTTATAGACCTACAGATATTCAAATATTCAATGCAATTCTAGTATTCTAGTTCGTTTGGTTAGTGATACTAAATGATAGTAATAGGTATAATTTAAAGTTTTTTCTGCGAATGCGGGCGGACTTTTGAATATTTGAGCCCGCAGATAGAATTTTTAGATGTTATCCGATCCGCTACCCGCCCATAAACAGCTCTAGTATACAGTATACTTCTATAATATTCTTGGGCACAGCCCACAGTTCTCCAAATTCAAACTTCAAGAGATTTCAAAAAGAAGTTCAAAATTGAAATAATAACCGACAAACATACTGCGAGTCTGCCGCACCATTTGTATGCGCCACATAATCACTGATAAGCAATGTAGGAAATCAGACCATCCAATAATTTATTCGATTATTAAGATACCTTTTCGTTTCAAATTACTTGCAATACTTTTTTAGATATTTTACAATACTTATAGATATTTTACAATACTTACAATACTGGAGTATTATTTTTGGCTACAAGTAACTAAATAATTTTCTATTTTACCCCTACCTTATTTTCACATTATACATTATCAACTTTATACCTATTATTAAAGATATTAATATATTATAGTCGACATTATACCCTTGACGATGACATTTCTTAATACTTGTGCTTAAAAGGCAATGTTGCAACTAAATAATAACAAAGGAAGTATTAAATTATTAAATACTTTTTTCGTTTCTTCATAAAGTTTTCATAAGAAATGTTTACGGAAATTAAAATAATAAAATCTTTTAAATAGTAGAAATATCATTTTATTGAATAATAAATTTGATAGAGGAAAAGTGAGAATCACAAATATTAAAAAATAATTAAAACAAAGTTAGTTGAAAAAATGACCACAACAAATAAAAACACATTTTTACAAAATTAGTAAGAGTCATGTGGGAACCATAAAAAATAAAAATGTCAAAATGAAGTTAGTGGAAGATGTGTGAAGATCATAAGCATTATTAAAATGTTACATTGAGGATAAATAAAGTTATTATTGTCCAAATTTGTGATATAAGTAGAAAGATAATTTCTTTAAGCATGGAGGAAGTAATAAATCTCAAGGTAAAGTTTCAAATAGAAAAACCTATTCGATCACCGTGATTTGTAAATCACCGTAAAAGACAAAAAATATACTAATAAAGTAAACAAAATACAAAAAGGTAAATTACAATTTGTAAAATATCAGTCAATCAAATCTCTCCATATGAGTGTAATTTACCAAGTTGACAAATAACGATTATTAATCTAGAATTGCTCACTTTCAAAATACGGTCACTAAAAATTTTTTCTTAACAATTTTTCTCAATTACCATCCTATACCACAATCCGAATAGTAAAACTAAAATACAATGATAATGATCATTAAACTTGTTAAAGTTTTTTTATTAATACACTTCCTCCGTTCCATAATACTTGCTACTCAGTGTGACATATTGTGAACTATCAGTAGCAAGTATTATGAAACAGAGGAAGTATTAACTCACCAATACAATTCTTAGCATTTAATGTCGACAACCAACATTTTGCTTTTCTATACTTTACCAAAAACAAGATAATTAAATAAAGGATAAAAAAATTTCATTTGAAACAAAAAAATTACTAAAAAATTCATGACTCACCCGTGACATTTTTCATCCGTTTGCTGTGGTTCACAAGATGCAGAATCAGACTCGGAAACAGGATGAACATCGGCAATAATCTCACATTTATTGGAATCCGATTCCGTTTCTTCTGCGATTTCGCTCGTAATTGAATTTGATTTTGAACCTAATTGAAATTCTGAAGCAATTGATGAAATGCAAGAAATATCTGAATTATTTGATGAAATTGATTGTTCGATTTCCTCTGTTATGATCACATTCAATGGAATGTTCAATGATTCAAGTTTCTTTTTCAATCGATTCAGCTTCTTTTCGGCTTTTCTTCTCCATTTCGCCTCGATCTTTAACTGTTCTTCCAGCTCCTTTAACTGATTTATACAGATTCAAATAATATACCAAGAAAACGTTATTAGCTGGATAGTACATCAAAAAATTCAATTTTATATATTTACCATTAGAAAACGGAGTATAAATGCATAATAATTCTGAAGATTTAAATTTTATATATTTTAAAATAGATACTACTCTTTCATGTATCCTTTTGGACCGGAAGCGTAGATGTAATACAAATTCTCCTTAAATCTGGCGACCGGTAGGATGAGTGCGATTTGAATTTACAACTTTTTGTCACGTTGTCACGTTGACTTTTGTTATCATATTTTATATCAATTCAAAATTTAAACTAATGATTGGTGACTTGACGTTTCACGATGTATTAAACCAAACCAAACCAAATAAATATAGTCAACACGTTAACGAACTTTAATTTTTTGATCAAAGGGTAGGTTAGAAAATACTTTAAGCAATATCTTATAGTTAATAAAAAAAGTTAATGAGAATTAATTATTAAACCCTTAAATATCATGACCCAGTATAGTTAGGATACTTAAAACTTAATTTTTTTCACTTAACTTTTTAACTAATTAATAAAACTTTATTATTTTCAGAAAAAAAAAACTCCCATTAGTTTTATTATGAATAATGATAATAATTAACAATTAATTCATAAAGAGCCCCACAAGAGTCTTAAATTTCAAAAATTCCATTCAAATTTTTGTTAACATGATATGCATCATTTTTTTAATATACTTCCTCCGTTCCATAATACTTGCTACATTTCACTTTTTTACGCAACCCAATGCATAATTTTGATCATTAATATCTTAAACTACACTTATCTAAAAATTATAAAAATTTAATATTATGAAAGTATGCGATTAGACGATTCAAACAAGATCCCACTTGACTATATTTTTACTTACACATTAGTCGCAATATGCAAAATAAATTTGAACGATGAATAGTGCACAAAATCGAAATATAGCAAGTATTTCGGAACGGAGGAAGTAGTTAGTATTAATGTATTGTATCAGGACTTTGAAACAATAAAAATTAAATCCTATCTCAATTAAAATAACCGAGTAAGTATCGTCTTTTTAAATAAATCCTAATATCAATTCTCATTTAGTCATTGTCTTTTCTCAGCTTACACGTCTAAGTAGAGTAGAGCCATTTTTATTTATTTCCTCCTCCAATTGAAATAAATCTTTTTAAAAACTATATGAGTCACAAGTATCTACCCGGTACTTCCTCCGTTCCATAATACTCGCTACATTTTCTATTTTTGGAAGTTTCATATTACTTGCTACATTTCCATTTTTAGTAAAAAACCAATTATTTAAAGTTCCACCCAGTGGCAGACCTAGCTTAGGTGATGGGGTTGCATGCAACCCCATTAAAAAAATCAAGAAAGTAATTTTATGTCTTGAACCCGTGACCTATTGCCAAATATGCAACCCCATCAAAAAAAATCAACGAAGTAATATGTATGTCTTGAACTCATAACCTATTGCCAAATATAGATAATTAATCACACTTCCATACCACTAGGCTACAACATTCACATTTGTTAATTTAAAACATTAACATAATTAATGCTTTATAAGAGCAATTACCTTAATGACTATTAAAGGAAGGAAATTAATGACTATTAGTTTCCATAATTCCCCCATTTTAATTTTTAAACTCTTCTTCCTCCCAATCTTTGTTTCAAAATTCTCAAGTTGTCAAACACTATTGTTGTCGGCTTGTCACTTGCTCGTAGCCGGCCCACAGCCACTACTGCCGACACTACCGCCACCACTGCACCTTTGTTGACCACAATCCACAGCCCCACAATCCAATCCCCCACAATTATATTGTGTCATTATTAAAATTGAATTAGAATTATATTTTTTTAGATAAAATTAATTTTAATTTTAATTTGCTTTAAATTATGATAAAATTAATTTTATTTGTGTATGATTTAGGTAGTATTTGTTTATAAATCATAATTTTTGCAGAACGTTTATAAATCATATGTTTAATTTGCTTTAAGTTAGATAATTTCAATTCAGAATTAGAATTTGTATTTGTATTTGTGATTGCATTGATTGTTATTCATGAATAACATCAAAAAATATCATTTTAATTAACTTATAAAGTATCATATTTGTGTTGAGTTTCTTTATTTATTTTGTAGTTTTTTAAGTTATGTTTTATTTGTTGATGAAAACAAGACGCTTTAATTAAACTCGCAACCCCATGTTTCAAATCTTAGATCCGCCACTGGTTGCACCTACTCCTATTTTTATCCCACTCTATACCTCATTAATTTTTATACCTACCATTATTTAATCTTTATAATATTCTTAATCATCTAAAAAACTTTTTTTTTCATTTTTCATCAAATAATATTTAAAAAATCCCTAAAAAGAATCCCCACATGCTCCTAATAATTGCACAATACTTTCTCATTATGTGTGTCCATTCATTTGTAGCAAGCAAAAGAGAACAGAGGAAGTATAAATAAAGATATAAACAAACACAGAAAGTTGAATAGTCGGAATGGGAATGGGAATGGGAATGGGAATGGGAATTGGAAATGGAAAGGGAAAGAGAAATGAGCATACCTTGTTAGACATGAGTTGGGCATTATGTTCAGCAGCTCTAGAAGCAGCTCTTTCTGCTTGTAATCTGCCTCTTAAGCATTCAACTGTTCTCAATGCATCATTTTCTTGCATCTTTTCCTATTTTATTTGTTTACAAATCCCACATTACAATCTCAATATGGGATCAAAATGAACCCTTCAACAACCGTTCAAAATAAACCCGACAATTCGACATTAATGTTTACCCATTTTTAAAAAATTGCAATTCAAATATATAATTACCTTTTTTTTTTTTTTGGAAATATATAATTACCTATTTTTAAACAGATTTAAAACACCTAACTTGAAATCGTTCAGTAAAAACATGTAAAAGAAAGAAAGAAAGATATAGAGAAAGAAAAGAGATAGGCACCTTAAATGGGTAACTTGTAAATGGAGCGGATGATTTAAAGTCTGAGCAGTGGGTCGGATGGAATCACGAGTGTAATAATTAATGGAGAGTTAAGCTATTAGTATGACTTATGTAAAAATTGTTTATTGGGGTTATTAGGTCAATTTTTTAAGATGTTTTGAACTGCTTAAAAATTAAATTAAATTTTGAATTTTTATTGACTTTTATAAAATTGTAAATTTATTTTTAAGTCAGATTAAATTAAATTTAATTGCAAATTTGAGTACATATCAAATTGTTAGGTCTGTTTTGAACACGTGTACCGTGTATGGGGTTCAAATTATTTCCCACCTCCCTCAACCACCGACTATTATGAATTATGAAGTACTCTTTCTTAGAAATATTATTTAGAGTTGTCTATTTGGATCAACGGATCAGTTTCAGATTATGAATTTTAAGTCAGGTGAAAATTGAGTTATGTGTATATTAATTTTTATATTATTGTAAATTTATTTTTAATTAAAGTTGAATTAAAATCGAATTTAAATGTATAAAATCGGGTAAATATCAAATTGAATGTGTTTTTTATAGCTCTCTCCTATCATGATATCTTCAACAGTACTCCTATTTATTTCAAACTATGGGACAAACCTACTTTTATTCTTTATTTATTTTTTCCTTTATTTTTAAGCATGCTTTTTATGTACTTCTCTAAATAAACAAAAGCAATAATCCAAAGTGTTGTGTATTATTATCTCAAAAAAATAAAGTGTTGTGTATTATACTTTGCGCTAGCTATTCTCGTGAAAAGATCGTTTTTTAGTGGAGACGACCTGAAATAAGAGCTTATATTCTCGTATAAATATGAGATAAATTATTTAACCACGTCTTAAGCGCGTTTATCGATAAAATTGTACATATTTTATTTTTTTACAAAGAGTAAAGTCGGGATTTTTAAAAAATATTAATCAATGATAAATATTTGAGACAAATGTAAAGGCATTTGTCACCTAAAAAAATATGTTCGAAATAATTTACTTTAAGTCTTTAATAGCTTAAGAAGGGCACAATTTATGACAAATCGGTCAAATTAAAATAATATATTATCTCCATTTAGAAATATTTATAAATGATTGTGATATATATTATATGAGAACATCTCACTATCAACAAAAAAAGCGAAAAAAAATACTAATATGTCAGCTTCGATGGCATATTTTTATTCGCATTATTTATTAAATATATGAATGTTTTAATTTTAGTATCCATATTGCTAGAATTTTGAGTTTTCCACTTGTCCTAAAATACGATTTTCTCGCATTTTCTAATTACTTTTGTTTGTTTTTTTATATTTCATTTTTGTTTGTTTGGCATTTTGCAAAATCAATATCACATTAATTTCAAGTTTTTTTTTTCTTTTTATCAAATTTATTAAATATTTTGATTTTTGATTTTTTTAATAATCATGGTATTTCTAAAAAGAAATAAAAATAAATCATCAAAGCTTTGAATAGCTATATAGAAATGGGATGTAAAATTATAGCTTTGTGTCAAGCATGTTGTTGTCGTTATTGAGTAGGCGTACATTGGAGGCCGATTCCAGGTATGTTGAATAATTTATGGTCAAAGAATAAGTAATTTATTTTAAATTATAAAGAAAAATATTGAAAATAATAACGTTTGAAAGTTATTATAAAATATTGAACTTTAATTATTTTTAAAATAATAATTAAATAAATGTAAATTTAAATTTATTTTTTATTTGACAAATGAAATTTCAATCAACTTTATTCTTAATGAAATTATCGTTCTCAAATGTATTTTAATTAAAAAATTTTAATTATTAAGTTGATTAGGTAAAAACAAATTTTCTAGTAGATTATCTTTATGATAAATACATATAAACTTTTCATTTTCTATAAAATTTTAACTTGGGATTTGTATTGTTTATTCCAACTTTATTGTTAACATTTTCTTTTTCTCTTTTTTATTTATACCACCATTTTCAAACAATAATGTATCTATTTTATTTATTTATTTATTTTTATCTTAATTGGAGTAAATACTGCATTTTTCATTCAAGGTTTGGATATTATATGTCATTTAGCTCCTTAACCTACTCAGTAAAAAAAAAGCAATGTTTATATTTAAAATCATCTTTATAATATAGTAGCTTTTTTTAATTGGTATAAAATTATAGGTATTCCTTCCGTTTCTTTTTATTTGTCCACTTTATCATTTGCACGTATTTTTTAGCAAATTTTTAAGCCTAAATATCTAAAAACTCATCATAAAACACTATAAAAATTATATATTAAAAAAATTTATATCTAGACAAATCTAAGAAGATCTCATATGAATATATTTTATCCTCAATATATAATTCAAAAATCTAATTTAAGTTTCTCTCTAACAGAGGGTATCATTTAAATCTTTTTGTGAGAGTTTTTCCCCAAATGATAAAAAATAAATAAGACAAAAAATATTAATATTAATAAATGTAATGGAGTATTATTTTGCTAGGATAAATTTTGCATGTATTATGTCTTTTTAGTTTTTAATAACCTTTTATTAGGATTAGGATAATAGTACTCCCTTCTATAGTCCTATTCTACCCATTAGTCCCATTGTTTTTTTCACTATTCATTTATTGCTCTTAATTTGTATTCCATTATTAATCTACTCCCTCCGTTCTTTAAAGAAGTTCCCACTTTCCATTTTGGGGTGTTTTAATTGTTGTTCCCATAAGAAATCTTTCCATTTATATCATAAATTTTGGACAAAAATAACCTCATCAATCCTCATTTTAATATTTTAATAATGATTATGGGTCCACATATCTTCCACTAACTCTCTTTTAACATTTTTATATTTCTTATGGTTCCCACATGTTTCCCACTAACTTTATAAAAATAAAGTATTTTTTAATTAGTTGTGGTCCCTATATTTTTTGACTAACTTTCTTTAAATATTTTTTTAATATTTGTGGTCCCCATTTTTCCTCCATCAAATTTATTATTCAATAAAATAATATCTCCACCATCTAAAAGATTCTACTTTTCTTAATTCCCGTGAACATTCCTTATGGGAACATCAATAGGGAACGGAGGGAGTATAAGTTAAAACATAGTCATACGGGGTCTTGTTTGATTCGTCTTAATAGAAAGATTATTAATATCTACTTTTTATAATTTTTAATTAAAAACAATTAGAGATACTAAGGGTTAAAATATTATCTCGATAAGTGTGAAAAATTAGATGAGAGTAATGGGTTGAATAGGAGGTACATAATACAAGGTCGGTTCATTACGAAATTCATAAAATGTGCTCATAAATCAGTGTCGTCAATATGTATTTATATGAGCCGGTTTGAATGACGTGATTTGGAATCTGAGCAATTTGATTATGTTTGTTCTTATAGGGACTCTTATGGGTTCGCTGTTCGACCTCAACATCTCCATAGATACAGAGAATATAGCAGCATTTTCAAGGTAATTGACTAATTTTTTCTACCTGTTATTGATTCTTAAAATTATCATCATTTTCGATTTGTATAATGATTCTTGTTGTGGATTCTCAGTAAATGACCTGATTTCGCTACATTTTAGTATATTTCTGTAATTCTGTTCGACTGATCATGATTCAACTCATCAATGCAGTTCTTGAACAATTGTATGATGTTTTTGATTACATATATGTAGCCCTAAATACTTTGCATAAGTGTTAATTACATTACTTGAATTGAAATTCAATTGAGAATTTATGATCAAATCATGCGTTGATTGGTATATTAAGGTTTGATAGTCCTATATTTTTAGCTTCTTATATGAATATCGTTTGCCTAACTTATTTGAAGTATGAAATGTGTGATTATAGTTGTTTGTTAATTAGTGGTGAATTTTCTTCAATCTAGAACTATTGAGTTTAGTGTTAAGTTCACTTTTAGCCTTTTAGGGGTTGTTTGCTATGACAAATGGAAATGTAATGGAAAGAGATTGCATAAAGAGAGATAAAGGATAATGTTAAGTTTTATTATTATTAATCATTTTTATTTGGTATAAAGAGATATGTGGGATGCATAAGAAAGAGAGCACCAGAGGGAAGGAATTGGTTTTAAGTGAGAAATGAGTGGTAACAATTTGGTTGAATCCAGTATCCTTACAAAAAGGATTGGTTACAAATCTCATAAAAGACGCGAAGTAATAGATGAATTTCTTACTCGACCCTAAAAAGCTCATGCTAAACACCTCTTAGTATTTCATGGTTTGGTTGGGTTCCACACTCATCTCTCAATAATTTCATTTCAGCCGCGCAATATTTAAGTTTAGGGCTTGCTGTGTATGACTTATTTTTAGTGCAATTTAGTTTATTTCAGTTCAATACATTAATGTCTCTCACATAATTATTTTCCTTTCAGTTCAATTTGATTTAGATCACTCAGGAAAACATTTTGCATTCTTGTAGATGTGTCCATGGTTAAATATATAAAATTTTAATCTAAGAGAATATTAACACTGGTAAATGTGTTAAACAATGTAATTAAGAGGGGAAAAGTACAGTGGTGGAACTTTAATATTGCACCAGAGCAATCGTACTTGATTGAACCTACCCAAAAAACAACCCAAATTGGACCTCGTTGACTGTTTTCAAGTGAGTTAAATCATATTGCAAAAATACGAATTTTGGTCATGGTCGTGTCCGCAAAACAGATTTTGCAGTCAATGCGGCATAAATTTCGGTCTGAGTTAACTCAAAAATCTTTACGATATAGTTGTGAACTTGTGATACATTGATGCAGCCTTGTTTTTGTACTATGGTTATTATTTCTGGTTGTATAGTGCACAAGTCATCTTTCAGTTAAAAGAAATTATGATGGAAGGATTTAATTTAGACTAAAGGGGCTTTTATATTCAGGAAGAGGAGGAAGAGAGATCAAAAAAGTGGAGGAACTTTCTTGAACAATTTTCAGAATCTGTCGAGCCTTCTAAACTTATTGCAGAGAGCTTGGAAACAGCACAAGAAGAAGCAGAAGCTTCGAGTGAAAACACAGAAGCAGAAGCTGTACCAGATAAACTCCTGAGACATGAATTCAATGGACAGAAATTGCTGTCCGACAGTAGCAAAGCTGAAGAAACGAAAGAAACAAAGCGTAAAGAGATTAGAACTTGGGGTCCAATTAGACCAAATCTGGATTCCATTCAGAAAATGATGTGTGCTCGTATCAAGAATAGAGTATGTTTGGCTGTTAATGATGATGACCATGTTTCCTCAATACAAAAGCATTTGCCATGCATTGATGAGGAGATACATGAAATTGAAAGAGACAAGGAAAAGACATTGGATGATATTGATAAACCTTTCTTTCCTTGGAAAGCAGAACTGGAGTCGCTTGTACAAGGGGGTGTGCCCAAGTCTCTCAGGGGAGAGGTATTTAAGTTGTAACATCTACATTATGCTTGTGACAAGGCCATGCACAAAAACTTGGCATGGGGTCCCTTGTTATTAGTTTACATTACTTTTGCTATATTTAATTACAGTTTCAAAGTTTTTTAAAATAAATGGGTTGAAAAATTTGCCTGTAAATTTCCAGTAATGAATTTTGCAGGTTTGGCAAGCTTTTTTGGGTGTGCAAGGGCGAAGAGTAGAGAGTTACTACCAGAAATTGCTGTCTGCAGAATTGGATGCAAGTGATTCTTCTACTGCAAATGCTTCTGAAATATGGAAGAAGCAGATTGAGAAGGTCATTAGATGCATGGGCCTTGGACTTATGTCATTCAATCTTTCAAGTTGTAGGTGCTCCTGCTTTCAACTTTGGATAATGGTCTGGATTTCTTTCCTAAGCTGAATCTTGTGTTCACTTTCCAGGATTTGCCTAGGACATTTCCAGGTCATCCTGCATTGGATGAAGAAGGCAGAAATTCTCTGCGTCGGATACTTACAGCATATGCTCGCCATAACCCGTCTGTTGGATATTGTCAGGTATTCACCACAACAAACAACTTTATCCTTCTGTAGGTGGTTGCCGACCTTGGCATTGTTTTTGTCAAAAAAACAAATAAAAAAGATTACTATAGATGTGCTTGGATATATGATTTATATGTGCATTGTTTTGTGTCTACAAGTACTAATTAGCTAGAAGTATTTGGTATGAATGACTGCCAATTTTGTGGATGGCTATTTTGCAACCTTGTCATTTGCTGCTTCTGATTTCCTCATTGTTTGTTCGAATTTCGGGTTCTCTTTTTTACTATTATTTTGTCTTATGCAGGCCATGAATTTCTTTGCAGGCTTATTATTACTTATGATGCCTGAAGAGAATGCTTTTTGGTATGTTTCAGAATCAATTTGGTGATTGCATTTGTTGAACTAATAATTACTTACCCCATTTCTAACATGCTTTTTTAAGAGGTTCAAGAAATTGTACATCGAGTATCCTGGTATCTATTGTTCCAAAGTCGAATATTTCAGGAATCCTGACAAAAGATAAAGCATGTTCAAAGACACTCCTTGTGGCTCAAAAATACCTAGCCATTTCATGATTGTTTTGAAGACTTTTTTTTTATTTTTTTTTTATTTTTCCGTGTTCAAACTTCAAAGAGAAATGATGTGCTAATCCCACGATGAAAATTTCTGCTGGTACTTGTGTTTTCTAGACTTCTATTCATAAAATTAAAATAAACAAAATTAGCTGAAAGTGAGGAAATGGAATTTGTTTGCCCTTTAATAGATTGGTGGCTTGCATTTATGTCTTTCAATTCTTTTTCAAATAACTACTGCCTACTCTCTATTGATAAAATTGCAGTTCCTTTATGTAAACTAGGTATGAACAAGTAGATAACTACGTATGCATTTCATTTGGTCTACAATTTTTTGTAATAAATAGGCATTGAGAATCATCGCTGCTTGATGTATTTTCGTTGGAGATTGATTCTTGGATACTTTATTGAAGAATTATGTTTATCCCCAGGAGTCTAGTAGGTGTAATTGATGACTGCTTCAATGGATGTTATACACATGAGATGATAGAGTCTCAGGTATTGTACTTGCTTGCAATCATTTTAAGCTATCTAATTTTGATCCCTCACCTACCTTGATATAACCACGCTAACCCAAGCATACTGTTGTACTATGCTGGTTTGATCCTTTAAATTAACAGAAAGTCTTGGTAAAATTGGATTTACTTGTCGTTGACACTGTACATGGGTTCAACTTATTTTAGTCTGGGTAATGTAAGCTAGTAGCATTTTGTGCAAATATGTGTGCAAAACAGCATCATCTATGTGTTTGATGTTTCGGAAAATGAAAATAAGTTGGCCATATTCTATCAACTCTTAAAATTTAAAATCTTTTTTATGAGCCGATATCTTAAGTCCATAAACATTTTGGACCATTGATCCTTAATGCAATATTATGTTTGATTTTTTAATAGCACTAAGTGTGATGCTTCAACAGGTGGACCAACTTGTTTTTGAGGAGTTGATGAGGGAAAGGTTTCCTAAGCTAGGTTTGTATCTTGTTAATTTTATTGTCTTTTTACATGCATCAGCATATACAAAAATTTGGTCAAAATTTTCAATTGGTGATTTAGTTACTGTTCTTGAAGTGCAGTTAATCACCTTGATTATTTAGGAATTGAAGTTGCATGGATATCTGGATCTTGGTTTCTTTCTATATTTGTGAATATGCTTCCTTGGGAGAGTGGTTAGACCTTTACCCATTCTTCTTGCCCTACGATATTTTTCTGATTTCATGCAGCTTAGATGTATATCCTTGCATAATATGATTTGTTGACTGCCTTCTGCCTTTACTGCACCAGTTCTACGAGTTTGGGATGTACTTCTGTTTGAAGGGAACCGTGTTATGTTGTTTCGTACTGCGCTTGCCTTGATGGAGCTATATGGTAATTGAAATAAATAACTTGCACTTTGTACACTTAAATATTGAAAATTACTTCCTCTGATAATGATTAATAGCTAGGGGTATGAAAACACTTTATTTGTAGGTCCTGCCCTAGCTACAACGGAAGATGCTGGGGATGCTGTTACCTTGCTGCAATCTCTCACCGGATCAACTTTTGATAGTAGCCAACTTGTTTTAACTGCTTGCATGGGTTTTCTTACTGTTACTGAGGCCAGATTAGAAGAGTTACGAACAAAGCACCGACCATCTGTTCTAGGAATTATCGAGGAAAACTCAAAAGGAAGTCCAGTTTCACAGAGCTCCAAAAGTATTGCATCGAAGTTGTACAGTTTCAAACATGATGCTCAGTCACTCATCAAAGACCCAAATACTAATAAGGGGTTTGATGGGAAGTTGATCAATTCAATTGGATCTAAGGTGAACTCTTCAACGAGTAACTTTGATGAATTTATGTGTGACCTAAGCATTGATTCAACAATCAACTCTGTCCCAGATCTTCAAGAACAGGTATGTATTCTTTTGGTTTTATCTGCAAATTAAAGCTGGAAATGGGTCATGGTGGGTACATTTTGGTATGTGGTTTCATTATGTTAATATGAATGATTTTGGAATTACCAAAATCCAAAGGCTTTTAGACCCACATAGTAGTACTTGTTCATAAAATTCTGTTTTTGTTAATCAATTTATGCGTGCTTACTTTTTCCCTTCAATTTTAGAGGATTCCAAGCATGATTGTTTATGCGTGCTTACGTTTTCCCTTCAATTTTAGAGGATTCCAATTATGTACATTCTGCATATTGTTCGGTTATTCTTCACAATGACTTTTCATATGAATCCATCATTTTTCATGCAGGTAGTGTGGTTAAAAGTTGAGTTATGCCGGTTGATGGAGGATAAAAGATTAGCGACTCTTAGGTTGGTTGTCTTTTCTTATTCCTTGTTTAAAACCTTTCATGTATGGAAAAAGAATCAATGCTGTTATATTCTTTTTAATTTAGTGAACTTTTAATCTTCATAGTTCGTAACTGGTATAAATGTCTTTTCTCAATTATATATCCTGTGATGTTGTTGCTGATAATCTCTTTAGCGACATCTGATACTTGTATTTTTATGGATGTATCTGATTTCTGTGTACACTGTATACAACTTATTTGTTGAGACTTCCTTCAATAATGCGCTTCACTCAATAGGTGTTTCAAGAGTATCTACAAAGCATAGTGGTGTTTCTGCGTTCAAATTATTGTTCTCTATATTGATGAGTTTATATAGTCGAGGATGTTCAAAGTTTTGGTGTCATAGTGGCTCGAGTCTTTTATTTCTTTTTACTGGATCATATTATTAGTGTTATTTGATACCTCTAATAATTGATTAAAAGTTTCTTTTGAAAACCTGCAGAGCAGAAGAACTAGAGACTGCATTTCTTGAGATGGTTAAACAAGATAATCGACTCGAATTAAGTGCAAGGGTATGCTATGGTGTATTATGATTTTTGTTTTCCTTGTTTCTCTGCTTGAACAAGTTTTTGAAGTTAATTTTAATCAGATGAGTGTTTTTTTTGTAACAAAAAACATGTTGATATGTAAAAAAGTTTAGACAGCTTACCAAACTGACACACAGTATCATAAGTCATAGCCACTGGATCACGTATACACACAAACCTAAGTTAATTTTTTTCTAGCATCAGTATTAAACTTACTCTCACATTCTGTAAAGGGTTGAGTAAAATTTTCTCTGTACGAGGGATGGACATACAATTAGACATTATAATCTGCTGTCCTACACATTAGACACTGGTTTGAGACACAGTTGTTAAACAGGCTATTTTTCTCAGTCTCCTGACTCCTGAGTATCTGCTGGATTCTCTAAATACGCTCTTTTGCTTCGTGTACTTTTTCACTAGCAATTCTTAGGAGCAACTCTGAGCACTGCTTCCAAATATTCTCTTACTATCCCATACTACATGATAAGTATAGTACAGTTAAAAAAAAAATCAAGGGTAGCATCCCATGATATCACTTTGTCTGCTGTAAGTAGGCTATCTTAAATTCTTAATCCATTGCTCATTTTTAGTTTGCTTTCAGGTGTAGCCTTTCTGTGAAAATGAGATTTCTTCAATCAACTGTAGGATGATCACCCAATTACCATCTTATAAATTGTTCAATTGTGACTTCATCCTTCAGCAGAACTGCTTGCCTGCCCCCTATATGTTACACAATGTCTTTGTAATTTTTTAATCCACTGGCCATGATAGGGCTGCGATGCGTAATACATTGGTATTTTTCCCAATAAGCTCTAATCATTCGTCTGTGTAAAATTTGATTTCTGGGATAATCTTTTGAAAGCTTGCAAACGGGCAAGAAACCAATTTTCTGTTCGGAATAACTCCAAATGGTAATACATTGGTATTTTGCATTTTGTGGCCTATCAGTAAGGTTCTAAATAATTACCAATTAAATCAGGACAACGCAACATGGGTTGGCCTTAAATGCTCTACTGGCGTTGGACTAGTGTCACTGTGGTAATCATAAATTGTGCTATCACTTTAAATAAATTAAAAAATACTTAGTTATTTTATATTTCAATTTTCCACCTTAGTTCCCTCTTTGTTTGTATTTGTTAAGGATTCAATGCTCTGTTATAGTCTAGACTCTAGAAGCTTTACGACTATCTATCATTTGTAGGTTGAGCAATTGGAGCAAGAGGTTGCACTGCTTCAGCAAGCACTCAGTGATAAGCAGGAACAAGAACGAGCAATGCTTAAGGTCTGTTTATATTCTTTCCTGAACCTTTGCATGAGGTATTTTTCTATTCTTTCTTGCTATCGACACACATTTCCATATTTATTGTTTGAATTTCATGTATCTGTAATAGGTCCTTTTGCGTGTTGAGCAAGAACAGAGAGTTACTGAAGATGCTCGAATTGCTGCTCAGCAAGAAGTCACTGCTCAAAGATATGCTGTTCATGTACTTCAGGTTCTTTACTGTAAAAATATCCCCCTTTTAGAATGTAAATTCTATGTATTTTCAATGTACTTGAGAGTTGAAACGAGAATTAAAGTGCATGATACTTTTTGAAAGCAGAAGTCCAATTTCATCATAACTCAAGCATATCAGACATAAGTCAAGTAACAGGGACTAAAATATATGAACTTGTGTCTTTTGTATTTCAAAATTTTTGTAAGAGTGTGATTTTTGTTTATCAAAACTTTATTTGTACAGAAAAAACATGAGAAGGCTATGGCATCTGTGGCCGAAATGGAGAAAAGGGTGCGAATGGCGGAATCAATGTTGGAGGCTACTCTTCAGTATGAATCTGGTCAAGCAAAAGCCCAATGTTCTCCACGGTAATCAATTCAGCTATAAGAGATGCTTGAGGTCTCTTTGTATTCAGTATCCTTTGAAAATTTTTCCGCTTTTATCCATTAGTTTTTGTTTGTCCATTTTCCCCCTTTTATCCATTACTTTTTGCTCAGCCACTTTGGAAGCTTTTTTTTCATATGCTATTTTCCATTTACCCTTACTTTTGAACTAACATGTTTCTCTATGATATCTATCCCTTTCAGCTTTATTCCATTTGTTAATTTCATCACCTTTTCATTATCCTCGATAATTGTAGCTACACTAACGTAGAGAAACAAAAAGAAACAGCAGTATAAATATCCAAGCAGTACTAGTTACAGCAACCCTCTTACCCGAATCAGAGCAAGCGATTCCATGCCAAGCAACTCCATCCTTCTCCAAGCTGCACTTGACGTGCTCAAACCCATGTATTACTAGTGGTTTGTTAGAAGGAATCTTTTAGTTATTCTAAATAGTATATGAGCAAGGGTTGTGGCAAGGAATGCTATGTTGATTTTTGTGATGAGATGATTTTCTTTGGGAGTCGAGAGTATGCTCGAAATACTCTCCTACTTTTCTACGTAATACAAAACATTGTTCGGCTTTATTAGTACAATTTTCTCATTTTGTGCAATGTCCATACTTCAACCCCCTCCTCCGCTTTTACAAACACCCATTCAGCCCAGTCACCACCAAAGCTGGCCCCAGTTCATTGCACAAATAGTGTTGCCTTTTCCTAATCCCATCACTTAATCTACAAGATGCTTGTAAAATCTCTTTTTCTCGGCCTGTTTCAATCTACTCGATCAATATTGCCACACAAAGTGACTTAGGACTTCGGAGTGATAGGATGAGACTCACGTGTTTCCATGTATGCTAGAGTTGAAATAAACATTATTTACCTGTTTTATGTGGCTCATTATTGGTTTCAATTGTTTTTAGGTCCGCTCATCCTCCTGAGTCACCCCAGATAGGAAGAAGGATAGGTCTACTGTCATTTGGACTTGGCTGGCGTGATAGAAACAAGGTAACGTTTTTTCCTCTATAAAACTATTTATTTTATAACTCTTATCCTCTCATCTTTTCATTTGAAAAAAAATTATTTTGAGTGCTTTCAAAAGTCTTGATGAGGAGGATTTGGTGGGAACCATAACTAGCTGGTTTTAGAGTATTAACTTAGCACCCTCAACGACCAACCATGATTTGCCAATATGAAACTGAGAGACATTGAATGCTTATAGATTTAAATTGGGTTTGGATCATCGGTGCAAAAGTACGTTTTCAATCAAGGTCACTGTAACGGTTGCAAAATGACTTTCGCGATGAAATAGATGGTTGCCTATTTCAATCATGGTAAGCTAAAAAACATTTAAAATATAGTCGCCAGCCATATGGTGAAGCGGGTGATATTACGCACTATGGTTTTTAGTTTTCATCACTTTAGTTGTTTTCACCTGATCCATTTTTCTTACTTTTGAACTGAATTATACCGGTAACTGAATGTTTGGAAATTAAAAGAATCCATCCTCTCCCTTGTCTTTCATTTCATGTAAATTGTAAACCAGAATTCCTTATTACAGTCAGTAAATAGTTTTACAAGAATCCTATTTGAAGTATTTGTTGTTGGGTATAAGTTAGAGGAAACTAAAGAATGAGAGGGAAGTTTACAGGACAAAATGAACGCCAAGGTCGTTGTTGACACTATCGTTTCCCAATCGTGTTCAATTTGTATACTCTGCCTGTAGGTCTTAGCAAACTTGGTTTACTGATAGTCTGATTCATCAACCTGCCTTAATCCCGACAATGCCAAAGGCTTAATCCCAACATTATAGGCTCGCCTTCTGCTTTTTACTATTACTGGTAGCTGTTTTCTGAAACTAACCGAAGCTCAAAGTATGGCAGGGAAAATCACTAACTGATGAGGAGCTAAGTGAAGGCAAAAGCCAATCATATACTGAGCAGCCTAGGAAGAATGAGACTTAGTGATCACATTATATAATACTTGTGTCGGAGACTAAAACGTGTCTCGATTCTTGAAGCCTTTCAAAACATGCCCGTGCTGCTGGACTAACTTCGCGTTTTGTTGGCTCGATCGCTTGGATAACAAAATGTTTAGAGCATACTTGAAGATGTCATTTGTTGAAGATGAAAGATTCAAAGTGTTATTAGAAGCTCCTGATATGTCTATATCATATGTATAGTTTTCCTGTCTGAAGTCATTCTTTCACTTGACTAATTGTATCCTATACTTAGCGGATTGTTTGGTAACTATATTTTCTGAATTATGCTAATAATAAGTAAAAAATGTATAAAATTTCCAAATTATGGTGTTAAATTATAATTATTAAAAAGTTCTAAATTCATGAAAATTTACTTCCTATATTAAATAAATGACCTCTTAATTTAATAGTGTTCAATCTCATCATCATACCCGGTGTATCTCACTCATAAGAAAACTATTATCAGGGTCTGGTAAGAGAAGAACGACGACATGGTATACCCATAAAGGAGAGTGCGGTCAAAGAGTCCGTCGGCTCAAGAAAGCTCTTCAATGAGAATGAAACTTGCGACTATCCAAAAGCCTACAACTTACGACACTCGTTAACCATAAACAATATATGACAAATAAATAAAAATAAAATACATGAAAACGTAAATAGGAATTAAAAAAATAAAAGAAGAAAAGTAATGTTCAATCTAAAAAAAGAAAATTACTTTAGCTCTTGCCTATCTTATCCCCCATTTTTTTTTTGTCATTTTTAGCTTTGCTAGTTTTTCATCAAAGTAGACATATGAAACTAATGAGGAAAAATTATTTCTAAGAGAGTGAATTTTGTTACTCTACTTTTTCAAGCTTAACCCTATTTATTACATTTGTTTTTTTTGAAGATTATTTATTACATTTGTTTTTGTTAGGGTAAATCTTGAGATTAGTTTGTTTTTATTGTATTACATGTGATATGAACATCATGTTAATTTTCTCTAATTGAAAACCTTAATAAATATTTAAAATAAAATAGCAAATTAAAAGGTACTTCCTCAGTTTCATAATACTTGCTACATTTAACTTTTTTACGCAATTCAATGTACTATTTTGTTCATTTATATGACGAATTATACACATTTAAAAATTATAAAAAGTTATTTTATGAAAATATGCGATTAGACGATTCAAACAAGATACCACTTGACTATATTATTGCTTGCATATTAGCCGCAATATATAAAATAAGCTTAAACGATGAATAGTGTCAAAAAACAAATGTAGCAAGTATTTCGAAACGGAAGAAGTATATGTTGACTAAAAATGAAAAAGTTCTCCCCTTTAATTACCTTCTCCTGCCTATTTAATGTCTACTAATTACTAAAAACTCTCTTTTCAAGTTTAATGTCAGATTTTAATTCGCTATAAGTTCTAATATGCTTAAGACACATGTACCACTAAACAATGAGTAGTTAAATTAATATACTTTATTGAACAATAATTATATCTTAAAAGCAATTTTTATGACTCGTGAAATCACTAGCAATTACTCAAAATCATAAACTATTGTGCCGAACACACTCAATGTAGCAAACGTTACCACTCCAGAGTGGTTGTAAACTTGTACTCATTTTGTCCTAACTCCAAAGGGCTTTGCACCACTTTTCTTGTTAGTTTATTTCGTGAATTTTGTTTTATTTTTATTTTTGGTCATAATCCACATTATTTCTTTATTTTTCATCTATACATCTAACTTTTTTGAAGATCTATACATGTTGATGTTTCATCTATACATCTAACTTATTATTCCATTTCATTTACATTTTTTTTCCCTTCCCCTTAAAATATACTCAATTTCTTTCCAATTGATGTTTCAAGATAAATTTCTGTATTTATTTTACATGTTGTTGATAAATTTCTCTATTTATTTTACATCTGTTAAACATAATTGCTTTAATCATCTGTTAAACTATATAAATGACTAATTGAGAATCTTTTAATTGCTTTTTTTTCTCCATTACACATGTTATTAAGATTTTTATGCCTATATTAAAAAAGAAAATTTCACGTGGTGGCCTTGAATTTAGATAAGGAAAATTTGATATTAAACGTACGAACTTTGTCTCATTTGCTTATAAACGTTCGAACTTTCATTTATTTTTTAGAGGCATGAACTTTGGGGGTCATCCGCTGAGAAAGATACAGAGGCATGAAATTTGATATCAAAATTCAACAGGTAACAGGTCATCTGTATCTTTCTCAGCGGATGACCCCCAAAATTAATGCCTCTAAAAAATAAACGAAATTTATAAGCAAATAAGTCAAAATTTGTACGTTTAATATCAAATTTTCCTTTAGATAATTAACTTTTCATTATTTTTCTCCATTACTTTTTCTCAACCTACTATATAGTATAAAAATAATAAAAAATAATAGAGAGAATCTTAACTCAAATAAACCGATAAATAAGCATAGCATATTATCATAACAGTAAGCCGTGAGTCGTGAGCAGGGGCGGAGTAAAAATTGATAAATTATAAAGGCCCTGTACGATTTCATGTTTTACTAACAATTTTGTATCTTAAAACACTTCTAACATGTACTACGTAATTTGATATTAAGACCTTTATTTTTTAAAGCCATGTGCGGTTGAACGGGTTGAACATACTCGAAACCTTGATGGCCGTGACCCGTGAGCAGTGAGCCGTCAATGGTGAGGAGTGAGTGTCATCATTCTTTCTTTGGCTTGACCCTTCAGCCTCTCTCCTTTTCTTTCACTTTCTCTCACTAGTTCAACCAACTCCACCTGCTCTCATTCTCCTCACTGTCTTTCACACTTTGCCACACTCTCACTGTTCACTCACCCTAATCTTCAATCCTATTTCTCTACTTTCTTTCCAGATCTGACCTTTTCTACCCCATTTTACACTCACCATTCCTCCTTCTTTCATTCCTATCTGTGTTTCAGGTTCATAACTTCATTCTTTTCCCTTTTTCTTTCATGGGTTTCGCCATTTGAGCTGCTACTTGTAGTACTTGCAGTAACAAACAAAAAAGCTCATTCGTTTTGATCTAAACTTCATTTTTGTAGTCACAGGTGGGTTATGGAGAATTCATATGGGCATCGATTTCGTAGAGTAACTCGGCATTCATGGGCTGCCAATATGAAATTAGAACCACTTGTAAGTTCATTTACTGTCTAAGTTTTCTTAATTTGAACTTCATTTGAATGATTTTAACAATGTTGTAAGTTTAGATGCATGACCTAAAAGTTCCCCTATTTCATTACAACAGTATTTGTAAGGAGATATGGTATATGGGTACAGTACTTATGTCATTAGTGGCTCCGACCTAGGCGGGATTTGGGTTCAGATGTGTACAACAAATGGGTTGTTTCCGATTGACCCGATGTAGTATATGGGTATATGGGTATATGGGTATATGTTGATAATAGGTACTACTATACTTGTTGAGCTGCATTCAGGAAAATCTTGTCTTTGATTTCTTATAGCAGTAATGCCTTAAACTTATACAGAGTTTTATTTTGTGTGGCTGATAACCTGTACTTTTTATATCTAGTGTTGATACTTGATAATTTGCAGTATTGCTTGATAATTTGCAGTATTGCACCTATTCGGACACAAAATGAAGCTACAATACTTTTTAGGTTCTGAGTTGCAAAGTTTTGAGCCATAAAGAATCCCTTTGTCATAATAGCAACCTTCGTTATGCTTTTGAAGGATTGGAAAAACTTATCTCCATGGTGGTTGAACTGCCTGTTGAGGTTTCTCATTTGGAATGACTTATTTAATTTGACAGCTACTAAGTCAAGTTTAGTCATCTTGTTCAAATTTACAATGTTGCCGTCAAGAAGTATTTATGAGATAAGAAATTAAGGTGGGAAAATAAAGGAGAAAGGGTAGTGAAATGAGAATCTATGTGATGGTGCTTCATGATCGAAAGATTATGCAATCAAAGTGTCCCACTAAAGGAAATTTATTCCAAATTGCCATTAACCACTGTTGCGATACGAGTAATACACATAATAATGCTTGGCATTTGGAAAAGTTTATTGTAGGAAGATGAAGTAGTCGAGTTGCATATGTAAGATGAATGGGTAAGTGTATCATATATGAATGAGAATAGAACAAATGGTCTTGGAGTTTTCATGGCAAGTTGAAAAGAACATTTTACGTTGTTTTGGTGATGTGCAAAGATGACTTTTCCTGTTGGACTTTTGGGGATCTAGGAAGAGGTAGAGGTAAGGCAAAGATGATTTATATGACTTAGTGTAGAATGATATGAGGGATTGAGATTTGCATGGTGCATATCACACCAAATAAGAATTAATGGAGGATGATATACATAGAACATCATTAAATCTAATCTTTAGTTGATGCAAATATTATATATCTGATAAATGAAAAGGGAACTTTGTTATCGATGATTTCTCATGACTTAATGCGACATGGTTTTCTTGGATCAAGGCTTTGCCTTTGTTTTGCTGTTTTAAGATAACATTACTTTGTTGCAATAATTTCTTGGAACAATGAGACATGTATATCCGACCCTCCTTACCCCCCCTAAGCAAGTCCTAGTCGAGAGAAACTAACCGGCAAAGTAATGAAGCCACTTAGTGGCGTGTGGCATCAGGGTAATAGAATTTTGTATGTAGTGGGATGTTGCTGTTTCACATTGTCTCCAATCCAAGGCCTGCCTGAATCCTGTACACGAAGCCCTTCAACAGACTGGTATTTTTTTAGTTTTTTTTTGGAGGAGAGGTAGCACGTCACGTTCAGTCTAGTGGTACTTCTTCAGTTCTTCTCCTTTGCTAATTCATTTTTATGTTCATTTGGCTCACATTTATCCCTTTATAAATCCCAAGGTATCCACACAAGATGTTTTGTCTTCATTGAATTAAAATTCCAAAATGCCCAATTTATATTGAAATAAGCTAACCTCCGAGTTGAAGATATTGCTTTGAACATGATAGATTCTTCGCCATTTTCTTTATTCAACAATGTTAGACATACACATTGCCGTAGAAGACATGAATACTGAGCTAGCTCATGGAATGTCCACCAAAATCATATGTGGGCAGACCACTTCACTGCCTGTAGAAGACATGAATACTGAGCTAGTGATGGGTGATGACTTTCCCTCTTTCCAATTTTATTTTCCCATCTGAGTCATCCCTATATATCTCTGCACGCTATCATTCAAACAGGCTTTTCCTGAGATAGCCTTCTTCTATAAATGCTATCAGTGTGCCCAAATGTCAAGAGTTTTGGGCTTGTGATTTCCATAAGCCATTTTTGAGTGGCATATTGTCCTCTGTCTTGCCAAATTTGTTTTGTACTGGCTGCCTCTTCATGGATTGTCATGTATCTTTAGTACTGATAGGGTAAAGATAAAACACAAAAACAAGCGACTGTACAAACACAAATTAATTATGATGGTAGTGTTGTAGGTTTTTACCTACTGCATGACTTGTTGACCCTTAGTTGGCCTCAGCGTTTCCACCTTGCTATCTGAACTGTAGCCTGGGTTCCCTTTCCAAAAATTCTCAGATCCCACTGTATTTGTTTGCATGTAATAGATACCGAACTGGAGATCCTTAAGCTGAGTGGAAGGCAACTTTGTTAAATGCCTTCATTTTCTTTGGAATGTTTACGTATCTTCATTAGGTTGTTTTATCTTCGAGGGTGATGGAACGAAATTGTCTGTAGCTGAATGCATTATCAGTTAGTAGATTGCTTAATCATCGATGTAGATTGCCAACCATTGTTCACTTGGCTCCTATTTGGTTCATTTTTGTAATGTTTCAAAGTAATTTGATTATAATGCTCAATGTTATCAATTGTCTGATAACATTTTTTTTCGTTATCCAGCTTGACAAGGATGTGGAACAGTGGCCTCATTTGAATGAACTTGTCCAATGCTACAGAGCTGATTGGGTTAAAGATGAAAATAAGTATGGGCATTATGAGAGCATTGGTCTTACTGCATTTCAAAATCAGATATATGAAGGAGCTGACACTGATATTGAAACAGGTGATGTTATTCGGCATCCAATAGGAGCTTCTTTGAAATATATTTTTATGCAATAGTGTAAGACGACAGTAGTAATACACTAGCATTTGAATAAATTTATTTGGGTTTTTCTTTTTTTGACCTGGAAAAACTTTTATTAATGAAGAAACACGCCATACATCAATGGGAAGAGGAATCCCAAAAAGCAAATAAAGATAGCCGCGATATCGTATTCCAAAAACTTCTACATATATCATCAAGAGAGCAATGGCTATATAATCTATGTGCCTTAGCCCAAAGTGACGCCAAAAAGACCACCTTTTCGCATAGCACCTCTACCAATAGAAATCAATCACTGAAAATTCTCCTATTCCTTTCTA
This sequence comes from Amaranthus cruentus, assembly GCA_019425755.1. Taxonomy (NCBI): domain Eukaryota; kingdom Viridiplantae; phylum Streptophyta; class Magnoliopsida; order Caryophyllales; family Amaranthaceae; genus Amaranthus; species Amaranthus cruentus. The sequence continues at coordinate 12,557,289 of CM033465.1, read as the reverse complement.
ACCATTTAGACCTTAGAATGGTAAATAACATATCACCCACATCTTTTTAAGATCATTATCCCGTCCATACCCCAATGGTTAATCAAATGAAAATCACCAATCCTTCTCTTAGCAACCCATTCTTCACCCCTGATCTTAAACAAGCTTTTCCATAGTTCTCTGGCTATCTTGCAATTAAGGAATAAATGATCATTATCTACTCTGATCTTATTTTGGTTTTTCTTGTTTTGTAGTTTGATGTTTTGTGGGCGTACTTTTTGATTAATCCTTATTTTAGTTTGTGAGTAGTTGTACTATTTTTTAGTGATAGACTTGCTATTTAAGTCTTCAGCTGTCAAGCGATATATGTTCCATTATCTGATCTTTTGTTAGTTGATATATATTCAGAGATGCATCTTTCCGAGGCCAGACAAACTGAAAACGAAGATGTTACTGATGAAGAATTACCAAGCACATCCGGGAGGCCATTTGGAGAGGTTTTCCTTTCTCAATGTTATAATTCTTTTATGTACTTTATGCTTATTGATTTCTTTTACTGCTATGTCATTCTCTTAATGTGCAATGCATGAGTTCTTGAAATTTCCGAAGCAACATAGACTGACCTTCTTTTTGCGATATCTGTTTAGCATCTTGGGTTGTCGCCGTTGCCTGCTTATGAACCTGCATTTGACTGGGAGAATGAGAGGTCTATGGTATTTGGTCAAAGAGTTCCAGAAACTCAAGTGCAGTATGGAAGGTTCGACAGATTTTTCATTCCATTATTTTATACGCTTTGCGTAAAGATTACTTTTTAGGTTATTGCTTATGAATTGTGTTGTTTCCCAGTGGCTTGAAAATATCAGTGAAAGTTCTTTCTCTTATGTTTCAAGCTGGACTAGCTGGTGAGTGTCCTCTCTTTCACTCTATTTTGTTTAGAAACAATTGCTTTATATTTTTTTGTTTTGCTACCCAAATTGACCAGCAAGATTGGAATCACATGCTTCAGTTCCATTAAACATAATATACTTTTTGGTATTTTAACAATTTTATAATGCACTTGTCATCAGCTTTCATAATTTTATACCGACTATACATTCTCAATGGCAATCAACCGACATAGCAAAAACCACACATCTTGGTTGGAACCAACTTTAATGTGTTATATCTTCTTACATCTTCTATTGTTCTCTGTGTGTGTAACCTTTCTGACTTTATCCTCCTCGATTGATATGGAATATGCTACTTTGCAGAACCATTTTATGGTACAATTTGCTTGTATAACAAAGTGAAAAGAGAGAAATTGTCAGAGGACTTTGTTTTCCATGTGCTTCCTACAGAAATGGAAAATGTAAGTTCCAGAGTAGCTTTATATTCCAAGCCATTTCAAATTTGTGTAATGAAAAGAAGATGGTTATTTTTTTAATTCTTTTTGTTGTATATTCTCCTCCATAATCATGCCTGCATTTCTTGAACATATTTGAAAAAGCTGTCTGATATTTACAGCCTCTACTTGTGCATGTTTGCAGACTGGTTGTTCAAATGAATCACGAGCTATATTCTACCTAGATGCTCCCTCAGCATCAGTTTGTTTGTTGATTCAGTTGGAGAAGCCTGCCACTGAAGAAGGAGGCATCACTTCCTCTATCTACTCGCGAAAAGAACCAGTTTGTATACTGTCTATTTTATGCTTTTAAGTTCTAATTTGACTTGGTTAGTTGAATATATCTCTGTTATAGCGCTTGTGTTCTGAGCCCCGAGGTCATCATATGTCTGAGTGCTGTGGTGATAAAGCCTCAAATGTTTGTTCTACGTCTGGGGATGGTCGGGAAAATTATGACAGAGAGCAACACACAAGGAACGGACAATAGTATTGTTTCTTCATAGGCCTTTTCTGTTTATTCTTTTCTTGCATCCTATGTAATTTCATTGAGCTGGTGAATCCATAGCCTCTTTCTTACATATTCAATCACTTTGTGATGAATAAATTAATATCCGTAGATTAAATGCTTACATATTCATTTGCTTTGTAGGATTCTGTTATTTAGATCTTCTTGAGTCTAGGCTTTCTATCCATTTTAAATAGAACTGACCTTCATAGTTCTGGTCTTTTTTTTTATTCATCATCATTTGTGTGCTTATTTAAAGCTTTCTTCCCATATTATTTCCTCACCATATACATCCTCTTCCCTTTCTTCTTTCTTACAATCAATTTTCCTCCTCTAATAGCCCGAGTGCTCTCTTCCATTCTAGGTATATGCTGAAGACAGAAACCTAACACCATCACTAATGTGATCTTTTTCTTCTAACATGTGTATTTTTTAAAGGATATAAACCTTGAATGGAAGATATTTAAAAGTGAGACAGACAAACCATGAAATGGTGGATAGTTGAAATGAAAGAAAGGGACCTTAAATGGTGGGTGGCTTGAAGAAGATGATGAAAATAACATCACGAAGAAAGTAGGAATGAGAGGGAAAAACAAAAGAGAAGATAGAACTGGAGGGTCTAGGGTGACTAGAAATGAAATGCAATGTTGAGGAAAACTGGTTACCAGGAGTATTAGAAACCCCTATGGACTACGTGTACTTTGTTTAGCTCGATGATTTTTCTGGAACATAATGTAGGTCTTTCAAGGTGTTTATTTACTTCGTTTATGTCATGGCTATGTTTTGCTGCTAACATCCCTTGACCAGTATTGCTCCTAATATTTTTGTGTTCTATCTAACTTATGAATTAGAAATAGACCATAGTTACATCACTTGCATGAAACGTGGAACGTAGCCACGTTCCACGATCCGGGACCCAAATCCCCACGAAACGCGACCCAAATCGCTCAAGGTGACGTCCTGGCGTAGAAGACTTTTTTTAAAAGGTACTTTGGCCTTCATTTTCAAATTAAAGAAAAAAGAGGGGGAAAACGAGATGAAACCTAGAAATCTAAAAATATTCCACTTGAAAATAATTTCTAAAAAAAAATGGATCATTTTAGTTTAATTTTGTTTTCAAATATATATTTTATACATAATGTATCTCGTACCCAATCATTCCTGAGTCAATCTAGGTTGCGTTTCGTGTTCCCGTTCCTGTTCCCTGTTCCAGGTAACAATGATTTAGATACTCCTACTGCTTAACATGGTGGTTCATGCTCACTGTATTTGCTGTACACTTATTTTTTCCTACAGTTTTGGGATCAGAATTTATATGTTAACATCTTACCTTGCTTAACCAGATTACTTGAAAAAATTCGATATTTGAATTTTTCTTGTCCTAAGAATTTCCTTCTATATTTATTCTAACATATAACACAATTTTGCCTTTCGACTTTCCAGAGCCAGCTGAGTGACAGAGAGAGGCAGAAATTGCAGGTCTGGTCTCGAATTATGCCTTACAGAGAGTCATTTGCTTGGGCTATGGTACCATTATTTGATAACAGCATTGCCGGAACCTCTGGTGGTACTGGCTCTCCAAGTAGCCCTTTGGCACCAAGTGTCTCTGGTTCTAGTTTCCATGAGGGTGCATCAGAGTCTACTGCCAAGATCACTTTAGATGGGAAACTGGGTTATATGAGCGGGAGCTCAATCGTTGTTGAAATATCAAATTTGAACAAAGTCAAAGAGAGCTACACAGAGGATTCTCTTCTGGTCTGTTGGTTTTATACTCACTTTTCGTTATCGTTATTCACGCTTTACAATATTCTGTTTCTTTCACGAAAGAGCTTCCTTTGGCACTCCTGAAAAAGTATTGAAACTTTGATGTGCTTTTTCCGGAAAGTTTTAAAGAGATTTTGTTTTTAATCTAAATTGCTTGTTTTTCTAGGACCCTAAAAGAAAGATCCATAAGCCTGTTAGAGGCATGCTGAAATTAGAGATTGAGAAACTCCATGCTGGGAATCTTGACTTCGAAAATGTTTCAGAAAGTGGCAGTATGACTAATGAATCATTTGATATGGGGAGTAATATCCTTGATTCTTCACAGATTCCAAATAATTTGGATAAGTCACAGAATACCAAATTAAAACAACATTCTACGGATGGAAACGAATCTGTTCGAAATGGGTTAAAAGCTCATGAGAATCAAGATTCCCAAATAGATGAAGTAAGTATGCCATTATTATAATTCTGATATTGTTATTGAATTCCTGTACTGATGCTATTGCTGAAAGCCTGAGATCACATGTTATTCCATAAAATTGTCATGTTTGTATTGTTTTAAACAGCATTAGCAAGAGTTCATCTCTTGGAGCTGCTGTACTTTCTCGTACAAAATATTTCCAGCATATCAATATTCAAAGATGTGGAGCTTCACATTAGCATAGAGCACTCACAGACTAGAACATCAACCAAATTTGTCTGATTGAGATGTCACTGCCACTGGTGTATATACCTAATATAGTTTTTTGTCGAAGATGAATGTAATCTATAGAGAAAACCTGACTGAGCATAGAGTTTTAATTTTATTAGTATATTGTTCAAATTTTTTGATACGAGTAGTGTTTTATTTTAAAATTTAAGGTGTTCAAAATTGTTAAATTTTCTTGAGGTAATTGTTAAATTTTATGCTAAATTTTTCTGAACAATATCTAATTTAAAAAAACACTGTTTTTTTGCGGTAATTGTTAAATTTTATGCAAAAGAATATTTCTCTTTCTGTTGGTCCCTTTTTTCTTACACTACTATATAATATTCTTAAAAGATAAATTAAAATTAAATTTTCATATCTGAATTAGATGGTTGGAGTGGTGGACTAGAAAGCTTTATTCCTTCGATTAACGCACGACTTGAATCTTGCAATTTCATGCATTTGACTTCCGTGCGATCGCGAGGAATGAGCCTTTTTTGTAACTTTTCCATTGTCTATATGTGTATCCATTGACTGTTAGCTTGAGTCGGAAAAGGAATTTATTCATACGGATGACTAGAAAGCTTTATTCCTTCGATTAACACACGACTTGAATCTTGCAGTTTCATGCATTTGACTTCCGTGCGATCGCGAGGAATGAGCCTTTTTTGCAGCTTTTCCATTGTCTATATGTGTATCCATTGACTGTTAGCTTGAGTCGGAAAAGGAATTTATTCATACGGATCGAGCTCCGTAAGGATGACACAGATATTCGCCGGCAACCTCTGGAGGCAAGTAACTAAAGTATGATTTAGTACTGATAGTCTTCTAAAATTGATTTTGTTAAGTTCGCTTGTCATTGATTTATAGGCAACATACCCTAGGGAGCCTGGTGCATCACTAGAGAAGTGGGCTCACACGCAAGTTGCTGTTGGTGCAAGGGTGGGTTGCTATCATGACGAAATTAAAGTCTCTTTACCTCCTATGTGGACACCACTGCATCATGTATTGTTTACTTTCTTTCATGTTGACCTTCAAACTAAATTGGAAGCTCCTAAACCGGTAATCTTTTGTTCTATGTTTTCTTATTTAAATGCTTCTGATCTACTATATGATTTCTCTTTTTCCTGTTATCTCAAGTCTCCTGAATTCAGTTTTATTTTTCATAATGAGAAAGCTGTCCAATATGCTATTGTAGGTGGTGATTGGCTATGCAGCACTTCCATTGTCTACATACGCTCAGTAAGTAATTCTTCATCTATATAGTTTCATTTCCCTTTGACAATGCACTTCATGCTGCTATTTTATAGCTCTTTTATCACCCTTTGATCGAATAGGATTGCTAGTGCCATCACCCTTTGACAATGCATCTATGGTTGTCATCAACGCATCGCGACCATATTGTAAAAGTTTTTGAGTTCACCATGACCGAAATATAGGCCACATTGATCACGGAATCATCCACGTTATCTGCGAAATCCGTTTCGCGACTTTTACTGCTACCGAAACAGTACTTTTGCACTATGATGGTTGTTCAATATCTGCGAGAAACTTTTATCTTGGACTGATGTGGAGCGGAGATATATTTTTGTTATTAAAATTTTCATTATTGAGAAGATATAAATTACAAAGAGTAGGCTCCCTCAAGATATACTCTTTGTTAGTGATGATCTCTCACGATTATATATTTAGGTTCATGTAGCTGACCCCATATAGTTGGGATTAAGCCTTTGGCATTCATGTTGTGTACAATTGAGGCTGAAGTTTTAAGGGATTTTAGATGTAGTTTTATAAATTTCTAGTTGAGTTGTGATTATTGTTTGTCAACTATAGAAATCAATACAAAACCGTATACATCATAATACATGAATCTTGAAAGTTGAAACAAATAGAGAATTCATGACAAAATGTTGATTAACTAATAAGCATATTTACTCCATATTTATGCGATCTAAGTCTCACCTTAAGTACTTGAATAGAAAACCTATTACTTTAGGTATTTGTTTGCTCACCTTAGTTCAACTTTTTTATTCCTTTTATTTTCTTTGCTTTTTCCCGCTGGAAACCTTTTGCCTTTCAATCATCTTTTTTCTTTATTGAATGCGACCAAAATTGAAATGGTGTGTACTCTATTGAACATTTGAACCAAGAGGCAAAGTTATGGCTGTGAACTATGGACCTTAATGTGTTCTTTTCTACGGTGTTGCGAACTGGAAAGAGATTAATTATCATGTAATGGGTCAAACTTTATAATAAGGGTCTATAAAGTGTTATTGGAACATACGATGATGAATGTGGGGTCGGTCTTCTATAATCTCTTCAGCTACAGATGGTTTTAGGAGAAGATTTGTTATGGGTAGCTTTTGGTTTTAAATTCTCTTTGCCTTTTATATAGAAAACTCTTTGGATTGCATTTTAAATAGTTTAATTTCTTGTTTAATCAGGTCAAGATCTGAAATTTCACTGCCCATTATGAGAGAGCTAGTTCCGCATTATCTTCAAGATGCTGGGAAGGTATATGTTGAGCATGCTATAAATTTTTTTATACTCTCCATTCAATGTTCAAGATACTTCCCTATCCCCAGATGGCAAAAAATTAGAGTCCAAAAATTGTCTTAAAATTGAAATTTAGACAATATGCAGTGTGAAGGATCAAGTTCTCAAATTAATTTCACTTTGTATACCTATATTTTATGGGGCTATGATTATATTCCGGGCTTTCCATAGGTTGTTCAACGTGACCTCATTTTTGTTAAGTTATGACTTATGACTCATGATTGAGACGGTTGTCTCGCTAATTTCCTTTATCTTGTGCATGCTTTTCTTTTATGTATGTCGACTTGCCCTGCATCAGGAAACGTTTCTTTTATGGAAATATGGTTAAGCTGTAGGGCGAGTAAGTTGAAACGTATATCCTCTGTTTTTTTTTATCATTGTCACACTTTTCAAACAACTGTTATGTTCATTCTGCATATTGTCATTTAAGGAAACTTTAAATGAGTGAAATTCTTATGTTTGGAAAGCAATTGGGCCCAACTTGTGGTGTTTACTATTTTTCAACATTTTTTCTTAAGAAATGAGCCAAAACTTCTCTGCATTTCATAACCCTAATGCCATCAAGTGGCTTCCATCTAGGTGTACGCAACACTACTCTTGTTAATCAGTTAGTGATAAAACTGACAAAGAGGTTGTTTCCGATTGACCCTTGGTAGCAAACATCATGTGCAACGTCACATAAATAAGAAGTGCACTTTTCTAATGAGCCTTCTTACTTTAGTCCATTATAATCCAAACACAATGATCTACAAATCTATAGCCCCATTGAAATGACGGACATGAGACTAACCATCTCAATGAAACTTAAACGAAAACGGAGGAAGTATAATTCATAATAATTAATGAAATCCCTGCTTTGAAGGTGAGTGTTTGCTATAATCAATTTGTGCTTCAACATGCAATTTTCTCCACAATGTTTGTATTTCAAGGCTCCTGACAAGTAGCTTCATTTGACTCTATTGTATATTTACACATTGAAGATGCATTGAGAAGTAGATAATTGTAATCTTGTCAATGTTTCTAATTTGAGAAAGACAGCTATGCATTCCCAATAAACCACGCATTCTAATGCCAAGTTCTTGGAGGAAAATTTTCTTGCTCTGTGTCAGTTAGTACTTTAGTAGTAGCCTTGTAGATTTTCGTTCTTGGCGAAACTTGACTGAACAGCATGGCATAAATATAGTAGGGATGAGGACTTTTACGCCTTTTACCTACTCTGGATTGGATTACTCTTGCTTGCATTCACATTGAACTAATAAGAATTCCAGATACGAAATAACAATTGATGAAATTAAAAGCTAGCTACTTAAATTTGTCAGAAAGTCCTGTTTTACCAGCTACTAACACTTTGCATCGATAATATTTTAATCTTCGGTCTCCTGTGATGGTCACATTTTATTTGTTGATTATCAAAGGATTAATATTCATCTTTCTTGAGTGTTGTTCACCTTGGTCTATGCTTGTTATTAGAGGTCTTTGTTGTGTTTGTTGCATACTTTAGATCATCAAAAAATTTCCTTTTGACCTCTTATAATTATGTCATTATTTAGGAGAGGCTCGACTATTTAGAGGATGGGAAAAATGTCTTCAGATTGCGATTGAGATTGTGTTCTTCCCTGTACCCTACTAATGAACGTATTAGGGATTTCTTTCTTGAGTATGATAGGCACATCCTTCGAACAAGCCCTCCTTGGGGATCAGAGCTTCTTGAGGTAACTTTGTTTACTATCTTTTGAATTATTATACATGTTCCTAAATACGGACTGTTGTCTCCACTCAAAATCTGTCATTTATAAAACTTTTATAAGCTCAGTGTTACTTGATTTCATTATCATGTGAGATCTGTGCTGAACAGTGTTTAAATTCACATCGAATGGGCCTTGTTTAAGATTAATCATTTTCAATAGTAAGGATTCCAATGTGTATGATGAATCCTTCTTTGGCAGGCTACAATGATTTCATTCCCTTTATTGAGATGTTCTCGCTGTAAATTATTTTTTTTGGAGAATTTATGGCGAGTTATATGAAAAAGCCACATAGGAGTATCATTTATAATCGATACTAAAATGGAGGGCCAAGGGAGAAATGGCTCATGCACTCAAACATTCATGAAAGAAATGTGTTTAAAATCTTAAAGAAAAATCCCGTGAAACTCCCCAGCTAATACTTGACTCAAGTTACAAAAATCCTTATCAAGTGGAATTTGTAAGTTGAAACCTTGATGAAAGGTATTTTCGTTTCTAACTGGAGCCAGGTATTGTTTATTAATACTATGAGTGGTAGCTTCATTTCAGAACACAAAATAGAAGCCACCAGTTAATACTTTTCAAATGCTTTTAATATTGTTTTCTTGAGCCTGGCATTAATCTTATCATCGTATGAGGAAAACCTGGTCCGTCTTGAAAATAGTGGCTTCTGTTTTGTGTTCTATGTAGTGTTCTCTTCCATCGTTCTTTAGTCTATCATTGTATGCTGTGGGAAAAGTGTGTTGATCTCTTCCATTTTTCCGTTAATATAATTTTGTTTTGGTTACACACACTGGAGTTCTATTTCTCCTTGTTCTTTCGCTTGTTCAAATTTTCATACCTGTATCAGATCACCTCTGTTCATCATCTATTCATCTTTCTTGCTCTAGCTGATGTCTCTATATTACTTGTATCATATGCAAAAAAACAAAAGAAACTCGTCTAAGAAATAAGCATTTGAAAATTTCAAACCTGCTTTATTGGAGAACTGTTTTTTTTTTCTATATAATATAAATTTCTTGATCCTAGCATTTCTATCTACTTTTTTCTGCGCAGGCCATTAACAGTTTGAAAAATGTTGATTCCACTGCTTTGCTCCAGTTTCTTCATCCAATATTAAATATGCTTCTCCATCTAATTGGGAATGGTGGTGAAACCCTTCAGGTACTCATTGCAGTGTTTGTACAGTAATCATCGCATAACCTACCAGATTTTTGTGAATTATATTGCTCCACGAAAACATTTGGTCAGTCATGTGGACTTCTCTAGCTGCCTTAGAAATTACGGCTTAGGAATTATTAGTGATGCACTTAAAAAAGTTTAAATAGTTAATCTCTTATGGTATCGTTCAAAAACAAGGCCGCATTGTACCGTATCGGTCGTATCATAATGGTTTTCAAATTTACCGAAGTGGTATTACCTGCATCGCAGAGGTGTAAAAAAACCACATATTAGGCCGTTCCAAGAAATAATTCATGGCTTAGGCCGATATTTGGCGGTACGGAAACATCAACCCCCATATCGCATCAACGTGTCCATTACCACAATTGTGGCCGTTACCGCATTTTTGCACAATGGGTGGGATTTATGATGGGAATTGGATGAAATCTTTCCCAATCCCGTGTTAGGCAGAGGGATAAAATTGTTGGCTGAGACATTATTATCAATTTAAAGTAACAAAATGCCCTTGATATTTTAAAGAGGATGAATTGAAGAAGTTGATGAAGTATTTTTTAATGATGGGTCTTGTGGTATTTTCCCCTCTTGATGCCAAGTCTCGCCAACATCCTACTTCCCCTCAAGACATAAAATGGTGAGACTCGGGAACGTTAGACTTATAAGTCTCATTCCTACCCCTCCACCAAACAAGGGACTTCTACGATTTTCTTTTGAAATCTCCTGCAGACACTCGAGTTCTCCAAACAAACAACCCCTAAGTACACTAATTCTAGGTTAAGACTTATAGACTTTGTTGTTGCAGCTTTGTAAACCTTCACTAAAAGCTTTCATTTCTATTGACTTTTCTCTCCTGTTATATGGTCAAAGCTCTGAAGGATTATTCAGAAGGATCAGAACATAAATGATGAGATTGTGTTTAGAGAATATGGCTCTCGTAAAATCTGTGTTGCTTTTTGTTACAATTGAAGGATCTAGTTTTAAGTTATCATTCTTCAGACATTTCTCAAAATTGTCATTTATATCTTTACCTTTTGCGTGCAGGTTGCTGCTTTTAGAGCTATGGTTAATATCTTGACTCGGTATGCTCCTCTGCATAGCTAATAAGTACCCTGGAAATGTGATTTATGATTTGTCTGTTGCAACTTTGCAGAGAATTTGAAACATTTGAGAGTTAGTAAGCTTTTGGGAAGTAAAGCTCTTTATTGTGTGTACATGAGTGATGATTAACTGAGTTTCTGATTTGAATATGTCTATAACTGACGAATCACGTAATGTCTGCTGAGGTATTACTTGTTACCATATATTGGATATTGCCGATGAATTATCATGCAAGTGGAATAGGGAATTCATCCTATGCTGTTTCCCTTTTCATATGTTATATGTGTGTATCGCATGAAGGGCGATATTTATATTAGGGGTGTGCAAAATGAGACCGGACCGGAACCGGTTGCATCCGGTCCGGTCTCCGGGTCTTACATCTTCGCCTTTCCGGTCCGGTCCGGTCTAAATCCGGAAAATCCGGGTTGGACCGGATGTACATAAAAGTGATTTTGAAGGGGAATAATTCAAATATTTTAAAGGGCTTTAAATATTTTATTTTCAACACAAAATAATTTTATAATTCAAATATTTTAATTTTATACTAATTAATTTGCTAAATTATTCAAAATCTTCCATTTTTTAATTTATTTTTGGAATCAAAAATTAGTTCCGGTTTAACCGGTCCAAACCAGGATCGGATGGAATCCGGGTTAGACCGGGACCGGACCGGGTCTCCAGTCTTAGTATATTTGAGATTCCGGTCCGGGTTTGGATCGGTGAACACTCCTAGCGATATATTAAGCATTGCCGAGTTAAACAGTTTTACAGTTAATTGGCATTCTGTTTTTCAAAAGGATTTTTCTATCAGTGTAATATTTTACATTTGAAATAATTCTTCTGTTTCCCGTATTTTCTTCGCTGAACATTTTCCAAACCTATTTCTCAAGCAAGGGTGAAGACATTTATGTGCATCTTGTGTTAGTTTGAGTGCAAAGAAAAGTATTACACTTGGTGCAGCCACTATTACTATTATTGGTGTATAATTTGCATTTAGGCAACTTCGTTATTGTACGCGTAGTGTTTTTACTATTAGATCCAATCACATTCAAGCTTCAGGTCCTTTATTTTATAAATTTTTGTTGTTGGATATGGATTGGAGTCACTGCTTTAGTGAGTAGAGATAATTTTATTCTTCACAGGGTTCAGCAAGAATCAATGGATGATGCTGAAAGAAATCGATTTCTCATTAGCTATGTTGATTATGCATTTGATGACTTTGGAGGTCGTCAATTACCAGTTTATTCTGGTCTTTCTACCGTGTGGGGAAGCTTAGCACGTAGTAAGGTACAATTTTGTAGTTCCAATTTGTGTTCATGGTGCAATTTTGCTCAGATTAATTTCTGCGTATGATATAGGTTAGATTATGACGAATGGAAAATTTTGCAAAGCATAAAGTGTTTAAAATAATTTGGGATTACATTAGTAATAAATTGGATTTTCCAAGTCAAGGGTATTAAAGAAAAAATTTAAAGTTTTCTGCTGTTCTGTTATCTCGTATTGCCCCTTTCTCATTTCCCAACCCATCTCTCTCTATCTCTCCTCTCCGTCTCTCACACTCTATTTTCGTACACACATGGAGGTTGTTAATTTTGACATTTGACACCATATTCACTTTGGTAATTTTTGAGTGATTCAAAGACAGGGTCGGGAGGCCGAGGGTTGGCTGATTACACCCTTACCTTGTATTAACAAAAAGGTTATTTAAATTGACCCTTGATTGACAAAGCTATATGCCACTTCACTTAAGTGAGGGAACATAATTTAGTGAGCTAATTCCTTTGTTTCGTATTAGTTGCAAACTTGACCCCAAAGGCTTAGCTTTGTGATAATCAAGTAGAGAAGTGAAGTAAGTGGGAAGGAGAGAGATAAAATTGAAAGGGTACGTAGGTTAACACAATGTTGCAACTAATATGACATTTCCCGAACGGGCAAGTGTGGCATTAAATAAGAAAAGTAGGAAGTGATTTGGGCTTGTCCCTTAATCTGTAATAATCCAACGCCGAAGAAATATGACTTTGGGAAAGATCGACTATAAATCTATAAATGAAAATTATTCTCGTAGTCTAATTTTTAGAAAGAATTTTGGGTATTGCATTTACTTTTCCATGTCTTCATAGATAGGTTGTATGTGCTAACATATTTCTACTAAATGTTTGTTCTATAGATTTCATTTTGTTGAAAAATCATGTTTAAACAAACCATCTTAACTGATGATAATCTTGCAACTAAGTATCTCTAACATATATATGTGTATAGGCAAAAGGTTATCGTGTGGGACCAGTATACGATGATGTTTTAGCAATGTCTTGGTTTTTCCTTGAGCTAATTGTGAAGTCAATGGCTTTGGAACAAATACGTCTTTTCTATCATAGCCTTCCATCAGGTATTTTATCAAATTCTTTTTCGTGCAAATCTCTTATATAGTGTTTCGATTATCTTCTACTTTGACTTGCGTTTTTGGGATCTAGTAGTTAAATGATGTATTCTTCCATTTTCCTTATCCTATAATCAATTTTCTTTATGCGACTGAAAACCTATGTACATTGGGTTCATATGTACCAAAAATATCATGCGAGTTGGTTTGATGGTACAGGTGAGGATGTCCCCCCTATGCAATTGAAAGAAGGAGTTTTCAGGTGCATTATACAGCTCTACGATTGTCTTATCTCTGAAGTGCATGAGCGTTGTAAAAAAGGGTTGAGCTTAGCCAAGCGTTTGAATAGTAGCTTGGCCTTTTTCTGTTATGACCTACTGTCTATTATTGAACCTCGCCAAGTTTTTGAACTGGTATGTTTTTTTTTCCTCTCTTGAATTTTACTTGACCTTTGTTACTTGATCTTGAATATAATATACTCTAGTGAGCTCTCTTTTTTGCTTAAGTAAATCGTTTCCTTATTTTTGTAAGGACTGCCAGCACCGTTCATGTAAAGTTAGATCCCACATAGTAGAGTACTTCAGGGAACACAAAGAGTAAGACCTCATTAGGATGAAAGAAGAAATTCCAATCCTATTAAATTACGATGCCAGCCATTGAAATTAGCAGACTCTTCTACAACTCTTAGGAGTGAAGAAAACAGGTAGAGGGATCATTGTCACATGAACCTCCGTGGCTAGAAGAATGTTGTTCGCTGCTGATTGATTTACTAATACTGAAAAGAAATGTGTAGAAATGCAAAAAGCATGCAGAAATGTTTCTTTGAACAGACTCCATCTTAAAATTGAAGGAAACATGAGAGGAACTTCTATGCACAAACCTTCATAGCTAGAAGAATCTTGCTGGTTGATTGATTAATAGTGTACATTGATTTGTAGCAATATTATAGGACCCGATGCTATTAAGTGGCTCCCACCTAGGTTCCCACCAAGGCGAGGTTTGGGGGGTCAGATGTATGCAAACTTATCCTTATGATAACAAAGAGGAATTTTCGATTGACCCCTAATGGAAAACAAAGAGGATTTATTTTGTACCTTTTATTAAATAAAATATCATGAATAAATACTGCGAACCAAATGAACGAATCATGTACCAAAAAATCGAATCAAACAAGCTAACTGAACGAATAACAAATCTTCCAATTAGCGAATCGCGAATCCAAGTTCGTACAACGAATCAAACCGAACCACGAATTGTGTGACACTGGCTTTGACCCTTGCCTTAGAAGATGCCAATCCTTTTTCTTACGTAATAAAGGTGCTGTTTGGACATATGGTTGATTGCACATGATAATGACGAAGGAAACTGATTGTATTTGTCATCCTAAAGTTGTTGTATGGTTTTGATGCTTTCTTTAGAAGATTAAAATTGGACCACCAAGATTTCAGCAAGTATTTGAACCTGTCCACTTCCAGCTTCAAAATTTTAGTCATAAGATCTTATGAGTTGACGAGCAGCCTCAATATGTAGAAGGGGTGGAAAATGATGTGACGTAATCAGGCTCACTAACGTTCATTCTTATTAGCATTTATTATTGCTCCAATTATTGTGGAGGGTTGGACCATAACTGCAAATCATCTGACTCCTTTTCATCCTGTTACAGGCCTCCTTGTATCTGGATAAGTTTTCTGGGCTATGCCAATCTGTTCTTCATGACTGTAAGCTTACCTATCTACAGATCATATGTGATCATGATCTTTTTGTGGAAATGCCTGGTCGAGACCCTTCGGACAGGTAATCTTGACAATCTTCCATGTTCAACTCAACTTTTTTCCGTTATCAATTTTATTCTGCTGGTCACACATTTAAGGCTTTTTAATTGTACATCGATCATTAATGACTTTTGATTCCTTTACTTTTGAAGTTTTAGTTTTAAAATGCTTAAAATTTTCCTCTCTGGAATTTTATTAGTCGCACTATTTTCACTATTTTTTAATATGTAATCCATCTATATCTTTTTCATTATACCCTCACGTGGGTTACCAAAACCTGTTTTTAGCATTCTTATGGACACACCAACCATGTCTCCTCTAATTTTGTAATTATATTATTTAAGTGACAATTTTGGAGATATTCCGCTTGATAAATCTACTTCTAGTTTTTCTATATGGTGCACATGAACATATTAAAATCTTCATGGTGACCTCTTGTTCTCAGTTTTTTTTTCTCCATGACCTTATTCGAGCAAATTACGCGAGTCGCTTATATGATGGGCTTCACTAGCTTCCAAAATTTTAATTTTTTTTGTCCTTTTAATTGATTTTTGTAGTTAGAAAAAAATTATAATTTAGTAAAATGTTTATATTTGTGGCAAGTTGTTGGAGTTCTGGTTGTATTGAATATTAACCCTCAAATGTTATATGCATTTATATACATTATTCTAATAATATAGGTGGAACATTTGATAATCTAAAGCCCGAATCTGAGAATAGATGTTTGAACATATGTCGTGTTGTTCTCTGTTAACTGTTTGACTTTTTGATCAGTGTCTCACTACCATCTTTTATTTGTCCTGTGATTCAATGGAGAATGGACTGTTAGTCAATTTTCATGTAATAGCATCATCTTAGAAGAGCATTTGAAGGTTTTGTCATCATCTGTTGCTTTTCAAATACTATAGGTGTCTGTCGTCTTTTTTTGTTTCTGGTGACTTTATTGCATTGTTGCAATTGTGTTTAGCTGTACTAGAAGTTGTGGTGGTCACCTTATCTGGGCTTGGTTACTGGATTTATCTGCAGGAACTATCTTGCATCAGTGCTGATACAGGAACTTTTTCTCACATTAGATCATGATGATATGTCACTCAAAGCGAAGGTAAGTTTACTTAAAAATTTGTATTAATTTTTTGTTTACTTGGTAGAATAGCTTGTTAGAATTTTTCATGGTTGAAGTTCAAACTAAAAATCCAACTATGTAAAACACCCTTCTCCGAGGACGTATCCTAAGAGGTTTATATCTGTAGGGAGCAAGAATCTTGGTGGTTCTCATGTGCAAACATGAATTTGATGCCCGCTACCAAAAGCCTGAAGATAAACTATATATTGCACAACTCTATTTTCCACTGATCAGTCAGGTATGAAGCATTTGATCTTTCGATGCAAAACTGCAAACTCAAAATGCAATCTGCCAAAGATCAAATTTTCGGCAAATTTTGTTTTTATCTGTAGTTTTGTATTTCCAGCTATTGTCAAATGTGCACTTCTTACATTAATGAAGTAATAGCATATAATGTGTGCCATCAAGGATTAATCGTAAACAACCTATTTGTTATCACAAGGGTAAGGTTGCGACGTTGTGTACATCCGAACCCCCAAACCCCGCGTAGATGGGAGCCACTTAAGGTCTAATGGCATTGGGGTGATCGTATGTTCAAGTGTATGAACTATCTTTATTTTGTTGTTCATAGTCTGTGGATTTGAAACGATTAGATCTGATTCATTAGTAGGCTCAAGTATACTGTTGAAGGATTCTCAGTCAGTAACCGTTTTGTTGTTAAATAATGATAAATTGATGATATTTTTCATTTATCACTTCCGTGGAATTTATACTGTGAAGTTTGGTGGCAAAGCTCCTTTTTTCTCTGTCTTGGTTTTTTTCAGTTGAGTGTGTGTAGTGGGGGTTTATCCTATCATGCTGAATATCACATAAGTGATTTGTGCAGATACTTGACGAAATGCCTGTCTTTTACAACCTTGGTGCTGCTGAGAAGCGTGAGATATTGATTGTTGTTCTGCAAATCGTACGCAATTTAGATGATGCATCGCTTGTCAGGGCCTGGCAGCAAAGCATTGCAAGAACCAGATTATTTTTCAAAATTCTTGAGGAATGCTTAATCCTTTTTGAGGTTTTCTTTAATTCCATTATAACATATTTTTTCATAATTTGTATGGTATACTGATATGGCTATTTCCCTTTCTGAGGTGTGAGCTGCTATATTATTGCTCCTGTATTTCTGTTGATTTTGCTCGATAGGTTTTCAATGGTAGATGGTAATTAAAGGATAATAACTGCATCAAGATATAGTGATTCAAGACCTAGATTTTAAGGGTGTTATTAATAGTTTTAAGCAATTTTAACTATGGGATCAGAGGTGGAAAGCATTAAAAAATTTGAAGGTACTTTCATCAGCTGCTACTTTTACTCTCTTACCCTAATGCTAAACATAACTTTTGCAGCATAAAAAACCAGCAGACAGTATGATTATTGGCAATAGTTCTCAAACTATTGTGGCGGATGGAGCAGCATCTCCAAAGTACTCGGATAGGTTATCTCCTGCTATCAACAATTATCTTTCTGAGGCATCTCGACAAGAAGTAAGGTTCAATGCTTTCGAATCAGACAAACTTTGACAATGATGAAGCTTCTATTTTGGTTAGGTTTTGGGATATTCCACTTATCATACTCGAAAGGAACTCCGGATGTTGATAAGTTTTGATTGAATTGACACATAAAAGTTTCGATGAATTGACACATAACAGCTCTTACAAACTTGTACCATAGAATTTTTTTTAATATTCTGGTGCTTCTTGTTTGTCTCAATTATCTCAAAGAAGTTTAAGATTTCTTTTTCACTTTGTTTTGTGTCTCTCTTTTGGTTATTGGCAAAAAATATTGCAGCCCCATAGAACACCAGACAACTATTTGTGGCAGAGAGTGAACTCTCAGTTAAGCTCTCCTAGCCAACCATATTCCTTGAGAGAAGCTTTAGCTCAAGCTCAATCCTCCAGGATAGGAACCTCTGCACAAGCACTAAGAGAATCATTGCATCCGCTATTGAGACAGAAGCTGGTAGGTACTCTGATGTTTTGTGCAAGATCACTTTGTTTTTGATACGCTTAATAAATCCCAATTCAGATCTTCTCATGCAGAAGCCTTCTGTTTTTGTTCTTTGTTGTCTGGGAGTGATTTTCTGTGATATTCTTTGTGTTCTGTTCAGGAACTTTGGGAGGAGAATCTGTGTGCTGCTGTCAGTCTTCAGGTTCTAGAAGTTATTGAAAAATTTTCTACAACTGCTGCTTCACGTGGAATAGCAACAGATTATGGAAAACTTGATTGTATTACTTCCATATTCACAAGCTTCTTCTCAAGGAATCAGCCACTTACATTCTGGAAAGCTCTTCTTCTGGTGTTTAACAATATATTCAGCTCTCATGGATCAACACTAATGTCACGTGAAAATGATCGGTTTCTCAAGCAAATTGCTTTCCATCTTCTTCGTCTTGCTGTATATAGAAATGAAAACATCCGGAGAAGGGCGGTAATTGGTCTTCAGATTCTCGTAAGGGTATGTTTCTGATCACCATTACTGCACACAAGTACAAGTACAACTTTGTCTTTTGAGGCTGTTTACCCTGGTGTAACAAGTATTTTCCTTGCAGAGCTCCTTCTGTAACTTCATGCAGACAACAAGGCTTAGAGTCATGCTGACCATTACATTGTCAGAGTTGATGTCTGATGTCCAGGCTACTCTTATGAAGCCTGATGGAAGTTTTGAGGAGAGTGGTGAACAGAAGCGGCTACGTAAATCTTTGGAGGAAATGGCTGATGAAGTGAACAGCACTAGTTTGCTGAGGGAGTGTGGTCTTCCCGAGAGTGCACTGGTTGCGATTCCCGAAAATTCTACGGAGAATAGGTGGTCCTGGTCAGAAGTCAAGTCTCTCTCTGACAGTTTGACTCTGGCTCTCGATGCAAGCCTGGAACATGCACTCCTTGTAAGAATTACATTTTCGAGACATGCCTGTACTACGGAAATAGTCTGATACCTGATGTTCTATTATTTTACATTTCCTTGTTAGGGTCCCGTCATGAACATTGATAGATATGCTGCAGCGGAAAGTTTTTACAAACTTGCAGTTGCATTTGCTCCAGTTCCTGATCTTCACATAATGTGGCTATTGCATCTATGTGATGCACATCAAGAAATGCAGTCCTGGGCTGAAGCAGCACAATGTGCTGTTGCCGTTGCTGGTGTTGTCATGCAGGTATTTTTTTTTTAATTTGATTTGAAAACGTCGTTCAAATAAATGAAAATGTTTCTTTATTTACTATTATGTCTGGTTCTTCAAGATCTTGAAAATCACGTTCGTCAATGATCTGGGAACTTGAGCGTTCTTTTGTGTATATTATCCATCTTTGCAGGCTCTAGTTAGTAGAAATGATGGCGTGTGGAGCAATGAGCACGTTGCAGCTTTGCGTAAAATATGCCCCATGGTCAACAGTGAAATCACGGCTGAGGCATCTGCTGCCGAGGTGGAAGGCTATGGTGCTTCAAAGCTAACTGTCGATTCAGCTGTAAAATACCTTCAGCTTGCAAACAAACTGTTTTCTCAAGCTGAGCTTTATCACTTCTGTGCAAGCATTCTAGAATTGGTGATTCCTGTGTACAAAAGCAGAAGAGCGTATGGACAGCTAGCCAAATGCCACACAATGCTAACTAGTATATATGAATCAATCCTTGAACAAGAAGCAAGTCCAATTCCTTTTGCTGATGCAACATACTATAGGGTAGGTTTCTACGGCGAAAAGTTTGGAAAACTGGATAATAAAGAATATGTATACAGAGAGCCTCGTGATGTACGGCTGGGTGACATCATGGAAAAGCTTAGTCATATATATGAATCCAGGATGGATGGTAATCACCGGCTGCATATTATTCAAGATTCGAGACAAGTGAAGGCAGATGAGCTGCAGCCGGGTGTCTGTTACTTGCAGATCACTGCTGTTGATCCCGTTATGGAAGACGAGGATCTCGGAAGCAGGAGGGATAGGATATTTTCCCTTTCCACTGGAAGTGTCCGTGCTCGTGTTTTTGATCGATTTCTGTTCGACACTCCCTTTACTAAAAATGGGAAGACTCAGGGTGGATTAGAGGATCAATGGAAACGTCGAAGTGTTCTTCAAACAGAAGGCTCGTTTCCGGCTCTCGTTAACAGGCTTCTGGTGACAAAATCTGAATCTATGGAATTCTCACCTGTAGAAAATGCTATTGGGATGATTGAAACTCGGACTGCTGCTCTCCGAAATGAGCTTGAAGAACCTCGGAGCTCTGAAGGGGACCAGTTGCCACGTCTACAAAGCCTTCAAAGAATACTGCAAGGCAGTGTCGCAGTTCAAGTGAGTAGTGCTTTCTTTTGATTTATCGCTTTTATTCTGGTGATAAAAATTTCTGTCCTTGATCGAGTCACAAATTTTATGTGCTCTGAAACTTTGCTCAAAATTTGAGGTTTCATTAAATGTCTTGATATGTAAGTTGCATGCTTTGGGGTAGCTGCAGATTTCACTCCTTTTGAAGATCTATCTTGAGCCGAGGGACTCTTTGACCGCACTCTCCTTTATGGGTATGAGTTGCCGTCTTTCTTCCCTCCGCAGACCCTAATCATAGTTTTCCTATGAACGCGACTTAATAAACCAGCGTTGGTTTCTATAAAAACATCTAGGATGCAACTAATCACTAATATCTAAGGGTCGGACTAGTGTCACATGATTCGCCAATCTCCTCGCGAATCGGAAAAGGCAAATTATAGTCGGTTATGGGGTTTTTTGGGCAAATTTGAGCGAATTGCGAATTCTAAAAACAAATTTATTAGCGAATTATGTTACACCGGGTCAGACTATGAAACTTTATACTTGCTTGGTCTTAAAAGAATTGTGTTTAATGTGTTGATTTTACTTGCTGGTTCGAGTAATCTGCTAACGCTTTCGATGACTACTAATATCGGGAATTGTGTCCCAACAGGTGAATAGTGGAGTGTTGAGCGTTTGTACAGCATTTCTCTCCGGTGAGCCTGCAACAAGACTTCGTTCACAAGAACTCCAACAGCTCATTGCTGCACTACTCGAATTCATGGCTGTTTGTAAGAGGGCAATTCGAGTACACTTCAGGCTAATCGGAGAAGAAGACCAAGAGTTTCACACGCAGCTTGTAAATGGATTTCAATCACTTACAGCCGAGTTATCTCACTACATTCCTGCCATTCTTTCTGAGCTCTAACTAACTGCATCTCGTTCGTTGTTTGATGTGTTTATATCTCCTTTTTGGTTCTTTTCATCTGTTGATGTCCATCACTAATATATTTTGTGTGAAATCTTGTTCTTATAGTTCTAGTACATTACTTATCATCCTTAATTTTATTGATAATTTCCTTGAACAAAGTAAAATCAGTTTTTAGTTTATAAATAGTGGGGTAATGTTTTAAGTTTAGGTTGTTATTATGGGAGTTGTTGTTCTATTACTAACAGCGTGTAATGGTTGAATTGATTTTAAAATGGTTTGCTGTTAGTATCAATGCGTGATTTCTTACCATGGACACTTATTTTTGGGAAATAATTTATTCTATTTTTACTTTTAAAATTTTTATTCGTAACTTATAGTTTTTTCAAATTTTCGGACAAACATGGTTATAATTTTCGGACACATCATATTAGTAATGAAAAAGTTTAGGGATGACACCCTTCCCGTCATATCTTTCGACCTTGGGAGTAATGATAGTGATTTTCACCAAAAAAAATGTAAAAATAAAGGTGAATCATACACTATAGCCTCTACGAGCAACGTGTTCTAAATCAACTGGAATATATTGCAAGCACATTGAAATCTTCTGATAGAAACAAGCAATCTCCGGTAAGGAGCATTTCGACAAAGCATAATCATCTCAAAGTATGCAACACATTAGAACGATACAATGATAACTTCGAGTCTAGATGCAAATGCTTAATCTTCACAATGAATAAATCAATAGTATATTTTCTGCACAAAAGGATGGATGATTGACACAATATTAACACGAAAACAGGGATATTAGATCAAGAGTCGGTGTCCTTGCTGGAGTTCTCCGGAGGTGCCTGCCGAACAAATTGTCCTCTAACGCGGGGCCGCTGTTCAGCTAACCTCTTCCGGCTCTGGTATCTCACCTGGAACAGAAGATGGCAAATACATAGGACGAAGATCATTCTTCAATTAGAACTGAAAAGACACGAGAGTTCTTCGTTTTGAATTGACGAAGAGTTATTGACACGACACGACGAGTTCTTCGTTTTGAATAGACGAAGAGTTATTGACACGACACGACAAGTTCTTCATTTTGAATAGATGAAGAGTTATTGACACGACACGACGAGTTCAACCACTCTTTCGCCCATAAAATTCTCCCCTCAAATTAGTACATTGAATCCAGGCGGAGCCTTAAAGAAGTAAAACCCTAACAAGAAAAAATCTCTAACATTTATCACAAAAAATATATTTTGTATCGATGACGCTATTCGCTATTATTACCACCCCCACCCCCACCCCCGACCCCACTCCACCCGGTTCATCCCTCAATATCATAGAGCATGATAACAAAGCAAAAAATTCAAAACAGAATGATAAACAAGGCAAAAAACTTGCAAACAGAAAAATGAGAGTTAAAAAAGCTAATACCTTCCTATTAAAACATCTTTGTTTCCTTTTTTGTCGAAACTTAGTCAAGGCAGCTTCTCTTTGGGCAAGCTTGCTCTGGTCAACCTTTTCGCTTGCATTCCCATTTCCACTTCCACTGCCACTGCCGTTTCCACTGGCATCACCACTTCCCCTTTTACCGCCCGGTCCATTGTCACTTTCTGCATTCATCGTACCAGCATTTGCTCCACTGCTACTTCCATTTGGTCCATTGCTTCCGTAATTGCTTCCTGAGGCACTTCCATTTACACTATAATTTCCAGCATTACCTTCAAGGAACTCGCCCAAAACAGTAGATGAGCCACAATGAGGAATAGGTTCTGCCATTTTTTTGATTCGCAATTTCTCCTGGTTTGATGTAAGCTGTTCGTAGTGAAGAGGCTGGATCTGATGTTCTTGAGTTGAACACATGGGAGGAACCTTTTTGATTGTTTTTGTACCGTCATTGTCTCCAACCATTACTTGCAGCGAGGTAGATGTTGTATTCTCTGTTTCTCGGAAGGCAGAAGAGAAAGGATAATCGTTTGTCGGACACTCATCCGTCTTGTTCTTTGAAGCAACTGGTTCGGTTGATCTATTGTTTGAAGTAGAAAATATGTCAACATGAACACTAGTGCCGTTAGAGCAATGGTTAGGAGCATTGCTTCCAGAATGAGACTGGATGTTAGGTGTTAGTTCACTCTTTTTCTCCAAGTCATTTTTCTGAGTTGGACTTTGTACATCCACAACCTTATTATGCGATCCCGCATTGTACCTACATCAGTGAGAAAAATATAATGTGATGAATTGGGTCAAAAGGTCCAAGGGCGTTATCGACATTTCACTATTAATTAGTCTTTGTGTTTTGTTGGTTAGAATAGTTATTTTAGTAATTGTTTGTGGGCTTAGTCTATAATAGAGCCAGCCTTGTTGTAATAATAAGATAGCTTTTGAATATTGAACAGGGAGTTGTCCTTAGGAGTTATTGGGCAGACTCGAATTGTCCATAATTGTGTGTTTACTATCCAGTCTTGGTTCAAGTCTTGGCCGGTGTATTACAAAAAATACACTATAGTAAACACTAAAAAAATTTTCTGGCTAATTTTTCAAACCTGGAGAAGGCCGAGGACTCTGAACGCCTTAGCACATTTCTTTCGTCGTTCACAGCTTTATCTACATCCCCTACGCCTCTAACCCGTTTCAAACCTTGTTCTGAAGAAGGTAACTCTTTGTTATCATCAGCCCCATTATCATTAGTTTCTCTCTTTTTGCAAAACTTATTTGCAGACTCAGATACAGTTGATTCTTTCACTTCTGCTCAAAAGGTCAGTAGAATAAGCATTAGGATATTATAAACCATTTATCGGAATCCATGCAACTAAATTTACTAGCCAAATCTTAACCTTGCAACTTCCTTATGCTATTATTTGCTTGTTCACTGTATTGGCTAGAGTCTATTTTGGGTGCACTCTGTTGGTTTACACCTATCAATTCCGTGGCAATCGGAAGTGACAAGTTGGGCTGCAGATCTGAATTTTTTAGCACAGGGGTATCCGTAGCTTTTTCCAGGCCGATATTTTCTGAACATATTTCAAAAGGAAAACCAATGAGAGGTTACAAGGACGTAGAAAACGAAAGGAACATATCTTACAGAATCGTCATGCAAAAGCATGATAAGCGTAGTTGTCAGTTTGATATGTACGATGTAATACCAGGTGGCTCCTTCTGCTCTCTGAACTCGTTTGTTGCAGTCACTGACAACAGCTTGCTCCTAGACGGTTTAGCATTCGGATTAATCACTTGGGCACAAGTACTATCAGGATGCTCAGGTACCTCATTTAAGTGAGAAACCATTCGAGGGCTATCAACTTGATCCTCTACAGCGTGCTTCGTCCAGGAACTCTACAAATCAAAGAGAAATTACTTTCAACTTTCAACCTACTTCAATTACACAATCTCTCAAGGATCCTAGTATACGTATAAAAACTTTCACAACATCTCTGACATTTGGGCCAAGGATAATTCTTGGAGTGACTCAACACAAGGAATTATCAATCAGCTTTTTTTTAAGGGAAATTCCACATGGTAGCGTCGAGTTTTAATGAAACGCCAGTGGTAGCACTTTTTTAAGAAAATTCCACATGGTAGCATCCAACTTTAGCATTAATGTTTTCCATAGCTTTAAAACCCAAAAAACGTTTGTGTACCGTTAGAAACCGTTAAGTTTATCATATTTAATGTTTTTTTCCACATGGTAGCATCCAACTTTTGTTTAATTCCCCATTTTAATATTTAATTCACCAATTTAACGTTTAATTCACCGTTTAATTTATTATTGACTATAAATATTGTAAATTTTTTTTTCCATTCAAAAATGACATAATTTATTTAACGACATTAATATAAATTGTTTAAAAATGATACGATGTATTTTCATTTTTTCGACATTAATATCGCTACTTCAAAAAGTAAATCTAAGATGTATATCTTCCCGATGTATTTCTTCAAAAAGTAAATCTAAGATGTATATCTTCCCGATCAAAATACATCGTATCATTTTTAAACAATTTATATTAATGTCGTTAAATAAATTATGTCATTTTTGAATGGAAAAAAAAATTTACAATATTTATAGTCAATAATAAATTAAACGGTGAATTAAACGTTAAATTGGTGAATTAAATATTAAAATGGGGAATTAAACAAAAGTTGGATGCTACCATGTGGAAAAAAACATTAAATATGATAAACTTAACGGTTTCTAACGGTACACAAACGTTTTTTGGGTTTTAAAGCTATGGAAAACATTAATGCTAAAGTTGGATGCTACCATGTGGAATTTTCTTAAAAAAGTGCTACCACTGGCGTTTCATTAAAACTCGACGCTACCATGTGGAATTTCCCTTTTTTTAATTATTTGTTAGCTTAGAACTCTAAAAAAATAAGATGTCTAAACTCCCCTAACCCTTTCTCCCATTAAATACCTAATTATGTACTGCTCTAGCAACAGTGCCTACTTAAACATACTCTCTTGCATAAATCTATACGGACCATACCTACAGGACTAATTAAAATGCAATCAACAGGGGAGTAAAAAAATGCTTGTAATCAGCCAAGCCCACCTAATGATTAACTAAACACTCTATATCAACATTAAAGTAACTGAGCAAAGGAGGGATAGGAGCAATGTCAGCATTCTGCAATAAAGTACCAAGACGCTAAGCGTATTACGGTTGGCTCACCAGTAATTATAGTTAGTATCAGAACCGGAAAATAGCCCAAATGAAATTGCATATAAACTTGGTGGACTACTCCTACTACCATATGTTTTGGGAAGGAACCTCGTCAACTTTATGTGCAGTCAACACTACTCAAGTCTTGTACACACGAGTCTCGTGATCTTGTCCACACAAGCCCATAACGGTTTTTCAACACAACAACTCCTTTGAAACTCAAAAAGCCTCAATAGACAAGCATAGAAAAAAGGAAAGAAAGAAGACTCTTCAAAAGAAAAGAAGGAAATCGGAAATCATAACACGTAAAGGGGCATACTTCAACCACACTGCTTTCCTCGATGCCATTAGGTGACATACGAAGCAACGTTAGGTGGCTAGGGATATACACAGCCTTAGAATAACAAAACAGGTTATTTCAGCTAGACCCATGATCGCAAACATCATCTAAAAGACTAGAGCTACTCATTAATAAGAATCGCACATAAATTAATAAGCCATTTTATAGATGTCTGTTTAATCCAAAACCAAATACCTAAGAAATTTTTTATTTATCACAAAAGGAGATAACGTAAAAAGGGGCGTATGTATATCACAAAAAATGACTACAAATAGGAAAAGTATTGCAAACATATTACCGTAAGACGGACACAAATAGGCTGCTCGTTACAACTATTGAAGGGAAGGCAGGAGTGAAATCAAGAAATGGAAGTAGACAGGGTGGAACAAAGTTGCCTACACTCTAGCCATGCATTCCTTGAAGAAAATGTTTAGCTCTACAAGAAAAGAAGCAGAGGTATCGCAAAAAGTGATATTATTGTCGTTCAGTGATTGCTGGTGCAGAGGAATGGGAACAGATCATCTAGAGACTAGAGAATGGGTGTTTTCTGTAATTTTTAACTAATGAAGAAATGTTGTATTACCAGTCAATATATGTATCAGATTCACTTCAACAGCATTACTGTCAAATATAACAAAACGTCCCGTTATTTTGAGATTCCTCAGAATGGAGTTATTTTTCACGATAATACAGAGATTTGATTTTT
This sequence comes from Amaranthus cruentus, assembly GCA_019425755.1. Lineage (NCBI taxonomy): Eukaryota > Viridiplantae > Streptophyta > Magnoliopsida > Caryophyllales > Amaranthaceae > Amaranthus > Amaranthus cruentus. The sequence continues at coordinate 12,530,263 of CM033465.1, read as the reverse complement.
TTTTTCTTTTTTTTTTCTAATTATTAGTAAGAATTAGATAATCAGCGGAAATTCAAACATGCAAGTGAAGATCATCGTATTTCCACTTTGGTATCATATGTAAATGTAAATGCATTATTCCAATGTTAAATGTATCATTTATTCTTCTAAGAAAAACTTCAACACAGTCAATTCCCATGAAAAAAAGTCTGTCTCATATGCAAAAGGGAAAGCGTAGAAAGAAAAGGTAAAAAAACAGCAAGGCAGAATTCATCGTTCATACTAGATCTAATAGCACTTGTATAAGTAAACCTTATTGAGCCTATACAACCACTGATAAGAGTCATAGCATGAACACACCATGCAAGCTTCAAATATTGATTTATTGAACTTCCTCCATTGTTTGAATATCCAGTTTCAAGTTTCGACACTTCTGTTATCTAAATGTTTGCTAAAATTTGCAACATACCCTTGTACTCAACAACCCATGAGCAAATTGCCCCGCTCTTTCTCACTCATTGGAAAACATGGATCATAACATACCCACACCTCATTTTCTTAATCTTTGTGCCCCCCTTCCAGCTGTCTGTCTTCTAAGTTGCATCAGAAGAAACAGGCCTAATATATTTGTTAATGCTAAGATCAAACACAACTTTGAGAAAATAAGTTGAAAAAATAATCTATGTTTCATTTTCCTTGATAGCCTAGGGTAATTTTTTAGCCAGCTAGAAGCAAAGCACAACTTGATTTTTTATTTTTTATTTTTATTTTTTGTGACAAAAAGTAAAAAAGATAATACTTAAAATTACAAACAAAGCACCGACAATAAACAGCAAAACGGATAAGAAACAAGAGAAAATCTCATTACTTGAGTACCACTCCCATGGTCACTTCCATCTCCAAAGTTCAAAGCTGGGCTGCCACTATCCTCCTCATCATTGCTGCCGCTGTTGTTATCCGACTTTTCAGCACTTTTCGATTTTACTGACTTTTGTGTCTGACTCTGAGTTCCACTCTCACTTCCACTACCGCTAGACTGAGAAACAGAAAATAAAATTAGAACTAATTAGTCTTAAGCTTGACAAGGAACAAAAATAAATTTAACAAGTCACAAAATTCAACAATAATATTCAACATTGTAAATAAATTTTTAAAATATAAAGATAGACGATAGTATAAATAACAGTGAATGCTTATCGGGTCTCTTTTGATTAATAGAAAATGACTGTTCTCATTATCTCCAAAAAGCTCCCTCAATGAAGATCAAAGCAGCAAATAAAAAGGTAATCAATTATATTATAAGGGGAAAAAAGGAACAAACAAGTAAATACATAATGTCAATCCAAGCAATTTCAATAAACTCACACTATGGCATCTTCTCCACATATGCTGCCAGAGATTTTTGAGTTCATTCTTTCGTATAGGCTTCAGTAAAAAATCCGCAGCACCCTTTGACAAACACTTAAAGACTAAACCCACTGAATCATGAGATGACATCACTGCGCACAAATCTCGTTAGACATAGTAGTCAAATGTTTTCTATTCCATAAGTAAAACATTTCTACTGAAGAACAGAAAAGTCAGCATTAATTAAGATTTTAAACACTTCTCTCACATAAACATGGAAAACAACAATCTGAATTCTAAGCAAGCAGATGATGCCTATTAGGCAATCAATATGTTAAATCAACTCCGTTAGTCCAAAAAAGAATTTTACATTACGTGAACAGTATATTGACCAGTATCACATTTCCATTTACGTTGGTCTTGCTCTAGTTGAAGTCACTAAACTATTCTCTGGAAAACTAGCATGCAATAAACCATATTTGATTTCAAAAATTATGCAGTTATGCACCTATATTCTTATCGAAACCACATCTTTGTGCACAGAAGGTGATGGTATATCATCCAATTATATATTAAGTATTTCCTATCCATAATTGGAAAAAAATGAAAATAAAAGCAAATCAAAGGATATCATTACTTGCTTTTGAAGGGTTCTAAGGTATCATTAACAAGGACATGACTATGAAGAGAAAGCAAAATGGGGGAGGTGAATCTGCAGTCTCCCAAATTACATCCAGAAGTCTACATGAGATTCATTTCTGGACACAAGTACTACCTCCGATTTCTCAATTTGTAATGGCCATGTCAAAAGAGAAGAGGATCAATAAACCTAAGTGGTAGGAAAGAGGTTCAAAAGTAAAGGCATAATGGGACTTTGGGAATAAAAGTATGCACAAAATAAAATAATATGAGTGAGAATAGTAAAAAAATACTCCCTCCGTTTTTTCAAATGTTCAATTTGCTTTTGGGTTACTATTCATCGATCACTCTTAATTTGTATTTTATTCTTAAGCTATGCACTAAAAATAGTCAAATGAGATCTTGTTTGATTCATCTCAACATAAGGTTTATCAATATCTAGTTTTTATAATATTTAATTATACAATATTATCGCTATTAAGTATTGAATTAGTGCATTGGCAAACGTTTAAAAAGCAAATGGAACATTTGAAATGAAACTGAGGGAGTACATAATAAAGTTGAAATTGGAACAAAAAAGATAAGAGTTTTTTTCATATACTTCGTATATATTATTTAAGAATCTGAACCTTCAGAGAGAGAAGCAGATGAAAAAGACATGAAGGCTCTTACTGATAACAGGAACATTCTTCCGTGTTTTATGGCTCATGATTTTGCATAGCAGAGCAATGCCAGAGAAACAAGGCATCGCCACCTCGGTCAAGATAATGTCAATACGATTTTCTATGTTTTCCAAAATTTTCCAAGCTTGTATCCCATGTGATGCTTCCACAACTGTAATAAAAAAAAAATGAAACCCACATGTCAGAGTAAAGCTTAAGTTTCAATTATCATCCCATAGTGAACCCCATGGAAACTAAGATAAGATCCAGAAATAACAAGCATCATTCATGCACAAAAGAAAGCACATATTAGATATTGATGGCAATTAGAAACAATTAATAACATGCTGAAGAATACTTGCACAAAACATTAAAGTGAATCACTTTGTAGTATGTAGCTATTCAAAACCCAATATATTTACTCTGTTTCGTGCTTTATTCAAATGATCAGATCGGACCAGAAAAAGGGGAGTCACAGGGTCATGGCCTTGGCTTACTTCCGTTTTCATCTCCATTTTCATCTCAATGTGCTATTCAAAACCCAATATATTTAGATAGTGCTTACTTCCATTTTCATCTCAATGTGCTATAATAGTCAAGTAAACAAAGATTACCATCACAAGATCGCTTTCTACTTCACCAAATTGTCTTTCTTTGTTATTACAATTGTAACCCATCATTCCTCCAAAGATCCCCAAGCCTGAAATCCAAAAACAAACTATTGGCCTTGGCTTAAAGCAATAAGCATGGCTAGGAACTTACTCTCTCCAAAACTGCATCCAAAGGAAGAACTTAATCTTTAAATGTTCTTCTATTTTTTTATATCCAAACGGTCCAAAGGATGGCGAAGAAGCAACATCTCCAAAGATGATTTGGGTGACTTTTAGCTCCAAAACCAAAAAACTTCATTTGAAGGAGTATCCCATTGTCGAGGCCTCCATCCAAGACTCTCCGATGAAACCAAATGACCTATTGCACATAGTCCAAAATTGCAGTGGAGATATAGGTGATCATTATCTTCCAAAGATATTGGAGCACATTATGCACCATTGGATTCAAAATATGATTGAGGGTGTCTTTTTTGAAGATTCTCCAAGGTGTAGGATTTACCCAAAGTCACGATCCAACAAAAAGCTCTAACCTCAAAGATATTCTTAGCTTTATGAATCATAATGAGTAAACGCAAGAACGACGTATTAAAAGGAGACAAAGAAAATAGAATAGAATGAAGTACATGAAAAAAATCAAAGAACAGTCAAGATTCAAATCCTCATATCTGGGTTTGCGAAGGGCTAAAAAGTTCTTAAGAATGGAAATAAGCTCATATATAGATTTGTAATCTCTTTCAAAGGGATCATGTCTAAAGAAAGAAGACCAAGAATTTTGGTCTCTATCATTTGCGTATAAAGTGTGGCTACAGAAGTGTAGTGTCTAGTGGATAAATTATACAACCTAGGATAGAAGTCACTCATCAATCTTCCCATAATCAGATCTTTCCCCCAGCCAATCTTAAGGCTAGTACAAGGCAAATATATAGAGTGTACCTAAGAAATGGCTTTTCAAGGACTAACACAAGAATGAAGATGGACCAACGAGCAAATCCCATGAGCTAGGAGCTCCGTAATTTCTCTTGATAATCTTACGCCACAGTGATTCTGGTTCCGAGGAAAATCTCCACAACCATTTCTCAAGTAAAGCATATTGACTCGATCAAAAATGACCCGACTCAACTTGACCTGAAATCGCAAACCGAATCAATTTGGCCAAACTAATGTGATGCTTCATATTGATGCTGGTTATGGTAAGGTTAACCTTAAGCCCAAGAGTTGCTGAAAAAATGCTATAATCTATAATGTCTAAAATGTTTCCAAATTTATCACAATCATCACACATCTATAAAGTGATTGTGTAATTTCTATGATTTATGTTATTGATTTTGAAAACATGATATTTTGAGATATAGGAACACTGTTTAATTTTGATTTTGAGTTGAATACTGACCTCCATGGTTGTTTATGTTTAATTTAGGTAATTTGACCTTGACATTATGGTATGACCTATATTATATTATTGGTTAAATTGCCAATTTGCCATTGATACATTGACTAGACCACTAGTCTTATCTCAACTAAAAGTTAGTGTGCACGACATCCTAGGATTGTATATTATGTATATTTGACAACTTTACTAAAGCATAGGTATACCCACTCGCTCAGCCCTCTAGAACACTTTATTGTTTTTGCTTAAATTGCAAGTGACTCCGTATGCAATCGAATTGCGGGATCGGAAACATGACACACTTTTGGGATATGAGTTTATTCTAATCCACCTTGATAGTTGATTTATATCTTAATTTTAAATTTTATCATTTATGATACGCTCGCTAATCCACCTTAATATATGCATCTCTACAATTATACACTCACTAATCCACCTTAATATTTGGCAAATATTAATAAGTTATTGCTTAAAATACTCTTAAAACCTTAACTTGATATATAGTGGAGTAAATAAAGGTTTTGAACATTAATACATTTTGGGGAGATGAGTAAATTCTAATCTTATACTTATAGATATTCAATAATAGTAATATTTAATAAAAGATAATATGGTTAAATATTACTAGTTAGCAATGCATTTTCATTGTGATTTCAAATCGCGCATCATGAGATAGCATATTGAGGAACAAGTTCAAAATCCCTTAGAAACAACATTTGATCAATAAACCTCAATTTAATTATATGCTCATAGAACTCATAATAATCTTCATCGGTCATAGAGTTCTCGTTGCAAGGCAAACAAAGCAAAGACAAATATAAACTTCTTTGAACATACTCAGATTTCACCTTCATAAACTTATATTTAGGGAACCAAAAGGGATGTAAAATAAAACTCCACTAACAAACAACAAAATGAACCACATGAAGTAACAAACACAGTAGTTATAAACATACAACACGCAGCATATATAGAAGGTGAAATGAAGTTTTGTAAGTCATACACTTCCCTGTGTATGTTAGAGGCAACTGAGTTTAAAGCTAGTAAACAAGGAAAAAAAATTGGACACCTGAATTCAAAGTGTTTCATAAGTATGCAAGCATCTACCAAAAAAACTTAGCTTCATTAAAATGCCCTTCAACTGAACTAACCTTCATAGCTGCACTTCCGAAGTAATGCTGCAACAACGTGACGTGTAGAATCATCATTTTCTACCAGAAGAACCCGCACTGATCTCACATGAAGAAACCTTTCCCAACGAACAGAAGCCCCTTGTGAATGCTGAGGTTGCTGCACTAGCCTGTCAATACCATTTCCCTCTAACTCATGTCCCCCTCCATTGGGCCTTAATTGTCCATCTTCCAGCATACCCCGGTTTTCCCCAGCTGTTCCATTCTGTACAATCTTCCTATCAATATTGCGCAAACTCTGACTCTCAACTTCACCCTCATCACTCATTGGACCACTCCCTGCCAATTAAATTCATAAATGAGCAATAATAATCTGTCTCAACATGCTCAAATCCCTTTGCTAACCTTTTCATCCTTCAATACAAATTGCATATTTCTTCTTTTTTGATAAAACAAATTTACAATAAGTTGTTCATATCTCTTCATACAAGAAAAACAGCTTCAAAAAACCCACTTGATAAACCTAATCCAACAGCCAAATTAAGTTCATTCAAACAGTAAGAAATCCAAATCGGTCACGCCCATCATCAAAATAAAGATTTAAACAACTTATTCTTCAAACTTATCCCAAATTACCTGTAAGTGTAGAGAAAAATAGAGCCATTCAGAAACTAAACCCTAAACTAGACTTGAAAGTTGAAAACAACAAAACCCATCATTGCCAACAACCACAAATAAAGACCAAACGTGCATACACATGGCTATAGCCTCAAATTTTACCTTTAAGTGATAGAAAAACAGAGACAATTCAGATACTAACCCTAATTAAACTCAAACGCAACAAAATCCATCATCGCCAACAGCCAAAAATGAAGATTAAAGCTGTCCCTAACCTCAAAAAAAACATCTGAGTTTACCTGTAAGCAGTAATTAATAGAAAAAACAGAGCCAATTCTGAAACTAAACCCTAACTACACTTAAAAGCAATAAAACCCATCATTGCCAACAACCAAAAATGAAGATTATAGTTGTCCATAACCTCAAAAAAATATCTGGGTTTACCTGTAAGCGGTAATTGATAGAAACAAAGAGCAAATTCAGAAACTAAACCCTTATTACACTTAAAAGCAATAAATCCCATCATTGCCAACAACCAAAAATGAAGATATAAGCTGTCCATAACCTCAAAAAAACATCTGGGTTTACCTCATACCTGTAAGCGGTAATTGATAGGAAATAAAACAGAGCCAATTCAGAAATTAAACACTAATTACACTTAAAAACAACAAAACCCATCATTGTCAACAACCAAAAATGAAGATCAGAGCTGTTTATAACCAGAAAAAACATCTGGGTTTCCGGTTATCTGAAACAAAAATATCATATCTTAAAAAAACTTTAAAAATACAAACTCTAAAAGCTGAATAATGAAGTAAATTCATACCTGATCCAACAAAGAAACGAGATTAAGAAGTGGGAAAAAAATGAGGAAGCTCGGGAAGTAGAAGAAAGGGGTAAGGTTGAGGAGAGAGAAAGTTGAAGTGTGATAGGAAATTAGGAATTAGGATGATTGGAATTAAGGGTTTGATTATAACTGTTAGATTATACTAATTATAATTAGTATCATTAAATTGTAATTAGGGAATCAGAAAATGAATTAAGAGTGATTTAAGTATGTGCCACGTAGGATTATAATTGCCATGTGGCATGTGACGTGGACCAAATCAAAAGCTAGATGTTCAGCTACTCTGTGCGTAATCTTAATTGATTCTGTACACCTAAGCAGATCCACGTGGCAATGTAGTATTCGATCTGGGTTTAATGGTCGATTTAGACGGCGTTAACTGTTAGGTCTTTTTTGTCTGGGTCCCACTGTTGAATGGGGTTAAAAAAAATAAAAATATCTTCAATTTAGAGGTTTTTATATGGTGTTACGCGGATCTATGTTTATTCACTCCTTTGTAACACGTCTCATTCAATAGGTGCTCTTTTGAAAGATCGTCTTTTACGATTCTCAAAAGTTCAGTTCAAATTTATATTTAGGATTGTAACAATATATATTTTGAATTGGATTGGGCTCTTGAGAGCCATCTTTACAAAAGATCGTCTCAAGTAAAAATTTGTGCTCATTCAAGGTTATTGATGTTAATTTTCTAATCTAATTTTTTTTCAAAAAATTTAATTGTTGATAAATTTTATTTTTCTAAAAAAATCTACTTGACGAATTTTGGTCAAATAACATCTTTACAACAATTTTTAATGTTCAATTTTTCTCATGTTTTTCCAAAATCATAAATTCTACTAAAGCAATAGAAGAATGTGACAAGTGTCACAATTTTAATAGTTATTTTCCCGCCTAATTCTACTTAAGTTATTTTAGGTAGTTTTTAAATTTAATTTTATTCTATTGATTTGCTTAATTAATTTAATCCATATTTGATTTTGCCTCATATGTTTTTCCATTAATGATTCTTTTCTCTTCTACAACAATTTTTAATGTTCAGTTTTTTTCTCATGTTTTTCCAAAAATTCTTATGATTTCGTGCTTAGCACGGGTATGTACCTAGTATATATTTAGAATTGGACTGGGCTCTTGAGAGCCATCTTTACAAAAGACCGTCTCAAGTAAAAATTTGTGCTCATTCAAGGTTATTGATGTTAATTTTCTAATCTAATTTTTTTTCTAAAAATTTAATTGTTGATAAATTTTATTTTTCTAAAAAAATCTACCTGACGAATTTTGGTCAAAAAACATCTAATAAATAAATTTTGTTGTTAAAAACTACTCCTTCCTATTCACATTTCACACCGATTATCTCATTTGATTTTTACACTCTATCTAATGTACTAATTTAATATTCAATATTTTTAATTGTGCATGATTATAAATTATAAAAATTAATATCCATGAAATTACATTGACATGGATCAAAGAAGACACACTAGACTATGTTATAACATATGGTTTAAAAATAAAATATATAAAAATTAAAATAATCAATAAATAGTGTCAAAAAATCAAATGCATAATTAGTCTGAACTGATGGGGAACTATATAACTAGTTTTCATCCTAATTTCACCGTTAAGACGTTAACTATACATTTACAGTTAATTTTTTTTCCAAAAATACACCTACAGTCTACAGAAAGGTGATTTTTCACAAAGAAAATTTTATATTGAATAGTCTTGAACAAAGAATTTTTTATTAGATAATCGTGCACGAAGAAAATTTTGTAAAGATAACTTTTGACTAAAAAAATGTAACTATCATTGAATGAAATTCCTATAGTTTATGACTAAAAACTATTATATAGTTTTCACAAAATCTTGCTATAGACCGTTTATAGTATAGACGAGTGTAAATAGGCCAGCCCATAACTCAAAATAGCTTTATTTCCCAAGCAGTAACTTCTATGTTTTAATTATTATTTTTTTCTTTTTGAACCTTTCCCAAAATAAAAACTGAATATTTATTATGGGCTAGGCTCCTGAAAGTGCCGTCTATGTCATAGACGGTCTCTCAGAAGATCTTCTGATTAGTTTTTGACAATTATCATATTAAATTTTCCATAACAATAAGATTGTGGTTTGAATGATTGCTATATAATTTACTTGTATAAATAATTGTGCTTATTTGGCATTTACTAACTAGCATATAAATTTAAAATTCCTCAAAATATGACTAAAATAGACTGTGTTTGGTCAACAAAAAAGTCAATAACTTCAAAATTTAAAACTAAGTGATTGAGAATTAAACTACATAAATATTAGGGCGTGGTTAGAAACTTAAAATACAACCACGAAATTCGTTTGCAAATTACACATCAAAGTATTAACGTCTTCATAAATGCCAAGCTCCATATTCATCATCCATAGACTCTAGGAAGTTATTACATTCAAGACATCAACTAACATAAGAAACCATGTTGGTCGACTTCTTATGATCTTCGATGAGATGCAATTACGTTCTGGCGAATAACATATATACTTGTCGAACAACAATAATAGTTACATAGATTTGTTCGGTACATCCATCAAATTTATGTTCGCAAAACCAAAACTAGAAATCAAAGTTAATGGAGACCGAGCGTTCTTAGTAAGACTATACATGTAGATTATATATCATATATGTAAATGTTCTCGTGCTCGAGTCAACATCTACTCTATTTTCTAGAACTTGCTCGGTGATGGAAAGGGAATCCCGATTTGATTCTATGTATCATTTAATATGCTTGTCAAAGATATAAAATCGTTAACAATATTTACAATCTAAATACAAATTTACCGATTCTTCGGTTGTACCAGTTGAAGTATACAAAAATGATCCGAGTTTCAGTTATTCGCCGCAGTATATGCCTGTAATGAGGTAAAAACTATTTCAGCACGACTCAAATAATATCGTAATTCAGAGGAAAGATATGAACGGGCTGTTTCATTTAAAAGACGACGAAATGTGGTTTACAATCATTAGGAAAAATGAGTTACATAAGGCATTATTAGGTTGCCATTCATGGGATGAATAAAAACAATGTGGGGGATGTTAAAATCTAGTAGAGTTTTGCAGCAGACATGGAAAGCCCTGATTTTCTCGAACGTGGGCCCCGCCAAACCAATATCTCCCAATATTTATGGAGAATCAGGCACAGTCGTGAAACGGATTTTGTAGTAAATGTGGCCTATATTTCAGTCGTGGTAAACTCAAAAACCTTTACACACGGTCACGATATGTTGATGTGGGCATGCGGCCTTATTTTTGGACTACGGTTAAGTGAAACAATGCAAAATGATATCGCCGATGTGAAAGAACATTTACCTTTATAAGTTTGTTAGCACATCCAACAAAAAGAGTCCCTTGGACACACAACAAAGCAGTTACGACCGAATCACAAGCACTAGATCCAACTTCAATAATATTCATCTCGGATTCGCCTCCTGTTATTTCCTACAATATAACATCCATAAGTTATAATGTTTGTTAATGATTTTAAATCACAGATTATGTAACGGGTTTTGCGGTTCTGTAAGCTCCAAAATTTGTTATAAAGCACCCGTTTACGTAACGTCTTCATTATTAATCCATGAATAAGGTTTGTAGATCACAATATCTAAGAGCATCTACATTCTACAAATATGTACCTGGAATTTTACAGTTCGATCCCATCCTCCGGTGAACAGCACATTCCCTTCCTTGGCAACAGAAAAAACAGCCCCATTATGGCTTTTGAATGACTTTTTCAATACATCATTCACCCATATCTGTAAAATTAAGAACCAATCAAGCACATTAGCAGAGTTTTTGTAGAAGTATATGTTATGGTCCATTTAGGGCCGACCCTAAGCAAGGGCAAGGTGTGCCTACCCCCAGAACTCCAAAAATTTTAGTATTCAATTAGTGCTAAGGTTCGAACTTTTCTATGTATACAATAGTTTAGAGGCCCATAAATAATTTTTCGCCCTGGGCCACTAAAACCCTCGGCTCTGGGTCCATTGCAAGGTATGGGACTTGTCCCACATCGGTTGTAAAGTGCAATTGGTGTGGGGTTTATAGGCAAATGGGCTCTCTCATCTAACAGGCTAGTCTTTTGGGCGAGCTCTCCTGTTTGACCTATAGTAGTATAGAGGAAAAAGGAGGGAAGAGAATAATTTCATTCATCGGATAAAATATCGATTCCCATATATAGATATTTTGGACATGGATTCCCTATTCTCTTTCACTTGTTCATTCGAGATTCAAGATGTTTCCCGTTGTTGTCACCCCCTTTGACACCAATTGAACAACCTGTCAAAGCACTCCTTCAATCTATCCTTGATCTCTTCATTTTCGACGAAAATTTTAGGTTTGTCCTTTGCTAACTAATTCTTAGTCAAGCTCTCTTTTTGCACCAAATGAAACTATTGTATATGGACGTAACGATAAACAAACTGATCATTCATCAGAAAAAACGACGAGGGTTATAACTAACAACAGTTGCTAGCAAGAAACATTCAGTCCAGAGTAATTCATACTTAATTAATGCCCAGCCAAGGAGAACAGAAAGAAGGGGAATCCCTTTACTTATTAATTTTCATAGGGACCAAACTTAAAGTAAAAATGTGGTAACAGTCGCGATGGCGGTAACGAAACGGTGATGCGGTAAAGGGAGTGATATGTTTATCGTAACCCCTAAATATCGGTCAAAACCAGTGTCACATAATTCTCTAATCTCCTTGCGAATCGCGAATCGAAAAAAGCGAATTATGGTCAGTTTTGGGCTATTTGTGGGTAAATTTGAGCGAATAGCGAACGTAAAAAGTGAATTTGCTAGCAAATTATGTTACACTGGTCAACCAAAAGATATTCTTTAATACGGCCCAAAACGCCGTTTTTTTACACCTTTACAACTCGGAAAATTTCGGCTCGTCATTTTTAAAAACCTTTACAACGCAGCCGACACGATGCGATGCTGCCTTGTTTTTACACTATGGGACCAAAGGACAATAGGGTCTGAAGTCTGAACTCAATACCTTTATAGAGCCATTCTCATGAGCTCCAATGATCATATTTTGATCAGCAAAGAGAAACAGCACAGATGACATAGCACCAGGCATGTCTTCACCAAAGACCGCTAGAGGAGTATGATCGTTAAGGCACCACAGTCGAACAGTGCTGTCCCAACTTCCACTGTAAAGCACCCCATTGCATAATGCTAGCGTAGATACCACTGATTTATGACCTTCCATACTGCATACAAGGGTATGATCCTGAAGAACGAGCAAAACGTTAAAAAGAAGCATGCATATATTGAGATCTAATATCTCTTAAAAATCCTACCCGAAAGGTAGAGCAAATTCTGCACCTTCAATAACCAAGCTTTTATTAATCTGTCACCACTGCCAGTGTAGAGATAACCAGATTCAGAAACAGCGAGAGCGTGAATACCACTATAACGCCAATCTTTTTCTTCATACCATTTCGTCAAGGGTTGTTGAGCCAACGGCTCGTCAATTTGCCAGGAAAATATACCACCTCCGCTGTCAGCACTAATGCACACGGGTTTTTCTTGATTTACAAACACCAACGCCATGACTCGGTGTTCATGACCTGTAAATGTATGCACATGTGTAAAATCCTGTGCCAGTTGAACAAAATAGAAAAATGTTACAAATGGAACACTGTAAACTAAATGGAAACGTTCAAACAAGATACACAAACTTTCGAGAGGCTTGCACTCTCCCAAGAAAAATTTAAATACCTGCAACGACCACACTTTGACTGTTTTATCAAAGGACGAGCTAAAAAGATACCCGCCTACAGAACAAAAATAACATATTTTATATTATTTGCAATGTGCAGAAGGAAAAGCGCCACAGTAGGAATTCTTTTAGCAGATATATTTTCTAGATATCACCACAAAACTTTCAAAAAAGAAAATCCCAAAAAGGCATCCCTAAGTGAGTTCTTAAGCTTCCAAGATAATGGTTACCAAAATCATAGTCCGTGGGGTTTGAAAACGAAGTTCAAAATCAAAAAGTGTCCATAAGGAATTAACGATAGTTCACTATGTAAATGGTATTTGGAACCGTGAATTCAATCGATCAGTAACTAATTCTCTTTAAACCTCCATCTATATTATACACTTTGCTTAAAGCTGGCTATGAAAAGTGAGGATAGGCGTGAATCGGATCTACACAGATTCATCACACAAATAATCTAATTAGTTGGTCATATATTGCACAAGATATAGCTTGGCAGATTTGTGTATTGAGTACTTTCTGGCTTCCTAGCTTTGTTTTAGTCTAATCCTAACAATCGCACGATTCCTATGTAGAATTAACTAAAGGAATGCTATTCTAAACGAGGTTTTAAGGCCTTTAAACCATCTACTCCCTCTGTTATTTGTCATTTGTCCACTTTACTTTTTACACGCATTTTAATACAAATTTTGAGCGTTAATATATCTAAGTACACATCATGAAAGTTTTCTAAAACTTATACATTAAAAAACTTTGCATCAAGATGAATCTAACAACATCCCACGAATATATTTTATCTTTAATATATACTTCAAAAATCTAATTTAAATTTAAGTGGACAAACAAAAGGGAACGAGGGCAGTAAAATAGATTAACTGCTAAGTTCAAGTATGAGTACTAAGATTCTAAGAAGACAAAATTAGGGTTTTAATTTCAAAAGCAAATTCAACAAAATATACACAATATTGTAATTCTATTTACGGCCCGTTTGGTAGGTGGTAATAAACGAAGGTAATGGGAATAAAAAAAACTAGTGTAATTTTGACTGAAAAATATCTTGGCTGCCTTGGTGGCCATGCTTGTCAAACTTCAATCATCTCATTTTCTTCAAAATATATTACCATTGGGTGAGGTGGTATTAGGTGGTAATGGAAATTTGTAAACACAAAAACTTCTTTTGATTAAAGTTTCATTACCATGAAAATGATATAAAACTTTTGATGAAATTTTACACTATAAATCATTCCCGTTACCACCATTTAATACCACTCACCAAATGAGCCGTTAATGGAATAAACAACACCAAACACAAGATAAACAAAGTGGAAAAGTTACCTCCAACACACAATCCTGTTATACAATCCAAATGACCCTGCAAATTCTTACATTGCATTTTTCCTGCAGATAATCCCTCAACAACATTATCTACTCCATTCTCCCCATCCAAAGAAAGATCATGTTTACCATCATCATTTTGTGATTTTGAGGTTCTTGATCTATTTCTTAGATCACCTACCATACTACACAACTCTCCCAAGGCCAAGCAATGGTCAAAATTCTCCTTCATGGATTCATTATTCAAGCTAGGGATATGATTCATAAAAGGGTGCTTATTCAGCCCTTTAATACATTTCCAAACTTCAATTATAAGTGGTCTACTTTTTGGATCAAAATCCAAACATTTAAGCAAAATTTCATGTAATGATGCATAATTACCAACCAGCAATGGCTCCAACATAGCCTCTATGGTTGCTACCCACTTCAGATAGATATTCTCACACCCAGAAACTCCATTAAAGAGAAGTCTGAAATAATTGTACATCTCTAAAGAAAATTGATCTCCAATAAGAACCCTAATCAAAATACAGGCTAATAACCAAACATCACTCCCATAACATACTGGATAACTCACCTCATTGTTCTCTGTCGCAACACCGTCCCTACTAAGCAACTCGAACACTACCTCTGGGCTTGCGAAAACATCCAATTCGGTCACCTTACCAATAAGCAATCCCACCTCGAACTCATCCATATTACGCCCACCTACGACTCCCTCGACAACACAATTGAAAAAATTCGCTCCAACGACTAATGCTTCCCCTAGATCAAGACGAATATGCCCGAATTCATCGAAGCAAAGGCATGACAGTCCCAAACAACCACACAAAAAGCCTTGAATATTCAAACTAATCAAGGCTTCACATAATTCTACACCAAGTAATCCCAAGTAAAACCCACCATCCCCTTGATTATCTTTTTCAATCCCATTTCCGAAATTCAATGACTTATTTTTTATTGTGATTTTCTGAGTAATTAGATAAAGAAACCCATTATTTACCTCATCAAGCCATAATCCCAAAACGCTACAAACCCTAGAATTTTTCAATGATAACAAGAAAAGAGAACTAATTTCATCTCTTTGAGAATCATTCATTCGACTCAAACACACCATAATTTTACCCACATAACTATAATCCATCAAAGACTCATTAGAATCAAAACCCACTAATTTCACAAAACTAACCTCCTGATTTTCCACCAACCGACACCGAATGACATCCGATAAACCCAAATCAGAACAAAGTGCAATCTTACAATTATCCAATTTCAATCCATCTTCCTTTAAAACGACATCGTAAGGAAGAATCCATTTCTTCCAATAGCTAAAAAGTTCATCGGACCATAATTTAAAATGACGTCGTGGAGGCGAATTGGCTTTGATCAATGGTGATTTTGGGTTTAATGAAGTGGGGTTTTGGAGAAGGAAAGATAATTGAAGGAGGTCAATGTTTTTAGGGAGGGCAGTGGGGCCCTGAGGATGAGGGAACTTGACTAGCTGAGTACAACAAGGACATCGAATGGTGTGCGGAGATGGAGATGAAGAGAGGTTGAGTTTATGGAGGTTTGCAAGACATGATTGGCAAGCTGAATGACCACATCCGAGTACACGAGGGATTGTATTGTCATCGTAAGGTTGCAGACAAACTGGGCATTCTGGTGCCTCCATTTTTTGTTCATCCGCCATTAATGGTGGTTTCAATTCTTCATCCACGGTTAAGGATTTCAGATACAAACAATCATCAAGTCTTTATTTACGTAGGAATGACCGAATGAGCATACAAGGGGATTTTCATTTGAGATTTTGAATCACATCCTCGAAAAATTCGCCAAACACTAAACCTCTATTTTCTAGAAGATTGGACAAATATTTGTTGGTTGTTAACTTGTTGAAAGTGTTAGTTTGCTCAAAATAATCTCAACTATTATTAATTGGCCAAAAATAATTTTAACTATTAATTATTTTTTAATAATCTTAATTATTCTCATAATTTGTTGAAAACATACCCGCCTCATTTTTAATCGTTTTTAACCGGTTACAACATGTAACTTTTTCACTTTTTTCTTTCTTTTTTGATTAATAGATGAAGATGAAAGGTTATTTAGAACAGTTAAGTTAAAAAGAACAGAAAAAAAAATTGAAAAAGTTACATGTTTCAGCCGGTAACAAGGGGGTGGGTATGTTTTCAACAAATTATGAGCATAGTTGGGATTATTAAAAAATAATTGATAGTTGGAATTATTTTTGGCCAACGGGTGATAGTTAGGATTATTTTGAGCAAAGTTTCCTAATATTATTGGTAAAGTTAAGTATTTGGTTACTGTTTATTACTCTCTTCTATTCACCCTACTTGTCTCATTTACCTTTTGCACACATGTCAATGTATCATTTTGGCATTTAATATCTTCAATTGTGCATGATTAAAAATTATAAAAATTTACTACTAATAATAATTTTTACATTAAGACGAATAAAATAAGATCCCACATTGTTATGTTTGTTGAAACTCAACAACCAT
This sequence comes from Amaranthus cruentus, assembly GCA_019425755.1. Lineage (NCBI taxonomy): Eukaryota > Viridiplantae > Streptophyta > Magnoliopsida > Caryophyllales > Amaranthaceae > Amaranthus > Amaranthus cruentus. The sequence goes on along the minus strand of CM033465.1, from coordinate 12,513,417 downwards.
GTGAATGGAAAAAAGATGGAGAATATAAGAATTTTAGGAGAGGAGAAGAAATCTAGAAGAGGAGAAGTTTTATTTCATTTTATTTCATTTACTCTAATACAACATTGTATCCTTTTATACTACTAAGACTCACTAATTATAATCTTAATACCAAATATACCTATAACACACATGACCATATTTTAACTTATAATTATAGATTAAGAACAAAATATAAGTTAAGAGTGATGAGTAAATAGTAACTAAAAAGTAACTGGACGAGTAGGAAGAATAGGATGGTGTATAAAATAAAAAGATAGCCAACAAACCAAAACATTTTAAATGAATTCATTGTGTCGTGAATGTGTAACACCCCGGTCCCTCGTGTGCACCTGGAAACAGTGTCATTCCCGGCTTTCTGTAGACGGCCGATTTCAAACTTAAAACGAGTGTTTGAAAAAATAACGAATACATTTATAATTAATCACTTTAGAACTTTAAATGTACATTCAATCGGTCCAATAAAAATTGTCTCACCATAACTATATCATTTAATTTTTTTTTTTAATTTTCGATCACAATTATTTTATTTTGATTGTCTACATTTTTCATTTTTTAGCATGGGCTAAATGAAGTACGGAGAATTTGGCCCATCATATAATAGACCCAATGAAAACCCAACTTATTCTCCATAGTCTATTTGGGAATTGGGATAACTCAATCAAATCTTCATCTCTAATTCTCTATGCCAATTGCCAGCCGTTTTTGACCTAATCTCTAAATTTCTTATTCTATGGTTTTGTCTTTAATTTGATTCTAATCGGTTAATTGAAACCAATTTCTTTTAAAAACAACAAAATCGGTTAGGATTGTTGTTTTTTTTCAATGTTTTATAATCTGATTGAAGATGCAGTCTGTATAACCTAATCGGTTAATTGAAACTTTTGAAGATATTTTTGAAGATCCAGAAAATCATATGTAAGTTCACTTTTATCTTTTTGTTTTTTGGTCTCAAAATTTCTTTGAAAATCATATGTTAATATTCAAAAACAAATAAAAACTGTTTATCATTGTTTTATGCTAATGAAGTGTGTTTTAGATAGTCATATGAGTTATGTTAATATATAGAAATTTAAGAATAATAGATTTAATTAATACTCAAAAGTTTGAAAACATCTAATTGAAATATGAGATTTAACTAATACGCAGTGATGAAAAAAAGCATGATTTTGGTCAGGTAAGATGATTTATTTGAAGGCAATTGTAATAATTGTAGCTAGTCAACCAATAATACTTCTCAAAATACTAATCCGTGTAGTAATTGTAATATGACAAGAAATATATTTGAAGGCAATTGTAATAATTGTGATAAATGCGCTGAATAATTTTTCAGAGAAGTGCTTTTGGCAGGAAACGAATCATTGTCGTAGTGACAGGTCTCACATTAAGATATTGTTTTAGTATAGTTTATGATGCTGTGAGCATTTTGCCTTTTCTATGAGCTCTTAAAAACACCAAATAAGTTCCTTTTGGGGTGGAATTGGTGAAAGTCAACTATTTAGTTAACATGATAATTGAGGCATAGAGTGTGAAAAGAACTTGATTCCGTTATATGTAATTCCTTCGGTCCTTCCCCTTCCTTTTTATCTATACTCCCTCTGTCCTCTTTGATTTGCATCCAAGAGAAAAATAGTTATTTATAAGTGACAATAAATGAAAAGAGAGAATGAATTATGTGGATAAAACTAAAAGAGAGTTAAAATGTATGGATGAGATTAAAAGAAAGTGATGGGCAATTATTCAAAAATAGAAATGATGCAAATTAAGTGGGATAGATCAAAATGGAAAATGATGCAAATTAAAAAGGACAGACCAATTATATATGCTAGTCAACAACCCACTATTTTGTCGATGTGGGATCTTGTTTCACATGTGAAGTATTTCCGACACTTCCCCTCACATGTGAGCCACATCATACCAGGAACCACCGTCGGCTCTGATACCATATTAGGCCGTGACAATTCGTCACATAATCTCACCGTGGCCTACTCATGTGGACACGGGAAACCCGTGGGCTCGGGCCCACAAACCCACGGGTCAAGAGCGTTGACTTGCACATACACATGGTGAGGTTCATTGCTTCCCAAAACCATATGGTAGTAGGAAGAGTAGCTCACCAATTATATATGCTAGTCAACAACCCACTATTTTGTCGATGTGGGATCTTGTTTCACATGTGAAATATTTCCAACACAAAAGAAGTATGATTTGGCTTATGCAGATTCCACAGGTGCCAAATATTGAGTATGTTGAGTGATTGTATCTGGGAGGGTCAAGGCTTGTACAATTGCGATTCTGTGGGTTGCGCTGCATAAAAGTTACGAGATGAGAAGTCTTTTTCGCAGGTTGATCTTCTATTTTGCAGATTTTATTATAGTAAGTTTATGTTATGATAACTTGTTAGTTTCTTATCAATTTCTTTGCACTATATTATAGTGGCCACGTCCGAAAAGCAAACAGCATGATGAGGCTTATACTAACTACTTTTGTTGGAGTTGTTTTTGGATTCTTTCTAGGGGCGTCCTTTCCTACACTCTCTCTGACAAAGGTAAACTTTATAGTTATTTTATCAGAGTTCAAGTGTTCAACATCCATTCACTTGCTGTAGCACCAACCATCTACCTTATATTTTACAGATGAACCTTCCGGCTCCTATTTTCCCTTCAATTGATCTGACTTACATTGAAGACAAATATTCTGGACTTTCAACACAGGCTCTGTTGAATGTTTGGTCTACTTTGAAAAGGAGAAAGGCTGGCCTGTCACTGGATCAAACACTAAATGACACAAAGGTATGATCATATGTCAGAACCTATGGCTTCATTGCTAGGGATTATCAACACTAAGCTCCACAGTTCTGGAGAATTCTTGCTTCCATTATTACATAATGTATGTTGGATATTTTTGAGAAGAAGATAGAATTGTCCAATGTCTATACACTTTTTAAGGTTTGATATTCATATATTACGACAATTCCTTAACTGTGATTGACAATTTTGTGTTGATTGGCTTATTCTGAGATTTAATAGGTCAAATTTCCCCTCATCCATAGGGCGTAGCTTAAAAAAATTCACGCCTAGTTCAGCACACAGTGTCCCCTGTATTTTGTCAGAAGTACACGACAGGAAAAAATTTAGGCAAGATATCACATAATAGTTCATACGATAATTGAACAATCAGATTAAAAGAAAGTTGCTAAATATGAATTTGAGTTGCACTCTTCAAGCGAGATTGTGAAATGATCATTCTTTTAATTCATGGATTTCTTTATTCTTAATACCTATCAGTGATGCTATTCATCTTTGAGAATTTCTTCGACCATGAAGAATTGCATGCAGGGATTGAGAATAAAACTATCCGTACTGTGATATTGACATCCAGCACTTTATTCACAAAGTTATTTGGTTTGTGGCATGTCACCTCCTAGGTTGCTTTAGATACAGGGGTAACAGTCCTGTTAATTTTTCACAATAAACACAAGAAAAACAGAAATGTAATTTATAAAAAAAAAATTGATTATTATGTTCCTGGTGCTTGATTGCTTTTTCTGTTGCCTCATTAAGATTATGTTATCTGGGATCACTTTGGACCGTTCAAGTATTATGGTTGGAAATTTTTTTATCGAAGATTTCTGTTGCTTAATAAGAACATATTGGCATAATCTTGATTGCTTGCTGATGCTGTCAATTAAATGTCATGATGTACAGGTTTGGTTACCCACAAATCCACAAGGTGCTGAAAGATTACCCCCAGGAATTGTAGTTTCTGAGACGGACTTCTATCAACGTAGACTATGGGGTCTGCCTGAGGAGGTCTGTTGTCCATCTAATAACAAACCTGACTGACAATAATTGATTGGAAATAAACTGCTAATTTTGCCTAGAATAATGGATCATGACCTTGTTTGACACCTAGCAAGTAGTGGATTACATTAACTATCTATGGATTGACTTAATGGGTTGCTAAGCTGATAGTTGTACTTGTTAGAACATATAAAATGACATCTAAAGACTTAAATTATTAGGTGTTTTGATAGTATGTTAATCAAATGTCGCATATCTCTAATCAAACCTAATAGTACAATCTTCTATCTCAAAATGCTCTTGTATGTTGCAGACTGGAATTTGGGGAATTTAGCCTAATCTTCGACTCTAATCTTCTTTTTGCTAAATACTTTGTGGTCCTCCAAAATTGCCCCAATCCTCAATAATGTAACTTTTGTCCATTTTCCTTTTACAAATCAAGGCCTAAATTTTTGTAGCTTATGAGGAGTTTTGGTTAGCATGGCCGCCATGGCGTATAAAATTTAAAACCTTATGTATAGTGATTCTTAATTATTTTTCAACAAAATTTGGTTGCCAACTTTATATGTACTTGGGTAAATATGTATGCCAATATCAAAATATTGTGAAATCAATTATTTGATATGCTTATTTAAGAAGCTGTTGATGGTGGTTGTTTGCAGGACTTGACTAGTAAACCCAAGTACCTTGTGACTTTTACAGTTGGCTATGATCAAAGAGCCAATGTAGATGCATGCATCAAGAAGGTTAGGCTGGTCCTGTTGTTCCACTGACCTCCGTTTCTTCTTATGTCATCTCCTTCTCTGAAGTTGATTTTACAGTTTTCAGATAACTTTACAGTTATTCTTTTTCATTACGATGGTCGGACAAATGATTGGGATGAGTTTGAGTGGTCAAAGCGAGCTATCCATATCAGTGCCCGTAAGCAAACCAAATGGTAAGTACTTCAACTTTGACAATGACCTTTTCGAATCACTAAGAATTTAAAGTTCTCATTCATCAAACGTCATTCAAAAATTTGAGATTGTAAATTATGCTTTTTGTTCTGATTTAACTGTTGTTATTTAGCGCGTGTTTTTAGGGAATTCTTGAACATGTATATAAAGGTTTTCAATTTTTATTATTATCCACCCATAAGTGTCCAATTCACTTGACTTAAAGACTGACCTCCTACAATTTGGTTATATATTTATTTTATTACCTTTTGTTTTGCTTTTCACATGCTCCCTTTCTCTGAAAAAAAGAGGTGGAAATCTACCATGTTGAACTATTTCACACTATTATGACTTATGAGGAGTGTTTTTCGAAGCAATAATATGCTTTACTCATGCCTAGTAGATCAGAATTCCAGATTCAAGGTCATTCCTTAAACAACAATGCCAAGCATACCAAAGCCTTAATCTTAACTATATGGGGTAGGCTACATGAACCAATAAAATCAACGCGAGAGAACGTCGTTGGCCAAGTGTATATAGTCTTCAGCACTATCTTTGATAGTAATCTACAACTAAGAACATCAATTCCATTAATCTTTCACATATATTCTACTTCATACAATCTTATCTATCATTATATGTTCTTGCTAATTCATGGTGTAAAAACAAGGATGCATCATGTCGTATTAGCCACGTTGTAAAGGTTTTCAAAAAAAAAATAGTGAACCATTATTTCCCGTATTGTAAAGTTGTAAAAAAATATCTTATGGGTACGACCGATATTCAGGTGTTACGATAACCGCATAACTCCCGTCACTATATCACCGTTCCTCTTCTAAGCTCCTCAAAGTTCTAATTTTTCATGTCATTTTGGTGTAATATAAGCATGAATTGTAATTGCAGATTTTAAAGATGTGTGGCTTAAGATAATAACATAGTGGTAGTGGAGGATAGTTGATACCAGTATGCTGGACAGTGGTGGTGGTTTGCTGGTTGTCTTTGTTGCTTATATCACCACAAGTGAGTCGAGAAATGGGAATGGTAGAGTAATTAGGAGAATCTAGAAACGACCTTATTGGGGCTGTTCAATCCTTGCAATGGTGTGATCGGGTGATGAAGATGCTAAATACAAAAAGGGGTTTTGGTTCGAAATTCTTTTAAATCTAAACTAAATTCTCCATTGAAAGAAATCAAAAGGCTACCTAATGTGTGCTGTGCGTATAATAACTTTTGCTTGTTAGTTACTTTTTGCCATTCTCTGTTGACTGTTATAGGTGGTATGCTAAAAGGTATCTTCATCCGAATGTCGTGGCTGCGTATGATTACATATTTATTTGGGATGAAGACCTTGGGGTCGAACACTTTCATGCAGAGAAGTGAGCTTTGATTTCTACTGAAATTCATGCCATTGATTTGGGCTGTGTCCTTAAATTTCCAATTATTCTGCTCTAGATACATTGAATTGGTGAAGAAGCATGGATTGGAAATTTCGCAGCCAGGCTTAGAGCCTGACAAAGGTCTAACATGGCAAATGACAAAGAGGAGAGGTGATAGTGAGGTCCACAAGTAAGAGGTTTTTGAACTTTTCTCTTAATTGATGACCAATCACATTTAGCGTGCTTTAGGTTGACTCATCACTGTTTCACCTTTCCTTTGCAGAGTGACTGAAGAAAAGCCTGGATGGTGCCCTGATCCTGTGTTGCCACCTTGTGCGGCGTATGTATAATTACAGTTTGTTCTTCATGGTCCTTAATTTTTCGAAAACTACTTAAAAAGCTTGATAATTCAACTAACAGGTTCATCGAAATCATGGCACCTGTATTTTCAAGAAATGCATGGCGCTGTGTTTGGCATATGATTCAGGTATATTCACTTATTGACGATGGCTTTATAATGTTCACCCACCACTAATACTATCGCTTTGCACTTTCAGAATGACTTGGTGCATGGATGGGGCCTTGACTTTGCTTTACGGAAGTGTGTTGAGGTCTTCCAATTATTTTTTTTTTTTCATCTTTTATCCATAATAGCTCCTATTTCAAAGCTTCTTACGCACTTATTGTACAAATTCTTCTGCAGCCAGCTCATGAGAAGATCGGTGTCATAGACTCCCAGTGGATTGTGCATCAAGGGATTCCATCACTTGGAAACCAGGTGATGAAGAATATCCTTTTCTTCAGGGGAATGGCGTTCTTTTTGTTGGTTTATTGGTTATTTAATTAAAACTTGTCATTTATTTTACCAACAGGGTCAAGCGAGGTTCGGAAAGGCACCGTGGGTAGGGGTAAGTTCTCTTGCTCATTTGAAAATCCAACTTCGCAAACTCTCGATCAAGTTATATGCTAAATTGCTTGTGTACCTATTGTTTGCAAGCTCATTTATCTTCCGTGCTCTTAGTCAATATAGGCATGACAGTTGGATCATCTCTTACTTCCTATTTTGTTGGGCCAGGTGAAGGAGAGGTGCAGAAGAGAATGGACAATGTTCCAAGACCGCATGGCTGTTGCTGAAAAAGACTATTACGAGTCATTAGGATTTTCCGTCAATAATACAGCCCGCTATCCCACATTGATGTAGTTGCTAAAGTCTCTTCAGGCAGCTTTGCAAAACTCTTGAAAGAATTCGTACGTAGTTGAGTGTTATTGGAGCCATGAAGCGATCTATGTAAGTGTACTTAAGTGTACCTAGTTAATGTGGCATCATTTAGTCCTCAAGTGAAAGTGTTACAAGTTCAAAAACACGGCAAGGTACTAGCAGAGTAGCCATAGAGATAAATCATTAGGGAACCAACATACCAGAAAAGTATTGTACTTAGTGTAAAACCGTTACATGAACATTAGGATACACGATATGTCCGAGGACATTACAATCTTGCAGATCAGTGATCACTTATCACGCTTAACTTAGACCCTCAGTTCGTTATGAATCTATGTCTTGTATGCCAAACTACATATTATGCGTTAGTATATGATTATTTTCAAATTCGGTGAAATAAAAGTTTGGATCGACTTGTTTGTGGATTTAGCTCAGTTTTAGTGAAATATGTTTAAAATTGATTTTAAGACGGGTTACCTTTGTTTTTTTTTCTATCTAGAGTGTTTTTTTCTCTTAATTTATTTATAATTTATCCCTTTTACTTTTACATTTTCATTCCTCAATAATTTTAAGTTCTTCACTCCCAATCATTTAAAAACAATATGCTCTTACAAGTAAATGTAGAGACTTAGGTAGATTAAGACTTGGGTTCCTTGTCAATTTGGATGAGCAAGTAGTGTCTTAAAAGATCAAAACATACATGTTTCGAATCTTAATTATATACTACATATAAATCACAAACACAGGGTAAAAAATGGAGAAGAAAAGATGTAGGAGTAGGATAAGAAATTCAAAATATATTGTTTTGTTTCGTACATTGAAACTTATTTATATGTAACCATAAAGAGATTGTATTAAGAAATCTATATACTCATATACATCTATATCTATCTTTTGGTCATCACTCATATCTTCCTTGCTCCATCCCAAATCTTATAGCACATAGACGGACAAATGGTAGGTTGTCTCAAACAGCGTTACAGTCGTGAAAGAAAACGGATGAAGGAAATTTCATCAACGACATGCTTCAAGGATGTCTTCAACCGGTGGATCGTCCCCTGCTTCTTTGTCCTGTTTCACACAATGATACTCAAATCAATTCCGTGACAACAAGACGTACTCACATATTATGGAGCTTCATCCATAGGCTTAAGCTTTTAGGTGATTTGGACATAGTATCACAAGCCAACGTGATGAAAGGTCACAGGTCTAAAGGTCACAGGTCTAAAACTCATCCCTCTCGTTTCAAATGGAATATTTAACGTCATGTATAGAGAGGACCTGTGGTGCATCCGCAATTCTAGCTCAAAAAGGACTCTTGTGTGGGGAGATGTAATAGAGAATATAACATATCACAGGGTTCAACCATACACTTAAGTTTTTTGCTGAGATGGTACAACCACTCGGGATTAAGTGATTGTAGCACAACTATTTTTCAGCTATCCGTATGGTCTCCTTATGCAAGCGTTTTTTCAAAGACAGATTAGGCTCCAAGTTGTTATAATGTGTCGTAAAATCATCGTAAAATGAGATACTAACCTTGTGAATATATGAAATATTAGTTTTACCAGGTCCAGCTACAATGATTCCTCCCTGCTGCCTGAAAGAACAAATGGCATGACATGAACTTAGAAAGTAATACAGATTATCAATGTACAATGAAATTGTACAAAAGTATGGTCCGTAAACGAAAACTTTACGCTTAAAGAATTCAACACTACAACATTTCCTTATACTAACGCCATTATGTGGCAACAACCTGAGTCCCACGAGCGGAGTTTGGAGGGTCGGATATGCAATTTTACCTACGCTTGTTAAAATAAAGAGATTATTACATTTGATACTTGATAGCAAACATCACTTGCAAGTTGCAACTTTGCATATTTATTATCGAAACGTTCAAAACTAACACCGTATATTTATTAATCGAAGTGGAGATGGTAAATTGATTTGCCAATATTAGCTTAGGCAACGGAAATCATACAGTTTAACAGATATAGATCCGATACATCTCGTAGACAATTACGCGTTGATGAAGGATAATGTCACATACCAGCCACCCTTAGACACCGTGTCTTTCTGAAAGGAAAGCCCCCAGTCCTGCCTGTAGCCCTCCATGTATAACTCAATTATCTTCAAACCAGCCTGCACAATCAAGATTAGCTCGGATAAGTAAGCATCTTTTTCAGCCGAAATAATGTATCGCGACATAAAGCCCGGAAGTCCATCTAGTTATTTATCAGTCAGTACCTTGGGAGTAAATGTAGTTGTGACCCCAGAAACAAATTTCAGTGCATCATAAGATAAATGATTAGGATCGGCATAAACTTCTGAAACAAGAACAAAATAGATTAAGCTTCGTGGAATAAACCCGTCATTTTTTCAATAATCAATGAAATTGTAAATAATACCAAAGGGAAGTAGTCGTGCAACAAGACATAGAACACTAGCACAAATAATTAAAACTTGAGCATACTACGACAAGCCGACAACATTCCATTACCCCAATGCCATTAAATGACAACAATAACAATAATTATTTTTTCCACGATTATCTTCGTTTTTCTCCCGCAATATGGTCTTTTCTTTCTATTCCTCTAATTCTTGTTTACTTTCAAGTTTTAACAATAAACATGAATATAAGATCCTCTGTAGAAAACGATACCCACCAACCCATGGCCAGTAAAAAAAAAAACAATACGAGCAATGGACCTCAAATCCCCATCAGTTTCAAAGCCTCTTGCCAAACAAAACATATTCCTTGTGAATGGGGTGTTCTATTACATCCAAACCCACAGTTCACAAGATTATCCCAATTTCAAATTCTTGAATCCTAACCATAGTGTAAAAGTTTGGTAACGTTCGCAATAACGGTAATGGAACGGTGATGCAGTAACGGGAGTGATGCGGCTATCGTAACGCCTAAAAAATCGAATCATAAGATATCCCTAGGTAGACCCCAAAACAAGGTTTTTTCACACCGTGACAACGCTGGAAATATCGGTTCATGAAAACCTTAACATCACGGCCGATACGATGCAATGCAACCTTGTTTAAACACTGATCCTAAGACAACTTGAGGTAGGGAAGAAAAAGACCCATTGGACTTGAACCCTCGCAGGCTTGGAAATTGGAACTGGAAAGGGGAGAGGAGGTCATAAGGTGTCAATCAATACCACTGAACAAAATAATAGTTGATCGTGGAATCGAAAGAATTCTGACAGCAGTTCTTAGTTTCATGTTTCAACATTCCACACTCATTGCATAAATAAATCATGATTCTTGAAAGCAAGAGACAGTACCTCCTGGAAATTTGGTCTGCTCATAAAAAGCTTTAGCCTGCATAGAGTATCGACAAAGAATAGCAATGAGGTTGAAACATACACCAGAATTTACTGTCTAATGATGATCAATAGGAACATGTGCGGAAATAAACAATGTCTGGTTCGAGTTTTTGATGCGACGTACCTGATCAACACTTCCGGGTCCAATCAAAACAAGTGCTACACCAGCTGCATCCATTTGTTCCTATTGATTTCACATCATACAATCAGCAACAATGAAACAAGAAATCGTAATCCAACGTCACCATGCCTATAATAACAGCTTAGAAAATAAAAATGAAATTGTTTTACAAATTAGGAATTTAGTGCCAACTAGTTTGACTTTAATCAATTCTTAAACTCGGCTCTATGACCATCTGGTAGGTCAAAGAAGTCGATTCCCAACATAGTATCGCCAAATAATTCTTAACAAATGTCAAATAACCATAACAGCTTGAAATAGGAAGATGGCACATCATATATTAATCATGGATTGAAATAGTAATTCAACATCAAACAAATCAATTCATTCCTTGTGATGACTAAACATGGCCGCGGTTGACGAATCTAGCAATAAAAGCTATAGCTAGACTTCTATGCACATATTGTCTAGTAGAGGTGGTCAAAACAGACCTGATGACCTAATAGTTATCTGACATTATAACCGAACCCGACTTGACCTGACTTCAAAATGAATTTAAAATTATGTAAAAATCAACATTTACACGGGTTTCTAAACCAACCCGAAACACGTGATCCGAAATTGACCCGATGACCCGAATGAACATCTCTATTGTTTAGGTAAAGTGGAACAATACCTTACAGTCTAGTGTACACTCAACGCAATACATCAACAAATAAACAATCAACAAACAAATCAACGCAATGCACATTCACAATTTTATACATTGGTTATGGTGCCTCGAGAATATATCTGAAAGTGATTACAGCTATCTAATTATTCGCAAGGAGACCAGAACGCATGAAAACTCACACATCAAACTGGTTTCCGTTCTTTGACTTCTATTTTGTAGTGCAAGCTTGAACCGTCAGGAATGCCAAGCGGTGCATCATGACAAGAGCAATTATCGACGGTAAATAACTCCCACTTCTTGATACCACATTTATCGAGAGCACTATTTAATCTACGTTCTTCCGCCTCACAAGGGTAACTTCCATCTGGAGTTACAAGAACTGCACCTGTGTAGGATTGTCCTGCAACTCGAGCAGCTCCATGATAATGAAACAATCCCCAGCTAAGATCATCAGCAACATCCACAATTGTCCAGGACTCATTTGATACAACACCATTATCCAGAACACTGAAAAAGAATTTGCCCGGTATTGGGCCTCTTTTGACCCTGTATCTTCTCCTTCTCCATACAATTCTTTCGTCCAAGGTCTTGACTTGAAAGACCGGCTCATACCAAAATGAACCTTTGGCCTTTCCCCTATAAAAGAGTTGATACTGACAAGGGAATTGATCATAAGCAGGATTTTGACCTGCCACGACGCGCCAACTCCAATCCATGCTCCCTAGCCAACCAACAAAAAGATCTTCAGCAGTTTCATGACACAACACAGACCCCCGAAACTTTTCCATAGGAGTTACGTATGGCTTGTCGGGAATTTGGGCATCTAGTTGCAAACAATTATGTTTTTGTAATACACAGAGAGAAAATGCTTCAAGCTGAGGGCTTTCATATGAAGCAATGCAACGATAATTGCAAACTTGATCCACAGGACTGCACTTGTTTAAGCATTGAAGGGCTTTCCTACAAGCAGGATCCAACAGGCAATTCAGAATCTGGGACCCACAATTTTTCACCATACAACTGAGAGTTGAAAACCCTTTTGCTCTCAAATTCTTTAAAACAGGAACGGGCCTCAAATAAGCATTGATGACAACCAACAAGGCAAATCTAATGTCGTCTGAATTATGCCGATCCCAAGCTTCAGTAACCGTATGCACTACTTCAGATTTCTCATTGGCTTCCTTAGATTTTGAAAAGCCTACCGGGTTTTCTTTGGTTCCACTACTAACCGGGGTTCCTCCTAGTTTATTCACCAATACAGGAGAAGACTCAAAACATATAACATTTGGAATGTTTTGAGTATGATTCTGAATCCACTCAACTGATTCTTGTTTTGTAAGAGCAACAATCAACAGTATATCAGCATGTTCAAGCGCCTTTACAAGGTTTTGGTTTTCACTTGATCGACAGACATCATCATTAAAGACAAGCATTTCATATCCTTCATCAATCCACTTCAATCTTTCTGCCTGCTCACAGATGGCAAGAAAAACTCATCCAACAGTCTAACATCCTCAAAACAAACAGATCTTGTACGGCAATTAGAATTTAAGTGTAATGCAAAGAATAGACATCAAGGGTCATTCCAAATCACTTACAGTATGAAGAAGGACATCTTGCCAAGGGGTAGATTGAAGAGGACTAATGCTTCCATTTCCAAAAACGGTAACAATTTTTACAGGAGGTAATGGCGTAGCTGCAGGTTGTAGCTCAGTTTGAGACGTACCGCATCTGCACGAACAAATACAAGTATTCCAATTCCTTGTCTGGGTCTGAGTTGATGAAACTGAAAATCTACCAAAAATTTCACTCCTGCCGGCTTTTAGTTTTACTACTCGAATGGCATTACAATAGCTGGATCTCTGTGATACGGCAAGTAATTATAAATAGAGAACTCCACGAGAATTAGGAACATGTGGTCTCATTGTTCTTGATTAATCAATCAAGTGCTAGTTTCTTAATTTTACATTCCTTGTGTCCATTGCGATGGAGACGGTATAAATATTTTGCTATACACTCCACTAGTATCGCGCTTCAATAACGGAAGGGTGGAATTCAACTTCTGCTTCAGCTAATTATTACACGTTTAGATATTCATTATGCACGTGCTGACAAGCATCACCATGGACTATGGTATAAATTTTTTCCACCTAAGTACTTATAAAATCATAAGCATTACGGTCAATTATTACCAACTACCAAACGAGCCCTAAATACTACAATTACCGTATACCTTTATAATCTTATATTTATCTTCTCAATCTAAAGGCAAAAAATAGTTATGCCACAAACCATGCATTTGTTCCTCAACCTTAGTCGTGGAGGTCACATAGCCTTGGAAACCTCAAACACTTGGAAAAGACACACTAATTAAATTTTTTCTGCAAGTGAGAAATCTCATCACAACAACATTCCATCCCCACAATAGTTTTTGTTTGGAAATGAAAAGAGCCATAGTTCTATTAAAAACTGGTCTCACTCTATGAGCAGAATAAGGCGCGCATTTTGCCATTCCTGGACAATTTGTTGATAACAGGACTTTTTTGAAGTTCACACGAAAAGGAAACCAGACATCACAATCACAGAACCTCATAACAAGCCACAATTCTTTAAATTTTTAGATAACATAAATAACTAGTTTACCACTATAGTTTTGGGATGGAACAAAATACAAAATTAAATCAAGTTACCTTCTTAGAGGCAAGAATATCAGCCCGCTTACGACAAAACACACATCTGCAATAACCCAATTAAACTTAGAACAATCTCATTATCAAATGACGTGTGACGAACAAGGCACTACGTGATTCTTTCCAAAATAATAGAAGTGCATACATCCGACTCAAACATGCTGGGTTTATAAGAGGTGCCTTATTATGTTCACATAAAACAAAACATTACAGATGAAGCTATTCTCAAAGATTGGTAACTAAGTATTTGATTGTTTTGAATGTTGATTCGCCATTCTAATCTATGTTAAATCTATCATACATGATTCTTGGAGATTGTAAATAGTAAAACTACAACCGCCAATTTCTTCTAAAGGGACCATATAACCAATATTACACAAAAATTAAATTGTTGAGACCTGAAAACATTTTATTATCCCAATGTCATTAACCAGCTCGTTTTGGATGAGATTTACGCCATCTTACTTATAACTTTATAAGTGATTGGACCTTTAATAGCAAACCATCATATGCAACTTAGGGCAAATATTTTGATGAGTTTTATTTTGATCCATTATAATCCGAAACCAAATAACTATAAATCTTTGACCTAATCGAAATAAAAGACAATTTGAAACCTCAAAAAAGAAGTAAAATTACCCAAAATGGCGAGCAAAAGCAACCACAGCTTTCCTATCTTTCCACAAATCATTAATGGGAATTCCCTTTCCATTCAAATCAAAGACCAGAGCTTTATCCAGCATAGAGATATTAGTTTCACTATCAAGAAATGACCCAACTTCTGCAATAGCAAAATTAATCAAATAAAAGCACCCATTAACAAATATTACTTGAATTACATAAACAATTAAAGTAACAGGAAGTTTAGGGGGTGTTTGGTTTTAGGGAAAAATGTTTTTCCGGATAACTATTTTCCCCATTTTCAATTTAGGTTTTCATCCCTTTTCAAACATTTTCCTTTCCTCTTCCATTTCCAACCTTACAAGTTCCTTTTTAATTATAATTTGTATTATCATCAACCAAAATTTTTTCCACAAAACCAAACACCCCTTAAAGGAAAAAAAACAATTGGGTAATTGCCTTTGGAGCTGGGAATGGCGGGGACAGTAAGTAAAGGTCGACGGTAAGGTTTGATTTTGATGGGGGTTTTGAAAAGAGGAAAGAAGCCATTAATGGAGGTTTTTGCTGAATTTCTGAGAAAATATGCAGAAGGATAATCAGTGTATTTACTATGTGAAGTTATGAATGGGGTTGTAGAAGTCGAAAGAGCCATGTTCATGGGTTAAGCTAAGTGGTGATAGAAGAAAGCATAAAAATGGAGAAATGGAAGCATTTGGTTTTTTATGGAACATTCCACAATTCCACATAGCATAATCTGACACGCTTTAGCCTTTGCCTTCACATGTTTGCTTGCTCTTGAAATTTCTCCATTAATTTGGTCATTAATTTTAAATTTGATTTTATTTTCTAAATTAACTGTCTGGATTTTTTTAATGTTGAAAATGTTTATTTCACATTGATGAATTTCAGATGATGTCCATAGTTTATATGTTATTGGAGTCTTTAATCCCATTGACAAGTGGGTTTTTGATGATATTTTCCGTAACGAGTGTGCATCTCGTTTTTCCTAATTATATGCTGACATTCATGATAAGTTATACTGATCTTTTGAGGGTGATAATTGAACATAAAATAAATGAAAAATTCTCCAACTACTAAATAAAACTATGCAAACAATCTTACCTCTTTACACTCAGTTTCGTTGCCCTTAATTACATGGAAATGTCTCACCTTTAGGAAGTTTAAATCACCGATAATAACAATGATTCTATCACGCAATTATTGAGAGTGTAAACGATTATATGATATAATATTTTACCTTTTGTTAGCAATTCTATATTCATATAAAACCGTTAACAATATAGGCGATTTAATATCTAAACCAACAACATTTTCAATGTTGCATCAATCGTTTTAAAAAATAACTAAGTTTATGTTAATATTGTTTGGGAAATAAATTTTCCTGCTTTAAAAGTCATCACTCTTTTTGTTGTATTGCCCCCTTTATTTGATGAAATTACAAATCCCCTTGAATTCATTTTTAATTATTGTCACAAGAAAATCGCTAGATCGTTGGTTGAAATCCACCACTAAATTTTCGGCTGCATGAACAAGAACAACCAAAATAGTGAATACAATCCGAAGGCCGATAGATAACTCCCACCAACGTTCTGATCGTGTTAGATGTACACAACTTTACTTTTTTCTATTTTGTTTCAAAGAAAGGCCGGAGAAGAGGAGATATTGTACGCTTAGGAACGTCATTGACCACACAAATAGAGGAAATATGCTAAAATCTTATTCCCAATTTCCCATTAAGCAATGAAAATTCAACATTCAACATCCAAATTTCAGTTACAAAGATACATTTCATTCCAATTGCCAAGATACATCAGAAACACAGTCAATCAACATAAAACTCCTCTGAAAACAATAAACTAACATAAAATGTTCGAAAGCAACACATCGATCTTCTTTATCGGGTAAGGATAGAGAATCGCCTACTAGTAAGAGGAAGCGAAAATTAATCCATTTTGTAGGCAATGAGTATCAAATCTTTGTCGCAAACTCTTCAAATTCATATGTTTTGTAGGTGATGAGAATCAAATCTTTGTTGCAACACTGTACGGGAAAGCCTTCAACCCATGATTCTAGACCCATCAACCTTTAAAACTATACTCAAATTCAAGTTTTATAGGTGACGAGAATCAAATCTTTGTCGCAAAACCTTCAACTGCTAGTGTGAACCCATGATTCTCGAGCCGATTCTCGAGCCACTACACTCAAACTCATGACAAAAGTGATCAAAGCCAATCTCTTTGCTGCAACTTAAGGGGCAGATAAACCTCAGACAAATACTGAAACCCAAATGAACTAAGAGCTTGAATTTCAGCCTTTTGTTTAGTCTTAACCATCAACTCCAACTCTCTAACCCAACCAGGATTCTTCTTCACAAAATCCTCTTCAAGCAAATCCTTACCAGTCTTAATATCCTGTTCAGTCATAGGCAACCTACATTGATCAGGTATCTTATACTTATCCAAATCACTAGGCCTAATTCCCAACCATTTGATATCAGGAGTAGTCAAATTTGCACTATCATAAGACATATTCTTAGACCCACAACCATAAACAGATAAAATTTTCAACCCATATGGATCACTATCAACTAATGCTAATACAGGTAAATTCAATTCAAGTTTCAATTTCCTCAAGAACAATCTAGTAGCAACATCAGGCTGACCTTTTGCAGTGATTATTATACATGGGAATCGATTGTAGAATCGATCCTCGGCCAATCGCATGAAAGCAGCATCTTTCTCGACGAGAAGCACGAACAGGGCGTCGCTATTCATGTCGCCAACACGATCAATATTGGGAGGAATTGCTTTCCCACCAACACCCATTTTAGTACAATCGATCATATCACCATTATCGCTAAATATAAGTCTACCTACAACAACCCCTTTTTCAGAAGCAACCACATTTAGACTAGACCTAGTACAACCCAATATACAAGAAACATCGTCCAAAACGGCGTCGCTTTGGGATTGATCTTGAAAAAGCTTGACATCGGTGTAAAATAGGTCACGCTTAGTGACATGGATGCTTCGAATACAGAGTTGGTGGATTAGGGATAAGATACGGGTGGTAACAGTAGCTTTACGGACAGATCCGACGGCCGCAAACGGGCGGGAAGATGATTTATCCTTGAGAACGATTCGATCAAGTTCAGGGATGTATAAATGGTTTGAAGAAGCACGAGAAGGGACATTGAAGGAGAATCCGTTACCGGAGAGGATTGATTTAGTGATAGAGAAAACTAGGGTTTCGATTTCGGATTGGACGGAGGAAAGAGATAGGTCGGTAACTTCACGGCATGAGGAAGAGAGAGAAGCGGATACGTCTGCGAGTGTGGTGGGTTTTTTGGATGAAGATGAAGATGGGTTTTTAATGGAGTCTGCTAATTGTTTGAGGGAATCGAGAATGGTGGAATCTGGTTTAAGGCGTTTGAGGAATGGTACAGATTTTTGGGATAAATGGGGGTTTTTGGTTGTGGTTATGGTTGTGGGTGATTCTTCATTGTCGGAATCTGAGGAGTTGTAATCTTGAGTATGGCGGCGTTTTTTGTTGTCCGCCATGGATGTTCTTCGAGCTTAAGGGTTGAGGAGATAAAGGGAGTGGCGGGAAGATAGGATAAGTGATTTTGATTGCAATTTGTGGAATTTTAAGAATGTTTTTTACACTTTTTTTGCCCTAATCCTTCTCTTAACATCATTGTTGACAAAGTAGTAATTTAAGTAAGGATTGTTGTTTAGTGATGCATTTGGTTGTTTTTACGAAAATTTCAGATGGTAGCATTTAATTTTCATGAAACGTCAATGGTAAGCTGGTAGCACTTTTTTAAGAATTTTTCATATGGTAGCATCTAATTTATGCACTATCTAACTGTCATAGCATTTTCCGTTAAATTCTTTTGAAATTTCGTTTAATTCATCATTTTATATGTTTTTTCTACATGGTAGCATCCAGTTTTTGTTCACAAATGTTTAATTCACCGTTTGAATGTTCAAGATTACTTTTGGGGTCCAATCTATCCAAGTTAGCCAATAAAATATATGTGAAGCAGTAAGATTTGATATTGCATTAAGCATGTATGGGGGCTTTAATAGCTTTAAGCTTTAACATTGTGCCCTTATGTCTGGTGAAAATATTGAAAAACAGATAAGGGTAACAACCTGGACTTTTACTTGAATTGAGCGTCATTTGTCGGTCAATAAATAAATCAAACAAGAATCATTTGAATTGTGACACTCCCACAAAATGTCCAATTAAGAAGATTACCGAGATTTATAAATTGAATAGTATGTTTAGACTTCCCCAGAGTCACCAATAGCACAACCGAGGCAACAATGGGTTCTCTGCCCCTGCGTGAATGGAGTCGAGATGGAGTAATAGAAGTTTTGAGAATTCAAGAGAAGGTCACAGCGAGACGAGTTGTTATCATTATGATAGGTGTCAAGTAGAAGTGCAGTGATGTATGCAACTGAGACATCCTAACAGACTGATAGACTTGAACCTTGTTCCTACATGGCCCGATCAATTGGATCATGCACTTGCCATCCATTTTCATTGCTCAATTCTTTGACAACACGAAAAAATCATTGTTCAACTCTTCGACAACATGAAAAAATCAAAAGCCCTACCCTCCCTCCCTATCAATATCTATACCAAGAGATGGTTCTCTATTGAATTATAATCTTAAGTCTTGCACAAGGAAAGTTCAACAACATACACCACATTTGTATCGGTTTGTCGTTCATCGCTCTTGTTGGGTTTGGGAATGTTGCTGGAATCTGAAATCTTGGTTACTCGAATAGATTAGAGCATTACATGTTTTTTTGATATTTTTCGAGGCTTAAAAGCAAGATAAACTAAAGCAAAAATGATGTAAACTAACATTTAAAGCACTTTAATTTAGAGTCTTATCTGGTTGAACATCTTGCACGTGTTTTATTCTACCTTTTTATTTCGAGATACTCGAGTTTCATGGTGATGCTATTATTAAATATCATCAAATCATATTAGAAGTTTCAATCACATCATATCAAATTTCATATATTGAGAGGGCAATCATCGGATAACCTCTATTTGTCCAGGCTTATCCTTTCGATTTAAGCGGTAAAATCAAGTGACCTAAGTATACCATATATAAAAATTTTAAAATTGGTGCAACTATTGTAATGTGAAGTGTAAACTAAGTTCATTTAAGACTTACACGAGACCATCTAGAAATTTACAATGATATTTTATTTGAAGATAATGTTGAATGAGGGAATATGAAAGAAAATAGTCAAAGTTACCCTAATTACACAAACAAGCAAATAAGCAACATTGTCTCCTTTGATGCAGACTTGAAGAGAGTAGTTGCTACACTAATAAGCTATTATGGCAGACATTCCAAACTATTGTCTCTCATAAACAGCATAAAAAATAAGTCATGATTGATAGTGAAACATCAAAGACAACTAAAATTTGAAAACCATAAACAGCCTATTTGGTACGTGGTAATAAACAGTAGTAATGAGAATGAAAAACAAGTGTAATTTTGGTTGAAAAATTTCTTGGTTACCTTGATGGTCATGCTTCTCCAACTTCGATCATCTCATTTTCTTCATAAAATTCATTCCAATGCATTACCATTGGGAGATGCGGTATTAGGTCGTAATGAAAATTTATAAACAAAAAAACTTTTTTGTGTTCAAAGTTTCATTACCATGAGAATGATATGAAACTTCTGATGAAATTTTACACTATAATCATTCCCATTATCGTCATCTATTACCACTAACCAAACGGGCCGAAAGGGTATTTGGTGGAATAGCCTTTGAGGAGTTCTTAGTTGATAACGGTTTTTTGTGAAGTTAACAAATCACCTTTTATGTGATGGGATTTTGAATGCGTTACTAGAAGCAACTTGTTTAAAAATAGCTTATTTATAATAACAAATTGTGCTATGTAATTATTCTAAAATAAGTTAAAAATTGTCCAGTATTATTTACCAAACACCCTGTTACTTTTATGTTTCATTCACTTTGTCAAATTATCAAAATAAATAGTAAATCATATTGGGTTATAGGGACACTTTACTGTTACTGAAAAATACTTTAGTTGACTTGGAGTAAACTCTTAGGATGCAACTAATATAGGTTATTAAATAGTGAGAATGATGATGAAAAATTGGTATAATTTTGATTGGAAATTTCTTGACAAGTTTAATGGTCATTTTTATTCTACTTTCATCATCTCATTTTCTTTATATGGTTCATTTCAATGCATTATCATTTGAGATGTAGTATTAGGTAATAATAAAAATTTGTGAACAAACAAACTTTTTTTATTAAAGTTTCATCATCGTTGAAATAACATAATATTTTCATAAAAATTTACAGCACAAATCATTTCATGATCAGCTACTACCATTTAATACCAACAACTAGACAATTAGATAAAAGGCTATGCTCAACTTATTTTTAGGTTTCATCAAAAAGTATTATTTACCCGGATCCTATTTTTAAGCAGGATATTAAGTTGATGATGATCTAAAAATTATTCTTTGTTCTTTTTGTTGTACAAGTGTACACACATTGACATTTATGCACCATTTAATTTGAATAATAAAGTTTGAACTTCATATACTTGGATGTAGCCCAAGAAGACAAGGAATATATGACAATTCTTTGGGTTAAAAGTGTGAATGCAGCACAATTACTAAACTGCTAAATATATCTGACGTAAGATATTCCACTTGAAATAAGAATTGATAAAATACAAACGTATCCTGATGCTATAACCAAATCATCGATTTAAACTTTTAATTTAGTGTGCTCATCCATCATGAATCAACCAATGCAATACCTAATATGATTATATATTTCGATATATTGAAAACTATAATTAAATATCTTCACAATTATAATAAATACCAAATTTACAAAATGATTACTGCTAAGTAGAGGTGTTCAAAACAGATACGATGAATAAATATTTGCCCAACCTTGTAACCGAACCCGACTTGACTCGACTTCAAAATGAATTTAAAATTAATATAAAATCAATGTGGACACAAGACCTGATTTTAAACCAACCCAAAACAAATAATCCGAAATCAACCCAAAAATCCGAATAAACACCTCTACTGCCAATATTACAAAATGAAAGGAAGAAAACACAATAAAAGTACAACGATAAATTAGTTGTAATGTCTTCTTACTTTGAATATCCACAATGACTTCCAATGTAAGGGACAAGTAAGATCATCCTCAGACGGTGAGAATCAAACCCTTATTAGAAGATAATACGAGAAAATCTTCAACGACTAGTCTAACTTATGATTCTCAGCCTTTGTAAAGAGTGTAACCTTTGTAGCAACTTGAGACACCATTTTTACAAAGATGCACATAATTTTCCCTTTAATCTGACCCCTTTTCTGAGGAACTCTAGGCTTCCCTTTGCTTCTCTTTGCCATTACTGCTTCTTTACTGGGACCCATTACTCTACGAATGAATATTGTTTGTTACTTTACCTCACCCAGACCCTGCCCTGAGCGGAATATTGGGTATGATGATGATGACAAGGAATGGATATGAGGGTAAACTTGTAAGAGTATATATAGAAGAATGTCTGAACTATGAGCCAGTTAAGTGAATGTGATGTTGTTGTGACAAAGATGTCTGGGGTCGAATCCGAGATACTAGTATAGATTGGGCTAAATAATTATCTATTATGTATTGAACCAACTCGACCGTCATTTATGCGGGGTTGTGAATTCAGTTTCACTCGACCTTTTTCTGAGGAGGTTTCTCGAATATGGACTCTTTGGATGCATCCTTCTTTGTGGATATAAATTGTCGCCTCTGATCATAGTTTTTAATGAGTGGATACACTCAATATAATAATTATTGTGTTGAAATGATGCTTGACTAGTTGAAGAAAATGAAGACTATTTTAAGGCAGAGTAAGTACAAGTAAGATTTTGATGTTTCCTGCAATGCCTACTCATTTTAGGCAAAACTTTTTAAATTGGGTCAATTATAATGTAATCTTTTCGTTCCACTCGTTTTGCATTAATTGTCACAGCTAAAATATGAAAATGAGCAAATTTAATGAGACAAATTAAATAGAAAATGAGATAAATTTCGTGAAACAGAAAGACTACAACTGCATGAATATCAAATGTGTTCATTTGGGTCATCGGGTTGATTTTGAATTAATTTTTTCAGATTAATTCAAAATCGAATCTTATGTCCATATAGATTTTTACATAATTGTGATTTATAAATCCATTTTTAAAGTAGAATCAAGCTAATATCGGATTGTTGGTTGTGTTTTTGAACTCGGAATATAAAAGTAAGGTAGTTCTAAATGAGCAATGGAACAACCAATTAGTCAACATGCTTGCTCCAAAAAAAAAACTCACATTATCTCCTTTGAAATAGACTTTGGAACTGTAGTTACTTATCAAAATGATGTTAGTGGGACGCTAGTCTATTAAATGTTCCTTACTGATTGAAACAAATATTTGGGTTGTTTTGCAATTGACCGTTAGGACTGTTAGCCTGTTTTAATTAATTTATAATGATTTTAATATTAGTTGTTTAAAATTAGCTGTAACAAAAAAACTTTGTAAAAATTAGCTGTTGGGTATTAGTACTGGAGAAGAATGAGTCAAACAACAAATCGAGTAGTTTTTGATTTTTCTTAAAAAGTGATTTATCAAACATGTTTTTTGGTTGTTTGATCAATCATTTGCCGAACACCTCTATTAATGTATATACAACTCTTGGAAAAAGCTCACATGAATCAATATATAAGTTTCAATGTCTACCTAAATTCTTATTCTCCACTCATTTCGATATGTAAGTTTAGATCATTCATATCATTTCCACCCTTCAAATCATATTCTTCGGCCTTTCTCACCCTCTTTTAAAGTCTCCTAAGCTTCAACTTTTTATAGTGCTAATCATCATCATCATCATACCCAATATTCCGCTCAAAGACAGGGTCTGGGTGAGGTAAGGTGACAAACAATCCAAACTCTTACTCCCTTTGAGGGGTGACTAGAGGAAATTAAAGTGATCTATTTTTTACCCCAAAAGTAAAAGAGCCTTGAGCTCCATCTTTTTTTAGTCTATCTTTTATTTATTCTTTTTAGTTTTGTTTCTTTGTATCCTTTGGTTTCCTTTTGTCTGTAGATAACATTGTCAGTCGTCTATAGTGCTAATATGATATGAAAAATACATTATTTTCCTCATGAGAAATCAAAAACCGGATATCATTTTGCTATATTATGAACAAGGAATCATTTATTTACCAAATGTGAAAGTCCAAGATACTAGTAAGTAGTATAGAGTAAGCCGAACATTAATTTCTACATGCGTGCTGAACCAGCTCGACTAGCCAAAACAAATATATGCATAAAATTTGTCATGGTGCCTGTCCCTATAGATACAGGACAGTAGGAATATCCTTCAGTGTCATAAAGTTATATACACTGAGCCAAGGGAATGGAACAGAATACACATAAAAGACATTCACTCCATATTTCCATGAAATAAGATCATCACTTCATTGGAGCAAGAAGGGTGTAAACCAACAACAATGAGACTATAACAATGGCCAATCCAAGCGTAAACTTAGGACTCGTCCACAACATGAGGTTCGCTCTCTCGGTTCTCTTGATGGGATCAACCTCTTCCGATAGAGGGTAGTTTGATCGCCTTGGATTCCAACTTACGTACTTGTTTGGAGAAAATTGCGATGTTAGACTCTTCTTGCCTTGTTTTTTGAAGCTCGACCATGCCTTGTCCCAATCAGTTGAGAAATTGCCACCTAACGAAAAATGAAACTGTTAGCATTGTTAACATCTTCTTGGGCTTCAACCAGCAGCTTAAACTCTATAAAGTATATAACATATTATGAGGCTTCAACCACCTAACTACTGATTAGATGTGAAGTGAAATGGTATATCATATCACAAGTTCACAACATTTGATGCATTGAAGGTAAGCATGGGGTGGGGTGGGGTGGGTGGGTATGGGCGGGTAAGACCTCATATCCACCACCTACCCGCTATTCATGGTGGGTAGGATTTTTCATACGACCAAATTTATCCATATCTATATTTAACCATTACCCACCAAATTTATCCGCTTACCATCCCTAAGAGAAGATACTGCCAAAGCAGAATTCTTTGCACAATGTAGTTAGCATACTGCTACAGCACTGCATAACTGCAGTTACCATCATAAAATCGTTTATAGATAGGACTACTCGCAACTAGGTGTGTTCAATGGGTCGGATAAGGGTCGAGCCGGGCTTAAGTAAATATGGGTCAGGCTAGATAAGGGTCGAGCCGGGCTTAAGTAAATATGGATCAGGCCGGATAAGGGCTCTTTAAATTAATATGAGCTTTAAATGGGCCAGACTTTCAAAGCCCCATCCGGTCCAACCCGGCCCATTTTTACTACTAAAAATTATTTTAATCCCCATTTATCAATTTATAACAATTAAATTATCATTTATAATAATTAGATTGAAAAAATATTAATAATTTCATTGACATTGTCATTTATAATATTTAAATTATACATTAATTATACTTTTTACAAAGGCCCGTTTTTGGCCCTTATTGAGCACTTTTATAGTCCGCTTCATTTTAATTATAGTATAGCCCGTTTTCGGCCCAGCCCTTACAAAGCCCTTCTAGAAACGGGCCGGATAAGGGCTCAAAAAGATGGTCCAACCCATTGAACACCCCTACTCGCAACTGAGATGTCTAACCCTATTGAATATTGACCAGTAGAAATATAGATTCGGGCCTGCCTAGACCATGGCCAGACCCGAATCATTTGATTATCCTATTAATATTGGATTGTGTAACAAATAACACAGAAAAATAACGGTGCAATGCACATGTTGAGAACTAATATTCTGAATTCGCCGCCCGCTATTGGTCGTGGTGGTTAGTGTTTTACAATCTATATGCACTTCATAGGTCATCAAATATTCCCTTTATTCTACCTTTCTCCAGCAAGTTAAAGAAGGAATATATCTCTAATCCAAACTCCAGATTAAACTAGCAAATTAGCCTTAATTCAAACCATGATAGGATCCCAAATTGACTTTTCTAAGCCTCATTGTGCCCTAATTTAGCAATTCTCAGAAGATATTTAGTGTATTTCACCCATAAGTTTTTTCGATTGCAGGCAAACCCATCAATGTCAAAGCCTTAACCCCAAATGAATGGAATCGTCAATGAACCAATGGAACCAATAGATCAGTTTCAATAGTCACCCACATAAATTTTCAAATTTCTACCATCTCAACCAGTAATCCCGCCCTCCAAGTCATCTTCCATCACCATCAATTACATTTATATGATAGGATCCCAAATTGATTTTTTTAAATCTCATTGTGCCCTAATTTAGCAATTTTCATAACATACTATAAGTTTTTTCTATTGCCACCCAAACCCATCAATAGGAAAAAAACTTCAATTCAATTCAGCATCAAATATGCATACAACAACAACAATAATGCTAAACCCTTAACCCCAACAAAAAAAGTCGGCTATAAACCAATAGATAACGATAAGTTCCAATACTCGTCCACATAAACCCTAAAATTTCTCCATTTTTCCAATCCTACCCTCCAAATCATCTTTAATCCCCATCAAATAGGAGTACATATATATGCTAAAACTACATTTGTAATGGGAAAACAAGCTTACTCAAATTTCAATCAAAAAACAAAAAAAAAAGGCAATTTACCAGATTTATTGTCTTTGGAATCATCATTATTGTCTTTGTTATCTCCAGATTGCTGGGATCTCTTCCTGGTGGAACAAGTTATGAAGGAATTTGAAAACCCAGAAATGTTGGAAGAATTGAAGAAGAATTTGTAGTAAGAGAAGGATGTTTTTTTGGTGGGTTTTGGGGTTACAGAAAGAATACCCATTTGCATAATCATGTTAGATCATACATATTGCAAAATGACATTGGCTAAGCCAATAGTTTAGCAAGTACTACAAGCCACACTTTCTTGGTGTTTCTCAACCATATACATTTTTTGTTTGATTCCTTCTTACCACAGCCACTCCCTCCAAAATTAACACATTGTTTTGCCCCTCTAAAAATAAATGAATTATCCAATGTGTACAAAATAAAATTAAGGATAAATATTTCTTAATTTTAAAAAGTCAAAAAAGTTAAAAATTAAAAATTAAAAGTTAATTTATATTTTTTTACGAGAATTAATTTATGTTTTTTAATAGAATAAGCCATGAATGATATAATTTGAAAAAACTGAATGTAAAGCACATTCTACATAATTACAAATGATCCATTAAATTTAACTGAACAAAATTAAATAAACTAGAACGAAAAATAGTGACTATATGCATGTTTTAAAATGCTAAATTGAACAAAATTATACTCAACAACAATGAAATGAAAATAATACATAAAAGACAAACCATAATATGTACAATTCTTGTGAACTTTTGAATATCATGTTTTAATTGACAATATATGTATTTTTATAAAAAAATTAATAAAAAAATAAATAAAAACCAAATTTTTTGTGCTACATAATATTATTCCCCAATACCATACAAGAATTTGTACAACACTTCTAAAATGCTCTAGAAAATTTTCACATTAACTACACAACGCCTCGGATAAAATTCCTCGATACTAATAAAATCATACGGTAGGAAATCGTATTTTCAAAATTTGTTTTTTCATCTATTACATTCAGAAACAACGCGCGAACCAAGACCTCCTCAACTCGCGCCAAAAATAGGAATAAGGAAATATTTTGAGGCCTCCGAAGTTCGTTTGATATGAACTTCAAAGAATATACACAAGTTATACGATTGGAGGGGCGAGCACTGGGCAGAAACATGCAAAACTCTTATTTGTTCGATTATGGCTTCCGCGATCCCTGAGCTTCAGGTTATCGTCCAACTGTATGAGAAGTGACAACCATTTTGGTGATCGAGATATATAGAAATAAGATTCATGTAGCAAATGTTTACGCCTATGTTACTCGAACTCGTAAACTAGTCTCGTACATGTAGTTTTGAATTTTTCTAGAATCTTTCCGATTGAAGTATCAAGTCTCCATGTAAAGCCAAGAGTCGAAATAACATAGTATCAATCGAGATAAGCCAAGGAATGAGCTTTGCGTATAACAAAACTTGATCTCACTTACTAAGACGGAAGAAGATTTTTCGAGCTTAACAAGACACGTCGGTTGGCTGATTTTGGGCTACTCCGCCATCAAGTGTTACGGATTTGGTGGACACATCGTAAGATGACAAGACCTTCTTCTGTAACCGAGAATAAGTAACAATGTCACATATCATTCCTCAACAAGAAGCACATATAATGATATAATGACTATCAATCAACCTCAAGTGTGTATGCTAAATTCGTTTTCCTAGATTTTGACAAACAATCAACAAGAAGTTGCAACAAATGGTCAACAAGAACCGATCACATCAAGATAGTTTGATTCAGTGTCACGTGATTCACTAATCTCCTTACGAATCACAAATCGAAAAAGACGAATTACGGTCGATTTTTGGCTATTCTTGGGCACATTTGAGCGAATCACGAATTCAAAAGCTTATTAGCTATCGGATTATATTACATTGGTTTGATTCATCATCCAATTCCTTTTTCTTTTGGTTTTTATATTGAAATATATCTTAAAGATAATTCATTAGTGCTTATTGACGAGATATTAGTGAACTGGTAAGGAAGATATAAAGTTGAAACTCATGGGACTTAGAAAGAGGGTGAGGCAGACCGGGCGGATTAGAAAAGGACATAAAGGATTTAAACTTAAAAGTTGAGATGGTAGAAAATCGAATGATTTGAGAAGAACTCACGTGGATGACCTCTGGAACAAATTTGTTGGTTCATGTAGCCGATCCCAATCTTTTGGAATCAAGGACTTGTCATTATTGTTGTACGAGAAAGTGAAAAAGGGGTTGAAAAAAAAAAAGAAACCCGCGTTGCGTCAAATTTAGTACTTCTACGACATCTCTCAATATGGTTAAATACTACTCCCTCCGTATCTATTTAGTTGTCACATTTCCTTTTTTGTCAATCTTTTTTTTTACCTAAATACCCCATGTTCACACAAGTAATGTCCAAAATACCCCCACTTTTACTACTTACAATACCCCACTACCACCTTTACAATTAATATAATCATTTAAAATACCCCAATCACTCAGTTTTTAATGGATTCCACACTACCTTTAATAACCGTGCCCAAGCAAATGGGACATCTAAATAGAATCGAAGGGAGTAGTATATAACAAAGAGGAAATTTCTGCAGATTTCAACACTAAGGTATAAGATCACAGAAGATAAGAAAAAATTAGTACTTACAATTGGTTCAAAATCAGGGCTAGACAGGTTCATAGTCAGGTTTCGCATCAGCAACAATACCTGTGGACAAGATGAACAAGATCTAAGGATTGGAAATAAATTGTTATGGTTATATAATATATCCTGAGGCTTCAACCATCAGTTTAAACTTGTGGTTGAGTTGGTTCCTTGACATGGTAACGGAAGTCATCGTGACAAGAGATCACAAATTCGATATTTAGAGCCGGGTATGAGGACTTGTGTGCATCCATACTTCTAGCCAAAAGACTCTCGTGTGAGGGGGCGTGTTAGAGTATATAACATATCCTGGGGCTTCAACCATCAGCTTAAGTTGATGGTTGAGGCCCTAGGATATGTTATATACTCTACGATGTGAAAATGGAGACATTGCCACAAATTGCAGCCTGCTATAAAATCATAAGATTTCAGGTAAAAAGAAATATAGAAAATAAATAATAAAAACATATAAGTTCGGTAGATTTGAAAGCCTTTACAACTCTAATTTTGGTTTCGGGTTGGAAGATTTTGGGTCGAGTCAAAGTCAAATTTGATGTTCACACTGGGATTCGACTTAATTATAAACCTCCGTAACTATAAACTGGATAAGACTTAACTGTTTCAAAATTGATTGGATCCATCTCTTTGAGCTTCCGTACATGACCCTTGGTGTCTGGGTCGAAGACACTTCCTATGAAGCTATAAACCTCCGCAAAATCCGGCAAACCTACAATCACGTTCAAAATGATGCTCATTCAAGCTATACAAGCTCTACAAAGTTTGATTAATTAAGCAGCATCCGGGATGAAAATTCTCAAACGAGTATATTAGAATCAATACGACAAATATAAGTCATAGAGATTCTAATTTAGTCGACTCTCTTCCAAAAGGAAATGCTAATGTCTACACAAGAATTTTGAAACTGAAGACGAATCATTAGTCGTGCATTAACTAACAAGCGATCCAGGGGAAACATTTTTGGCTAATTGAGCAATGAATTGTGTATATATTCCTTAAAAGCGCTAATAATTAATCTCAGGGCTCGTTAATTGTTCATATATCGTCAAATTATAGGCAGAAAACGACATTGTTACTTCATGTAAGATTTCATATTTCTGTTTCAAGATTTTACCACTGGCCAGCTGACAAGGTAAGCAGTGGAATTACTTGACCATTTCTACAATAAATCAATAATGGTGGCATCAACGAAAGAAAAGGTGAAAACCCATATTAAGAAACACGGATATAGGTGTTCATTCAGGTCATTGGGTTGATTTCGGGTTAGATGTTTCGGGTCGGGTTAAAATCGGGTTTAGTGTCCACATGGCTTTTTACGTAATTGTAAATCATTTTTGACGTTGAGTCAAATCGGGTTCAGTTATAAAGTCAAGTAAATATCGGGTCATCGAGTCTGTTTCGAACACCTCTAAACATAGATGATAAAATCTATGACTTGCATGATGCATGACATAATGTAAAGAGAGCTTACCGTGAATTACAGGGCTTTTCTCTTGCTTCAATAACTCTGAAGCTGGAACAGATTTGTTTGAGCTCCCAATACCATTTACAGAGCTGCAACTCATTCTAGGAACGCCCATTTTCCCAACATCTAAAGAAACAAAAAACAAGCACATCAATGCAGTGAAGTTAGTTCGTAAAGAAATGAAAACACTATTTGCCTTCTCGTTAAATTTGTTAGACAAGGATAATTCATCACATAATCTCATCGTGACCCACTCATGTGGACATGGGACACCTATGGGCTCCGGCCCACAAACCCACGGGTGAAGATCGTTGACTTGCACATACACTTGGTGAGGTTCATTGTCTCCTAAAACCATATGGTAGTAGGAGAATTAGCTCACCCGGTATATATGCAAGTCCACAACCCACTATTTTATCGATCTGGGATCTTGTCTCACATGTGAAGTGTTCCAACAAAATTAATACCGAACTTTCCTCATCTCCCCTAGAGAGAGGGGGGGGGAGGCATAGAGCATGGCGAGCTTTTGAGTTACTTATTGGAGTTAACAGCTCGAAAAAATCTTCTTTACAAGAGTAAAACATGTTTTTCCATTTGAACACAAAAAAAAAATTCATGCACAAGAGAACTACACATGCCTTCAGCAATAGTAAGATTAAAATCTTCTTGGGGTGACATGAATCCACCGGTAGTAGCGTTTGTGAGAACTGAACCATCGCTCCATGCAGGGTATCCAGGCGCAATAGAATTGAAGGAAGCAGAATAGGGCATGGCTGTTTGTGGTGGCACTGACACCGGCAATTGACCTAAAAACATCTAAATAAGTACTACAAAACTACAAAAATAATACCAATAATAGTTGCATTAATCAAATCTGATCATGACAAACCATTTTTTGGTGCTTTTTGGGGGTAAGGATGAGCCGCCTTACGCTTAGGCCGAGGTGGTGGCACATGTGCTGCAGTACCGTTTTTTTGAACTTTTAAAAAATATTTCTGGGCATGGCTTCTAATCTGCAGAAACATAACTCAATATAAATTTAAATTACATCAAAACAGGGAAAGAGTAAGAAAAAAAACATGTCCAAAAGTAGGGAAAAAAAGTCACGTGTCCATTTGGGTCGCCGGTCAGGTTTCTAATGTGATGATTTTGGGCCAGGTCATTAGAAAACAAAGGCAAACGCTCCGATTACTCAAGAACTCTAACTAGAACTAGAAGTTGATCATGCACTATGACATGCTATTGTATGAAAATATGTACTCTCAATACAGTTCGCAAAGTCCACTATTAGGCAGAGTGCAATGAGCGTTGATGAAATCTTGTAGTAATTTGATCGACTTGCCGATTAGTATATATTTTAGCATAACTCGCAAACTCATACAATTTGCTTTGGTAATGGAAACCATGGGGAAAGCAATCAACTTTAAGGCTTGAAAGTTATATGTTGAAAGTGACTACCTTGAGTATCGTCAACTATCCTATCAGTCATTTACTTCTCGGTTTGTCTAGCCTATGCCATAAGGTGTTGCATATTTGAGCGTGTAAAAGGTACTCAATGGCCCTTGCCGGAGCAAACAAACAGATAAAAAGTTATGTCAATAAAGAAACGGAAACCTGAATCACAGTTTTTGAACCGACAAAATCTTCAATTTTCTTCCAATCACGATCAAACCTAAACAATCCATAAAGAATACTTTAAAAAAAAAAAAAAAAAAAAATCCATAAAGAAAGCAAAAGATTTATTTCAAGTAATAATACCGGCAACAATGGATGTCCCAAGAGCCTAAAATACATTTAAGTTCAGGGATGACAAATAGTGGGTTTCAGTCAAGAATAAAAAGCAAAAAATCAACCAACAGATACAATAATCCTACATGAAGCAGACTGCTGATATCTAGAGAAGCGAAGCTGCCGCTTCATCCCATATGCCACTCCTCATCATAATTCATGTTATCAACCTCATTTCTCAGACAATGTTTTAGGAAAAATGATTTCCGGGTCCCTTGGATTACTGATAGAGGGAACATATTTTCAACTGCTTAAAAAAGGTTTACCAAGGGTGTAAATATGTTGTTCTACCATAAAGAAGGAAGGGATGCCACATTTCATCTACATCTCATATAGCTTACCTCCCTACTTAACTCCTTGCCCTCACTTCTACATTTATGTTTAACACCTAAACCAAGTAACCAGCAATGAATGTAATTTTAACACACTCGATACCAGTTGAAATATACTCTTCACTACATTCAGGGTTGGAGTTGTTTTCCTTTCAACCAAGAAAGTCTTAGCATTATGCTTTCATATCAAAGGTTAATTCCATTACACAAGCCTCCCTTGAATAAGGTAAGCCTTAGCTTGTAACAGGCTCATGCACTTCCTTTGGCCTATTCACACTACATTTAGAAATTGAAGTAATTCAAGGAAAAGGAAGGAAATGGATAGGTCATACGGAACGATACATTTTCTTTTTGTTTGAATACCACTTTTGGAGGTGAAGCACAACCAAGTTCACCCCTAGGTAGGGATTTACCTTATGATCCCGCTAAACAAACAAGAAGGACTCTTGTAATTCAATTCCCTTTCTTTCCTTCCCTTCCCTCCCTTTTCCCTTCCCTTCACTTCCTTGTCCTTCCCACTAAACAAGCAAGGGAAACAACCCATGTTATTAAATCCCCTTCTTTCTTTTCCTTTCTTTTTCTTCCCCTTCCTTTTCTCTTCCCCTCACTTCCATACCCTTCAGACTCCCCTTGTTATTCAATCGCCTACCTTTCCTTACTTTCCCCTTCCCTTCATTTCCTTGCCCTTCCCTTCCCAGTTCCTTCTAAACAAACAAGGGAAACTACCCATGTTATTCAATTCCCTACCTTTCTTTTCCTTCCCCTTCCCTTTCCTCTTCCGCTCACTTCCATACCCTTTAGACTCCCCTTGTTATTCAATCTCCTAGATTTCCTTCCGTCCCCTTCCTCTTCACTTCATTTCCTTGACCTTCCTTTCCTAGTTCGCCTTCCTTTCCTTTCCTTGCCCTTCCTTTACTTTCCTTCCCCTTTCTTTCCTCTTCTCCTCACTTCTAGAGGTGTTCAATGGGCCGGATAAGGGTTGGGCTAGGCTTAGTCAAATATGGGCCAAGTTGGATATGGGCCTTAAATGGGCTGGACTTTGAAAGCCTAGCCCGGTCCAACCCGACCTGGTTTGGCTTGACCCTTACAAAACCCTTCTAAAAATAGGCCAGATAAGGGCTCAAAATGGTGGTCGTCCGACCCATTGAACACCCCTACTCACTTCCATACCCTTCAGACTCCCCTTGTTATTCAATCTCCTACTTTTCCTTTCCTTCCCCTTCTCTTCACTTCCTTGACCTTCCCTTCCTAGTTCCTTCTAAACAAACAAAGGAAACTCCCCATGTTGTTCATTCCCCTTCCTTTCCCTTCCCCTTTCCTACCCTTCCCTTCCCCTCCCCTCCCCTCCTAATTCCTGATCCAAACATATTAATTAAAAGTGAGAAATTCATCCGCACAACCATAACTATGACTACGCTTACACATAGTTTGAAGAGCACAAGCACGGTCGCAAGCGCACACACACAAACAGGCAGCTCTAGCTGAAATTTTCCATCAAACATCAACAAATAAGAAACCTAATCTCACTCCGATCACAACAGACTCAACTTCCAATAACAATTTAACTAATGCAAAATCAAACACAAAATAAATCAACCCCAGCAAGTTAAATAATGAAAAAACTCTCCAAAGCAAACCCATTAATAATCTGAGTACCAAAAATTGGTAGAAGTAGTAGAAAATCAAAAAACATACAGTTGAAGAGCTTCAAGAAATTTATCATGTTCTTCATCTGTCCAACTCTCACGAGACTTAGTGATTGTATAAGGCTTCCTTACTTTCTTCCCCGACGACCCTTCTCCGGACGTACTAGGTGGAGTATTGGACTGCGGCGCATTCATGTCAAAACTGTCAAGATTGTTCAATTACCGACGCTTTTTTCAAGTGCTAAACAAACTCCACTAACAATGGTAATGACTAAGGAGTATCTTGTATGATATGTGGTGATATTAGATATATAAGTAAACCCAATGAAATGGAGTTATGTAGGACCCACCATGGAAACCATGAAAGTGAAGGTGGAAGATGTGAAGGGGGAAAGGGGGGATTTTAAATGTGTGGGTGGAAATGGAATCAAGGAAGAGGTGGGCAAGTTTGATTTCATTTTCAACCATTCAACTAAATTTGTGTTGTATAGAATTCTCCTCTATTGTGGGTCCATTGTTGTCAACCATACCCAATATCACTTGTTTTTTATGTTCTTTCACATGTTGACACGTGTCGTTTTTCTCACCCAAACATTTTTACCGACCGTTTTGTATGAGACTGTTTCACTATGAAACAGGCTCAAGCTCATTTTTGTAATTCATCACTATGTGATCACTTTAACTTACTCAAAGGGTGTTTGGTAAATGACTGATAGCTGATTATAGTGGCTTATTTGACCAACTGATTTTATTAACTGGTTTGACCAGCTGATTTTGAACCCGCTGCTATAAGCAACTTGTTCAAAAACAAATTATTCTTATCAATAAGTTGTTTCAATCATCTAATTCACCAAACACTAGCATTAGTTGGTTTGACCACTCAACGTTCCATTTATATCAAAAATAATGCTCCACAAGTAAATGGGACACATAAGGAGAATAGGAAAAAGTACAGTTTAGCGCAATAGAACTAGTCTCACTATGAGACCGTCTTATTTAAAAAAGTTGTGAACATGTTATTGCTTGTATTTGTTCTGATTAGATGGTAGGGAGAGAGGAGGGGATGATCGGGTATGAATAATTGATCTTATGACCTTATATGAAAAAGATGTTAGTTGTTCTAACCGAGATAATAGTCGATTTTCTTATTGCTAGTAGTTAAAAGGATTGTTTGATGGTTCTTTGTCGTTGATTGTTGGCTTATTTGACCGAGCGGTAGTATTGATTTTGTTTGCCGAAAGGATACGGTTTTAATGGGACAGAGGAAATATTTGTTTTGTTACACCATAAGCAGAGTGGAGGAGATGATTGGGTATGAATTTATATCATGACCTTATATAAAAAAATAATAATAATAAGTGCTCTAACTGAGATAATACTCGATTTTCTTATAATACTCGATTTTCTTATTACTTTTACACCTTAAAGGATATTTCTCATCTTTTCCTATTAGTCATTACTAACAACATTTATCGCACTTACAAATAAATCTATGTCCAACATGGGCAAAATCACTTTATTATTCTTCAAATGACAACAATGAACACAAGAAAGAACTAAAGGAGAGGGAAGAAAAGTTATGATTTTAATGACAGTTGTTGAAAATAAATTTGATAATTATATTTAGTTAATTTTGTAATCGCAATTGGCTTTGAGGCAACTGTAAAATAGGGTTATAAATTTCTAATTATGTAAAAGGTAAGGTTGACACAGGACTTGATTCTGAACAGATTTCAAAATAGATCTGATGACTCGAATTAACACCTCTAATTTTACCTAATTTAAAACCACTAAGATCATACTTAATTTGGTTTAGTACACGCTAATATTTTTGACAGTTATACTTAAAAAAAATAATAAAACTAAGAGAGTCACAAGTTGATTTAGCAGTTGAAAGTTATTCCTTTCACTCTTACGCCAAAGCTTAATTCTTACCAACTATGGAAAAGAGTTCGTCCAAAATTGACTCGATTGAACGATATCGTAAAAAACTCAACTTAACCTAAAGAAATTAATATAAAAATAAAAATTAAATTATCAAATTAATCACATACATAAAAAATTTTTAAAATTAAACAAATCAATCCAAAATATTATACTCAATAATACCTCTAATAAAGACTATAATCATTTTCCATCTTCATTTGAAAGCTACTCCACCGGTCACTTGTGGTTCAATAAATAGAGCATCTGCATGTAAAGCAAAAGGTTTGGGGTTCGACTTCTACTGAGCGTAGGTACGTATCAGTTGGGGGTTTTTTAAATGCGCGCATCTCTCTTTACTTCCTCATTGGGAGAACAAGTATGATTTGTCCGTATTTTTCAAGAAAAAGAAAAAACTCACACTCGAACTCTGTCTTATGCGGGGATATGAACTCTAATTGCTACTTGAGAGCTTCTCCAAAATTTCCATAGGTTCTACCCTAGACAAAAAAAAAAAAAGAGCAAATATAAAAAAGTAAAAGCATAAAAGGAGTATTCCAAATTCCAATTCATCTAATCTGAATCCTAATTCCTAGTCCTAAATTTAGCCGATAGCCTGTACAAACATAGGCCCCAAAAAAACACTGCCAGAATATAAAAATATTTATTTTTTCATTAATTTTGTTCATCTCATTTTGTTTTATTTGGTAATTTAATGTGTTGTTTTAAGATGTACTTTCTTCATTTCGAAATACTTGTTACATTTTGTTTTTGGGCACTATTTATCAATTAAATTTATTTTATATATTACGCCTAGCATGTAAGTAATAATATAATCCAGTGGGATCTTGTTTGAGTCGTCTAATCTCATACTTTCATAATATAAACTTTTTATAATTTTTAAATGTGTATAACTCGAGATATAAATGTACAAAATAGTACATTGGATTGCGTAAAAAAATCAAATGTAGCAAGTATTATTATGGAACGGAAGAAGTATAATTTAAATCATGTAGTATTTGGGAACAATTATTTCATTTCAAATTATGAAATCATAAATGATGAATTTGAGAATGACAAGGTTTGGATAGTCATTTTCGAATTCACAATTTTAACTAGTTTATAAACAACTAGATAGAAACCCGTGCAATGCACGAAGTTTTTAACCTTTTAATATTTTAATTATAATGGAATAAATATAATTTTTTTCGTAGTATGATTTTCTGCGCGGTGTAATTCTAGAATTTTATCAGACAATATATAATATTCTGTACAGTAAATTATATATTTTCCATTATAATTTTTAAATAATGCATTTATATACAACTGTGTAATTGAAATAATTGTGATTTAATTCATCCATTAATGTATGAGTTTTTCAGAAAATACAAATTTGTAAATATGGTAAGTATAAAAAATGCAAATCAGTCAAGTTTCATTAATATTAACTAATAAAAAAAAGACAAATAACATATTCACAATCAAATTTCTTTTTTGCTATTTTACAATAAAATTAATAGAATGTATGATAGTGAAATTTGATTCAAATTAAAAAATTATCAATTTGCCAAACAATAAATTTGAGTCAATTTCAAATTTTCAAATGAAACATGGTTCTCAAACATGACATTAAAATTTATAAAAATTTAATATTATATCATTTATATAAAATTTATAAAAATTATTAACATGACATTATATCATGACATCAAATTTCTTCTTTTTATATAAGATTTGAATTAGATTTCATTAGTTATTTCATTCATTTCATTATATTTGATATATTACTTATTACACAATTTGATATGTTGTTTTGGTCTTTTATATCTTGAGTTATGAATAACTAAAAATTATAAAAATTGATATTATGAAAATATGCAATTAGACAATTCAAACAAAATTTCATATGACTATATTTCTTTATAGTATATTAGTAGCAATAAAAAAAATGACTTTGAATAACGAACAATAGCAATGTTTCTATCAAAGGTATTATATTTTTTTTCTAGCACATTCTCGAAAATCATACATTCTACTAAAACAATAAAAGAATACGATACATGTCACTTTTATACATCATATTTTCCCTCCTAAATTTTAATTAATTAAATATGGAAACTTTGAGTTTTAATTAAACTTTATTTCTTAATGAATAATAATAGTACGAAGAAAGTCAATTTTAAGACCTTTAATTTTTAAAATACACTTTTTTAAGAAAAATATATTTTGGGTAACTTTCATTTTTAGTAAATAAAATGACTAAACTATTGACTTTATCTTACTTACGATACAAAAATAATTCGAATATAAAATAGTTGTTGACTATAAATAACGTTATAATTAAAAACTCTTTAATCATGTAAAGTCAAAAAAAATTCAACTTAATTATTTAGAATAATTTTACAATGATAATTATGATAAAGAAAATTATAGAAGTTTATATTTTGAGCATCTCATAAATAAATTGTTTGTGTATGAGTATACCGTGTATTCATTTCATATAAGAAAGTTTAATATAATGTTTGCACAATAATTTAGCCCATGTTTAGTAAATCTTAAATTTAATATATACTCCGATTAATTGATCCATTTAGAAAAGAAAAAGTATCATTAGTAAAAATTATTTTTTACTAGTAAATATTAGTTTAATCAGTAAAATAGAATTATTTTACTTAGAATCATTTTAATTAGTAATATATAATTATGATCAATATAATGGTTAGTTTTGAAAAATAAACAATTATATTTAATAAATTTTTTACATAACTTAATAAACTAACATATTCGTGCATTACACGAGACATATACTATAGTTGTCTAGAAAGTACTCTCATTTGATAAATTGCTGCATTTTTTATTTTGATATATCTTATAGAACTTTTTTATTTTATTTTAATCCACACCTTCTAAATTTTTGGTGTTCCTCTTGCATTCCTTTTTTTAATTGTTTTTTACTTATTTATTTTATTTATAGGCATTTAATTCTTTTCCGTGTAAATACTTCTCTTTATTTTTCTCAAGCCGGGGGACTCTTTTGGCCGTGCTCTCCTTTATGTGTATGGGTTGCCGCCGTCCTTTCATCTCCAGATCCTATCCATAGATATTTCTATGAGCGGGATACAGTGGGTAGGATGATGATGAGCGATGACCTTCTAAATTTTTATTTTTTAAATCTAAATGTTTTTCCTAATCATACATATTAATAAAAATGCTGGAAAATGATAAGTGCCATCACTATGAAGCTTTGATAAATATGGAATTATTTTAGTAAATGATATAGTTGGTTATATTGACAATATTTACCTAATTTAGAATCTGATTTCTAAACATTGAAACTAAATTAGGTAAAGTATTTATTTAATTTATTAAAGCTATTTTATTTACCTAACCTAGGATTTAACATATTTAATTGAATAAAAAAGTAATGTATTCGATACATAATTTTTAAACAAATCAGTATTTCATTTTTGCTTAAAAAAAATCATGTATTCGATAAATTTAATTACGATAATATATGCTTGCATTATTTTTTGAAATTATATTTTTATATATTTTATACTCATAAATTGTGTATTGAACAAGTTTCTATACTAGTAGTCAATAAATGTCATTTTTTACCCACTATTATTCATTTTCAAATTTAATCGTTGTAGCAAATTTTATGAAATTTTCAAATTTTATCGTTGTAGCAAATTTTACGGGACAGAGCGAGCACTAATAAACCCCTCCTAAACCCACCGGAAACTTATATGCTTCTCTCTCTTCTCAATCTGATACGACTTAATTTAATTCTCTCTGCTCTTCCCCTCTTCTTACGCAATCCGCCATTACTATTTACTTTAAGCTTTCTCTTTAATTCTCTCCATTTCATTTCCCCTTTTCATTGGTTACTCAATATGCCCACCAACCTCTTTTGCTTTTAATCTCATCACAAATTCATCCACCACCAAAAAATCAACAATGTTGGATCTTAATCTGTGTATTTTTTCACCCGATTCTAATAATTCCGAGCATTCCTGTGCTTCCAACTCTTCGATTGATAATAATACCGATTCTATCTCTTCTAATTCCCAAAATTTCGGTTACAGTTTCGATATTCTTAAAAATTCTTACACCAACAATGGAAGTGATGATTACCCGGTAGAATCGGATCACGGGTCTGCTTCAAATGGGTTTGTTACCAAAGACTTTTTCCCACTTTCTGCAATTCCGGGTCAGGGTCAGAGTCAGAATCACCCAGTTATGGGTTTGGTTGAGGTCAGATCGTTGATTACTCAAAATCATCAATCACAACAAGTTAAGAAAAGTAGAAGGGGTCCAAGGTCCAGAAGTTCTCAGTATCGTGGTGTTACTTTTTATCGTAGAACTGGTAGATGGGAATCTCATATCTGGTATTGATCATCTGGTTTACTGTTTTTCTTTCTTTTTCTTTTTCTATCATTTTTGTTTTGATCATCAGATAAATCGGCAATGTGAATGTTTTTAACATTATTTATGCTTAGATTATTTATGATTTTGCCTAATTTGAATGGTAGAAATGGTAGACTGTAAGACCGATATATTGGTTCATGTAGCCGCATCCGATGCGATTTTTGTAGTTGTGCTTGTGACTAATTTTGATGGTTTTTGGTGATACCGCTCACGAGCCCAACCCATATCTCCTTTTTAACTCACAAAACCACCGATCATTTTTTTTTTCTAAATTTATAAATTGTTCTACCTTAAACTATAGACGGTCTCAAGTAAGAATTTGTGATTTTAAATTTAATGTTATTCTAGTTAATATAATTAATGTTTATAAAATTTCGACCATTTGGGCCTGGTTTGGAGAGGTTTGCAACCTCGTCGCCAAATTTAATGTGGGTTAAATTTTAAAATTTAATGTTATTCTAGTTAATATAATTAATGTTTATAAAATTCCGTCCATCTAGGCCGAATTTGGGTTTAGAGGTGTTGAATGTACGCAACCTCGTCACCTTAGAAGCATACATCATCAACTTTTTGTGCAAATAAGAAGTATATAAGTATAGTTTTTTGGCCTATCAAAATAAGGGGCCATATAATTTAATTCAAAATTTAAAATATTTTGTAATTTGTTAGATTTTAATGGGAAATTCCACGTCGTAATAGGTTAGATTTTTTAAAAGTTTGAATTACCACGTGGAATTTCCCTATTTAATTGATTGATATTCTCATTATTTTTCAATGTTTAGGAGTGTTGAGAAGTAGTATCATTTAAAATTAATGCATTTATTGTGCAATTGCAGGGATAATGGGAAGCAAGTGTATTTGGGTAAGCATTTGTTTCCTTATAGGGATGGATATGATGGTTATAGAATGAAAATGCTTCTAGAAGCTTGTTTATTTATCTGATAAATCTAATTTGTTCAATTGATATTCTAGGGGGATTTGATACTGCTCATGCTGCTGCTAGGTGATTTATCCATTTCAATTCCAACCCTCTTCTTTGAAACTGTTTTACCCTTTATTTTAATTTATTTTATGTGATGAATGATGATGTTATGGGATACAGTTGTTCTTGTATGAGACTGTCTCATCATGAAAGTGACTCATATAGTTAAACTATTTTTGTGATTGAAGTTGAACAAGTATGGCCATCAAGGTAGTCAAGAGATTTTTCAACTAAAAATTAAACTAGTTTTCATTTCCATTATCGTTTATTACCACCTACCAAACGTGCCGTTAATGTAAATGGGCCAACCCAGTAGAGATTGTCTCACCATGGGATCATCTCATTTAAGAATTTGCATTCGGGAGAAGTGTTCATTCTACAGGCATTTTGATTCAGGGCATACGATAGAGCGGCGATCAAATTTCGTGGGGTGGATGCTGATATTAACTTTGATGTTAGTGATTATGAAGATGATCTTAAACAAGTAAGTTATCGGTGATGGAGTTGAGAAAGTGTATGTAGTTTTTCATTGCGGAACATCATTATGGATGTTGTTTCACAGATGAATGGCTTGACTAAGGAAGAATTTGTGCATCTTCTTCGCCGTCAGAGCACTGGATTCTCGAGAGGAAGCTCGAAATATAGAGGAGTGACGCTGCACAAATGTGGTCGATGGGAAGCTCGAATGGGACAACTCTTAGGAAAGAAGTAAGATGTTGATAACCTGAACCGAGTCTTATGGTAGATGATATTTGTTATTACTAACAAGGGTAATGTTGCGTACATTCGACCCAGAATCCCACCTAGGTGGGACCCTCTTATCGGCATTGCTCTGAATTGGTCGATTATCCCCTATTTCCATACTCGAATGTTCGGATATCATCATCTGAGCTTTGTTGTTACTGAATATTCAGGTACATATATCTCGGGCTGTACGACAGTGAAGTTGAGGCTGCAAGGTTCGATTATTTGTTTCTTTTGTTCCACTTCACGTCCTAGTGTAATTGTTTCAATTGTAGAGCAATGAACTTTTCTCGATTATGTATTCAGGGCGTATGACAAGGCAGCTCTACAATGTAACGGAAAGGAAGCTGTCACAAACTTCGACCCAAGCATATATGGAGATGAGCTTATACCCGGGGCAGATAGTGGAGGTACGATCTCACGAAATCCCGATATACATTATGCTCAAAACAAATTGTGATTTGATTAATGAATTTGTGATGCAGGCGGGCAACATACTCTTGATTTGAACTTGGGGATAGGTACCCCGTCTTTTGCTGATACTCATACGAAGAGCAATATCGCTGATAGCCATTCCTTCCATCATGACCGAGGCGGTTGGCTAAACGACATGGCCACAAAGGCAAGTACATTGAATCACTTGGCATGTATTTGTTTAAGAATCATCCTTATTTCTGCCTGGAAGTTATAAAAAAAGCAAAACGCTGTGTTTTAGGATCGGAGTTCGATTAAAGCGTCAGCAGTCCCTCCGGTACATCATGGCCACACATTCCCTTCAGATCACCCTTCTGCTTGGAGTGGTTTTAACCCAATGTTTTTTCCTCTGTATCAGGTAGATTTTACTTATGAAATAATATTGATTGCACTAGAACCGATCTATTTGTTCATGTAGCTGACACCGTCTTATTTCGTTCAGAATTCCATCATCATTACACCCAATATATCCTGCTGATAGAAACTATGATTAGAGTATGGGGAGGGTTGGATGACGGCAAACCATATCCTAATTTATTTATTCATGTAGCCGACCCAATCTTTTGGTACCATCACATTAATTGCACTCTAAGAATTTGGGCTAAAATTGTCTTATTTCGTTCAAAATTCCATCATCCTTGATTCCTTGTACCCGATATATCCCGTTCATAGAAACTATGATTAGAGTCTGGGGAGGGTTGGATGTCGGCAAGCCATACCCTTATCTCATTGAGCCCGTCTTGTATGCGACTTAAGGTGAGACGACCTCAAAACAAAAAATCCATAAGTTAAAAGTTACTATTATTAAGCTATTTAACTCAATCATGATGCATGTCTTTCGATGAGACCGTTTTATGCAAGAATCGGAATGTATCAACACCGAACTGTTGCATTTGACAGGAAACACCAATAGAGAAGACACCCGAATCGGAAGCTTGGAGGAAATGGGCATGGCAAATGCAACTCCAACGCGCTCATGGTGGGGTCATCATACCAGCCCCGGTCTTCTCTACTGCAGCATCATCAGGATTCCCTTCCATCACCACTGCTTCATCAGCTGCTGTTGGTCGAACCCACTTAT
Organism: Amaranthus cruentus; assembly: GCA_019425755.1. Classification (NCBI taxonomy): domain Eukaryota; kingdom Viridiplantae; phylum Streptophyta; class Magnoliopsida; order Caryophyllales; family Amaranthaceae; genus Amaranthus; species Amaranthus cruentus. Next base: position 12,469,310 of record CM033465.1, on the reverse strand, counting down.
CTAACTAAAAACAATACTACATTAGAAGACTTCACTCAAGAGTATAAGCTTATCTAACATGTTCTTGTATCTAATCCAATTGCTAATCTATGGACTATATTCGGTCTCGATTCGGTAACTCGCAAACTCGGGGATCATGTATGGTTTATCCAAGGGTGCAAATTTTGTCAATGCTTATTAGCACCCTCTTGGGCATGGTGGAATCCTAAACCATTTATTCTTAGTGATATTCAATGTGTGTAATGGTAGTATGTATCATAAACATGTATGAAATACACTATTAGTGATTAGTACTCAAATTTCTTCATGAAATGTTGGTGTACAAAAGTTGTGAGATGTATAAGGTTGATTCTATTGAGTTTTCATCTTGAAGGTTGATCTTATGCAAAATCGCAAAGGTCAAGACTTCGGTATTGTTGTGTTGTATCCGCTTCAGAACGATTATTTTTTAAGAAAGTGATGATAATCTTTGCTATTATTGATTTTTGTTGCCTAGTCTCTCATCTAATTTTGTTTATAAAGTTTATGTATATTTCGTTCATCTCCTTTACATATTGTGTTGTTTGTGCAACTTATTTCTTTGTCTTATTACCCACCTAACAAAAATAAAACAAGAAAAAGTTATCACACCCAGTATTAGGAGTGTGTATAAATATTCGATTTCGTATCTAATTTTGAATAACTCTGCCTGGAACCTTGTGTTGTATTAAATTAAATTCATTTTAGATGTCTATTACACAACAAATATAGTCAAGTATTATTAAATTCAATTGGTATCCAATTTAATTTCATGCATAATTTATTTTTTGTCTATCTGATTTACCCATTTCTTTCATCTTTAGTAAACCAAAAACCACTAAGATTATGATTGTGTTTGATTTATGGTTTTTTGGTCGGATTTAAACTTCTGGCCAAAAACCAACATAATTTTTACTAAATATGTCCATAACAATTAAGACTTGACTCAAACAAATGTTGTTCACGTACTAAATAAACAAACAAATACATTTAGCTGGTCAAATCAATTAATAATTTTGACGGAAAATACTAAGAGTGGTGGGCCACCACTAGGGAGTAGGGGAGAGTAGGGTGTTGGTGTAGCATAAAAAATGGTGATTGCACAGGCAGTAGGCAGAAGGCAGAAGGCAGAGGCAACAAAATAAGTTGAGGTTCTCTTATTTGTGATAAATGTATGAGAGTTGTACAAAACCTTGAGGTTCTAAAGGAGTTCCGCATTCTTCGGCTTTGCCTTTGGATTTGATAGTACACCTGCCCTGCACCTCTTCTGTCCCTAATCCCTATCTCTTTATAACTAAATTATCATAACTACATTTATTTATTTATTTATTTATTTATTTATTTATTTATTTATTGCCTCTTTCTATTTATTTTAGAAGTATTATTCATTTATTATTTTTAATTTTATATTTATTTTTGTGTTCATATTGATTATCGTGTAATTTTAAATTTATTTTGAAGTTAGATCAAAGTCAGACTCAGTTACAAGACCGGTTAATTGTTTTGTCATAATGTATCTTTTGAATACCTCTAAGTAAGTGCATTTTTTGAAATAGAAAATAATGCAAAACAAGGTAACCTAAAATAGAAAATGAGGCTAATTGAAATGGACGTATAAATTACTCCGTTAGTCCCTTTGTATTACCATATTAGTTACATTTGATTTTTTTGCACACTTTAGAGTATAACTTTAACCAAATCCTACAATATTAACATATATTAAAATTATAATAAAATTCTAAACATCAAGACGAATTTAACCAAGTTCCACATACATATAATTTAACTTATCTATATCTATAAAAGTTCATATTTAAAATTTATCATCATCAACAACAATCCAATATCTCGTTCGAAAACAGGGTCTGGGTGAGGAAATGTGACGGAAAATCCATACCCGTACTCCCTTGAGAGGGAATACTAGAGGAAAGCGACCAATTTACCCCCAGAAAGTGAGAGCCCTGCATAGAAAGGAACAAATTAGCAATATGGCTTGGAGATCATTAACTACCTGCATAGGAACTTCAATAGCTATAACAAAGATTGAGATAGCATAAAAAACCCGATGGATAAAAAAGAAAAAGGGGTAGAGGTAGGTAAGTAAACAACTAGACATCAAGGCCAGAAAGACAACTAAAGAGAACTTTTACTAGTCTAAAAAGTGAATCTGGCGTCTCTAACTATTTCTATCCCTAGTCAAGTCCTCGGAGAGGTGCAGTTCACTCAAGTCGTCCTTAATCTGCTCAACCTACGTTTTCTTAGGACTTCCTCAGCTCCTATTCTCTTCTACTAAAATGGTTTCTATCCTCCTTATGGGAGCCTCTATTGACTTTCTTTACACATGCCCAAAACATCTTAGTCTATTTTCACGCATATTTAAAATTTATCTATCTATATAAATATCTCAACTATAATTAATACTCCCTCCGATTCTATTTAGTTGTCACATTTCCTTGTTTGGAAAATTCATATCAATTGTCATATTTCCTTTTTTGTCAATTTTTTTTACCTAAATACCTCATGTTCACACAAGTAATGTCCAAAATACCCTCACTTTTACTACTTACAATACCCCCACTACCACCTTTACAATTAATAAAACACAAATTCTTACTTGAGACCGTCTTTTGTAAAGACGGCTTTCAAAAGCACTGTCCAATTCAAAATATATGTTATTACAACTCTAAATATAGATTTGGGCTGGACTTTTGAGAGTCGTCCTTACAAAAGACGGTCTCTCAAGAGAGCACTTGTTAATAAAATCATATAAAATACTCCAACTATTCACTTTTCAATGGACCCTATACTATCCTTAATAATCGTATCCAAGCAAATAAGACATCTAAATAGAATCGGAAGGAGTAATACCAAATAGCATGTTGAAGATTCTTTTGTAAGAGTAGTTTTACATGAATTGTTAGACAAAAAGTACTGCAAATATTTAAAGTCTATTGAATTGTTTTAATGTGATATGCCTTATGAACAACTAACTACTGACCACTGACCCTATGTCCCTATCTATCTTCTGCCTATTTTCCAAATACTCCCTTTATTCCATATAAAATCGGTGAAATTTAGTAGAAAAATAAATTTGGTTGGAGAATAAAACGAAAAATAAATAAATGATAAAAAATGACTGGTTAAATTGAAGAGAAAATATATATCGTCAATGAAATTAAAACAAGGTTGGTTAAATGTTTAGTCTTCCTTTTGTTTGCTGATTGTTGTTGGTAACAGTGAATAAAGTCGCGGTAAATTTTTTTTTGTTTGCTATCGGGAACAGCGAACAAACTCTGATCTTAATCTCGGATAGGAAGAAACTTATCTTAAAAATTAAAATTTCCAAAAGTTTATTTTAGATTTTTTTTTAAAAAGTTATTTAATTTTTCAAGAAAGTAGTCCATTTACCAAATAACCAGGCCTGATGAGAATTTTTGAAATGAATAAGATTATAAAACAAAAAAAATCATATATTAAGAGCCAAAACAAACTATTTCAAAAACTAAGCGTGTGCTAGGTTTGGACAGAGGTATGGAGCTGTCATGTTCATAAGTCGCAGAAGAAGAGAAGATTTGCGTCTGATTAGTAGCTGGAACATGTGATTTGACGATTGACTGATTACTAGCTAACGACATCAAGCTTTTTGAAATCTTCTCTTCTGATTTTGCCTTTTTTCACCTTTCAAACTAGCCGTTGTATGGTCCAATTAACGGTCATTTCCATTCCTCTATAAATACACCCTAAAACTTAATTCATCACATATTCTAAAAAGCTATTATCCCTTTGCTTAGGTAAGTTTATTTGTTTATATTCTTATTTATATAGTTATTAAGTTTTCTTTCATTTTATTAATGCTATTATTGATTTATATTGATGTGTTTAACTTATATGTTTGTGTAAATGAAAGATTCATTGCTCATGGATGAGCATTGTCATTGTGGTTATGAAGTCGAATTTGGTCGTGATAGGAGAATGAAGAGCTTAGTAAGGAGATAAATAACTTGAAAAGGGAAGCGATTGATAAGGCTCGTAGAAGTGAAGAAACCAAGAGGATTTTGAATAAGTTTAAGAAGGAACCCTAGATTGTAATTGTAGTAGTTAATTAACAAACTATGTATGTGTAATTGCATCATTAACAAACTTGGAGATCATTATAAGCTAAATAAAACATACAACTAAATATATACATATGTCTAAAACATACAACTAAATATATACATATGTGGCGCCCATTCGTAGTCAAATACATACAACAAAATCCCGATCACTCATCTACCCTATCCAACTGAGTTGGTCTCCAGCCTCCTACGGTAGTAAGAGGTTTCTTGAGTTAGGTGGGGAGGGTCGATATTGGGATGATTGAGATGGTTGAGTTGGTTGAGATGGCCGCTCGATAGCGTGTATGACAAGTCCATCTCCTCCAGGATGAGCTTCAGCTCGGTCGATGATGACGGCAACAACTTCCGGTATGAAGTCTGAAGCTAGCGTGCCAAGGAGCACATCTGCTGATCTCTGGACCAGGCTCCTCTGAGTAGTCCGGATACGTACGCACACCTTGTGCCGGAAATGTAAAGTAAGAGTTTAGTTAATCTAGTATTACAATATGAAATCGAAAACTAAATAAACTAAATGTAAATGAAGACTTACAAATCGAGTCATGGTAGCGCAGGAGTATATTGTCTTTGCCTCGGTGCACGCGTGGTGTCATCCATCGCGTGTGATGGGCGGGAACCACGCATGTAATCCGGTGTGGTGGTGTCCGACGAATGAATTAGGCGCACCTTGGGCAATAAACTCCGTCTACGATCCCACGGCGATGTGGCGCCGTTGATCTCACTCGATTAGTCGTGGCACGGTTCTTCGGAGATGAGGTGCGGCTTCGGGCTCGGTATCACAAGGTGGAGGGATGTTACGTACCAACCCATATTGCGCGAAGCGCGCTACGGTAGATGTCGACAATGTCGAAGCATATGAGTGGCACAGAAGCCCTCCACGCACCCGACTGAATCCCCGAGTGATCAGGGACAGCTGCGTAGGCCTCGGCCGGGTACGGATCCCATAGGAACTATAACATATGTACGTTATTGATGCAGTAAAGATCATAGCTTTGAAATAACGATATTGATTTGTTAAATGTTTACCTGATTCGGTTGCAGAAGATCTAACTGATCTCGGTAGAATCCTAGGCCGGTACCAGTATGTTTTGCGTTAGCGAAAATTCAGTGAACCATAGGGAGTCTCTGGCGGGGTTCTCTGGAGGAGCAAACTCACCTCGACCAACCGATCTGTAAGGCTGGCGATCAAAATGTGCTCCCACGCCCACAGCTATAAATATAAGTTATATATTAGTGTTTTATAATGACGATATTAGTACTATAGTAGAAGTTGTATATGTTATTATAATTACCTGTAATATGGCAAGTGGTCCTGCGATCTCCCGGACGCCCTTTTTGGAAGCACCACACAGCCTCGTATAAGTAGCCAGTGCGGATCCCATGTATTCGGAGATAACCTCCATGGGTGTCAGTACGTCAAATATAGGAGCTGAACTTGGTTGCTTGTTTTATCAGCAAACAAGACAACTCCTATCAAATATAAGGCGTACGCTTTCGCGTACCTCGATATGGTGCCCTCGTCAGCACCTGCGGGGAGCTGTGAGAAGGTCTGCACCAGCCACGTACTCCATGACCGCTCCCCGAATCCGCCATGGGGCTCTCTAGGATGCGGTGACTAAGTCCGCCTTTCGACGGAGATGAAACGTGTGCGTCTCCTGACGCCATCTCTCAACCGGCACGTCCCTCGATGGGAAGCCGTGTTAGTAAGGCTAATCAAGTAGTGTGATAGTAGCCTCACCAAGAGGGAGATGAAACGTGTGCGTCTCCTGACGCCATCTCTCAACAAGTGCCGTGATGATAGCACGGTCCACTCTACCATAAGCTACCAGGTGGAAGTCAAATAACCTGACTCTCTCTAGGTATGGGATGATCCTATCATCGATCTCCCATGGAACCGAATCTGGATGCCTGGTGCCTAAGGTAGCTGTATCTCGCATAGCTGTTCCGATTACTAGCTGCACAGTCAAGCTCATCCACATTCGCAGCTTAGTACTGCGAACGACTCGACCTATGCTTTGGGAATTTCACGCTTATTTTTGGATATAGTTTGATTTGGGTCTTATCTTTTTATTTTTGTATATTAAAACTCTTATTTGTTTCAAAATTTCGCCTGATGAAGTCTTTGTGCAAGCTGGCCTATTACAAATGGACATAAGGTAATATGGGCCCAATTGTTTTATGAAATTACAGTAGTTCTCCTGTGCAACGACCTCATGTATGAGACAACAGTAAGTCTCATGGGAGACGGTCTATCCTATAGACGGGATCCATGAAGCCCAGCCCAATCAATTTTGAAGTTGAAAGGAGTAATGATGGCATGAGGAACATGGAAATCAGTTTTTTTTTTTCTTTTTTTTCTTTTGTTTTTTTTTAATTTTAAAAATCAATTAATGGGATGGAAAATGGGCTGGCCCATCTTGATGGTCTATAGGATAGACGGTCTTCCCTGAGATTTTGTGATGAGACAATCACCATGAGCCTCGCCTAATAAGCCTTTTTATTCACTCAAAAGCAAATTTAAAGTCGCCCATTCTAAAATGTAAAAGACCAACTTCAATACTGAAATTGCCAATTCCAAGCACTAACTTCAACAAATGTCCAACCTTAATATATATTATTTTTTATATAATTTTTTCTTTTCAATCCAAATTTGAGACCTAAAAGCCAAATTCAAGATAATGTTTGAATTGGTCTTTTAAGCGATTGATTTGGTCTTTTAATTCTTGTAAATGGAATCTTTTAAATAAAATATAATACCTAATTTAAGAATTAAAACTAAATCGATTTAGGTCTTGGAATTGGTATTTTAAGTCTTAGATTTGGCGTTTTAGGTCTTGAATTTGATCTTTTAAGATTTAAATTGGTATAAAAGTATGGAACAAAAAGAAATCGAATCGCGAACTATTTGGCCCATTTATAAATGGTTACACATATGCAACTCTTAAAAAAAGAAAAAATTCAGAAAAACTGCATATATATAAACTTCCAAATTTAAACTCACACCAATTCGAAAACTGCTTCAAAAAAGAAAACTGCTTCACGCGTGAAAAAAGGAAACAAATCAAACGCAATTTTCTCTCAATCTCCCTCAAAATCTCTGTAATTCATTCATTTTGTTCAAGAAATAACTCAAGAATGTCTGCAATGGAAGATATAATGAACGAATTTGACATAGAAATGACTTTACAAGCATCAAGAACACGTCATGAAGAAATTGAAGGTAAATTTAACGAAAACGTATGTTTTAATGAGATTAATGATGAACGATTTATAAATGTAATTGATAATCTTTTTATTTCAGATTTGACGCTTGATGAAGATCAAATGATGGTGATGTATGGTGAAGACGAAGAAGATAATGAATATGTTGCTATACATAATACAGATATGATCAATTATGCCATTAAAATGTTTAGTTTCCTGACTAAAATGTTCAATTCTCCATTGCGCAAGATTTTAAGCATAATTAATGTTGTTATTCTGTTCTACAAATGCATATTTTATACATTGAAGTTTAGATTAGGTTTTAATTATGCTTTTAATTTGCTCAGTTGTGCATTGATGTCTAGAATATGTATATTGAATTACATTAATATACTTCATACAAGTATAATCAATTTTTACAAGTATAACTTATACAGGTATAATTAAATTTTTATCTTAAAACTTTCAGTTTCATGATTAAAGTGTTCAGTTCTCCATTGTGCAATATTTAAATCATACTTCATGTTGTCGTTCTGTTCTACAAATATACTTTACTCATTGAAGATTTAATAAACTTTTAAATTATACTCTTAGTATGTTCAGTTATGCTTTTAGTTTGTTGACTTATGCTTTTAATCTTGTCTTAAAGTCACAAAGCAATGAAGAAGCAAGGAAGGTAGTAGAAACACTATACAATGCAACAATTGATGAAGTTAATAAGATAATTGAAAAGGATAGTAATGAAATTGAAGATGGGGTAGAAAATTCACAAGCATCAACATCATTACAGTTAACACAAGTAAGAGATCCAGAAAGAACGGTCACAAAGGGGAGAAAGAAACGATTGAAGGGACATTTCGAAACATCTCAGAAGAAAGGATCTAATAGTTCAGCTCAAAGAGACCCTACCACACAAACAAGAAACAAACATATAATTTGATTCCATACCATTCTTTGTGAAACATATACAACTTGTACATCATTTTTTTAGCATCAATTACATACATTAAATAATTTGTTAGAATGTTATAGTTAACATTATAATATGGCAACTGTATACTTTAAGAAGAGAATTGAGTACTTTAATATATGAATTGACTATCTTAAGATGAAAATTAAGTACTTTAATGTATGGCAGCTGTATCAACTGACTATCTTAAGATGAAAATTGACTATCTTAAGATGAAAATTGAGTACTTTAAGATGAAAATTGAGTACTTTAATATGGCAGATGTATACTTTAAGAAGAGAATTGGTTATTTTAAAATATCAACTGACTATCTTAAGATGAAAATTGAGTACTTTAATATATGAACTGATTATTTTAAGAGGACAATTGAGTATTTTAACATAACAATTTAAAAAGTTAACATTACAACATTACATTAAGTTAAACAATATGGATAGTATAACATATCAATTGAGTATTTTAAGAGGAGAACTGAAATACAATGTAGCAAAATACCAACTTATTATTTTAAGAGGACAATTGAGTATTTTAACATAGCAATTTAGTAAGTTAACATTACATTACATCAAGTTAAAAATACGAGCCGTCATATAAGTAAACATTACATTACATCAAGTTAAAAATACGAGCCGTCATATATTAACATCAATGTTTACTTCAAAAATCAAAACAACGATGTTCTACTAACAAACTAAGATTCAGTAGTTATAATTGTTCAACATTCTATGTAACCAAATTACAAACTGTTTACTATTTCTTCTTTGTGATCTTCTTCATCGGAACAAGCTTGTTCCTGCTTGTTCTTTTTGTTCCCTCCTCCTCATCCAACTTCTTTTTGTAGTCATGCAAACGCTTCAATTCTTATTCCTCCTTCTTTTTTGCATAGGCCTCTCTCAACTGCCTTTCAGCAATGATCAGTGGGACATTCGATTCTTTTTCTATGTTGAACTTCTCAAGATTCTTCAGAAGTTCATCCCTGTTCTTATTCACAATGAACTACATAAACACAACCTCAAGTTATACAATTCAAAAACTTATCACTGTCAATTACTACCATACATGAATCAGTTATTTACTTATCTTGTTTACATCTAGTTATACAAGGCAACATGAAATACATAACAAAACATGTATCAATCATTCACTTAACTCGTTCGATTTTGATGATAACTATATCAATTATACAAACAACACAATGAACTACATAAACACAACATGCATTTTCGGTACTTATCAGTGTCAAATATAACCATACATGCATCAATTATGCATTTCTGTCGTTTTTATTATGATGTTAGCATATATATTTCATCAAACATCCATCAAACATACATCAATTCTATGAAAAGTAAATGACCTAAGTTTCAGATCTATAACATATATATTTCATATTAACCCTAACAATTATGGAGGCATAACTTACGATCCCTCTAGAGTTGATATTACTGCGACCTGTTCTTTCAATCTGTTTCTGGACTGTTTCTCCTTCACAACAACAACATTATTGGATGATTCCGCGTTCTTCTTTGTGCTTTTAGCCCTCTTACTCTTTGATACTCCTTTCCCCTTCGAAAGGGCAGCCAACGACAACTCTTCATCTTGTTTCTTACCTCTAGGCTTCACCATTGTTTATAAGAACAATAAAGACACTACAAAGAACATGGAAACAGAGGAAAAGACAACAAAATCAACAAATGTATGAAATCAAAAACTGAAAAAATGAAAAAGGAGAAATATTGAAGCAGACGATGGCTCAAAAAAGTGAAAATGATGAAGAACAACATCAAAAACGACTAAGAAATAAACCGATCACAACAAAATAAACATCATTATCAAAAAAAAAAAATAACAAAGAAGAAGTCGTTACCAATAGAAAAAATGGAGGAAAGAACTGCTGCAATTGCAAACGGATGCAAGAACGAAAATGGAGCAAGGAAGAAGACAATGGAAACTTTTGATTGGAATGATTTGAAATGAAACTGAAAATGGCAGTTTCAGTAATGGGGGAGGAAGTTTAAAAGTTGCCAAAAAAAAAGAAAAAATAAGGAAACTTGGATGGAAATCCCGCGCGCGTGCAACACACGCGCCTATCATTGGGCCGGCCCATCTTCCGTCTCATAATGAGACCGTCTCGGCCAAGTTTTTGTGTACAAGTTTTTGTGATGAAATTATGGATAATCTACTCTCTTATTGATTGGGTTAATTTGATTTTGAGCAAGGGTTTTGTATCACAACACAATAAACTATAGGGTAAAAAGTTTAAAACTCAAAAACAAGGATTTCAGGGCAATTTTCTTACTAACAATCGTGGTTATTAGAATCTCGGTCCTGATTTACGATTTTACGATTTAAAAATAGGCGATTGATACAGACCGTAAGTAGGAACTTAAAGTTGGTAGAATCATGCAACCCTACTTAGCTCAAGAATTTAGGTGGTAGGAACATAACACGATCATACGATCCTACAATCTGATGTTACATAGATAGTTTCAATCCTAAATTTTTTTATATAATCCAAATTTCCATTATGTTATGTATAAATATATCATCATCATCATACCCACTAATGATATATCAATATGACTACAAAATTCAAGTTTTTTATTTGCAGTTTAAAAATGATTATTAAAAGTATTATTTTTTAAAACTTAATAAATGAAGTCAAATAAGTTTTTATTTTTTACACCTTAAACTTAAAAAAAATGGTCATCCAAAAGTACCAAAACATATTAACGCATATTAGTAGGATCACTCGATTTTATAATCTGGTACCAATTTCGATTCAATCCTATCCTAGGTAGAATCTCGATGTTACGACCTTGCATACAATTTTAGTAGACATTGGTAGAATAGACATGGTAAGGGCCTATCTCTTCGTCTGATCTGATTAAATCTGATCAGAATGTACTAAATTTGATGTAATCTGAATCTTTTTATCTGATCTGAATCTTTCATCTATAAGATGTCTTTGTCTTTAGTCTTAGTCTTAGTCTTAGTCTAAGTCTTGCTCTGAATAGGTGTCTTAGTATTTAGAATTAATGTGGATACACATACTATGGAATTTACTGAGTTTTGGCACTACTTATAAGTCAATTATAATCATCTAAAAGATTTAATTATGTTAAACAAAATTCTATATTTTTGGATAGGTTTTTTTATTGAAATATTGAACCCAAAAAAAAAAACAAAATTTGAATTATAATAGTGATATATTTAGTAACTCAGATAGAAAAATTTGCCAAAAAATAACCTATAATAACTTGAAGATATTGATTTAGAATAAAATAAAATAAAATAAAATGAGTCAACCCAATGAAATGACAATGCAATTGAGTTTAGATTGATTTTGATACTCTTTAAATGTTTTGAATGAGTCAATCTGACTTAAATTTTATTCATCATATTAGTTTGACAATTTTTTAATGTTTAAATAAGATTAAATACTATTACTATTTAATAAAAAAATGTCATTATTCAATTAAATAACAATTTAAATAGCATGTAGTGATATTGTATTGAGTTATTTTTGGTACGTTACACCTATTCAAAAATGAAAAATAGTCGTTTAATATTTTCTCTACATTAATCGAAAAATTATAATCCTTCTACTATCATAACCACTACTATTACCATCACACAACTATTCAAACAACAAAATAGAAATATAATTAATAACTCCCATTATTACAAATAACTTTTTTAGTTAACTTTTTGCTTTAGTGTCGAGTTGCTTCTTACCAGCCTTGTTTTATTTATGTAAGTATCGTCTCTTTATTTATTTAATTTCTTAAGCCTTGTGATTGCCTGTGTAGTTCTTTATCTGCAAGTATCTGTTCTACTGTGAAAACGTTATCACTCATATGATATCCGCTTTACGTAGGGCTTCTACGTGTTTGGGGGGCAAGATCGACTGCTTTCCTTTAATTTTTTATGTGAAGGGAATACAGGTATAAATTGTCCGTTATCTTGCATTACCTAAATCCTACTTTTGAGCGGGACATTAAATATGATGATAATAATAAACTCCCATTATTACGCAATTACAACTAGTTACAACTATAGCTACGTAGACAACCAACAACTATCTTAACCGAATAGACCTTAGTAATAACTTTAAAAATTGCTAGAGCCAATAATCTAGCTGGCAGATAGATATTTTATTAAGGAGAGTAGTTAGTAACTAAGTATTGACCGGAGTCAGCACAGTCAACGGAAGAATGTTTGTTTAATATAAAAATTTTGTTAATTACACCGTACCACATAAAAATATAGAGTTGAATAATAACAATAAAAAAACAATCCTTCAAAAAAAAAAAAAAGTGAATGTAAAATTGTATATCTACTTCCTAGTTATTTTATTTAGAAAAAATTGTTTCTAAAAATCCAACCTTTTGGCCATCTGCAAATAAAGAGTCAACGTTTTATTTATTCAATAAAAAGACAACCTTTGTCTCATTTTTGCAAATGAAGGGATAACAAGTAAGTTTTCAACTCTAAATTTATCGAATAAATGAAACTTTGACTCTTTATTTGCAAAAATAAGACAAAGGTTGTCTTTTTATTGAATAAATGAAACGTTGACTCTTTATTTGCAGATGGCCAAAAGGTTGGCTTTTTAGAAATAATTTTTCCTTTTATTTATTACTCCTATATTATTAAGTAGATCTATTTTTATTATTATAAATCCTATAAAAAAAAATTGTGTCCGCTTTTAAACTACCAACAAAATTATCACTTATAACAATACTCACTCCCAAATTCTCGTGGTTTTTGTCACAATTCACAAATATAATTCATATGAAAATTAATAACTTGAAAAATTTGAAAAAAAATATATAGTTCGTATAAAGTTAACATAATTATGTGAATATGAATATACATAAACCTAAATAGAAAAAATAGTAAAAGTCATAAAACAAAGAATATAAAATATCTGAGAATTCTTAAAATTATATACTCCATACAATTTTAAAAAGATAGATATATTTTCTCTTTATCATAATTCATATATTATTTCTAAGTACTCTAATGTTTGCTTTTCCACGCTGTGCAATACACTAATTTAATTTTTAATATATTAAATTATATATATAATAAACATTTGATATAAATAAGTCCAAAAGCTCTTTTTTTCCCATGATTTGGACTGAGATGTTATATCAGACATGGTTGCAGAGGAAAATGCGTGTTTTTGGTGATTAAGGCCTTCCAGCTAAACTTGTCGCCCATAGTATTTTGTTCTTGGTTGCTGCTAGATTAGACGATTCTTGTAAGAAGTGGCTCATTGTTTAGGTGTCTTGTTCTTTGTTAATTGTTTGTCCCTTGTCGCTTGGCTTAGTGTAACTTCCCTTCATGTTTGAGAAGTGTTTCCTTTTATAGCTTAGGTTGTAAAAGGTTTTTTTTGGAGTTAATATATAGCTCTTTAATTGTAAAAAAAAAATTCATATAAGTAATCTTTGCATTGAGATGAGTCAGAAAAAAATTCTAGTTGATTTTGTTTTAGCTTATAAATTAAAAATTAATCAAAAATTAAAAGTGATAAATAAATACTTTACTATACATACTTCTACTATATTTGACTTTTTATGCAATTTAATATGTTAGTTTTATCATTTATATATTGAACTATAAATATCTAAAAATTATACTTTCTCTGTTTCAATTTACTTGTAACGTTTGCCTTTTACGCAGTCCAATGCACTAACTCAGTTCTTAATATCTCTAATTATATATAACAAAAAACTTAAAACTAATAATTTTTAATGAGACGAATCAAACAAGATCTCACTTGACTATGTTTTAACCTATAGATTAAAAACTAATCACAAATTAGAATGATGAATGAATAATGCCATTTTGCTAATGTTGCGACTAATTTGGAACGGAAGAAATAAAAACTTAATATAATAAAAGTATTTGATTAGATGATCCAAACAAAAATTCACTTGACTATAACTTTTCTAACACATTAACCACAATATATAAAACTAGCTTGAATCCCGTGCCAAGCACGGATAATCAAAAAATATTTAAATGATCTCTTAAATATAAATAAAATTATTTTAAATTATTTTAATTCTTTCAAATTTTAAAACTCTAAAATTAAAGTTTGGGCTTGAATTATTTTAAATAAACTTGTAGAATGATCAATAACATAAATTTTGAGTTGTTGCCCAATTTTTTATTGCTATTTTTATAGAATGATATAAACCAATATATGTATATAACATAAATAAAGAATAAAGAAGATATAAAAAAGAATTTGACCATACATTGTCCAATTTTTTATTGCCTTTTTTATAGAATGATATTTTGAACATACGTATATTGATTTCATATTGTCCAATTTTTTATTGCCATTTGACATGTTAATTGATTTAAATAATAGGGCATTTAAGTTTAATTATTCTACTTACCTAATTTAGCTAAATGAAAAAATTTTGGAGGGAAAACAATGAACATGAAAGCGACACGTGTCATACTGAAGAATGCATTTAGTATATAGTATAGATAAGCGTGAAAATTTATTATGAGTATGTTTGGCAAATGACTCATAGCTGGTGGTTAATAGGCGATTATAGTTGCTGATTTGACCAGTTGATATTAACTGGTTTGATTAGCTGATTTTGAACTCGCTGCTATAAGCAACTTATTCTAAAATAGCATATTCATATCAATAAGTTGTTTCAACAATTCACCAAACATTATCATTAGCTGATTTGACCACCCAACCCTCTATTTATATCAAAATAAGCTAAAATTGCCAAATAAGCTAATTTGTCAAACACTCCATATGTTACGAGTATCTGAGAACTGAGGAAGTAATATTTTAATTATTAATAGTATGAACGCTGACTGATTTTTTAAATCATATATAGCTACACTCATTCTCTTCATTAACTTCCCCACCTGCTCAGCCTTTTTTTAATTGAATTTTGATTAAAAATACAAACTTTTATGTATGCCTTAATCAGCTTTCAACTTTACTGCTTTTCCCTTGTTTTAACTTGAAACCCATTTCTTTTCTTGGGTTTTCAACCTCTTTCTTTTTCCTTTTTTGGGTTTTCTTCTCTAATCTGAAGCTCAAGAAACAAAAATGGAGATTTGGGGTTCTGGGTTTTTGTTTTTCTTGCCATTTTTCTTGTTACATGTCTGTTTCATCGACGCCCAAATGCCAGGTATACCCTTCAATTCATTAATTAGCATGTTCTTTCTTTTGGGTTGTTTAAAGATTGTTTGTTTGTTTGTTTGCTTAAGTGATTCAAGATTGCTTCATTGACCTATATTGACTGCTTGGAGTGCTTGACTAGTGATTATACTTGAAAGAATTGCATAGTATGACTATATTGATTGTTTGGAGTGCTTCGAGGCATCCACACTTCTAACCTAAACGGGCATCGCTTGAGGGGTGTGATAGAGTATATAACATAAACTTACATTTTTTGGTTGAGTTGGTTGTTGTTGTTATATTATGTGCTTTTTGAATTCGCGATTTGCTTAAAGTGACCCTCAATCCAGCCTAAACTGACCATAATTCGCTTATTTTGATTTGCAATTCGTAAGAATATTAGTGAATCACGTGATAGAATCTTGACACTTATTTGTACTTCCTTATCATTTACTATAAATGAATCATTGTCTCAGTTAGAAAATAATACTCCCTCCGAATCAGTTTAGATGTCCCATTTGGGATTTCACGGATTTTAAGGGTTGAGTGGGGTCCATTAAAAAGGTGGTAGTTGGGTATTTTAATTGATTAAATTAATTGTAAAGGTGGTAGTTGGGTATTGGGAATTGGAAAAGTGGGGGTATTTAGGTAAAGAAAGGATAGACAAAAAAGGAAATGGGACAATTGGTATGGTTTTGACAAATAAGGAAATGAGACATCTAAACTGATTCGGAGGGAGTATATATGTTAGTAAGTAGTTTATTTATTTGAGTTTTGTGAGCCACAAATGGCAGTGATAATATGCTTTTAGTACACAAATGGCAGTGACAATTATAATCTTTTGCCTTTTGGGTGGTGAGGTGTTCAAGAAGTTCTTCGTGGAAAGATCTTTTGCCTTTTGGGGTTTATTCTTGAATCTTGCTCATGTTTGGTATGAAGAGGGCCACAAAGGGTTAAATGTAATCGAGATTTGTGCTATGTTACCCGGACTATTTTAGGAGTTTGAGCGTTGTGTCCTCCGATAGTGTCAAACAAATTAACAAATTTGGCTAATTTAGAGTGTCTAGCTCGAGTGTTGTGTGGAGGTTGGGCAAGAGGGCTGGAGTTACGGTAAATCATCGGAGGCTTGGGGGATTGATCTAAAGCTTAGCAAACTAAACAGAATCATCCACTTATGATACCAATGTGGATCGATCTTTTTCGTGTTTTAGTAAAGCCTCTTTCCCAAGGGGCTTTATGTAGTGTTGAAGAATGAAGAATGAAGGACGGAACAATTTGCAAATAATGTCAATCTTAGTTCCTATTTCCGAAGTGTATTTATTTGACATCTATGTATTTCAGAACATTTTGAGCCGCTGGTTGAGACATTTACCATTTTAATCTCCAGAGATACCTTCCCTTAAAGCCTTATTGATAGGGTTTGAGTTCATAATATGTAAATCTTGCTGTTGGTTGTGGGTGGAGCCTTTACTGAACGTTAGGATATATTATATAACTTTTAAGTTACATACGGCCCGTTTGATAATAGGTATTAAATAGCTGGAATGGTAAAGTAAAGTTAGTGTAATTTTAGTAGGAAAATCTCTTGTCAAGTTTATGGTCATACTTATCCCTCTTCAATCATCTCATTTTATCCACAAAAATTATTCTATTGAAAATTTGTGAACAAAAAAACATTTTTGTGATCAATGTTTCCCCACCATGGGAATGACTTGGCAGATTTGTGAAAACTTATACTACAACTGATTCCAATTATCACCATTTAATATAACAACCAAACGGGCCATTAGAGATGATTTGGAGCCTTTTATCTATTCAAAGTTCGTCAATATATTATTATGTAGTGTTAAGTCTAGCTGGAAAATAATCGGGGAAACACGAGGTACATACATTCCATAAGCCAAGGAGATATATACAATCCCAAAACTATATGTGTGAAGAAGTGCTCCAATAACTTATAAAATGTTCACAACATTTTTAATTTGTCAATGTCGGATAAATCATCCTAACATGATGTAGCTTATGCTTACGTAATTGGTTTTTCTCTTGAACACTATCATTTCTGCAAATAATTATGGTTTTGGTGCTGCAAGTCATTTATGCTATGCGTTGGTTTAAGTATTATAGCAATAACATTCCGTTGACAAAGCAGGTTTTGTGAGTCTGGATTGTGGAGGTACAATTAGTCATACCGATATGCTCGGTATTGAATGGGTTCCTGATGATCAATTCAGATTTGGACAGATCGCTAATCTATCTATTCCAGATGAAACACGACAACAATATATGTCGTTAAGATATTTTCCTAGCGATGACCGAAAGTACTGCTACACTTTGAATGTTACAAGCAGGACTAGATACCTGGTGAGAGCGACTTTCTTATACGGAGACTTTGACAACAACAATGTATATCCAAAGTTCGATGTTTCGATGGGGGCAACTCCCTGGTCTACCATTGTTATCTCGGATGCTAACACTGTAGAGGTAATTGAAATGATATTCCTTGCTGCGGAGCCAACTATAAGTGTGTGTCTATCAAATGCTACAACAGGGCAGCCCTTCATCTCTACGCTTGAGCTTCGACAGTTCAATGGCTCAATGTATATTACTGATTTCGAAAATCAGTATTACATGAGTCTATCTGCCAGAATTAATTTTGGCGCCGATAGTGCTGATCCTGTGAGGTATGTTCTTAGCTTCTACATTTGATTCATCTAACAAACCATAAGCACGAGTTGTGTTCATGATTCGTATTGCTTGATTGTTTAATTAGTTTCAGTTTAAACGAATATCAAACTATATGTGCTCTACATCATTTAAGCATGGAATGCTGAATCTAACCCAAAATAAGGGTGTTTGGGATGAGACTTTCAACTCAATTAAGCATACGGGTTGACCCGACCTGATCTGTTTATTAAATAAGTTAATTAAGGTCAAAATTTTATAACTTAAACAAATCTGTATGACCCATTTAATTAAAAGGCTTAATTTCGAGTCAGCTCAATTAGTATTCGGTATTACATGCATTTAATTCATTCAATATTTTACTATTTTTTGTAATAAATACAAAACAAACAACTCAAACTAAAAGTTCAAGTGAGGCTTAAATAATAAGACATGGTCAATGTTAAAATCCTAAAATAAAACTAAAAAACTCTAAACGATTTGTGTCAAAGGGTTTCTGACCAATTTATATATTATCCGAATACAAATTTGACCCGACCTGATATGTTTGAGAGACCTAACATTATCAATACTTCCTCATGTTTGAATCACAAAGTTTTGAATTTCTTTTACTTTCATTTTTACTTTTATTTTATGTATTGATAATATTAGGTCTCTCAAACATATCAGGTGTCCCGATGATCCGATATGTTTTAGTTGGACTTTGTGTTCTGAATATTTAGCAGTGCTTCAGTTTGGTTTATTTTTCCTTCTAGCCCTGCAAGTTATATGATCCGATTTTCTTTTCCAGGTATCCCGATGATCCATATGATAGAATATGGGAATCTGACTTGTTGAAGAAACCAAATTTTCTAGTTGATGTTGCTCCTGGCACCGAGAAAAGATCGACAAAGAGGCCAATCGATGTCAGCAAAGATGATAAACCACCAGAGAAAGTGATGCAAACCGCTGCAGTCGGAACAAACGGGACATTGTCATATCGTCTGAATTTAGATGGGTTTCCTGGTGGTGGGTGGGCTTTTACATACTTTGCAGAAATAGAAGACTTGGGTCCTAATGATGTTAGGAAATTTAAGCTCGAGCTTCCAGGTTCACCTATGGTTTCTAAAGCAGCTGTCAATATCCTTGAAAACGCTCAAGGAAAAAATCGCCTCTATGAGCCGGGGTTTCAGAACTTGACCCTTCCATTTGTGTTGTCCTTTGATTTTGTCAAGACCCCTGATTCAAACTTGGGGCCTTTGGTGAACGCAATGGAGATCAATAAGTACGTGAAGAAAATTGCCGGTACATTGGATGGTAAGTGAGATATGGTGTTGTGTGTCTTTCTTCTTTAAGAATAAAAACGAGGTTTTTATTTATTTCGTGTACAAGATGCAAATCTGATATATACTTGTACGGGGTTACAGGATCTACTATAACTTTGCTTATTTCACATTACTTATCTGCTGATTGGGCTCAAGAAGGTGGTGATCCATGCCTTCCTGTTCCATGGTCATGGTTGAAGTGCAGCTCAGATCCTCAGCCACTTATAACTGCTATGTAGGTGTACTTTTACGGCCGGTTTGGTAATCTGTACTAAATGGTGGGAATGTTAATGGAAAGTTAGTGTAATTTTATAGGAATATCTCCTTTTCTTTGCAAAATTCATTCCAATGCATCACTATCTATGATTAAAAAACTTTTTTATGATCAAACTTTCATTACCATGGGAATGACATGATACATATCATGTAATTTTACACTATAAATTATTGACATTACTACCAATTAGTGCCGTTAACCAAACAGGTCGTTACTTCTTTATTCTACTACCTCGGTCATTTAACTCAATTTTATTTTATGATGGGATCGTATTTTTACTGGGCAGTCATTTATCCAAGAAAAATTTAACCGGAGATATACCTTCCGAGCTCACAAACTTGAGTGGTTTGATTGAGTTGTAAGTTTGTTGCTTTCTTTTCAATTCTAAATTCTTCTCGAAAAAGTTGCATTTTGTGATTGGTTGCTGCAATGTGTATCTTATTCTTCTGTTACAATGATTGCAGATGGCTTGATGGGAATTTACTGACCGGACAGATTCCTGATTTTAGTGGCTGCCCAAACTTGAAAATAATGTAAGCCTAACGGAATCTCTTTTAGTAAATATGTATATTGAGCTTTTACTTATGTTCTTTTGTGTTGTAGTCACTTGGAGAACAACCAGTTGACGGGTTCAGTTCCATCATCCTTGGGTCAGCTGCAAAATTTAAGAGAACTGTATGCTCCATAGTCCATGCTTGAATGTCTAAATTTTGAACTAAATTGTCTTACTTCATTAACGAACGAACTTTATGGTTGAAGGTACTTGCAAAACAATAAGTTATCGGGAAAATGGCCATCGGATCTTGCTAAAAATGTTATTACAAAGTAAGTAGTATCTGTCTTTGCGTCCTTGTTTCTTGTGTATTTGATGCATTTTTTTCAATGACTACTTGCAAATTGATTTATTGCGATAACCCATTATTTTTATATTATTATTTAGCTTTTCTGGAAATGCCGGTCTTCGTGAAGCGAACAATAAGAGTACTCAAGTCGTCATAATTGTTGGTTCGACACTTGGTGCATTTTTGCTTCTTATAGCAACTATTGTGTCTTGTTATTTCCTGCGCAAGGTGCAGAAACCTGAGAAAAGATGTAATGACCAAGGTTTGATTCTTAACCTGATTCCCTTTTTGCCCGTCTTTTCTTATTAACCTATGTTACTCCGACTCTTTATTTTGCTTCACGTACCCGTGTCTGATCCTTGATCCTCGGACATTGGCATGACACTTAGACACTTCTTTTAGGCGTAAAATTGAATATTTAGGCATCCGACACTTGGACACGTACCAGTATCCAACATCGGTACCCAAGTCCAAGTAACATAGCTGCAAACTATAGCTTTTGTTACTTGTCTTCCTAATGACTTCGAAATTTCAGCCCCTCCCGTAAATGTTCGGCCATCTCAAAAGCCACCCTCTCCCTTGGAAAGCTCTACTACAGAAGCTGCTCATTGCTTTACATTCTCGGAACTTGAAGAAGCTACGAAAGATTTTGAAAGAAAAATTGGTTCTGGAGGTTATGGGGTGGTGTACTATGGTAAACTAAGAGATGGAAGAGAAATTGCTGTCAAAGTTCTTACTAGTAACTCCTTCCAAGGAAGACGGGAATTCTCAAATGAGGTACTCTAATATTTGACGTACCCCTACACTTCTGGTGGGACCCTTCCTCGGACCCTCTCTTTGCGGGACGCTTTGTGCACTGAGCTTCCCTTTTATTGATAGATCATTTCTTTTCCTTTTAGAAAACTTTAAACAATCCATGGCTAACTAGCATGTGTTTGTAATTGTATGTGTGCCAGGTGACTCTCCTTTCAAGGATTCACCACAAAAATCTGGTGCAATTTTTAGGATATTGCCAAGAAGATGGCAAAAGCATTCTTGTTTACGAGTTCATGCACAACGGAACTCTTAAAGAGCACCTATATGGTAATTGAGCCCATAACTATGTTGAATTGATGCGACGTGACATATGTGAAATTTTCATTGCCTCACTTGTTTTTATTTGTTAGGTCATGGTATAAATTGGATCCAACGCCTTGTGATTGCTGAAGACGCTGCAAGAGGTTTGTAAATTCTTGGACAAATATACTCTTAATAATTATTCGCTATAATCCATATAATAGAAAGTTGGACTAGGGGTGTTCAATGGGTCACTTTATTCGGGTCGGCCTTGATAAGGCCGACTCAACACAACCTGGTCCATTTTCATAAATAAAAATTATTTTTTTCCCCATTTATCAATTTAAGATAAATAAATTATTGTTTATTAATTAAATTGTAGAAACGTTAATAATCCTCATTGGCATTGTCATTTATAAGAATTAATAAAGTAGAGCTCCTTTTTTTTTTCGACACAACAAAGTAGAGCTCCTTATTTCTATTAAAATGACCCGTTTTTTGGCCTTTATAAGGCCCTTTTATAGCCGGTCCATTTTAATTGCAGTTGAGCCCGTTTTTGGCCCGACCCATTTTCAACCCGACTTTCACGAAGCCCTTATAAAAATGGGTTGGATAAGGGCTCTAAATGGGGGGCCGGCCCGTTGAATACCCCTAGTTGGGACTGATGTTATTCTCATTTGTATATCAGGAATTGAATATCTTCACAATGGCTGTGTGCCGTCAATCATACATCGAGATTTAAAAACCAGTAACATTTTATTGGACAAGAACATGAGGGCTAAAGTTTCAGATTTTGGTCTCTCAAAACTTGCCGTAGATGGAGCTTCGCACGTATCGAGCATTGTCCGAGGCACTGTGGGATATCTCGATCCCGAGTAAGATTATTTGGTTTTTGATTCTTTCTATTAGATCATCAATTTTGCAATACGAGAAAGCCTCTATGTTCGGACGATTTCTCTTTAGCTCGAGAAAATGTATTTTGATGTACGACCCCATAATTTTGTTGTCCGTTAATCGGCAGGTATTATATCTCACAGCAGTTGACCGACAAAAGCGACGTGTATAGCGTTGGTGTCATTTTGCTGGAGCTAATATCGGGGCAGGAAGCGATATCTAATGAAAGCTTTGGTGCTAACTGCCGGAACATAGTTCAATGGGTAAGTCTGGTGAAAATTTATGTACCCGTGTTTGGAATTTTTTTTATTTTTGACACTACGCAAAATCGGGTAAATATCGAGTAGGTAATATACGTTTGTTAAAGATGAGTGAGTGGACATACTTGTCCATGCACTGGTGTGATCGACCCGCCTCTTCACAATTATATCTTGTTAAGAATGTGTCGATAATACATGGGACACCCGGATAGTTTGTGAACCGATTCAGTAATAATCCTTCAAACTTATTACCTTATAGCTTGGCCCGTTCTTTTGGTCTATCAAAACCCCTCGTGTATTGTCTGATTTCGTTTTTTCGATCGTGATCTTAATTTTTCGTTCTAAATACTGTATACCCTTTAGGCAAAGCTGCACATTGAGAGCGGAGACATTCAAGGAATAATTGATCCCTCTCTCCGAGATGAATATGACATACAATCAATGTGGAAGATAGCGGAGAAGGCTCTTATGTGCGTCCAAGCACACGGCCATATGAGACCTTCAATATCGGAAGTACTTAAAGAAATTCAAGACGCTATCATGATCCAGAAGGAAGCTCAAGGAATAAGAGAAGGCAACTCCGATAATATATCTGGACACTCCTTGCATCCCTCCATCCAGCTGGGCTCCTTGGCTTCGACTGATAATCAGTTGGCTATAGACGATTCCATTTCTACGCCTTTAGCACGATAGATTTTCTTATTGCTCCTATTTTGATTCTTTTTTGGGTATATTCTTCTCTATGGTTCAAAATTTTGCTTAGACTAGAGATCGATTAGACTTTAGTGAAGTAGGTTGTAAATCATTTAGGTATGCACGTTTTTGTGAAGTAGGTTTGTGCTTAACTTTGTGCATATTCCCTTCTTCCGCAATGTAGTTACCGTTAAAAGTGTGTATTGTTGAAGTTTATGTAATTCATTCGAAAATAGACATACCAATAGTAAGGTTGAGTAGGTTTTCATCTTGTCGTAAGTAGGTCTCAAATGGCAAAGGTTGTAACTTGTAAACGTAGTACTTACACGATGCTTTTAATGATTCAACTATATTATATTGTGACTTTTACTTGAGTTTGTGGTGGCGACTCCTTCAACGCACTTGTTAGGAGTGTCGATAAGTGACTCTCTTTCCATACCGATGGAACGACAAACAAAATCGTATGTCGACATATTAATGAATGTTGCACATTAGCACCAAGTAAAATGTGTTGCATATCATTCATTCAAACTAACAATCTCTAAAATTAAATCAACTATTTGACACTGTTCAAAATACTACTAGTATAGATGTGCGTTCGTTATAAATTATGTTTTTATATACTGATATTAATATTAATACAAAGTTACATTGCTTTTAGTTTCTTTTAATATACTTCCTCTGTCATGAAATACTACTTAACAGTTTTTGACACTGTATCGTTCAAACTTATTTTATATATTATAGTTAATGTGTAAGAAAAAATATAGTCAAATGAGATCTTATTTGAATTGTCTAATCGCATACTTTTCCAATATTAATTTTTTATAATTTTTAAATGTCTATAGTTTAATATATAAATGATCAAAATAACCCATTGGAATGCCATAAAAAGTCAAAATGTAACAATTATAGTCGAACGAAGGAAGTACCATATTTTAGTATGCTGTTAACAATTATAAATGATTAAAATAACACATTGAATTGTCGTAAAAAGTCAAAATGTAGCAAATATAGTTGAACAGAATGAAGTATCACATTAGGATGCTAATAACAAACTAAGAGCAAATATTAAATTATTAAAAAATAATAAAATGGTGAAATTATTTATTCATCGCACGAGTTTCTAATCTAATTATACGTCATATAACTTTTCTAAAATAATACTTGCTCTTCAACGGAGACGACACGGACTCAAAAAATGGACGGTGTTGATAAGGCAGAAGTAGAAGATAAGAAAGAAATAAAGAGATCTGAATCGTTTCATAAACAAATCATTTCTCCAGCGTCCGATCTTCTCTTTCTCCATTCTCTCTCTCTTCATCCCCTGCAATCTCTCCATTCATCTTACGATCCACTGGTAAGTAATCTTTTCCTTTTTTTTTATTTTTTTAATTCCATTTCTACTTAATTCCTCCTTTCTCTCTCCTCTTTCTCTCTCTAACTTTCCATTTTCCTTCCACTTTCTCTATCTAAGAATCGTCCATGGCGGTGAATTTACTTTTAGTTTTCTATGAGTTGATTTTTTGTTGTTCGATTTCTAGGGTTAGGGTTAGGGTTTTGTTGTGTTTGATTTGGTTGCACAATGGCGGATGCTCCTTCAAGTCCTGGCGGTGGAAGTCATGAAAGTGGTGGTGACCATAGTCCTCGTTCTAATGTTCGGGAGCAGGATAGGTATCTTCCGATTGCTAATATTAGTCGGATTATGAAGAAAGCTTTACCTGCTAATGGAAAAATTGCTAAGGATGCTAAAGAAACTGTTCAGGAATGTGTGTCTGAGTTTATTAGTTTCATCACTAGCGAGTATGTTTTCTGATTTCTTTTGTTTTTTTAGTATTAGCTTTGAATTGGATTGACGATTTAATTTGTGATTTTTGTGCAGGGCAAGTGATAAGTGTCAGAGAGAGAAAAGAAAGACTATTAATGGTGATGATTTGCTTTGGGCTATGGCTACATTAGGGTTTGAAGATTATATCGAGCCACTTAAGATCTACCTGACTCGTTATCGAGAGGTATATTCATTCATCTTAGCTTAATTTTTTCGTCCTTTTTTATTGTGATATTGATTTATATACATGATTAAATGACCAACTAATTTTTTGTTCCTGTCTCTTGGATTATTGGTGCGCCATTGTCACTCTTGCAGATGGAGGTGCGTTTTCCTCTGTGAAAGTTTATATTTTTATATTTTTCTTTTTGCTTTTATTTGATATTTTCATATTTTATGGTTTGTTAACTTAGCTCTAATGCTTGTTGAGTAGGGTGATACTAAGGGGTCTGCTAAGGGAGGTGAATCCTCGGGCAAACGGGATACAATGGGTGGTCAACCTGCTCCAAATGTTCAGGTTGATGTTTGATGCTTGATATGGTGAAAATGTACATGCATTTTTGGTCTTTGTGGCTCACTAATTTTGCTGTGTTTTTGTTTGTATTGAAATTTTGACAGCTTGCTCACCAAGGTTCTTTTAATCAATCTCATCAAGTTCTGAATTATGGGAACTCACAGGTACTTTTTTTATTAATATTATTATTCTTCTGGTTGTTATTGTCCCAAGAGTGTGTGCTATGTCTAAAGGTTGTATCTTTTTTTAGTTTGGCATGTCTAAAGGTTTGGGTTTTATTTGTATTAATCTCTTTGTTTGGATTAAGTATTCACTTTGTTTTTTAAGGGTGGACTTTCAGAATATTGAACTTCGTTTCCTCTACTATTTTGCAACTTTTTCCCAATCACGCAATATCTTTATTTTGGAAAATTTAATGCCCATTGCCAACATATTTTGTTATGCTATCTATACTTGCCTGATTCATAATGATTTTTCTAGCACCCTGGTTCATATTTTGGAAGATTTGTTTTTATTTGTTGTGTTTACTTTTGAAAAGAACTAGTATCAATCAAAATGCATCTTCCTTATGATGACAATGTGAAGGGTTCATAGCTGTTAAGTGCTCTCTTAAGTAGCTTCAAGTAAAGTTAGTCGGGCACTTCACACATTACATTGATATTTTTGTCTTCTCTAACTTATTGCAACCTAAGATTGTTGCAATATTTCATTTATGGGTGGTTCTTTTATTTTCTAGGTTGGGTAATTTTTACTGTTTATGGAGACTAGACAGTGCAATAAAGTAGGAAGTATTTTGTAGTTTATAGATACCAATTTGCTAAATGGTCATGTTAAATGGGATAGGCAAACAAATTTTATAGAGAATAATTGAAGGAACGCGAATTAGCAAAATCTAGCATTATCTTGTTAAGCGGTGGGTTCAATGAGAGTGGTTAGGGTTATTGCAATTATGGGGTAACTAGAAAAACGAATGTATTGTAACAGTTATGGGACAAGGCTTATATATTATCAAAAAAGGTCGAATTTCTTAATCTCATCAGACTAGTAGATTGAATGACAATCTATTATTTGACCAAAGGTTTACGCTTGATGAATAGGCTGGGTTGAGAGAGCAAGCAATATAAAACAAGTTTTCCCATTGACTTATCTTCCTTCCAATATCCTGCCTTATTTGTTACCTCTCCTTTCTGCTTTCCTATTTGGCTATTTCTTTCTTACATGTAGACGTCATTCCCTCTCATTTTGATTTGTTAAGCCTTCACACTCTTCACTGGCCTACACCTCTTGGTCTACCTGTTCCTTTGCACAAATTACTCAGCTTGTTTCTTCTGCTAATGAGATCATATATTTTTACAATTTGGATGTTCATTTTTTGTTTTCCCTTGAAATTGTTGGTATTGTTATGTGCGAGTGTGGCAGGTCAAAACCTTTAGTTTTATGCTATATGGTGATCAAATTCTATGCTTTGGATCAAAATTGTAGCATATCTTGTTCTTTTCTAGTATTTGAGGGAAACAATTTTTAGCCTGGGACATCATTTCATCTCACTGATTCCTCAGTGTCCATGTGTAGTTTGGTTAGCGACAAAAGAAAATGGTTACGTTGATCGGTTGGATCAAGGATGATTATAGTATGATTGGATCTGCCTTCTTAATTTATAATCTGACTTCTTTGTGTTTATGTGTGTGGCTACAACAGTATTTTTCTCTCTTATCTTGCCCCGACTTTTTCGTAGCCATTTGCCAGACTTCTCAAAAATTTGTTGTTGAAGGACCCTCACCCTAGTCTAAAATTCTCGTTTTTTATGGAAAAAGTTGTTGCTACTTGGCTTCTCATATGAAAATGAGTGATTCATCATGTTATATGTTGATTTTTAGGCATTTGAATTTTAAAATATGGATTACAATCAATAGATAAAAGATGTTTTTAGTTTGTGTGGAAAGCTCTCTATCATCTGTCTCTATTTTAGTTTGGTATTTACGCGCTATTAGAATTTGAGATTTGCAATATAACTATATAAGCTCCTTGATTCTGAAAAACGATTGGCTGAGTACGCATCTTTTCTATAGTGACTCGCATTTCCTTGCTAGTCTTGATCGTTTGATATTTTGCGGGAACTGATTGATTGTCGTGTGAACGTTTGTGGCTGCAGGCTCAGCATCTGATGGTTCAAATGCCGGGTCCAGAGTAGGTGTTTCCCTGCAATTCTATTAATTTACATGATTTTGAGTCGCAAGGGAAGTTTAATTTAATGTCTTCCCAGTAAAGTCCCAAATCCGAAGTCGATTTCATAAGTACTATATAGATCAAGCTTGTATCCATAATACTTCTCATTCTTAGCAATTTAGGTTTTGTAGTAGACTTGGTTGTATTATTTCTGGTAGTCTTGTTGTATATGAAATTATGAGTGGGTCTGTCATGAATTGGATTATTAAATTTTTATTTATATACCAACATGGAGTTATGCTGAATTGTTTTAGGTTATATAACCGCAGAAGATTAAGGTTTTGGCATTATTGGTTAAGTGTAGAGGAGATTATTGACGGATTTGGAAGGAAATATGTTAGTGTTTAATTGTCTAATCCATAATAAGTTAGTTTTGACCAGTACATTGTTGAAAATAACTTCGCCTTTTGACGTTCTGCTGCGAATAATCTGTATTGCCGCTTATTTATAAATAATCCTACTTTTGAGCTCACAGCACTTCTAACCAAAAGCTAACTGGCTATTGCAGGTCAAACTATTCGTTGCAATCTTCTTCTCTTATATTTCTGCATTCATCTTCTTCCTTATAACAATATTTTCTCATTTCTAACCCTAAAATTAGGGGAGAGTAAGTCTTATTTTCACCTTTTAATGGGTTAAAAATGGAGAAATGAAGAAGATGAATGCAGAAATATAAGAAGGACCTCGTTATAATGACTAGTTTGACCTGCATCAGCCGATCAATGTTTGGTAGGGGTGTTGTGAGCAACAAACGTCAAAAATTGGATTATTTATGAATAATCACTAAGAGGGGTAGTTCACAGCAAAACATCAAAAGATGATATTATTCTCAACAATTTTGCCACAAATAAATCTACATAAATTTAAATATTTGTAATTCGTAGTTGTTAGTTTGTGATGTTTAATAATATCTAATTTTAAAATCCTACAACAAAAAATAGTTTTGTTTCGAATTGTACAAAGTTTAATTTGGTGCGAGCGGCCTGACATCTAAAACAAATAAAATTACTAACCCATGTTCGAATTTGACAATCTCTTTGAATTTTGATCATCACAAACGTATGTTACCAAAACAATTAGGGGTGTTTGGTAGAAGGGATTTGCGGGGAGGGAATGAGAATTTTTATAGAGACTTTTAAAAGTCTTTGTTTGGTAAGAGGAAATGGGAATTTAAAGAGGTTGGAGAATGAGATTTTTTAATGGTAAAGTCCCAAAGAAAAAGTCCTTGGGGGTATAGGGTAATTGAAGTGGGGACTTGGGATTTTGGGATTTTGAGATAAAATTTAATCAACTTTTAATTAAGTCTTATTCTTTACCAAATAAAGACATGAGACATTTTATCTTAAGTCTCACTTAAAGTCTCTAACTTAAGTCTCACCTCTAAGTCTCACAATTCGCATTCCTTTCTGCCAAACACCCCCCTTACTCTAACTAAAATAAGATCTGATTTTTAATTTAACTTATGGGTATGTTCGGTATTAATATAATTTTTTAAAAGTCATATAATATATATTTTATTATAAAAAAAATTAGTTAAATCTATTGTGAACAATGATTTTTAAAATTGACAGATACTCCTAATTCTTAAAACAAAATTTTTACTTTTGTTTGAAATTAAAAAATTGAAACAGAAAAAAGACATAAATAACGGGATCTTAATTTTACTTTGAACTTGTTTTTGTTTACTAATTCAAGTTATTTTCACTAAATACTTATTACTCTATTTGTTACTATTTTATTTGTCCACTTTACTTTTTGTACCATTTTAAAGCAAATTTTGAGTTTTGATATCTCTTAATATGCATTATAAAAAATTGTAAAAATTATATGTTAAAATGCTTTGCATAAAGACAAATCTAACAAGATACCACATGAATTTATTTTGTCTTCAATACGTACGTCAAAAATCAAAAATTTAAAATTGAATTTTTTTAAGGAAAATACACCATTAAATCATTAATTACTAATTAGCTTACATTTAAGACCAAGTTAATAGAAATGGCAGGATGGTCATTCTAATTGCTCTGTACTTTTTCAACACTCCATCCTTTCCTAACCCTGCAAAACCCATCTCAAGGTTAGCTTTCTACTTCTTCCCTTAACAATGGCGGACGCCATTTTCATTTTTCTCTAACATATAAATATATATACTTTCCTCCGGTCTTCCCCTGCTTTCCCCTTTATTATTATTAGATTTGCATATACTCCTCCACACTTACTGCTTCCATTTATTTTCTGTTTTACTGATAAGGCTGGAGACATGCAACCCGAAGTCGTTCCTGATGATTTCCCTAAAAACAATGTCGTTAATTCCGAAATTAATGATACAGATGCTGTTTCAATGAACGAAACCCTAGCTCAGGATAACAATGAATCACAAGTTATGGAGGTTGATCATGATGGAGAGAGAAGTTCTAGGGTGGTTTCAGAGATTTTGAGTGATAAGAGAGAAGGAAAGGATTCTGGGAATGATTTAGGAATGGTAGTTGTTCAGGAGAAATTCAATTCTTCTGCACAAGATTTAGTTATAGAATCTGTTACTGATGACAAATATAGTTATGAATCGAAATCAGAGTCGGAGAGAACTGCCCTTTTTAGTGCTTCTGAGGTTGATCTTGATGTCGAAAATCGAGCTGTCGTGAGTGATAAAGATGAACATGGGTTATCTGATGAGTGTGTTAGAAATGATGGGAAAGATGATGAAAAGAAAAAAGGGTTTTACCCATCTGATTTAGTTTGGGGCAAAGTAAGGAGTCATCCATGGTGGCCGGGTCAGATATTTGAACCCGGGGATGCATCTGATAAGGCTAGAAAATATTCTAAGTCAAAGGGTTATTTGGTAGGTTACTTTGGGGATCAAACTTTTGCTTGGAATAGTCAGGCAAAGTTGAAATCATTTGCCCCAAATTTCTCTCAAATGGTTAAACAGACAAATATGGAAGCTTTTCATCATGCTGTTGGTTGTGTTTTGGATGAGATTTCGAGGCGAGTGGAGTTTGGCCTTTCGTGTCGATGTATTGTTGATGAGGTTTACAACAGGTTGAAAACTCAGGTTGTTGAAAATACCGGTATACGAGAAAAATCGAGGATTCAAGAGGGAGGGGATCGGTTTTTTAGTGCATCATCGTTTGAGCCGACGAATTTTCTTGGTAATGTTAAGGATTTGGCACTAGGGTCTTGTAATAATTTTGACAGGCTAGAACGGGTGGTTGCACGAGCCCAAACGGCTGCGTTTTATAGGTGGAAGGGTATTTATCATCTAGCTGAATTTGGATTGCTGATGGGGTATGTGAATAATGAGGCTGAAACCATGGTGGAAGATGATAACAGGGTGTTGAAAAGGAAGAAAACGTCTGGTGATAAAGGTCGTTCGACAGAAAAAGCTAAGAACTTGTCTGACTCGATTGGTAAATCGAGTGTATCTAAGAACATCGATGAAGAAACCGAAAAAATTGCTAGGAGTAAGTCTGTCACATCGCCTATCAGGAAACGAAAGAAGGTTGATTTGCTTCACGATGACTCGAAAGTAAAGGAAACTAGTCCACACAGAACAGATACTTTACAATCCAGAGCTACAAACCCGTCTTTTCGAGTTGGAGAAAGTATTCTAAAAGTTGCTGGTCAGCTTAGCCAGCGATCGCCTTTACTAAAACATGACGGGTCATCTAAAGGGAAACCCATGAATGATGAAGGTAACAGCAAGCTATATGATAAACACAATCCTGAGTACGTTTCTGTTGATGTATTTCTTGTACAGCTGCACTTGGCTGCTACTGAACCTTTCAAAAAACACGATTTGTTGAGTAAAATGGTCAATTTCATTTCCCATTATAGAAATTCAGTTGTTCCTGACAGTGAGCTCTTGCAGAAGCTTGAGGATTCTGGGGAGGAAGGTACAGTTGGCAAGCCAAAGGAAGGTCCTACAGGATCAGATCCTGCTGAAATGGCTGACCCGGAAGCAGTAAAAGATGGTTGTTGCGCGGACATGATCATCAGTTTCCCCGAGCAGAAAGTTTCCTCAAGTGGTGTCAAGATGGCGGTAGTAGATGGAGTTTCAGGTTGTTCACAAGAGACAGACTCGACAGTCTCATGTCCTCGGAAGGTCATCCAATCTGACAATGGTGCATCGGAACAGGAAGATTCTCCTACAGCTTTAACACTGAAATTCAGCGACTTGGATTCGATTCCATCTGAAGCTAAGCTAAATAAGATATTCAGCCACTTTGGCCCTTTGAAGGAATCAGAGACTGAAGTATTAACCAAAAAAAGCTGTGCTAGAGTAGTGTTTAAGAATCGTTCGGATGCTGAAACAGCATTCAGTAGTTCAGGAAAGTTCGAAATATTCGGACCTTCACTCGTATGTTATCGGCTTAACGATGCTACATTGCCACTTAAATCCGCGTCTGTTGAACCAAAACGTCGAAGGAAACTAATTTTTCAGTAATGTGGTTGTAAACTTGTATATAAATATGCTAATAGAGTACATCTTTTTCTGTAGGTTCCTTTGATTGCTCTAGAAATGGCAATATTAAGATCCAGTTATGTGGAAATCATCTTAATTGACTCTCTTTTGGGATTTTGCTGTCACTGCAGTGCAGAGTTTAATGGAATGTTAAGATTCTGGGTTTTTTTTTGCATATCTATTGTGTCTTTTGTTTTCATTGTAGGTCTTTCTCGAGCCGAGACTTTCAGTAGCTCATCTTTCGCATCTCCTTTGTTAGGGTGTTGTTTACCGTTTTTTGTCCCTCTTCACACTAACTATATGTTTTATGACGGGATATACCGAGTATGATGATGATTTATGATACCCTTAGAATCCTTTCGGGTTTATTATGCGCCCGTTTTGCATATTGATTAGATCCAGTATCAGACATCATTTCGCTTTTGTTTGTGAGCATTATAGGAAAATCCCTCGGTTGTTATCTCCAAGTTTTTTGAGAATACTAAACTTTGAAATACAATTGATGTCTAAACTCAGATTTATTTTGGGCGCATTCTCTATTATGGGTACGAGTTGCCTCTATCCTTTCCTCATAGTTTTCTATGGGCGGGATATACTGTTGATGATGATACTGACTCATTTTGTTAATATAATATATATCTTATCTCAATATACAATCAAGACATTAGAATCTAATGTGAAGTTTAATTTTTCTAAGCCTGCTTATATTTTGTTGTTATACAATGTAATGTGTTCATTTTATCCCATGACAGAACAGATCCATTTCAACATCTCAATGGATTCCTAGTGCCTGGATTCTTCTAGTCAATGACAAGGAATAAGAATTAGCCTGTTTCCATTCTTCAATTCCCTCCATACACCCTTGGAAGATGCAGGAACTGTTCCCATCGAGTATGCTCGTGATTTGTCTCATACTAGGTCGTAAACGTGGGTCGGAATGTGTACAAGCCAGCCCCAGTTTCAAGAGTCTTACAAATTCCTGAGGCTCATACTCTCTACCCAATTGTGGATCTGCCAAGCCCTCTAAAGGCCTTCCTGTCGCTTCGTACTCCCGAACCCTCTTGACTAAAAGCACATCAGGATGTCGAAAGTCGACAGCCATCTGGCCACTGACCATCTCAAGCACCACCACGCCAAAGCTGTAAACATCAGCAGCTGTGTTTGCGTCTCCAGACTCCATATACTCGGGGGACATGTACCCGAAGATCCCCCGAACTGAATTGTTGTCGTTGGCCACATGATGTCCATGCTCGTTTCGGGTCAAGAACTCCGCAAGTGCAAAGCTGGTGAGCCTAGGATTCATGTCTGCATCGACAATTATGGAAGACGATGTGATGTTTCTATGGATTACTTGTTCGTCCCACTCCTCGTGCAGGTACACAATTGCGGATGCAAGGGCTGCAATGATACTATAACGGTGAGCCCATTGGAGGACCTTGCAGGGGCTATTATGGAACAGCAGGTGGGTAAGCAGGCGACTAGCTAAGTAATCGTAGACCACCAGCATTTCTCCCTGCTCCATGCACCATCCACGCAATTGTACTAGGTTGCGATGTCGAAGCCTTCCCAAATTCTGAAGCTCCGTCAAGAACCGGGTCCGTAGGGCTGGACACGTCTTCATTCCAAGCCGCTTCACCAGGACATGATGATGGTCATCCAAGAAGCCCCCGTAAGCTGTCCCGAAATCAACCTCTGCCACTCTGTGACTATCCGAAAAATTGTGGGTTGCAGAAACAATCTCTGCGTACGATATGTCTCTTGGTGTGGCAACCGTAGGAACGGGAAATGAGCAGTTGACAGACATACTGCTTTTTACCTCTGTATCAGATGGGTATTTTACAGGCACCATGTCTTTTTTCGTAGCGTTTACGTCTGTGTCTGTATCGAAAGAGGCCTCTTTGCTGTCAGTAATACCTTCGGCTGTCACAAATAAGGTTTTTCCCGCGGATGTAATATAGATGGTGAGAATGGATGACACCGAGGCAGTAGTATTAGTAGAGTTGGGTGTGGCATTACGTTTGCTCGAGTCTGAGGAACTGCTGCTGGACAAGGAGATATACAAAGGATGAGCCCTGAAACAAGGGAGCGATGGAAGTTTACCGGACATATTTCCGCAAAGAGCATCCAAAACCCACTTGACCGAAGGGCGGGATTTGGGATTGTGCACGGTGCAAAGGAGTCCCAGATGAATCAAACGCTCCATGTCACGAACCTGATAAGATTTCTTAGGTAGTCGAGGATCAGCGGCAAGCGACAGGCTGCCGTCATCAGCCAATCTCCGAACCCAATCCAATAGTATGATTTTATCATCAGGAACAGTGAGATCGACAGCACGCCTGCCACAGGCAACTTCCAAGGCCACAATCCCAAAGCTGAAAACGTCTGACTTGGCAGTGGCAACATAGCGCTTCTGGAAGCTTTCTGGGGGCAGATACCCTATAGTCCCGCCAATTCGACTGGTTTCTGCAAGCCGAAATTGATCATACTCAGAAGATCTCCTGGACGAAGAAAGGAGCGTACGACTACTAGGGTGGTGGTAAGGAGAAGGGGACTCTATCGGGTCATGTTCGAGCCAACGAGCAAGGCCAAAGTCTCCAAGGCGAGCATTATAATGGGAGTCAAGCATCACATTGCTGGTTTTGACATCCCTATGGATGATCTGAGTTTCGAGCTGCTCGTGCAGATAAAACAAAGCTGCAGCCAAACCCAATACAATTTGAGCCCGTTTTTGGAAATCGAGAAAAGGGTTAACGCTCGAGTTGAACAAGACCCTGTCAAGACTCCGGTTAACCATGTAATCATACACAAGAAGCAACTGAGACTCGTGCACACACCAACCCCTCAACCGAACCAGATTCCTATGACGCAAATGCGCGACAGCAACCAACTCAGCAGCAAATGTTTTGTCTATGTGAGGATGTGAATCATGTGATGATGACTTATTATGGTTGAGCAAACACTTGACAGCAACCTCAGTACCGTCACTCGGTAATACAGCCTTGAAAACCCGGCCAAAACCCCCACTTCCCAGCACCATCTCCGGGCTGAAACCATTAGTTCCTATATAAAGCTCTGCATAACTAAACACTTTTGGGTTTGGTAGATTGCTCTCCATCTTGACACAAGCTCCCAATTCTATCCCTTTTATGTCATGGAACATTCCCTTTTCTTCCGGTTCCGTCTGTGTGTTGTTCTTGCAGCATATGTGTCGCAGTGATCGTCGCAGCACACACAATATTTGATCATGGATGTTCATCCTCCTCCTCTTCTTGGTGCCAGTGCTAGTGTCATGAACTTCACCCACCATCTCGGGCTTCGAATCTGGCCCCGGCTCGGGCTCGGGCTCGGGCTCGGTAGGGAGAATGTAGCAGAGATGACTAAGAGGCATTTTAAGTTTTGGGTAATGAAATTAAAGGGTGGTAGTAAGTAGTGATTAGCATAGGAAAGATGAGAGTATATGATATATGTGGTTCATATGAGATGAGTTAATACATAGGAAATTAGGAATAGAATTAGGGATACATAATTGTTGTATTTAAGTGGGAAAAGGATGTGGCATTTACTTGTCTATCTCCTTAAGTGACGCACTATATGACAATAACAACCATTTGCTTCAAATTTTAGGAGGGGGGCAAGTTGAAATATTGAATTAAAATATAATTTTTTAAATTTTCAAAATAAGCGTATTCGTGTCTGAGCTGAAGGTTAGGGACCGAGGGTTTTACTAATAACTAGAGGCGTTCATTCGAATCATCGGGTTGATTTCAAGGTAGAAGTTTCTGGTCGATTTTAAATCGGGTTTGGTTACAAGATTGGGTACAATCCGGGTCTCGAGTCTATGTTCATCACCTCTACAAACAACGAATAAAAAGAAAACAATGTCATAACATACAAAAGATCAACGAACTAACATTTGTTAGTAACAGCGTACAAACCCTAACCTTAAGCTCAAACACGAAAACACTTATTTTAGAAATTAAAATTTTCCGAATCTTATTTTGGGTATTTTTAAATTATTTTTTTTCAATTTTTGGAATACTAGTATGTATGAGTGGATTTATTCAATTGTGGGGCAGTGGTAGGTATTTTTCTTGGTGGAACTTGAATTAGTTGAGGTACGTCAGCTAATCCAGAAGCTGTATCTGGCATACAAATTATTATTCCATGTATTTTTGGAGATAATAAAATAAAAATATCCAAGTAACCAAATATTTTAATATAAATTCTTGTGAGAGACGGTCTCTTTGAGAAACCTCTAATTGGGTTGGCCCATTAAGAAAAATGTAAAGTAAATGTAGGCAATAAGCTTTAATGGATTGGGCCTGAGAAACGTCTCTCAGAAAGACGGTCCCTCAGGAGTGTAGCTGATATTTTAATAGAAGATGAGAACTAATCCCAATCCTGGCCTATAGGAATAATCAAGATAATCTAAATTTCCATTCAAAAAAAAAAAAAAAGATAATCTAAATTTCCCATCTAAATTCAAGTTGGATTAGTTCACCTGTCCATATTATTATAATTATAATAATAATAATTATACAACTTCCAAACTAAATTTCTAGCCTAAGAAAGTCAAAAAGTGAAAATTTTCATGAATTAGGTCACCCAATTTTCATGAATTTGGATACTTTCACAAAAAGTGAAAATTTTTTTATACAAAAACTTATTAAAAAAAAATTCTCAAAGAAAAATTTTAATATCTAAAATAAGTGTCTTCATGTCAAATTTGAGGTCATGTGTTTACTCGTTATTAACAGTGAACAACAAAACTAGTTAAAAAATTAAAATTTCTTGTTTGTTGTTAAAGAAAAACAAAGTCGATAACGTTTGAAAAGAAAAACAATAAAAAAACAGGTGCTCTCTTGAGAGACTGTCTTTTGTAAAGACGACTCTCAAAAGTTCAGCCCAAATCTATATTTAGAGTTGTAAGAATATATATTTAGAATTGGACTGGGTTTTTGAGAGCCGTCTTTACAAAAGACGGTCTCAAGTAAGAATTTGTGTAAAAACAATGCTTATTGGTTGTTTATAACATGTAATTACTTTTGTCACTTCAACTTTATGATATCGTCTTCCTTTAGTTCGCTGTTGGTAACATCAAATAAAGTCTTGATCAATTTTTTTCTTTGTTCGTTGTTATTTGTTCGTTGTTAGTAATAGCGTATAAAGTATGACCTTAAGTTCGGATATAGAGACGCTTTTTATGAGATTAAAATTTTTTAAAGTTTATTTTAATTTTTTTTTTAAAGAAAATAGTTTATTTTATTCAATTTTTCCAAAAAGTGTATGGCAATCTAAATTTGTCGGATTTCACCTATATCGATTCAATTGCTTAATTTAAATTAGAATTAGGAATCTCATATAAGTAATTCAGTCCCATTAAAATTGCTATAATTTTAATTTTTTTATTTTATTTATACAATTAACTTGTCTTTTTAATATTATCCATACTAATGTAATAGATTATTAGGCGGCGGATCGTTGTCTCACTAATAGTTTTGGCGCTTAATTATTTCTCATGAAAAAAATTCTTTGAAAACTCTATATGACGTTTCTTTTTTTTTTTCTTTTTTTCAATAATAGATTTTTCATTTACATTTCAATTGTAATACAATTCAATAATAAATTATTCATTTACATTTTAATTGTACTACAATTCAATAATAAAACTTTCATTTACATTTCTATTGTAATACAATTCTCCAAACAACTTATTCTATGGAAAATTCTTGGCTTTTTTTCAATGAAGCTTATCTATTTATATCTCGATTTAATAATTTTTCACAAATTCTTGTGAGAGACGAGACAATCTCTTTGAGAGACCATCTCTAATTGGGTTGGCCCATTAGGGAAAATGTAGAGTAAATGTAGGCAATAAGTTTTAATGAATTAAGCCTGAGAGACGTCTCTCAGAAAGACGGTCTCTCAGAAGACTAGCTGATAATTTTTTGTTTACATGATATGTCATCTAAAGTTTCAACTTTTTAAATTTATATATTTTTCTAAATTCAAATCTATCTATTTATCTATCTAATGCAATAGATTTTAAGGCCACAAGTCATTGTCTCACTAATAATTTTGGCACCCAATTACTTCCCATGAAAAGTTTCCTTTGAAAGCTCTTATTCTATATGACTATTTGACTCTTCTCTTTTTTTTCTTTTTTCAATAATAAATTTTTCATTTAAAATTCTATTTAATACAATTCTCCAAACAACTTATTCTCGGGAAAATTCTTTGTCGCTTTTTAATGAAGCTTGGTAATTTATTTTTATTCCATTTAATAAATTTTTTATTGCATGATTTGTTATCTAAAATTCTAATTTTTTTTTTTTTGGAATCTTTTTTTGGCTAAATTCAAATTTATCTATATATCTATCTATCTATCTATCTATTAATCCAATAGATTTTTATGCCATGTGTCATTGTCTCACAAACACTATATTTGGACAGTTTATTAGGAAAGCAAAGAACAGAAGACGAAGAAAAGCGAGGGAATGGAAAGAGGGGTATTGTAAGAATTAAGGAGGGAGAGTGCATCTTGTTTGTTTGGAAGGAAAGTGACCATATTAATTAATAGATATTGTATTTTTGAACAAAATTTGTGTATATTTAAAATCCAAATGTCTCCCCTCCAAATCCCTTCCATCCCTTTTTGTTATCAATCATATAATCGAGGAACCATAAAGTGCACACATTTCATAAACCAAAGAAATATGATCTTGTTTCGGTTCTAGTCCTTAAGTTATTAGTTTGGTTGTGGGTGACTTGAATTCTGAAAATGATGGTTTGAATTCCATTTGGTTGTGTATTGTTTTTCATTTATAGTGATAGTGGTGGTGTTGGTGATGGGGATGACAAAATTTCTAGGGGTAGTGGCCGCGACAATAGTAGTAATATTGGTGGCGTTTGTAATAGTGGTGAGAGAAAATAAGAGAATTAAATGATGGTGATTTTTATTAAATATTATTAAGAGAAATAATAATGACATTGTTAATTAAATACTTATGTAATATCATCAATTCATCATATCTAATGTATTCTGTTCATAGTAAAATTATGATCAGGGTATGGGGAAGAAAGGACGACGGCAAGTCATACCCATACGGAGAGTGCGATCAATGAGTCCCCCGACTTGAGGATGGACTTCCAAGCGAGAGTAACCTGCTACTTACAAATAGGTTAAATAGGATACATAGAAATAACTAAATAAAAACTAAAAAAATGTAGAAGTAGAGGAGAAGGAAATAAGCGATAAATAAAGCCAATGAACAAAAACAACACCGGGCGAAAGGGACGGGTTTATTAGTCTAGGACGTGAAGGCGCAGCTCATACATGCCACTTTTGTAAGATATAAAATACTTATGTAAGATATAAAATAAATTTTCTACAAATTAGGGCTAACTTTTTTAAAGGTAATTAGGGCAAAATTTTATGCTATATTTAGCACCCCTACAATTGTTTTATAAGGTTTAAAGGTGGATATACAAATACTTCCTTCGTTCCCTAATAATTACTACATTTCTATTTGCACGTAATTTAATATTTATTTTAATATTAAAAAATGAAAAATTATAAAAATTCATATTAAAAAACTACGAATAAAACAAGATTCTATATGAGCATATTATTTTTTATGTATGAGTCGGAATTACCGGAATAAAATCGAAGATAAATAGTACTACTATAAAAATATAGTGAGTCGTATGGAGCGGAGTAACGAGTAAGTATGATAGTAAGGCGTAAAGGGATAACGGCTCTGTTTTTTGAAAATTGAATATAATACTCTCCATTCTACTGTTCATCCTTTTCCTCTTTCCTTTTCATAACTTTCATTTTCGCTTCTTCCTCAATTCTCTCTTTCTCGCTTCGCACTTCTCTCACTAACAATTTCACTTCGATTTCTTTCCGATCTCTCAATTTTCGGCCATGGATAATCCGGATGCGCTTCACATTGATGCCGAAACTGATGGATTTTCTCTCATTGACGTTTCTGCTTCGGATGATGATTTCCTCTTGGCTTCTTCTTCTGGTCGATTTTTGATTTCCTTATTTCTTCATACATGTTTTAATCTGTTGTTTTTTTATTATTCGATTCCTATTTTGTGGAATTTTGTTTAATTTTTGTCGATTTTATTACTCTTTTTACTCGATTTTTTTGGATTACCTATTTTTTTGCCCTAATTGTTGATTGTTACACGAAGGTGATATTCTGCTGGATTTTGTATGTGCTTGAAATTATTGTAAAATGCTGCGCAATTTTGAACGAATTTAACAGATGTGATATTCTGCTGGATCTTGTGTGTACTTGAAATTATTGGATAATGTAGCGCAATTTTGAAATTATTAAAAGGAGGTGGTACTCTGCTGGATTTGTGTGCTTAATCACTACTTCGAGTGTCAGTCAGCGCCCCTCATTAGGATATATGCTGCAACTATGTCATTCAATTCTAATATTTATGAGGCCTTTTGAAGAGCTTAAACATGAGTTTTGTGAAACTATAGCCTATAAACTAAATCCACAATGACGTATTATCTGTAAACATTATAAATTTAGTGAAAATAGTTTAAAAAATAATTCAATAATAATATCTTTTTTTTTTATCAAGAACAGCATTGATATTAAATATAAAAAATAAATAGTTGAGTTCATGTAATTGACCCTATATTGTTGGGACTTGAGACGAATGCTTTGGCATTGTTGTGTAACTTGAGAAGTTTTTGTGGGTGTACATGCCTACCTTTTCTTTTGTTTTCTTCTTGGCACCAACACCTTATAGAAATTGAAGGATACTTTCTATCGATGTCAAGTATCTGTTTGTGAGGAATAACCTCGCCTTATGTACAACACAAAGATCTCTAGTAGGTTGAGTGACTTAAACAAACTAGAATTTTAATTGAATGGCTTTGCTCAAGCTTAGAAGTAAGAGGGTGCATTTTAATCCCAAATCACAAACCCTCTGGGTGATGTGCCTAGTTTTGCAGCATATAGTGTCCTTGTATATTTGCCTTGTTTTTCTTAACTCATGCGCTTTGTTGCAAATATCACACTTTTTCCAGTCCCCAGGAATAGAGATATACTATTCAAGTCTGATTCATTTCATGATATTGGCTGATACCCTTGTTGTCTTCATCTATGAGAGTATGTGGTGCAAATATTTTCACATTAAATCAACAAATATTGAGCAACCAGTATCAGTTGCTTGGTATATCTGATTTGGTTTGTACTGGCTGCTCATATAGTATGTACTATGTATATAATAAATATAACTTCTTTAATTTTAAATTCTTTGCGTTTTCCCTTCTAATTGAATGAAATGCAAGATGAATGGGTGTCTTGTAATTGTGTAAATGTATTTTTCATGAACTTGATTTTGTTCCTATTCTTTTTATGAAAACTTGGTTTTGCTCTATCATGAATGGTACTTGGTTTACAAAGATGTAT
Organism: Amaranthus cruentus; assembly: GCA_019425755.1. Taxonomy (NCBI): domain Eukaryota; kingdom Viridiplantae; phylum Streptophyta; class Magnoliopsida; order Caryophyllales; family Amaranthaceae; genus Amaranthus; species Amaranthus cruentus. Next base: position 12,427,348 of record CM033465.1, on the reverse strand, counting down.
AGTATACCTATTATTATAAAATGATTCCTAAGAATACAATGTAGATATATGTGTCTTTGAAGACATTTTTTTCATGAATGTTACATTTTTATTTTTTAAGTATACATTATTTTGTTATGTTGATGCTATATTATATGAGGATTTAGTTTTATCCACCGTGTCATTGTGGATTAATCAGCTCAAAGATACACTGGTGATTAATGCTTCACAAGTTCACATACTTAAAGATACTCTTTGTCTCTTACAGATGTAAGCATTGAGGACAATCCAGGCTTTGCTGGTGGAATGCCTATACACCCGCCATCTGATTCGTTCGCTTTTCAAAGACCTTTAAAAAATGGCAAGTGTAATCTGCGCAAAAGCTTGGCCTGGGATAGCGCGTTTTTTACAAATGCTGGTATGGTTTATGTCAAATGTATTTCGGAATTTTATTCCATATTATTTCTGTTACAAGGACTTCTATTATTTACAGGAGTTCTTGATCCCGAGGAGTTGTCAAGCATAATTGAGGGAGCTGAGACCGGTGTAAAACATAATTCGTTTCTACCCGGTATCCAAGAAGAATTAAGCAAATCAACTGATTCAATCTCCACTTTTCAGAGTGATCTGACACTGGAAAGTCTTGAGGCTGATCTATTCTGTGATATTAGAGCTTCTATTCAGAGATGCAGTAAATCTTCCACCACAGGCAATAGTTGTGGCTCTAAAATCCTTAGAAAAGAGAAATCTACAGATGGATGTTGTAAGTACTGTGATTCTTTCTTTTCTTAGCAGTTCAACTTTTTAAAATTTAAGTAGATTTGTTACGGTTCTGATAAAACCTGAAACCATTTTTGCTTGCTTCATCTGACCTGTAAGTTGTGACTTGTGATTGAGCGCCATTGCCTTTTTTTTTGTATTTTTTTACTTGTAGTTTTGGTGGGTTTATGTACTCTGAGTTTGTTGCCTAGATTCTAGTCAAAGCTTGTTTCTATAGAAATTTCTGAGTTGAAACAATAATTTGAGTTGGATACTTGGATAGTAGCAATATGAATAACAATCAATGATTTGAACTCTGATGTGGGATTTATGTTTACAAGTGTGTGGGACCAAACATGGGATGCTGATGAAATCTGAGTCGCGTCATAATAGGTCTTACCTATATGCTCATTGAACTTTGTGTTGTTTCTTGGTGTCATAGCTTGGTGTGTAATTTGCTAAAATTTGAAGCACATCAGCATTCCCGTTGTCGTTCCTAAAAATGGTGCTCAATGTTGATGAAATCTGAGTCGCGTCAAAATAGGCCTGATCTATTTGCTTATCATGTATTAAAAATGGATGGTAGAGCTCTAAGTTGTTCCAGAAGTAGAGTTTTTTATTTTTTTTTTTAGTGCTTAAGTGTTCTTTCAGCCTCATTGTTTCTGCATATTTTCATATGCGAAGTGTCTGTGCATCACAATTCATCTCTGATTGTATTTTAAATAGTTATAATTTATTGGAACTAATTTTTATTTTTTTATATTTTCCCAGCAACAAAGAATGCTGAGCCTTCTTCTCACAAATTGGTAAGCTAATCTGATGATGCTCTTTTTAGAATTTGAATATTTGGTGACACTCAAATTAGATGTATTCTGACTCTGGCAGGCAAATCCCAAATTATCTTCCAACAAACTGAATTCTGGTGTTCAAGGGCGCGTCAGAACACTAAAACCTATTTCTGTTTCCAAACAAGATAAGGTATGTTGTTATTCTTTGTAGCAGCACCATTTATGTGCAGTGCGTATCACAATTTTCTTCAGAATTGCTTGTCATTTTATCATTTTTAGAACTGCTTTAGGAGGATCAGCCTTTTTCGTTCACCTTTTAAAGTGGACCTGCTTGTTATTCACTCGACCCTCCATCCCATAAAATTTGTTTGTTTGATCAGCCTTTTTCGTTCACCTTTTAAAGTGGACCTGCTTGTTATTCACTCAACCCTCCATCCCATAAAATTTGTTTGTTTGGGTTCTGAATATGGATTAGCAACGTTTTATAGAGACTAGACTAGACGGCAGTTTGGTTGCAGGTGAACAAGAAAGGGGGGTAAGGACTTTTGGGTCAGAGCTATCTTTGTGATATAAAATTTCCCATTTTTCAGTTTGGTTTTACCCCCAAACTCCTTTTCATTATTCCCTAGTCTGACTTCAGTACTTAAGTGCTCCAACATGGGTTTCCAAATCTCAGCCATCAACTCCACTGGCTCCAGCCTGGCTTCCACTCACCGCCACCGGCACATCACTTTTTCCAGCTACACCGTTGATGACTCCTATGTATTTTATCAACCACCGCAAATTCACTCACCTTTAACCAACACTACCAATATGGCTTTATCAGTCACAAATAAAACAGTAAACTACCATCACTAGAGTTGGAAGGAAACAAAGTGAAGCCTTGAAGGCATCGCTCGTTATGAAAAGTTTATGGTTGAGTGTAGATGGTTAAATTCGGCCATAGAAAGCTCTGTAATTAGTGCTGTTAGATAAGGAGCTTTCATGGTCGATTTCAGCCGCCCAAGTTGCTCAATAGCCAAGGCTATAGTGATGGGTTGGTCGGCATGGGGCTCGTTGAGACGGGTGAACAGAGATGTCTGTGTAGGAACTGTAGCTTTTTGCTGGGTATCAATTTGATGCTTGAGCTTAAATGGGAGGGAAAGAAGGGTGAACGGTGTACTTTTTAGGGATGAAAGTGAATAGCTGTTGTGATGTATACCAAACAATTTATTGTATGTTGGGGGTTTTACATTTCTTTCCATTTTATTCTCTTTCTAGATATCTGTCTTTTTCGTAATATTAACCAAACGACTTCTAATAGAGGAAGAGGAAGTATAGGAATGGAGACATGATAGAGCTCATTTGAAGTTTGTAAGACGTGAAATTTTGGGATATTTATGCAAGAAATATTTGGTGTACATAAAGTTGCAACAAGTATTCTTTATTTCTCAGAATTTGGGCTGGCTGTCAAGAATTTCTAAAATGATATTTTTCTATTAATATAATTTGTGTTTTACAGCAAATGCAGCTGAACTAACATTAGCTAAATTTTTTCTTATTAAAGCCTCCTATCAACCGAAGTAGAGAGCCTACCTCTCTGCTTTCTAAGCAACTTAAGGTGGTTGGCGAACCAACTATTAAAAGGATGTCTGTCGGAGCAGGTCGTGTCAAACAAGATGCTAATGCTGTTGGAAGTGTGATGGGTAAATGACTTATCTACTTTACCTCTTAATATTGCTGAGGTAAACCAACATTCCAAGCAAAACAACTTTTAACATTAAGATTGTTTTAAAAGGTGCAGGGGAAGGAGCTTCAGTGCCCAAAGCTTCCCGGCAGGTTAATCCAAGAAAACCTTTACCGAAAGCTCAGATTTTGTCCAAAACTTCTGCTGCTGCTTCAGTACTGAACAGATCCACAACACACAGCTCACGCTCTTCTTGTGATAGCTCTAGTAGCTCTCCATCTGAAAGTGTTCAGAAATCTCAAACAGGTGTTACCAGAAGAAAGATAGACAAGAATGTCAATCTGCCATCTGTTTCCAAAACCAAAACTTCATCTAAAGTTGTAGAAAAGGTTAAATCACAAAATAAGGAATCCCGTCTCTCAGCATATGTGAAGTCTACATCAAACCTCTCTCCTAGTATATCACCAGCAAGCTCTATTAGTGAATGGTCCACGGAGTCATCTTCTTCAACGGCTACAGTTAACAAAAAGCATTTTGGCTTTAATCCTCGTCTCCCTTCCTCTAAAGATGTTATGGTTGAAAGTAACGCTTCTCAAAATATGCATAAGCTATCTATTGATAGAGCTTTGGCAGGACACGATCATCAGGTATCAGACATATCTAAACAATCATTGCAGCAACCATCAGCTGGGGATGTTGCATCTAATACCGGTCCAGGATTTGCTAAACCCTCTGGTCTTCGAAAGCCATCGCCAAATAATGGTTTCTTTGATGGGGTCAGTTATTTTATCTTGGATACTTTTAAGTCTTCTGGCAGTTTTTGTACTGAGCTCGCATATATTTGAATTATTGTTAAATTATTTTGCAGTTTTTTTTTGTATCCTTAACTTGAATGAAGAATGTCTTGCACAGGTGAAAGCTGTTGCCAGAACTCCTAGCAGCTCAAGGTCTCGTTCTGCCTTGCCAAGCAACCTTCCTGGATCAGTATCTGGAACGTTAAGCCCTTTTGGGACTACAAACAAGACAAAGCTTGGCACTAGTACTTCTAAAATGACAGGTGTAGCTGCTGGAACTGCAAAGCCTAAACAACTTACGACTGGTGCAAATCTTCAAACACCAGCACGTCTACGTGGCAACGCTGTTGATTTGCAAAATCTCTCCGCTGCTAAAAAGATTGATAATAATTCTGAAACATCATCAAAAGTCAAGAGAAGTATTCCTCCCAGGTCATTTGCAGAAACCTTCAATGTTGGAAAACATGCTAGTGATTCTTGGCTAGTGGGTGAAGATAAACTGTCTACTGATCATCTCACTGATGACGTTGTTGATAAAGACTCCTCTGAATTGCTGATAAGTAATTCACCGAAGTCAGGTACAGAAAATAACAATAAAATTCCTGAAGTTTTTGAACTAGGAAATCATGTTTCTGATTCTGAGCTAGTTGGCAAGGATAATTTGAGTAGTCATCTAGTAACTGTCGCTGCCGAAGATGGACCCAAAATTGATGCTCGCAGCATTGAGACAAACCTCGAATCATCTGCATGTGCACAGGACCTCTCACTTGGCTTGCTCAACTCTCCAAGTGCTGCTTCTAAACTTTCTGGAAGTAATTTGTCCAAGTCGGCCTTAAAAAATAATAGCAAAGTTGATGAAGTAATTGACGAGGGGAAACTGGCTCTTGATCTTGCTTTTGTAACCGAAGGTAACTTGGTTGCATCTGAGAAAGAAACCAACACAGAAGGGAAGTTGCTCGTAACTATTGCTCCACATGATGTAAATGTCATAAACCAGGTCAAAATCGACCCTCAAGATTCTGATCCAAACCTCATGCCTACTGCTCAACTGCAAAGTGCCTCAAGAACCAAGGAGGTATGTGATGCTTCGGGAACTTTCTGTGAACGCGTAAATAGAAGTTCGCTGAATTTTGCCTCTGAAAGACTTGAAGAAGCTGATGATAAAAATTCTCATCCTGATAACTTGACTACTTCGAAATCAGAAGAAACTCTCCACTTGACTAATGATCTGGTAACTGCCATCTCTAAAGATTGCTGTGCTAGTCCGCATTCTAACATCGAGCAGAGAAACTCAAATAATAGCAATCCTTTTTATGATGTAATCCCATCCCAAGAATTCGGTGAGGCTACTAATAGTGAAGAGCATATGCAACATGGTGCATGTAATGATAATCCGTGTTCAAAAAACGAGCTGGTTGAGCTCAAGGAAAATGTGTAAGATAAAAGCCAACGGGAGTCATATGATAGGATTATCGAGCCTAGTAACTAAAAGCTGGAGATGAAGGAAGAATCAGACAGAAAGTTCAGCCCGAGTCTGAAAATTTTCAAGTTGCTCTCTTGTGGTGTTTAAGTCGTAGCAATGTGCAAGTAAGATATCAAGTTCTCGGCCTTTGGCTTCTTTGGCTGTAGGTCCTGCGTCAAGGATTCCGTTGCAGTAAAAATATCGAATCTAACGCTAAGACGAGTAACAAAATAAGTTTTCAAGGAATGTGACATGTATTTAGTGATCTTCATTTTACTCGAATGAGTATGCTAGAAAAAAGTGTATACATTTAAGGCTTATACCTGCTGGTGCTCATTTATGATGTACTTCTGAATCATTTATGAAGAATTTAAGTGTCTTAAATTTTTTTTATTTTCCTTTTCGGACAAATACTATACAACATTTAAATTGTAAATACGCCTTTATTTTAAATTAGTTGCAAGTTGAAATATATATTGTGTTAACAGTTTGTCTTGTATGAGACCGTTTCTATTAGGCTGATTTATGAACATGAATGTGTTAAAGTGATTAGTTAGATACATAGACTAATTATATGGGTCAATTTTATGGTGAAACGGTTTCATACAAGATGAGTTGAACTTTTAATATTAGTCGTACAAACCTATCAAAGCATTTATATCATGTATTTGTTTCAATTAACTCTTATGTTAGTACATTTTGAATCTTCAATTCCTTTTTTATCCTCAAAACCTAAAGTTCGAAAAAATGGGAATAAACGTTGCAACTGATTTAACACGGAGGGAGTACTGATTATCTACCGATGTTATCTTGTAATCCTTTTCCAATGTTTAAGAAATACTCCTAATATGATTAAAGTAAATTATGTTTAATTAATCTTAATTATAACATTAATCATTATATCAACTTTCTATAAAATTTTGGGACCATGAACACTAAACACAATGAAGTTTAGGAATTTTACTTGGGATAAATATTCAAGTTGTTAAAAAGTAATTTGTTTAAGACTTATAATTATTAATGTAAAAGGAAGAAAAAAATAATAAGACAAAATAAAATTGAAGTATCTAACGATACATTTATAATTATTTTTCAATCATTAAAAATTTTAAAAAAAAATTGAAAATATATGTAATCAATTATTCTCTATTTTTTTTTTTAATTTATACTAGTTCTTCTTTATTCTCTGTACCTAATAGCAAACATACCCAAATAATTTTGAAAATCTATTTTAGGTCAAACTTATGTTGACTATTTCTTTTAAAATAACGGTTAATTTTTTCAAATAGTTTGCGTTAGAATTTGAAAGTATGTCTGTTCAAAAAAGCCCGACCCGCTTGATTTTCAACCCATTAATATAGGGGGAATTTTTTTTTTTTATTTGTAAGAGTTTAAAGTTCAAACCCTACTTACTTACTTATCGGCAAGTTGCTAACAAACCCACCGTTTGCTTTTTCTCATTCGTAATTTTTTGCGTCTCCTTCCTCACTTCTTCATTTGATATCTTCTTTCAATTATCAATCTCATCTCACTTTGCTTTTTCAATCTTCACGCATCAGCCCTCACGGAATCACGATATGTTTATATTTTGATTTTTTTCGAGATTTTCTTCTGAATTTTTGGTGTTATTGGATTTATTTTTTTTGTTCTTATTTTTTGTTTAGATTGTTTTCGCTCTTGGAGTTATCTTAATCGTTTTTCTTCTTATTTTTTGATCTTGATATTGTTTTTTCATTCTTATTGTTTTAGATTGTTCTTTTATTCATGTTTTTGATCATTATGTTTCAATTTGTTTATTCAATTTTCAGTCTCGTCCTTAATTTTTAGTCTAATATAGAGGTTTCATTAATTTTATTGTTTTCTGAGAAACTAGATAGATTTCCGTGCTAAGCACGGTTTATAAATTATTTAAATAAATAATTATTAATATTATATATGTAATTAATTATTATATGAATTTTAAATTATTGGTTTATAGAAATGGTATAATTTTCGGTAATATAAAAATAAAAATTAAAAAATAAAAAAATATTCTAATCAAAATAAATAGATAAAATAAATCATATAATAATAAATAAAACTTAATTAGTTAACAAAATTAGTTTAAGTATGAATATTCAATCTAAAATTAAAATTAAATAACATAAGTAGTAAAATTGGGATAAAAAATTATTCTTATTATTGCAGTGACCAGTATATTAAATCTTTTATTGTTTTAAAATATAGTATATTTATAAGAATTTTAAATCAGTGTTTTATAACGATGATATGATGCTTGGTAATATAACAAATAAAAGTAAAAAAACATTATAATAAAAAATAAGTAGATAAAATAAATAACAAAATTATCATTAAAAAATATATTTCACGTTTTAAAAATAATCAGTGACCAGTATTTTTTTGTTGGAGTGATATGTGTCCAAATCTTCTATTGCTTCTACAGTATCCCTTTAATTTACGATTAAATTTTTTTCGGTTATTATATGAGTATGTCATATAATAATATTTTATGCCTTGTGAGCATTTGATATTTAAAAATCGTAGACCAAAACTACATGTTAATTATAGTTATTTACATAAATAGTATTAACGTGAAGGTCATATTATAATTAAAATCAGGTAATTGTTGCTCCTTAGTTTCTATTAAGATAAAATGTATATAATAATAATAATAATAATAATAATAATAATAATAATAATAATAATAATAATAATAATAATAATAATATCTAGACCTCTCATATTCCCCATTTACTTCTATAAATACTTAATTCATGGCAAGCCAACACTTATCAATACTACTCTTACCTTTTTAAATTGGGTTATTTTTTTAATTCCTTTTAATATATTGTTGCAATGATATTTTACCTGTTTCACAATTGTTAGTTAAGTGTGATACAACTTCTCTATTATCAGCAGATGTGTTCCGGACAATAGTGTTGCTATGAATTATATATCTTCCTGGTACTAAAATTCTTTTTGGTGTAGTTCTTGATGATAACCATACGTTGCGTGTTGCAATACTTTCTTTTGCACAAAATAATTTTCCAAAACATCATAAGTAGAATCATTTTACATGTTTATCATATTTAAAAATAAAACTAAGGTATTACTAATTTTTATGATACTATTAGGCAAAAATATGTTACTTTAAGAAAGAAAATCTGAAAAAAAAAACTCCTAAAAAAATGTTACTTTTTACATAAAAAGGTGTTACTTTTCGGAAAAAACGTGTTACTTTGTTATATGTTTGATTTTTTGAAAACAAATATTTTTTTTAAAAGTAACACTTTTTTTTGTTAAAAAGTACCAACTTTGATTAAAAAACAAAAGTAACATTTTTTTGTCCAAAAGTAACACATTTTATGTAAAAAAGTAACACCTTTTTATCGAGGAGATTAGTTCTGACGGTTCTGCTTGGTTTCCACTTGAACTTGACCCTTATATATATATATATATATATATATATATATATATATATATATATATATTGAAAATTGGGAATATATATATAAATAAGAACCGAAAGGAACACAACACCAACACTGAGACTTGGGAACCCCAAATCCTCCGGCATAAAAAAACCCCGAGAGGAAACAAGCCATAGGACAAAGGGAACAAGAAACAGGTCACTCAGAAATAGCATAGGAGTGGACTATGCATCACCATAAAGATTCTGAAAATACAGGCCACTACACCTAAACACCAAAAAGGAGAAAAGCTAGCAATAAAACGCCGCCCCTTTATCACTTCTCATGCACCGCTGAAATCTGCACCTCGTCGCAACCAACCACCTTGCAGCTCAAACCAAAGCACTCAAAACCACCACGTCAAGAGCGATTCCATCACCCCATCTCCCATCAAAACATATCTCAAACACCATCAGGGGGGATAACATCAACTCCCGTCACGAGATACTTAATCAGCATCACCAAACAGTTAAGGGTAGTAAAGCACCACCATATTCTCCACCATTTATCACGCCTCCCACACCAAGAACGGACCACCAAGGTTGCTTCTCACCACGAAACAACATTATTATCCATAAAGCCTCACCACCCAAACACCAAAAAGAAAACTACAACCACCATAGAATGGAGCCCCCACCTACAAAACAACCAACACCACCAAAAAGCAACCCCCCACCGTCGTTCACCTTCTTGCATCCAAATAGCATACACGCTGCCCCAGACGTTAGCGCCACAATCAAGGGAGAAAACCCCGCCACCACAGATAACTACAAGCTCGAAACAACCATCGAAAAACATCCTCCGCTTCAAAAGCCCCACCATCGAAAAAGTGACCTCCGCCACCAGAAGGACTGACCCTCACCACCATCAACATCAACACCAACACTGCCTTCCTAACTACACCAAGGTTTGAACCTTCCAAATCAGAAAACATTCGCTGTAGTGCCTTTACCAGCTCCAAACCAGCAGCCCTACAACTAACACCATTCTCCCAGAAAACACCAAGAAACAGGCTTTGTCCGCCGTCCTAAAAACTAACACCTTTCTCCCTCATCAACATCAAAAAAAACCCACCGACCACCAAAGCCCAAAACAGCAAATCGTGGCTGACCCAAGAACACAGCAGCTCCAACCCCAACATCAAAAATACTACCAACCTTCAAGACCCCAGAAGAAGAAAACCCAAAGAACAAACCCCAGAAAAACGTCAAAAACGAAGAGAACAAACGAAGAAGACGAACCGTCAAAGAAGACCCCAAGCACCCCAAACATTTAAAAGACCACCCCAAAGCTCCACGAATCATCGAAAAACCCCCATCTACTCCAGAAACCATTCGGAGAAACAACCCAGAACCATCGAAGCTAAACCAGAAGACAACAGAGCCCAACACCAAGAAACGACCAAGAAAACAGAGCAGTCGAAAACCGCAAAGAGAAACACCAGATGTGCACCGTCAGAGAACCACCCCGTCCACCTGACCGTCCTCCCACACAGAACCCAAAAACCCACTCCACCAAACAGCTAGACACCCCATAAACATGACACTCAAAAACAAAGACTAAAAGCCTAACCTGAAACACGAAAGCCCAGCAAGACACGGACCAAAAACCAGAAGAAAAACCACCACGCGCGCCGCCCAACCCCCCGTGAGGCCCTCCAAAAGGGGGGAAAACCAAAACCCTAGGAGAGCCTCTCTCTAGAACCACTCACTACTATATATATATATATATATATATATATATATATATATATATATATATATATATTATATATATATATATATATATTATATATATATATATATATATATATTGATCATTTTAAAATTGTAAGTGAATACTTCAAATTTATAATTAATCAATTTAGAACTTTAAATGTACATTCAATCAGTCCAATAAAAACTATCTCACCAAGTCACATGACTGTATCATTTGAATTTTTTTTTTTTATTTTCGATACACAGTTATTTTATTTTGATCGTCTACATTTTCCATTTTTTTTCATGGGCTAAATGAACCATGGAAAACTTGGCCCATCATATAATAGACCCAATGAAAACCCTACTTATTCTCTCTCTAAATTTGGGATAACTCAATCAAATCTTCATCTCTATGCCAATTGCCAGCCGTTTTTGACATAATCTTTAAATTTCTTAATTAATCCCATCTTATTCTATGGTTTTGTCTTTTAATTTGATTCTAATCGGTTAATTGCCAGCCGTTTTTGACATAATCTCTAAATTGGCGAGGGTCTCAGTGCCGATCCGTCTCTGCTTACTTCTACTTCTGAAGAACTAAGATTCAAACAAGAAAAAGTCCAGAAAATTTTACCAATTACAAACACCAAGGAAAAACAAAAACCATGAGTAAAAAAGAAAAAACTGGGTTAGGAAGAGCCTTAGTGAAGCACCATAATCAAATGGTGCAACAATCAAAAGACAAAGGGCGTTTTTACAAAACGCATAACAAGAAAGCTCTAATTTCTGTTACCGATGTTTCCGATATAGATGCCGTAATTGAACAAGCAGAAGAAGCTGACCGCCTTTATTCTGCTGATAATCCGATTCCTCACCTTTTAATTGATGCGTATGATCCTTTTTCTATTATTTTTAATGTTTTAATTTTTATTTATATCATTTCTGGGGATATTTGTAATGATGAATTTGAGTATTCTTTTGAAGGTTATGAAGATTTATGTTCATGAATTTGTTTTTGGTTTTGAGGGTATTGATAATTTTAAGTTTATACCTTTGGAATCGAGTGATAGATTTTATTGTTGGAGTTTTATTAAGGGTTTATAGTAAAGAAGGGTTTTTTTCGTTGTTGAGTTGGGATTTTGATTTACTAGAAGTATTATTCTTACTATCGTCATCATGTTCTCTATCTTCGGTAGATTCCCAAAAAAATTTGGGATTTTGATGTTGTTTATTGGGTATAGCTTGATTTATATGTTTATTTAGTGAGATTGGGATTTTTATGAGACAGTTTTTGTTTTTAATTCCTCTGATGTACCGGTAACTTTATCATTGTCTTTTTGTAATTTTATTATTGACTATTGAAATATAGGTTTTGTTAAGTAGATTATCCTAGCTAAGAATGGTTTAGAGCTATGGGGTTTTAGATGTGAAATTTTTATTGGCTAGTGATATTGCTCTTGCTCGATATTACCACTTCAAATTGAGTGATGAATTCTGGTACGGTACTACCTTATATGTCTTATCTGAGCACTGGTTCTTTAGATGTTTCCCTCTTTGTTAATAATTGAGGATTTGAGATGTCTTTGTAAAGTGTTAATAAATAATGTGTTGATGGAATTTGATGAAGAATACACCTTTGCTAGTGCAGATGTATTGTCTTGTACAATCCTATGGCAAAATCCATCGACACTGAGTACAAATTTCATTTTTATCCTTACTTTTATGCTATAGTAGACTTTCATCTCTAAGGCAAGAATAATGTACAGTATGTACTTCTATAGACATCTTGCTCTTGCTACTAAGTGAGTGTTTGGTATGAGAATATAAAATTTAATGGAAAGGGATATGATAATAGAGGAGTAAGGTTAAGGGTATGAGTTGTAGTTATATAGTGTTTGGTATGAAAATATAAGGAAAACACTTATTTGATTATAGAAAGAGAATTTGTTACTTGACATAAATGGGTGGTAACAAAGTAAGGGTATCTATTACCCTCAAGAAAGGGATTAGGTTAACCTAATATCATACCAAACAAAAAATGTGGATTAATGGTAATTGAATCCCTTACTTAGTATTAAAAACTTCATACCAAACACCTCCGTAAGATTCAGTGAATTGATAAACGCTGCTAGTCCTGGCATTGTAGCCTTGTGAAAGTTAGTTTTCATGATCAGAAGCATTTACATATTTAACTATCACCACTGCTTTGAATTTTAATATTTTCTTTGGTACTATCTCTGAAATGCATTTATGTTGTCCTGCCATATTGCAACATTTGCAAACTTGTAATATGTCATTAGTTCAACTGTTACTCTGACGTTTTTAACTGATAAAAATAAAAATTGATCATGCTCTTCATTACTTGAACAGGGACCCGAGTTCAAGCTCTGTTTTCTTGACATCTGATCAAAGGAGGCAGCAACAGAAGTACGAGGAGGCACAACATGCTGGAAGCCTTCGTGTTCCTCGAAGGTAATTACTTTTTGTGCTTAATACGACCCTATTCATTGCTGAGTTGAATAAATTGACTTATCTTTACCTTTGCAGGCCACCGTGGAATGTTGGGATGACTGTAGATGAGCTTGATGTCAATGAAAATCAAGCCTTTCTAGCGTGGCGTAGAAGCCTTGCCAAGTAAGTTGCACCTTTTTTTTGTTGTTTTTATGTCTCTTCTAGAAGTCTGACTAAGAAAAATATTTGATGTCAATGAACGTCAAGCATTTTTAGCCTGGCATATATTATTACTTCCTCTACTTTTGTTGGTTGAAACATATGACTTCCATGTATTCCAGTACAAAACTTTATTATAATCAGTTAAAACAATTAAAATTTGTTATTTGAAAAACATGAATCGAGAGTTTGAGACGAATCTTGCTGTTTGGAGTATTAATGTAAATATATGCTCAAAGTGGAGTTGTTTATAGCCAAAAGTCATTGATTTTCCACTAAAAATGGAGGTAGTATTACAAGTTTGGTTTATTTGCACAAAATATTCACATAGGATGTTGAGGGGATAACATTGGTAGATTGAGTTTTGGTGTTCAATTCCATCGGCTCATATCTTCCTACGTACTTTTATTAGAATTAATGGAATAACCAAGTTCTCCTTGTGGAAATAATTTTGTTTTAGACTTGAGGAGAATGAAAAGCTTGTCCTAACTCCATTCGAGAAGAATTTGGATATATGGAGGCAGCTTTGGCGAGTGGTTGAGCGCAGTGATCTGGTAAGCATTTGGAAATTTTGGTATCTTATGTCGAAATTTATGCTAAGAGTTTCTTTATGATAAAAATTACCGGTATCTTCGTAAATTTACATATTTATTTCTCTACAAAATGGCATGTGTTCGACTCTGACTAGGTGTATTTAAAACTCTGCAGCTTGTTATGGTTGTTGATGCTAGAAACCCTTTGTTCTACCGTTGTCCAGACCTCGAGGTATTATACATTTTTTCTTCTTTCAGTTTAGCTTGTAGACTAGCTAGTACTGATGTGTAGAACTTACCATGCCTATTTACTTGATGATAATTGCTGACCATCATATTTCATCATTTGTTTTCTCGTTATTCTTATGTAGGTGTACGTGCAAGAGGTTGATGAGCACAAGAGAACGATGCTTCTTATTAACAAGGCTGACCTTTTGCCTTATACAATTAGGTATAAACCTCATGAAATTGTTGACCTTTTTTCCATCCCCTACATTGTGTCTCCATGTCGGACTATTAAATGGTCATTATAATGTACAGGCAGAAATGGGCAAATTACTTCCACGATCAGGGAATTCTATTTGTATTTTGGTCAGCTAAAGCTGCTTCTGCAGCTCTTGAAGGGAAGATGCTTAATGTCTCGGAGCATATGCAAGACACTTTGCAAGAACCCAAAGATGATACAAAAATATATGGCAGGGATGAATTGCTGTCCCGCCTACAATCTGAGGCCGAGGAGATAATGAGATTGAGGAAATCAGACTCTGAAGCTACAAGTTCCTCAGATTCTCACTCACAAGTTAGAAGTGTTGGATCATATGCAGCATTAAACAGTGTAACTGTGGGGTTCGTCGGCTACCCCAATGTGGGAAAGAGTTCAACCATCAATGCTTTGGTCGGAGCAAAGCGTGCGGGTGTCACCAACACTCCTGGAAAGACGAAGCATTTTCAGACCCTTATTATATCTGATAAGCTTACCTTATGTGATTGCCCTGGACTTGTTTTCCCTTCTTTTACAAGCTCAAGATATGAGATGATTGCATCTGGGGTTTTGCCGATAGATCGGATGACTTCCCACCGAGAGGCTGTACAGGTAGTTGCAGATAAAGTTCCAAGGCACTTGATTGAAAAAGTATACAAGATCACTTTGCCGAAACCAAAGCCATATGAGCCTCAGTCTCGACCCCCTCTAGCTGCTGAGCTTTTGAGAGCTTATTGTGCATCTCGGGGTTATACAGCTTCAAGTGGGTTGCCCGATGAAACTCGGGCTTCCCGTATAATCTTGAAAGATTACATTGATGGCAGGCTCCCTCACTTTCAGTTACCTCCTGGAATGTCAGACGAGGAGAGCAAAGAGAATTACGAAATTGCTGCTGCTAATGTCGACCTGTCCGACATAGATGAATCCGACACCTCTGAGATCGAAGAAGTATCTATTGATGCTGAAAACGAGCCTGATCTTGAGGCTGTAATGAATGATCTTCAGACATTTGATCTTTCAAATGGATTAGCGACAGAGAAGAAAAATGTGAAGACAAAGCCTACGAAAGCACCACACAAACTCCACAAAAAGACACAGAGAAAGAAAGACCGCTCATGGAGGGTTGGAAACGATGGTGGTGATGGGATGCCTGTGGCAAGGGCCTTCCAGAAGCCGGTGCCCATAAAGTCGTAATGTAACACCTTATAAACGCCTTCATGTTATACGTCGTTTTGAATTACTTAAGAGCAAGTCCTTGCTACTCATTTCACTTTCAAGACTTTCTCATTGTGGATAGCCTGCCTATTAACAGTTACAGTACTCCTTTTGTGACTTACTTGGGCTGCTCTAATTAATTAGGAAAAATAGTATGCAAGTTGTACCATTCCATTACATTGATTTATTACACTAATGTGTTTTGCTGCTATTCAAGTTTTCTTGACGTCTTGTACCATATCTTTGTTTGTTCTTGAGACGGTCTCATTGTGAGTGCCGAATAGCATAACTAATACTACTTTCTATTTAGCCTAAATGTCCCATATTTTTTTTGGCACTATTCACTCAATCACTCTTAATTTGTATTTTACTCTTAATTTATAAGTTAAAACATAGTTATGTGGGATTTTGTTTGATTAGTCTCAATACAAAGATTATTAATATCAAATTTTTATAATTTTTAATTAACAATAATTTAAGATATTAAGGGTTAAAATGTTGTCTCAGCAAGTGTGAAAAACTAAATGGGACATTTAGGCCGAATAGGAGGAAGTATAATATTTCGCATATAGACTTCTTATTTTAAAGTCATCTCACCGAGAGACAGTATCTTATAAGAGTACTTCTTTATGGTATGCATTTGATCTTTCAATATATGTAAATACGCATCATAGAAGAAAACTATGTATTAAAAGACCAACTATAGCTTTGTTACTTCTCTTCCTACTGACTTTAAAGTTTCAGCCCGTCTTTGAAATGTCATGTCATCTCAGAACTCGAAATCTACCCTCTCTAGTCTCTCCCTTGAGAAAGAAAGTATCATATTTTGAAACATGTATTTATCTTGAATTTTCTACAATTCTTAATTTTGTCTCAAATGATGAAACAATAAGATTAAGAGCGTTGGTATAAAACGCATAACAAGAAAACTTTGATTTTTGCTACTGATGTTTCTTATATAGATGTCGTTATTGAACAAGTAAAAGAAACTGACCGCCTTTATTCTGCTGAAAATTTTATTCCTCACCTTCTTATTGATTCGTATGCTCTTTTTTCTATTATCTTTTATGTTTCGAATTGATTTGAATTAATATCATCTTTTGGGTGATTTTATATGTTTTGATTATGAATTTGGGCATTTGGTTTTCTTTTTAAGGTTATGAAGATTCATGTTCATGGTTTTAAGGGTATTGGTAATTTTAAGTTCACATTTGGAATTGAGTGAAGTTTATAGTTTTCTTTTTATAGTTAAAGAAGTTTTTTTTTTCAAAGTTGTGATTCTTATAAGTCTAATGTAGCTAATTGAGTGCTCGGGCTCATTGTCGATATCCTAAGCACGATTAAAAAGTAAGGTTAGTAAAACCAAATTACATCCTATGATAATTACTAAGCTCGATCTTTTGGGATTAATTTTGGATCGAAATTACTTTGAGTATATTTTATAAAATAACGTACATTTATTTCAAAAGTCGGAGTTTTGGGTCTTGTTAACAATGGAAAACACAAAAATCAAACAAGATACTCTATATTAGACAAGAAAAAATAACTATCATAATAAATATTGGTTGAATAATCACTACATATGAGTTGATGTAAAGGAAAACAAAGTTCACAAAAACCAGCTTGACAACAGTTTCCACTACTATTTCTCAAACTGCAGAAACACAAAACTGCTATGCAAAAGTGCCCTAAACATATTTCTCCAACCTAAGACCTTGGCTTTTCCTTCTTCTCCTTAAACAAGGCAAGCAATGATACTCCTGCAACCTTCACAACCTTAAAACGAACTCCGGGAATATCTCCGACAGCGTGACCCCTTCGTCCAAATCCAGCAATCAAAACTTCATCCTACATTATATACACCATTGAATGTCAATTAACAAACTTTTGCCTTAAAGTAAACAGACGGTGATCAAACCATTTTCAGACGTTACTTACATTCTCTTCAATGAAGTTCAAACAACCATCATTGGGCACAAAAGCAGCAATCTTCTTCCCATTCTTGATCAATTGAACTCTAGCACACTTACGAATAGCAGAGTTTGGCTGTTTAGCTTCAATACCGCTGCAAACGAGCAGAAGGTTAATTATCAGAAAACTACAACATAAAAGGATCAACTGATATACAAAGCATAGCATAATGCAGTATGATCCTCTAGTATAATGCCCTTACATCTTCTCCAGGACAATTCCCTTAGCATGTGAAGAACCAGCAAATGGCTTTTTCCATTCATTTCCAAGGTGAGACTTCTTGTATTGTAAGTCAGACCACCTTTGCCTTCTACGGTGGGACTTGAGCTTGCGGGCAGCTCCCATACCACGTGTCTTCCTGATAAGCATATAAAGCATCAAATATTTGACTATCATGTAATCCAATAGAACGTTCGTCGGACAACTCTAAAGTTAAACAACCACATCACTGAACAACAGTTTTTAATGACATGGTGCAACATCGCATATAAGGTTGCAGAAACAATGCAAAACCACTTTCACCTTAATTAATCATGAGTTCCCAATTGTCACAATAACCATTAGTGTGGTTATCTTTCAAATGTTGTACAGTGTTGCAGCCAATATTTTGCACTATGATATATACATTGATAACTCCATAATCAGGCAACTATCCAATTAAACAGCCCCAAAACCTAAATAGATCATCAAGTACTTCAATAAAACAACTACTCCCGCCAAGTTAAGTGTATTGCTGAAATCATTTTAGTTGCAGAATTTCTTAACACTGGGAAGTGGTTAAAAGTCATCAAAATACTCTTTAAATTACCATATGGGAATTCAAAATTCAAAATTTACTCCCCATGTCCCTACGTCTCAAATCAAAAAAAGGTATTAATGAAAAAACTAGTTAAAATCAGAAATAAAGCTCAAATTTCCCCATTGTTCACCATAAAACTCTGTCATTCTTCTCAATAATTTTGCTTTATTTTGATATAGAAACTCTGTAGCAAAATCCGGATGAGAAAAGGAATATGCAGGAAGGAGTATAATGATAATGCCAAATAATTGCCAATTGCTTTGGCATTATCATTATACTCCTTCCAATCACCACCAAAAAAACATATCGAACATATCATTATTCTAAATCTTCAAAATCAAATCACCGATCGAAACACATGAAACAATCATTCAAATCAATAAAGGAAAAAAAATTCGAAACGATTAACAGAAATCATCAATACAACTACAGTGACATTAATATGAAAGTTGATTCCGCAAGAAGAAAATAAAAACAAAATTTGAGACTAATGGTGGAGAAATATACCCCATGATTGATGAAAATAGAGATGCTTGAAGCTACGAAGATGGTGGGGGTTCAAAGGATCTCTCCCTCTCCGGCCAAATTTCAAAACCCTAACCCTAATTTTTGGTATGAGGAGATTTGTGTTATATAAAACAGAGTTTTTAGCTTTGAACTGTCGTAAGTTTGGGTCACCAACTTTGGGTCCACATTAGTCTTTGGGCCTCTCTTTAATGAAACTCTAATAGAAGCCCATTTTTTCAAAAAAAAAATAATTAAAAATAAGTAATTTTTTATAAATAAAATACAGTCCGTCGTGTATGAGACCGTCTCACGGTCACGGTGAGACGATCTCAAAACAAGAAGTCCATAAGCTAAAAGTTTCTATTTTTAGGCAGTTTACTCCAAATATGAGGCATGTCTCACGGTGAAACCGTCTCATATAAGAAAAAATAAGCTTGGCACAAACTAATTTTCAATACATGTGTCTTCTTGTCCGCACTTGAGGTTTGGATTTTTTTTGCTGTTAATAATAGTGAACGAGAGAATATTTGTTCAAAAAGTAGAGTATAGTTTTGTTCTATGTTACTAACAATAAAAGAATAATCTTTAATTATCACAAATTCTTGCTATAGACCGTCTATAGTATAGACGGATAAATATAGACCAACACATTTACATTTGTTAATTATAATTATGTTTATTTTAAAGTATAAGATTTTTTTTACAATATTCCCCAAGTTTGTTCGTGTAGGCGTAAAGGGATAATATATATTTGTTTTATTTTTTTCATTTTTGACTTATCTCTTTTCTTAATTTCTCTCTATTTTATAATTTCTTTTATGAAAAAAAAGTATATTAAGAGAGAAATTAGAAAACAAACAAATTAGGATAAAGAACATGTCAAAAATAAACAAAAGAAATAGTTATTGTACAAACTCTTTATTAGACCGACTTATCGGGAAATGCCTTGATATAGGCTGACCTCTTTCTAATTTATTTTAAAACAATTTAATTGTTTTAAAAAATTTAAATTGTTTGTATGAACCTTACTCACGGTAAGAGGATCTCATAAAATACTTGTCCTTGTTTTAAAAAATTTAAATTGTTTGTATGAACCTTACTCACGGTAAGAGGATCTCATAAAATACTTGTCCTTTTTTTTTCGTTTTATAAAAAAATTATAATGTTTAGTTGTTTGTTTTGAGCAACAGCGAACAAATATTTCCTCAACTTTTTTCAAGTTTAATTGAGCCATGATCAAATCCTCAACTTTTTTCAAGTTTAATTGAGCCATGATCAAACCTGCTCGTGTTTATAAAGTTTGGATCAAACCTGCTCGTGTTTATAAAGTTTGGTGAATATATTTGAGTGTTTTATCTTGTTCGAGTAACATTTTTCTAACAACTTTATATTTTCACACGCTTAACATATACAACATAATTTAATATCAAGATCTCTAATTTTTCTTGACCACATACAATCGAATTTGTTGAACATGATTAGATAGACAAATAAAATAAAAAACTTGAGATTAATAAAAAGTAAAACAAGAAACTAGAAAACAAAAAATATAAAAAAAATACAAAAAAAAAGAGAGTAGCATAATAATATTAATTTTTATAGAATTACAAAAGGTTTGGGATACAATAGAAAATGAAATAGTTACATATTATATTTTTTTAAGCAACAAGCACATACAAAGCATATATTATCCCCGGAATATAACCCAATATCGTCAATAGTAAACAAATCCAGAATTCAACCTGCAAAATTTATTTACAATTAGCAATTACCTAATTTCATAAATACAAATTATGAAAAATTATAAAATACACAAATTAAATTTATTTACGATTAGCAATTCAAAAATTTCTAATCAATAACCGTGATTTGTAAATCACGATTATGAAAAAAACACAAATTACGCAAATTATAGCTAAAAATTGACAATTTTTTAAGGTCGAGTGTAATTTAAAAAATTAAAATATTATAAACTTAAATACACTACATAATTTAATATTCAGACCCCTAATTTTAAGGGCTTTGCATAACATATTGAACCTTATTTTAAAATATGTAAAAAAAAATAGAAACCAATTTTTTACCGATTAAACTTCCTCCCCCCATATAAAATTGATCTTTGTTTATTTTTATTATTGTAACTGATTTTTATTGCTTTCTAATTGATTTTAATCTTGTATTTAAGTGCAATTAAGGGGTGGTACCTAATAAATTAAAAAAATGACATGATAAATATTAAAGATCATTGAAAATATCTTTTTATTTTTCTAATTATATTATAACTGTTGTTTAATCACGAAATAATAACTGTTAATGGTTAACTGTTAAAAAAAATAAATTATTATTCATGCTTTTAATTCTACAGAACAATATTTTGTTAGCGTTTAGAAAATATTTTCTGAATTGTTAAACACTCCTAATACAAAACACTATTTATTGAAAACCTTATTTTTATCCAATTTATTTACATATAAAAATTTATTTTTATTCAAAAAGAAAAGATATAATAATTTATATTCTTATAACTATATAACTTGTTTAAATGCATTACTTATATTATATACTATTCCCTAAAAATAAAGAAAATGTTACGCTTACGCATCAATATATTGTGAATTAGTAAAATAGAAGAATAATAAAGAGTAAAAATAACTTAGGATAATACACCCTATTCCTGATTTTTCTACGATAATTTTAACTCTTAATTAACCATAAATAATCTCAATCCGGTGATCAGATAGACTTATTATGGCAAATTTTATTATTTTAAATAAATAAAATTTAAATAAAATGTCGAAGTTAAAAAAATATTTAAAATTATGATTTTTTATAATTTAGAAATTTTTTAAGTAAATTTTCAAAATTTTTGCTAATTTTAAAATAATTTTCAATTTAGTTTTTTTGGTGAATTACTTACTATAGCAGGTCATCGGGTTATCCAAATTTACTCAAAGGCTAATACCCTTGAACTTAGGATTATTCATGAGGAATCAATAGGTGAGATTATTATAAAAAAATCATAAAAACGTTGATTATTCAGTGTAATTTTTCCAAAATAAAATAAAATGATGGATAAAATGATAAAAATAGAGAGTGGGTGTCGTACCCCGCAACCATAACGAAGAAAAACACCAACAGGAGGCAGTAGAATTGCAAGTATAACTTCCACAAAAGTCTCTGATCCCATTTTTCTTGTCGTTCTAATTTTGTATTTTGAATTTTGATGATTCTCACTTCATTAAATTGTTTAAATATTTTTGGGTAAATACTTAAAACCGTTTTTTTAAGTTTAGTGCCACGTTTTAGATTATTATTACACATGTCACATTAATCAAATTCCATGTGTCAAACATCCACAACCATAAGGTCCTTTTGCTCATTTTATTCACAGGCCGTCTCTCTAGAGACGTTTCTCAGGCCCAGTCTATCTAAGCTTATTTTCTACTCTTCACATTTTTTTTATGGACCAACCCAATAAAAGATGCTCTTTCAAAGAGACTGTCTCTTACAAGAATTTGTGTTTTATTTATCTATTCTAAACAAACAAAACAAAAGGAGAAAGTAAATTGATCATTGTAATATTTGGTTATTTTTATATGGGATTTGAAATTTTATCTTATAAATAAATTGAAAGCTTTTAGAATAATAAGTAGATTTTTTAATTAATACTTTATCCGTTCCAATTTATTTGCAACATTTGCTTTTTCATGCAGTTTAGTGCACTAATTCAATACTTAATATCTCTAATTATGTACAATAAAAAATTATAAATTTTGATATTAATTATCTTTGCAATAAGTAATGGCCTAATGGGTGAATAGTGCCAAATTTTTTAATGTTTAACTAATATGTAACTGAGGAAGTATGTATCTTTTGACATTTGAACCAACACATATACTCTCTTTGATTTTGTCACATTTTATTTGGCATAAAGTTTTAAAAAGTGAAAGGAACGACTATGAGACAAAGGACAAAAAAAGTGGAAGAAACCATTACAAAGTAGAGTAAGTAAAGGTAATATTGGTTTAAAAAAAATCTTATAAATAAGAAAATGAGACAAAGCGAGTGAAATTGAAAAATAAGAAAATGGGACTAAGTCATTACACTGGATGGAGTATATAATAACTCAAATTTATTAAATGATTAAAAACGAGACAATGTAAAATTAATAAATTTACGATATTGGTAAAATTGATATCTAAAGTAATGATAACATATTATGATAAAAAATATTACTCCCCCGTTCCTTTTTATTTTTACACTTTAAAATACTTTTCATTTTTGAAAAGTTTTCATCCACCAAAGATGATTCGTGAAAAACCCAAACTATCTAAAACAACATCAAAGGGACAAAAATGAAGATTAATTAATTAGATAAAAGATTTAGACTTCAAGTCCATTTGGTATCAATGTAACTTTTTTATTTTATATTTAAAAATCATGTAATATACATCTTATAATAATGAATAAAAATTAATAAAATTTAATAATCACATTATAATTTTTAAAACCTGACATAAAAAAGAGAAAATTACTCATTCAGGTTATCTATTTTTGATTTTTAATTCAAAAAAACAGAAAACAAAAAATCATAAGAAAAAAAAGTACAAACCAATTATACAGAAAACCATCACCTTCCATTCTTCCAATATTGTGTATGCATGGGAGCTAATAGCATTATGAATACTCAATAGTCAATAATAGATTGTACAAAATAATTTTAACAATGAATTATAGTTAATATCCAAGGAACAATGTAGCGAATCATCCAATCCAATCGACAGCTACAACCGAACATTGGCTTCTGTAAATATGATGCAGGATCCCGAATCACCTTCCAATGCCAGGTTCTCCAAAATCTCTCGATAAGAGTGAGGAAGGGTGAAGTGAATTTAAAAAGCAGATCCGCTGTTCTTCGTTTTTCCGAGCATGACATCTTTAGCTTCATTGATTTTTGAAGCCAAGTAATGGCTGCCCCCTGCATCTGGGTGGTTTGCAATCATCACCTTTCTGTGTGCTTCTCTTACTTTTTCTATAACTGTACTTTCCCTGTCACAATACGATACCGCACATTAGTGTGGTCACATCTGACATTTCGATTGATGTTTGTTCTAAACACAAAAAGGCGAAGCAAACAGAAGATTAGGAGATGGCATCCATCCTCGAAAATTCGAAGTCAAGTTGAACAAATATCACTGTTTCTTGATCCATGATCGGCTACTTCAAGTCAAGGGCTTAATAACACACCCCAATTGCATATTATTCCGTCAGCATATTCTATTAAAGTTAATCAACTATTTGTTGCTTAATTTTTTCTTTTCTAATAATATGAAATTTAAGCTCATTGAAAGGTGAGGTAAAGAAGGATAAGAGAATGTCATGTAGAATTGCAGAGGGAAAGCATGCAGTTTCTTATGAACATCGGAAACATAGTCCACTTTGGAGACCCCGATTGAATTGTGAAAGCATAATATTCTGATGTTTTAGCACCTATCTTTAAGTTTTCGAGGTGTTGGTTCAAATATGGTGGTTTTGTAATATATATCAATGCCGAGATTTTTCATACCTCCAAATTTTATTACTAACCAAATATAAATCCCATGTTAGATGTGTGACTCATAATCTCATTATGTGTGTCTTGATGCTAAGGAGTATATGTGCTTGTATTAAGCGGGCATATGAAGGAACATGTGTTTGGGGACAAAAACAGAAGTTGTAGGAGTGTTAACTGCTGTTTGCTCGACCTCCTGGCATATGGCTCGACCCACTCGAGCAGGTGCACTCGACCACATCAGAATGCTATAGCTCAACCAGTCGAGCAGATCTGCTTGACCTCTCACTTCAGTCGAGCAACACGCACAGGATTGCTTCTAATTGTTTACTGGTTTGCACGGGTCATTGCATTTGTGTTCCCTTGGTTCTTAGCCTTATAAATACTCCAAGTAAACATCATTTGAATAAGTAATTAAGTGATTTACATATGATTGAGAGAGAAACACATGAATGCACTTGTAATCCTCTTGTGAGTGAGAATTAATCTAGATAGAGAGGGAGCCAAATTAGGGTTCATAGGTGGGAAATTAGGGTTTCAATTTCTCTTTGTTTTCTCTAGTTCTTCATTCCCTATTCCGTTGATAGGGGTGGATTAGTGTATGTAATCAAGAACTCAAATCAATAAAATTGTCTTCATTCTTAGGGTGGTTTTATAGTCTAATATCAATTTGATATTAGGATTTTCCACCTTCCAATTCTTAGTGTGTTTGTTTATGTTTCTTTACATTTTGCAAATCTTTTTCATTCTTTGTATTTAGAATCTCCGGTGTAGAGCATTTGCTCTAACATCCCATTTAATTTTGTTTAGTGAAAGTTTGTAAGTGGTCATATAGGGACAAATATTTAGCAATAGATAGTTATATAGGTAATTTTCCATTTTTGTTTAGTTTGTTAGTTGGCTAAAATATAAAGCTCCAAGCACGAAAACAAGTATTTCATTCCTATGATTAAGACATTGTTGAAGTACCTGACACCAAGAATGAGAGCAGCTTCACGCCTCGTCATAGTTGGCTGAAACCCACCTTCATAGAATCTACGCATTCTAGGTATAGGAGGTCTTGCCTTAAACGCTTGCCAGGCTTGAATTCCGTATCTGCCCGCTAGAGCCGTTGCAGCTACACAAAGTCCGGCTACAAGTGGAGCTGCCTATTGAAAGTCGGAAACAATAATGTTAGGTATAAGCATCTAGAGACAACAACTGTATACAACTACATGTGAATTAAATGAATCTAATCAGGAAATGCCACACAATTGATCATCATTTGTTATACAATTCTCTCCTGAGACTTTAACGATAATAAGCTGAAATCAAAAAGACAAACTAACCATACCAGCCATTTTACATGCTGCTCAAAATACAATTGATATCAAGAGATGTTCTTTTCAGTATTTCATTCATAATAACTATATTCTAGAAGATTGACAAGATAACACTATAAAATTTCTAGGGGGTGTTTGGTTTGTCGAAAAACGTATTCTATGGCAAACAGTTTCATACTTCCAACCTAAAATGCAATTTAGAATTAGTTTTCCTTCAAAATCTTTTCACTTGTGGTTGTGGATAGATTTTATCATTGACAAAATTATAAGGGAACTAAACCCTTCAAAATACCATCCTTCCGAATTCCTCCCCTCCAAATTTGTTATCCAACAAAGGAAATTGAATCCCTCGTGATTTCTTCTTTTCTTTTCCATCCAATTCCTTCTATCCAAATAAAGTGCTCGAGAAAAATGAAAGTGTTGGGGAGGGAAGGGAAGGGCGGTGGAAATTTAGTATCCTACAATTATCTTCGAAGAAACATTCTTTTGCACAAGTTTTCCATTGTAATTCCGATGTTTTCATCCACAACAAACACCACCTAAGTTAAGCAACAAACTAACTTCACCCAATTACAAAAACTTGCATATCAAACACCCATACAACAAATTTCAAGGTGACTCTTCAATCAACGAAAAAAACCATACAGTTTAGACACTTAAAATTTCCTCCCTAAAATCTCAAAACTACTTCAATCAGAACAAAAAACCCTAACATAAACAAGTAATCGAAAGAACTGTAACACAAAAGACAAGAAGTTGAAAATTGTATACCATATCGGATGATTGTTCAGAATTCGAAGCAGAATTATAGGTGGACATAAAAATGGGTGAATTACTTTCCTCAATCAGAAGAACCCGATTTTTATGGACGACGCCGATTAAGAACACGCCGACATTAAGAATTTATAAGAGACGAATTAAGACGGTAAGGCGGTGACAAATAAGCTCACGCTAGGGCTGCTGCCTTGGGGAACAAGAAGAACAAGATAAAAAAATGATAGCAAATTCTTACTTGAGACCGTGTTTATAAAAGAGACACGTGTCAAATAAGCCGACCCATTATTACTTAGAGAAAAACTATTAAAAAATATGTGTTGTGTAATTCTATTTGGAGTTGGTGTTATATAACTTATTGAAGTTGGTATTATAACCTATTAAAGTTGGTATTTCCAAATAGGTTATAACACCAACTTTAATAGGTTATAACACCAATTCTAAATACCAATTTTAATAGGTTATAATACTAACTTTAATAGGCTATAACACCAACTTTAATAGGTTATAACACCAACTCCAAATGGGCTCAACCGCGCACGTCAGTTTTTAGAATTTTTTTTGTTTAAACTATTGGCCTGGGCCTGGGCCTGGAGAGCCGTCTCTTATAAAGACGGGCTCTCAGAAGAGGCATTGAAAAATTATTAACACAAATTGTTGTAAGAGACAAGTTTTCTGAGAGACGCATTAGATAAATGGGCTAAATAGCCTAATTAATACAAATTATAATGAAAATTAAAAAGTGGGCTTCTTATCTTGAGGTCTCACAAGAGTTACTGATTTGTTAATAATAAACCAACGTTCTTAATAATAAACCAATGTTAGATGAAGATAAATCGATTTGTGATTATTTATTTTTAATTAAACTCATTTATTAGGTTTATTTGCCAAAGTGTTATTCTTGTGAGAGACTATCCTCAGGTGAGATGACTTCAAACAAAAAATTTATAGGAGTACGCGTCTCTTTGTGAGACAGTTTCATATAATAAATTGTTTTTGCCAAATAAACAGACATATTGTTTATAACAATTTTTAAAGTTAAGTCAACAATTAGAAATAAATATTAGTCATATTCAAAAAAAAAAAAAGAAATAAATATTAGTCGTGTTTGTTTTAATAATTATACCAATACCAAATAGGTGGGTTTATTTAAAAATAAACAATATTTGAGTTTACTTTTAGTGGATCAAGCAAATGTTAATTTATTTTTTACAATTTTCCCTTTCCTTTTTTTTACCTAGTACACTTGAATAGTATAGAGAAAAACATAGCAAAATGTCATTATATTAAGTTTTATAAAAAAAATTTAGTATTTTATATGAGACTGTCTTACTATGAGACGGACTCATGTAATTAGCTTATTTTCTAAAATTTTCATTTTAAGGTTATGATTGATTAGATACTATATAAGTCACCACAATAACATTGTAAGTGATCACTTTAGAAAAGTACACGATCATTGGGTCAACCCAACCAGGTGCTTGTTTTGGATGATAGTGTAATATGATATATATGTGCCCATAGTGACACATTATGTAACAGACTCAAATATCTTAAACTTAATCTTTTGATAAATTATTCCGAAATTTCCATTCAAATTTCTAATCCTTTAAATATCCATTTCAAACCATCTTTAATTCCTAAACGTTTTTCTGATTTTGTAAATTCTTTTGAATATTAAACTTTAAAAATATTATTTTGTTTAAAATCTTTTTATAAGCACTAAAATATTATTTTATTATTTTATAGTACGAAAGTAAAATTTTATTATTAAACATTAATTATGTATCGAGATTGCCGCTTCTGTTACACGTGGTATCAGAGCTAAAGTTTCTCAAATCGTGGAACTTCGATTCCATGTAAAAGAATGTTCTCGATAGCCGACATTTAAAAAAAAAGATTTTCTTTTTCAAATGATTTATTTTCAAATAGCTTTTTCAATTTTTTTTATGTGCTTGTGTGACCATGTGTAGATTACATGTTATGATTATGTTAATGTAATATAGATCACATGTTTAAATTTCATTTGAGATGACGAGAGAGGTAATAATATTCCGTTACTCACGAGTCTAGGATTTGAGAGTTGGAATAACTGTTAACGTGAATGAAGAGTTTGAAGGTAAAGTTATTTCTGATCAGTTTCTCGTAGAAAATTTTTCCAATCATATTCTTTTGATCTCAAAGTCGACCGATCTTTAATCTCTACCTCTTTTCTGCACAAATCATCTGTCTTTAAAACCTCAGAAATTCAATCCCCAAATTTGTTTACCTAATGGTTCACCATTTCTATGTGACCGTATATTTCCTACTTCTCTCTTAAGATTTTAGATCATCATCTACTTTCGACTTGATAGTGTTTGAATTGGGTACTTATGATATTATTTTTGGTATGGATTTGTAGAGACGACATCATGAGATTTTTTAAAAGAAGAAGATTGTTTGGATTAAGACTCAAGGAGGAGTGCGCTTGTTTATGAACAAATATGTGTCCCCTGTTCAAACCATTTATACCGTTCAAGTCAATGAGATAATAAAGTATAGATATAAGGGACATGCATGTGTTTTATTTCCAGTAGTAAGGAGAAAACCAATTTGAGTCTTGAGGAAACCCCGATTGTTTGTGAATACCCTAATGTTTATATAAAGGATTTACTTGATTTACCCCTGAGGAGAGCCGTTGATTTCCATATTGATCTGATTTCTGATGCTATACCTATGTCCAAGACTTTGGGTCGTTTTACCCTAGTTGAGTTAACCAAATTAAAGAAGTAGTGGGATGAGTTACTAGAAAAAAAAAGTTTTATTCATCCTAATGTGTTAGCTTGGGTAGCCCTGTTTTATTTGTTAAAAAAAATACAGGGAGATGAATAAGATTACCATCAAGAAACCATAAGCCTTTGTCTAGAATAGATGATCTTTTCGATTAGTTAGAAGCTATGCACTCAAGAGTTTTCTAAGATTTATATTGAGGTCTATGTATCATTATTTAAGGGTAGCCGAGAAGTATAATTCTAAGACTATGTTCCAGACCAGTTATGGACATTATGAGTGTTAGTGATGCCATTTGAGGTGACAAATACGCCAACAACATTTATGGATTTGATGTAGAGATACGTTCGTCCTTATTTGGGTAAGTTTATATCTATTTATTTATGAAATTTTGGTACATTCGAGAAACATAAAGAAACATGAGGAGCATTTGAGGATTATTTTAAACTTTTGAGAAAAAAAAATGTTTAGGGAATTTATTGAGTGAGAGTCTTGGCTTGAGGAAATAGTTTTTCTAGGTTATATTATGTCTAAGGATGGAATTTCTGTGGATTTCTGTGGATCCAGAAACGACTAAGACGATATCAAATTTTTTTTGATTCTGAGAAGTTCAGAGCTTTTTGGGTTTAGCTGGTTACTATAGGAAATATGTTGAGAATTTCTCTAAGGCTGCTCGTCCCATGTTTGAGTTGTTGAAAAAAAAGGGATTCGATTTTAATAGAGTGAGAGGTACACGGTTGCTTTTGAGGTATTAAATAAGAGATTCATTACCTCTCATGTATTGATAATGCATGATTGTAGCAAACCATTCAAGGTCTATTGTGATGCATCATTTAAAGGTTTGGGTTGTGCACTTATGCAAGAGGTAGAGGTCATAACTTATCCATTGAGGTATTTGAGGCCACATGAGGTGAATTACCCTGTGCACGGTATTGAACTTGTTGTAGTAATCTTTGCTCTAAAGTTGTGAGACATTATTTGTATGAGTTACCGTGTAAGATCTACAGCGATAGTCAAAACTTGAGGTATGTCTTCAACCAAAAGAATTTTAACATGCACCAAAGGCGATGGCTTGATGTTATTAGGATTATGTCTTTTATACCACCCTAGGAAGGCGAACAAGTTGGCTTATCTTTTGAGGAGGAGACCGAGAGTGTTGAATTTGTACCTTGGGAGCTTTACCCTGAAATGAAGAATTTGGGATTAGAGATTTGTAGCCAATATGAGGTTAGACGATATTTGGGAGCAATGACCATACAAACAAACTTTGTTTGATCATATCAATGAGGCACAACTTGAGGATCCAAAGATTATGGAATTAATCCAGCATAGAGATGAGGAAAATGAGACTAATGCATTTGAGTTAAGAGAAAGAGGAAAAGTTAAGTCTGAAATTTATTAGACCTTTTGAAATTCTAAGAAGATTTAGACAAGTTGCTTATGAGTTATTTTTACCATCAAGTTTGGTAAAAGTTCATAATGTGTCCCATGTTTTACAGTTGAGGAAGTATGTTAATGACCCATCACATGTGCTAACCCATGAACCCCTTCAGATCGATGAGTCTTTAGCCTATGAGGAAAGACCTATCAGATTTTGGATACCCGAGTCAAAGAATTGAGAAACTCTAAGATTCCGTTGGTCAAGGTTTTGTGGTCAAATCATAGAGTCGGGGAAACTACTTAAGAGAAGGAGGTAGACATGCGAGATCGATAACCTAACCTTTTTGGTAAGTTGTAGTTTCGGGACGAAACTATCTTAAGGGGGGAAGAGTTGTAACAGACTCAAATATCTTAAACTTAATCTTTTGCTAAATTATTCTGAAATTTCTATTCAAATTTCTAATCCTTTAAATATCTATTTCAAACCATCTTTAATTCCTAAACGTTTTTCTGATTTTGTAAATTCTTTTGAATATTAAACTTTAAAAATATTATTTTGTTTAAAATCTTTTTATAAGCACTAAAATATTATTTTATTATTTTATAGTACGAAAGTAAAATTTTATTATTAAACATTAATTATGTATCGAGATTACCGTTTCTGTTACACATTAAGGTGACATTATTATAATTACCCATAGTGTAGTTTGAGCCTTATTGTGTTATTGATGTTAATGTCTGATATAATATTTATTGAAAATTTAAAATACATAAGATTATTTATAAAAAAATAGCATATAATAAGCCACGAATGAACTCATTTTTATTTATAAGCGCCTCCATCCCAGAACTTAGGTTTGGGGATTAGGCGTTTCCGCGTTTATAAATAGAAATAAGTTCATATGTGTCTTATTATGTGTTTTTTTAATAAATAATCTTATCTATTTCAAATTTTCGTACTTATACTCATCAAGCCCAAAGTTATTATTATTATTAGGAAAAATAAAATTACCGTGAATAATACAACTTTTTGTTAATTTCCTTACAATACGAACTTTGGATTAACCATGAATAATACCAACTTTGGGGGGTTTTTTCCTACAATAATACTAACTTTAGTTTATTAACTAATTTACTAAATTTTTTTGTCATTTAATCACCTATAGTTTGATTTTTAATATATTAGGTATATTGTAGGAAAACACCCCTATAAATTGGTATTATTCATGATTAATCAAAAATTGGTATTGTTGTAGGGAAATAAGCAAAAGGTTGTATTATTCTTGGTAATTTTTTCTTATTATTATTATACAAAGAGCAAGTGATTTGGATGTATATTGTATTATAAAAAATAATAATAATAATAATAATAATTATTATTATTATTATTATTATTATTATTATTATAATATAATATAATATAATATAATATATAATAATAACAACTACTTCATTTTATATATAATGTGGACGCGAGTTGTCTTTTCAATTTAGCTATTTTTTTTGTCTTAACTAACTCAACTAACTTATAACTATTATTTGTTTTATCTAAACCATATTTTATCAAAATTGATTTTGATAAAGTTTTGATAATTCTAGCTTGGTTTGTTACACATTTGTAATACAGAAAATTATCACAAATTTGCATATATATAAAGAAGTCAAATATCAATAATTTTGAGAATCGAATTTTATTTTCAACTCGATCAATTATTATATTATCTGATTAAATTTTAGATTTGTCGTTTCAAATGACTTATAGTCTCAAATCAGTTGACTTTCCTTTTCATTAATGGAAATTAGGGATGTTTAATAAACCGGATAAGTGCGTTTTAAACTTACATAAATTCTTGTAAGAGTGGTCACACCGTAAGACACGTTTCATACTTTCGGTTAAATAGAATAGAAACTTTTAGCTTATGGGCTTCTTATTTTGCGGTCGTCTCACAGTGAAACAAATTCATATAAGGTGGGTTGTTAAAGTTAATATAAATTTGACATGGGCCTGATTGGAAAGTCCGACTCGTCCCATTTTTATTACTAAAAATGTTTACAATCCCCATTTATTATTTGAGAAATTCTACATGATAAGCACCAACTATAGGGAAAGACGAGTTATAGCAGTTCTTAAATTTTTTTTCCTACAAAATAGCACTCAACTCTATGAAAACTCACTACCGTAACAATATAATGCAAAAAACGTTATGTAGCCTTATATTGTTATTGAAATTAAACAAGGGCATATGTGTCATTTCACCATTTAACGGTTACATAACGTTTTTTGCATTATATTGTTACGGTAATGAGTTTTCAAAGAGTTAAAGTACTATTTTGTAGAAAATAAATTTAAGAACTGCTATCATTCGCCTTTCTCTATAATTAGAATTTCTTTTATTATTTTTTGACATTACTTAAACTATTTTTTTTTTAAATAGAAGGTGGGGTCAAGCATATATTAGTGGGACTAGACTAAGTAACAACTACTTTATAACTGTTATTTGGCTCCCACAACCTTTCATTATCAATATGATCAAAATCAAACATTCTCTTAATAAAAACATCAACATTCAACATTTTTATCTTTGAATTCTTCAATTCTTTGCTTTTTTCTCCCTTTTATTTACATAATATCATCATCAATAACTCTTAAGACTTGTAAAACCTGGTAATTCATTTAATTTTCTCTTCTTTCTATTTATTCATTTCCATTTCTTTTATTTTCTGCTATTTTTATTTTATTTTACTAATTTTTCATGTTGTGTTCTGTTTTTTATTTTTGATTTTAATTAACTTGTGTTCAATGGGTTGCTCAAAAGATTTTTGGCTATGTAATTTAAGGTAATTTATTTTTTTCTTTTAATTTTATGATTTTATCGGAGTAAGACCGTAGAATTCCTAATATTTTTTTAGGTGGTGAGAAACGACCCTTGTGATCATAGGAAGTTTTCTTAAATCTTTTTCGAGATCATTGATGCAACGAAAAATTTAGGCCTGAATCTACCTATGATATATGGTGGGAGTCATTTGATTAAAAAAGTCTATTAAAATTTGAATTGTTTGAGATATAACAAAGAAAAATAATAGACGAGTTGGTTCAATACACAGTTGTTAAGAATTATATGATTACAGTAAGAAAAAAAAAGTAAGTTTTTGATATGTATATTTTTGAAGGATGATATGATCATAGGAAGTTCTTGTATATATTGCATCATTAGTTTATAAATCCCGTTGTCTATTTCGATAAGGTCAAAGATTTATAATTTTTTGGTTTTTGATAACTAGTGGAAAAAAAGTTATCTACCACGCAACATATGCTGCGGTTTTTAATTACGCAATATAAAGGTCATAGAAAAAATTAGGCAACAAAATATATATGCTGCCACGTTTACTGTATAAATGACTTATTGAACTATATGCATATCTTGTTTATGTGAAGTTGCAGATGGTGTTTACTATAAGGGTCAATCGAAAATAACTTCTTTATTATCACTAATAAGTGTATAACAAGGGTCAGGTTGCGTACATATGACCCCCAATCCTCACCCTAGGTAGGAGCCACTTAATGGCATTGGGCAATGAAATATTGTTTGTTGTATTAAAAGTTTATAATTAAGTGTACTAATTTACTTTATCTTTCTCAAGACGGAGGACTCCTTTTGGCTGCGCTCTCCTTTATGGGTATGAGTTACCGCCGTCCTTCCCTCTCAGACCCTGTCCATAGTTTTATATGAGCGGGATATACCGGGTAGGATGATGATGATGTACTAATTTATCAAACTTGATCATGGATCCAAAACCAGGAGTTTGATTTCATCAACAAACAAAGAGATGGGTAGGAAAGGAAATTGGTTTTCAGCAATGAAAAAAGCCCTCCACCCTGATGCAAAGGAGAAGAACAACCAGGTTATTTTAGTTCTTTGGTTTCGGATTATAATGAATTAATTTGAAATGATGCATTAATCACGCGCTTTTTTTAGCTACATGAAATTGTAGATGATATTTTACTAAAGGCCAATCGAAAAAAAATGTCTTGGTTATTACTAACAAGGTTATGTTGCGTACATCTGACCTCCAAAAGATCAACTCCAACTAGGTAGCAGCCGTTTAATAGCGATAAATGTTCAACCCACCATAAGTAAATTCTTCACCCTGAGAGATTCTGAGCATGTTCAACATGTTCGACCTAAATTACGTGGTTTATGTCAAGTGTTTAAAGATAATTAGTTATTAGAAAAATATCATAAATTTAAAAATTGCACGGGACTTCTAAGAATTTGTTAATTTTTGCTCCGCCTCTGTCGGGCCCTCATTTCATTTTCAGGAATCTGGAAGATCCAAAAAGAAATGGTTTAGGAAGAAAAGAAGATCAGGTACTAGCACAACACCATCAGAATCTGCTGCTACAACAACTGTGTCAACTCAGCCAGTCGCGGCTCCTGTAGTGGCTCATCCTCCCCCGGTAGAACCTCCAAAATCGAGCACATCCGAAACAGAACAGACCAAACATGCCTACCATGTGGCACTCGCGACTGCCAAGGCAGCCGAGGCTGCTGTTGCTGCTGCACAGGCTGCTGCAGAAGTCGTTCGTTTGACTGCTGCAGCTCCTCCTGCTCCTGGCAAGTCCCTAGAGGAAATGGCTTCTCTTAAGATACAAACTGCTTTTCGAGGATATATGGTACTCCGCTACTCGCCCTTTTCATTTCATCAAGTGACTCCCATTTAAGCTCTTACGGGTCTTACCTAGTCTGGGTTTAGAGGATTCGATCAGTGTAACATAATTCGCTTAAGTTTGCCTAATAGCCCAAAACCGATCACAATTTGCTTTTTTCGATTCTCTATTGGTGATGAGATTAGCGAATCATGTGGGACTGGGTTCAATATATACAACCTTAGTCTTGTAATGAAAAAAGGATTGTTTTCGACCCATTAAGAGGTTGTTTGTTGTATGCCAAGTGTGGGAGATGGGTGTGTTCTAATTCGAAAAGTGGTCATTTTCTTAAAACTTTTTATAGGCAAGAAGAACATTGCGTGCTTTGCGAGGGTTGATGAGGCTGAAGACAATGATGCAAGGACAAGCGATACAACGCCAGACAGCAAATACTCTAAAATCAATGCAAGCTTTAGCATGCGTGCAGACCCAAGTACGCGAGAGAAGACTAAAGATGGCCGAGGAGAATCTAGCTCATCAAAAACAAATTCAACAGAAATATGCAAAAGAGCAAGCCATGGAGCTAGAGAAATCACAAGTGGGTAAATCCTTCACATTAATTTTCACATATCTAAGGCGGTGTAACATAATTTAC
Organism: Amaranthus cruentus; assembly: GCA_019425755.1. Lineage (NCBI taxonomy): Eukaryota > Viridiplantae > Streptophyta > Magnoliopsida > Caryophyllales > Amaranthaceae > Amaranthus > Amaranthus cruentus. The sequence continues at coordinate 12,391,458 of CM033465.1, read as the reverse complement.
ATTTTCTGGTTCACGATGTGTCAGGAGATTAGCGAATCATGTGACAATGATTCAAGGCTTACATAATATCTTGCTTCTTGTTTCTCATTCTACTTGTAGTGATGGCAAAATGTGCAGAAAAATACACCGCAAAACGATGAGGGTAATTGGGATAGCAGCGGAAAGACGAAGGAACAAATCGAAGCAAAGATGCAAAGCAGACATGAAGCCGCGATTAGAAGAGAAAGGACACTAGCCTATGCTTTCACTCATCAGGTAACCTACGTACATTACGATTTTATTGAGCTATTGCATCAGCGTGTAAATTGTCAAGGAACCAACTCAACTAAAAACTTAAGCTGATGGTTAAAAGGCCCAAAATATGTTATATGCTCTAATACGCCCCTTCACACGCCCCTTCACACAAGAGCCCTTTGGGATAAAAGTGTGGATACAACACAAGTCTTCCTCATACCTGGTGTTAAATATTCCACTTTAAATGAAGGGTAGTTGAGATTCGAACCCGTTACCTCTTGTCACACTTAGTCACTAACTTCTGATAACATGTCAAGAAACCAACTCAACCAAAAGCTTAAAGTGATGGTTTAAGCCCCATGATATGTTATATACTCTAACATAAACAAGATGACGGAATAAGTAATGAACCTTATATTCTACAGCAAGCGTGGAAAGCTTCATCGATGTCTGCACACACATTATTCATGGACGTCAACAATCCACACTGGGGCTGGAGCTGGTTAGAACGATGGTTAGCTGCTAGACCGTGGGAGACCGCGACTACTCCTGACAAAGACTTAAGCAACGATAATTCCCCTCGAATGAATACATCAAAGCCCAAGAACGAGATCAGAAAATCGTATGCCCGTCATCTCCAACACCTCAACAATGAAAAACCGATCCCTAAACAATTGCGTCCCACTGCAGGGCGCTTGTCGACTTCTAGTACGCCATCAAAGCAAACTAGTACAACCCGAAAGCTGAAGTCCCCAAGTCCAAAGGTAAGTCCAAGGAAGAGTCTGTGGGGCCAAGATGACGATGCAAGAAGCGCAGTCAGTGTGCATTCAGAACAATCGAGAAGGAATAGTGTGGCAGGCTCATCTGTGAGGGACGATGAGAGCCAAGCGAGTTCTCAGACTGTTCCGAGTTATATGGCTCCTACGGAATCTGCAAAGTCTAGATCACGATTAGGAGGCGATACCAAGAGGGAAACGAGTGTCACACCTGACAGAGTCTCGGTTTGTTCTGTTAAGAAAAGGGCTTCTCAGCCTGCTTCTCCTGCTAGATCAAGGCGCTCGACTTCCTCAAATGCTGATGCTCATTCCGTCTCGTGAGCAGGCCTAAATGTTAGTTATTAACCACAACTTTTTCTATTACTTGTTTGCTATACTTTTGTGTCATTAGTTCCTTCAAAATAGTATGCAGGATTGTAATTGTTTGTTAAACATTGGTTTGCTTGTTTTACATTGAGGATATACTTCTATAAAGCATGATAATGTTGTAATAATCGGTAAATTTGTTATTGGGCTTGTACACGATAAGACCCACATAAAAACAAAAAATGTAGAGGAAAAGCCTAAGAATGAATGAATTCTAAGGTACCCATGTTTGTTATGATTCATTATCTTTGCCCACCATCAAAGGTAGAATATGGAGCATGACTAACTCTTACAATATTGGAAGGCATATGGAGCTGCCAAATGTTTACATTGGAACAATCTTGTGATGGTACTCCTTTAATTTTGCTCTCATCTTCAATTAGTGCTTGTCTCACAAATTTGAGAGAATTCTGCAACAAGAAAACAATGTGGTTAGTTTTGTTTTTTTGCGGTTGAAGGCTTTACCTTCAACCGTTGTAATAGGGGTTTGATTCTCATCATTAACAGGAAGGATTAATTCCCCTTGCCCTTGTCTGTCGGGGATTATGCAGTCTTACCCCCGAATAAAAAAGTTTATTTTCCATCCGATATATCCCCCAATTTTTAGTCTTTGCATTGATCTTTGTTTAGAAATGGCATTAATGATTGTTAAATTAAGCATGATATAGGTTGCATCTAGGGGTATCAAATGGCATTAATGATTGTTAAATTAACTCCTTATAATTGGTTTCAGAATGAAACCTCATCGGGCTTATATGCAGTCAACTCTCCTCTTATGTGGGTCATGTTGCGTATATGCCCAAATTTATCAGGTGTAAGTATTAAAATGTGTGACAAGATGTGTTGAAGGAGTGTGCAGGAGAGGAGAGTAATAACCTGTTTGGTCGCCTCCATGGAAGGGAGGCGACCCCATCGTTCGGGATCCCAGAGGATCGAACTATTAAAACCGAAACCGGAGGTATGAAGGGCTAATGCCTCTGCCTTCTTATGTATGCCATTGAGATGCCATCCTACTACTTGGGAAGCTTCACATACTGGCCCTTCAATTATCATTTTTCTTCTCTTTGTTGACAGTTTTGCTATTGGCCATGTTCCAAATGTCCTGCTCAATCACCTTAGTTAGTTGGACTTCAGTATAAGGAGAAACAAAATGTTCTTAAAACACTTGCTTCACCTTTTGATTTTGATGTTTTGGGGGTGGGCTCGAGATGAGTCGAGCATAGAGAACATTAGAGGTGTTCATTTGGGTCATCAGGTTGATTTCGGGTTAGGTGTTTCGGGTTGGTTTGAAATCGAGTTTGTGTTCATATTGTTATTTACATAATTGTAAATCATTGTTGAATTCGGGTCAAATAAAGTTCGATTATAAGGTCGGGTAATATTCGGGTCATCGGGTCTATTTGAACACGTTTAGAGAACATAGTGTAGGAGAATTGTTATCAGTTAAATGGCATAACGTCTAATCTAAAATACTCCATTGTGTGATCTTCTGGGGACTGTTCTTGGAGTGAGTTTTCGTTTTAGGTGTACTGTACTGAAATTTACATTTAGTCATTTGTAGGAAAATACGAAAGATTTAGATTTACAGGTTGAGATGGTAGAAAATGAAAATGAATGGATAGGATTAATGCATACGGACGACCATTGGTTCATGTAGCTGACCTTATCTTTTGGGATTAAGGCCTGGCATTGTTGTTGTTAGAACGCTCAATACGGATTAAGAGATGTAAAAGGGGTGTACTTGAATGGTAATAGGATATTAAGGGGCTTACACTTATCTTTCCAAGAATGTAGCACTAGAAAAGAGAAGAGAAAGAATTTATACCCGATAGCTCGAATCTCATCGAAAAATGCAAGATCATAGACATTGGAGAGGCTAGCAAAGTGCACAATTCCACTCAAGCGATGATGCTCAACATGTTTAAGCGCAAGATTGCGTTGGTGATTCATTTCCGCACTATAATCCGTTATATTCTCCTCAAATACCAAATGCCGATACATCACCCCACTTCTCCTAACTATATCCGATACATCTGAAGACTCGAGTTGCGACTCCACCACAATCCACGACAGTGGTGGAGGCACCAACTTAAGAGTGTTCGCCAATCTTCTCAAAAGAACACCCTTTAGACGATCCTCATCATTTGTAGGAGTTATCACTATAATTTGTCTCCTCGGGCTCAAATTCTTGTGCATCACATCGTCTTCATATGCTTTCGTTTCATACGAATGTGCATCTTTCGATGTGCTGATATCGTCTAATGATTCTGACAGGCTTCGGTTTATAGCACTGCTTGTGTTTGGCCTCGTTGCAATCTTGATGGACTGATTATAAGTCGAGCCTAACGAATTAAGGCTTGTAAAAGGCGGTTTTCGTGTAGGAGCAAAGCCAGTGAAGAATCCCATCACAAAACATAGCAAGAAATGGATTATGGCTTTCTTCCATACATGAAAACGCTTCTTCGAGCGTTCAATCGATCCCATTTATCTGAATCTGAGGTGACACAGGATACAATTTGGATCTGTGAAGTAGGATTATTATGTATAAGAGCTGAAATTAGTTGTAGGTGACATTGTATGCTTGTGATATGGGAGAGAAGTTCATGATCTAAGGACTGAAAGCTTTGTTTTTAAGGAGTATATATGTATGAATGATGGGCACTTGCTAACACATATGACTGAATGATAACTCTGTCCCAAATCGAGGTGTTTAAAACAGACTTTATAACTCCATATTTACACGACCTTAGAACCGAACCCGACTTGACCTGACATCAAAATGAAGTTGAACTAATGTAGAAATCAATGTGGACACAAAACCTGATTTTGAACTGATCCGAAACACATGAACCGAAATTGACCTAGGACCCGAATGAACCGAAATTAGTTTTGTTTTGTTGCTTGTTGAGGTCATTACTTAAAGTAAAGGAAACAAAGATTTAGACTTGGAGGAAGATAATACAAGAGGTTCTTACATCGCTAGTTGGTGGGTTCACCAAATGGTTGTTGGAAATGCTAACTCATTACCTAATTAATCAAAATTATAAATTATAAGTAGTAATAAATTATTTCTCCTTTGTTTAAATTTAAAATACTCGACCAAAATTGAATTTCAACTGTTTTCTTAAATATTTAATCTTTTCAAAGAATCTGAAATTGGTTAGTCAAATTTGTTGAAACATGTCCAGCTTGTGGATGAATGGTAATAAAAAAACTTGTCTCATTTGAGGTCATATTAAAAGGGAAAATCATTCATAAAATCGCTTGTGTAAAGAGAAACGTTAAATTTTATTCAATTCATTTCAATTCAGTGTTAATCTTTATATATTAATATTTTCACGAAATTTTGGCTAAACTTAGCCCAAGCCCAACCCTTCCAACCAACTGCACAAAAATTACGAGCTTTCAAAATAAAATGGGATTTTCTTAATAATAATCGGGGTTTGATAGGACTAGTGTTACGAGCTTTCGGAATAAAATGAGATCTTCGTAGAGTTGATCATTACGAGTGTTACGAAGATATAGGACCACACAATGAATTTCACAAAGAAATTTATAGCACAAATTCATTAGTCATCAAATCTTTTCCAATACAAGAAAATTAAGTTCCTCCTACTCAAAGGTTACTATAACTCCATTACTCCAGGGTGAAAATTGACAGTTATAAAAAAACAGTATCTAAAAAATAACAAGTACTTGATAGAAATCCCAAATTTTATCAGCACTGCTAAGGACCAAGTGCCGATACCCAGCCATCGAACAATCGAAATGGATGATGGGCTTTCTATTAGTAGCTCGATCATCCACACATCAGTCAGCGTCCATTTCTTCAAGCGCAGCAGTTGCAGCAGCTTTGGCTTCTTCTAAAAGATCATCGGGAACCTGACAAGTTAAAACAATTACACATTGAGCAACCAACTGGAGGACAGAAAATACTCTAGGCCAGACATTGGAAGATGTATTTGGATGCTTTCCGAAAACTATAGTACAAATTCTTGTATGAGATAGTCTCATTGTGAGACATGCCTCATACTTGGGTTAAATAGCCCAATGATAGAAACTTTTAGCTTATGGGCTTCTTGTTTTGATGTCGTCTCACCGTGAGACGGTCTCATACAAGACGGGCTAAAACTATGATGTTATTTCAACAACATATTAAGGTATCAATGATATTTTAAAATAGCCTAAGATACCTTTTGATGTTCACGTTTTGATTCGTCACAAACCCAACTCATCTCCAATTCAAAAGCTTTGTCTTTGGCTTCGTCATGAACTTTGTATATGCTGAAATGAAAAAAAGTGTTGGAATGTTACGAGATAATTTAAAGTATAACATGCATCACATGGGTCGTTCTATATGTCAAGAGATTTCATTGTCGCTAATATCTGAACTTCCAACACCAACTGCTCATAAAGTACATACAGGCAGCCCGTTTGGTTAGTGGTACTAAATGGTGGTAATGGGAATGATTTATAATGTAAAATTTCATCAAAAGTTCCATGTCATTCCTATGGTGATGAAACTTTGATCACAAAAAAGTTTTTTTGTTTATAAATTTCCATTACCATCTAATACCACATATCCCAATGGTAATGCATTGGAATGAATTTTATGAAGAAAATGAGATGATTGAAGTTGGACAAGCATGACCATCAAGGTAGTCAAGAGATTTTTCAACCAAAACAACACTAGCTTTCATTCCCATTACCAACGTTTATTACCACCTACCAAATGGGCCGATAAAGTAAATTTACCAACAAACTAAACTGGTCGCGAAAATGGATTTGCGACGAAGGACCAATCGTCAACAACACACTTACATTTTTGCAACAATACGGGTATTTGTAAAACTAAGATTTTCTTGTAGTGTATGATAGATGAAGACTATTAAATTTGTACGACGAAACAACGTGCATATATATAAATGAAGAAAGTAGATAAAGAGCTACAAAATGTATTGCACTCATACAGGCATACTCGCACATCAATAAAATGCAAATAAAAATAAAAATAGGCATAGACCTCCAACTCCCAAGTTACATAAGTGTATATAATTTCCGGGCAAATGTGAAAATCAGAATGGCAAAAAAGTAAATACAAAACAAGGGCAAATTATTTCCGTAAGAGAGGAACACATACATCTTTGCTACTTCAATGACCCCTTCTCTACAAGACATTTCTGAAAGCTTCAACTTCTCAATTTCCCTACAAGAAATCAATAAAAATATACATATGGGTTTTATTATGGAGTCAAAGTCAATTAGAGACAACTTGAATGTAAAATGTATGAGAAAAATATAACATCTACTATCTAGCGACACATAAATTACCCTAAATTACTTTCTAGAAGAAAACAAAGATGTAATAAGATAGGCACAAGCATTATAACAGCTAATCTCATTGTTGTCCATTGTTTTCCTTCCTTTATTTTTATATTTTTTAAACACCGGGAGTTTGGAAACATCAAAAGCTCTGGAGTCTTAAATTTCAAATTAATGCCAAGCTAAGGCGAACAAATGACAATTTCTTGCCAGAATATTCCTATTGATATGATAAAGATAAACCAATTTTTTGCCCATATTGAGCACACCAAAAGCAAGAAGATATAGCTTACGTCTTAGCAGCCTGCTTTCCCTTTCCAATTGCAGCGCCAAAATATCTCTACATCAAATCAAAACAAGATCAGTGTAACAAAACGCTAAGTAGAACAAACACAATAACTCTGTACAATAAGATGAAAAAAGTATGAAAGCTTGACGGTTATAGTCAACTTACATATGAAATTCCTGAAGGTTCAACCATATATAATTGTGGTCCATCTCTATCATAACCTCCAAGAATGACTCCACATCCAAAAGGTCTGTACAACGAATCATCCAAAAACACTCAAATTTGACTTGTAAGTTGTAATTACTTATAAGAAAATAAGAAAATTTGCCATATTCAAAAGCACCTGAGCCACCAGTACAATGTGCAGAGATGCACGTAGCTAGCAACACGATCAGCAAGCTCCTTCACTGGAATAGCTTCACCATAGACACTGCAAAAAAAATTTCAGGGTTAGCTCTGAACAAAACAGTAAGCAAATGCTATTCCAGCATAAATGGCCCCAAAACATAAACCAATCATATTAGCATCAACTTCATATCAATCAGCTTGCATTATGGGTTGTCCTAGTTCCCACAAAAGGAAAATCACACCACTTCTACTTTTTCATTAGTTAACATGTTACTTTTCTTAACACAAGGGAAAAAAGTAGCTTCAAAAGTACAAAGAACTTAAAGCTCAACGTACAAACAAGGTAAAAGAGCGTGTGTAACATTTACATAAAAGAATTCTAAAACGAAAAAAATTTCATGAAAGCAATATAGAGATAAGTTTCTCAGTATATGCATAAAAAAATGATTATTACTCAAGTAATCTAATTGCATAAATTGAACATTCATCAACAAAAATGGTGCAAAATGGGCAACTGAACAATTCAAAAATGAAATTGTGAAAACTTAGCATCAAAAATAACATATTGAAGTCCTACAATAAACCCATCCCCTATTGGTAAAGAACAGACACTTACAACCTGTAAACTAAAACAAATTAAGTGTTCATAGTTGTATAAAATAAGAACATCAAATAAGCATCAGACATCAAGCTCTTCCAAAAAACAAAACTTGAAATAACACACTTGAGATGTTCCCGCCAATACTAGAGAAGGCAGAGAAACAACTAAATACTCATCTCACTAAAGATGGAGCTAAAAAAGCAAGTTCTCAACCCCTTCATTGTAATACTGAAACTAAACTTATGGCTGTGCAATTCTAAAGGTACTTTTTTGAAGTTTTAGACTGATCGAGTATCTAAGATCTCATATGACACAAACATAAGCATTTAGCATCATTTCATCACTAACCTCTCATAATTTGTAGCTTCTGATTTAGCACGAGCAACAATTTGCCTTCCATCAGCTGCTAATCCAGCAACCGCCTGTTATGTATTCAAATACATAGCAAGTCAAGGACAAAAATAACATTACACATGATGCTAATGAGTAAATGGCTAAAAGAACTAAAGGCGAAAATTGAATTAGACTCCTGTCTCTTAAATCCTATCATGCACAAAAAAGCAATGAGAAAGATAAAGCAAGAACAATGGATGCAAATGTGGCCCTCAAAGACGTACATTAGATCGTGAAAATGTAAACCACCTCATCAAAACAAATACAAACCATCTCAAATGCAAGGGACTGTGCGCTACCATGTGGCCACATTATACATGCTTAAATCTCAGGCATTGAATTGCAAAGTGAGTTATAACAATTAAAGATACTTTAACCCAAAAAAACACGAGTACAAAGTCAAATTATTGGTATCAATAGAACATTCAATTGTAATATTCACAAGCTGTTCAAACTACTCACATTAAAAACACATCCCACCAAGGCACCAGCACAGTACCTCTCTGATCTCACTATCCCAGAACTTGATATACTGAAAAAATCTGGCCAATGGCTAGACATATGGTGACCTAGTTTGGTAATGGTGAGGTCAAATTAGCTTTACCAAAAACCAATTATATATATCACATATCATAAATTGTGGAAAAACACAATATGCAATTGTACATGAACTAAATAATCATGTGAAAGGTGTATGACCGCACATAGACCAAAAATTATGGGCCATCAAATATTAGTTTACATTATTTTTGCCTGAGTTTAATAGATTACTTGTTTTTAGTCCACAATTGCATAAAGTGTATAATAAATAGGGCCTATTTTTGAGTTGGTAAGGGGAAAACAAATGGACTAAAAACCTAAAAACATAACTTGTAAACTACATTCTTCTATACTAAGTACCAACAGATTCTGTTTTTGTTGTTCAATCAAAAAATTCCTACAATACAAATGAAAAACAGAAAAAGAAAAAGGGAGGGACAATCACCATGCCAGTGTGACGATGAACGGAGTGAGCTCGTCGATTCGAGCCCGGTAACATCATTTTCGATTGTATAAGCTTCTCCACACCCTAATCAACAATAACACATTCAAACAAAAACCCATCAAAATTCGAGATCAAAAAAAGCAAACCTACAAATTAATACTCTTTAAAAATCAATATAATTTACCAGAACAATTCCATCCTTGCATTTGATACCAATAACAGTCCTGAACAATTCGAAAATGAAATTGAAAACTTAGCATAAAAAATAGCATCTAATTTAGAAAAAATTAAAAGGGGGAATGGAAAAGAAAATGCAGACCCGCTATTGTCGACAGCTTTAGCAGCATACTCGATCTGGAAAACTCGACCATCTGGCGAGAAAGTAGTGACGGAAAGATCGTAGCCTGTTCCGATGTTACTCATTTTTAGATTGTTGTTCTTCCTTTTCTCTTTGGTTAAGGTTTTGTGAGTATTGCTGGGATTTGTGTGTTCTTAACTTTGATTAAAGTAGTATTCTTCTACTAAGATAGTTTCGTAGAGAGCAAGACACTTTGGTTCTTAAATTTATTTACTCCTTTTTTATAAAAAAGTATATTCATTATCATACCCGATGTATTCCGTTTATAGAAAACTATGATTAGGGTACGAGGAGGGGAGAGCGACGGCAGTTCATAACCATAAAGAAGAATACGGTCAAAGAGTTCCACAACTCAAGAAAGGTATTTACAATTGGATTTTGTAATTATATTTGATATTTATCAGATTTAAAAAGTATTTACAATTGTGTAAATATTATTGTACACACAAGATCAGATTTTGAACCGATTTGAAATGTTTGATATGAAATCGACTCAATAACCTGAATGAACATTTCTAATAACACGATAGTCAAGGGGAGGTGACGTACAACAGAGTGTTTTAGACTGTAGCCTAAATCAACCCTACTCTTGCAATCCCACAAAACTTGTCGTATTTTGTTAAAGAACCAACTCAACCAAAAGTTTAAGTTGATGGTTGAGGCCCAAGATATATTATATATTCCAACACGACCTCTAGCACGAGAGTCCTTTACGTTAGAATTGTGGACGCAACACAAATACCTAATGCGAAATTTTCCACTTGAATTTGAGGGGTGGTTGAGTTTCGAACTCGTGATATCTTGTCACGATGGCTCTAATACCATGTTAAGTAACCAAATATCGTTATAATGAATAAAAATGATGTTAAATATCTTTTCTGATTTACGTGTTGAGGAAGAGGCAAATAATTTTGATGGATAAAAATAACATTTAAGTGCCAAAACACAAAAATTATGTTGGTATTTAGGTAAGTCAAAGGTAATTAGGATTGATCAACGAAATTCAAAAGAATTAATAATAATCAATGATCATTTAGGCGGGTGAAAAATCATTCGTGTTGGTTGGTTCAATCACAACTCTACTATCAGCACTGTATCTGGCGATAAATTTTTCGAATTCAGGAGTTGTTCTGTAACCGAATAAAAATGGCAGATGGTAGCTTAACTTCTCAAAAAAGGGATCCTATCAAATCTTCAGGTAAGTCCTTTTCGTCTTTCATCATTCATCAATCATCAATATTGATCTATTTTCATTATTCAAAGGATTGCCAATAGAAGAATTGCAATTTTTTTTCATGGATTTTTGCTGGCTGAAATTTTATTAGGGTTCTAGCAGTATATACGCCTTACACTCATTTTTAATGATAAATTCAACTTTATTAAGGTTACAACACACATATATAATGTTTTTGAATAATTATTTTTGAAATGTCACTGGTGACTGCCTGGACTACATTATTTTTTTTATTCAGAGCAAAATCCATTATGATTGTGTTTTGAGTTGGCTACTTGTGTAATCTGAATTGTTTTTTTTTTTTTTTGCTTTAGTTTGAGTTTTGTTTAGGTTGTGGTTCATGAATGTTTAGCTTAGATGCTAAAACCCAATTTGGAACTTTCCGAAATGCTGTTAGGATACTTAATGCATGGGCTTGATTTCAGTTGGGAATTTGGCGTCACAACGCAGACGGCAGAATGCGGTTGCTGTTGCTAAAGAGAGACGAGATATGCTTGTTAGAACTAAGCGGCTTTGTAGGGTCGGAGTTGGTGGTGATGATGATGATAGTGAGCCTGATAATGATATGATGCTTGATGAGGAGCAGTCAATTCTGGATGCTCAGACTTCTTCAGCCGTTGATGAATTGAAAGCATCTGTTGCATATCAGTATGTTTGCTTTTAAGGCTTTTCATAAATTGTCACTTGTCAGTGTCACTACTGAACATTTTGTATTCATCTTGCTCTAAATAATAGGGGAAAGGGTGCACAGATGAAGAGGATCAGTGCCCTACGTGAGTTAAGACGTTTGTTATCTAGATCTGAGTTACCCCCTGTTGATGTTGCACTTAAAGCTGGAGCAATTCCTGTTCTTGTGCAGTGCCTTTCATTTGGTTCTCCAGATGAGCAGGTAGCTTTTCATGGATGTTATTTTACAAACTATTTTTCACCTTGCAGCTATAATACATTGAATGAATCCATGTTACTAAAACTAGGCATGATTGTGGTAAAAACTTCTACATAAGTGTCTTAAAATTTCAGATATTTATGAATTCTTGGGAGCTGAGAGTTGGGACATTAGGCTATGGTGAAAGAAATATCTTACTTCAGAGAGCACCTTCCAACATTACATGTTTCCATCACAGTTGAATATTAGAAAACTGCAAAAAACTTGCGCATTTCAGTGATTTTTTGTTTAAGTGTTTTATAAGCTTCAAATCAGGAAAAGAAGATAGTCTGATAATTTCTCCTGGAAACTAGTTGTTTGACGATTTAAAAGTTAAGGCTGTATGTTTAATTTCGTGTTGTTATGCAAGAATTTGATTCCATCTCAAAGTATAGGAATTCTAAGGGTAAACTTTGATATGATGGATCAAAGAGAGCTTTCTTTATTTTCTATCCTTTCTTGTTCCCTCATTCCTAGGTTAAGTTATGGGGTTGAATTTTCATTCTTGCTCTGTTACAGTTACTGGAGGCAGCTTGGTGTCTTACAAACATTGCTGCTGGACAACCAGAAGAGACAAAGTCATTGCTCCCTGCATTGCCTTTGCTTATTGCACATATTGGAGGTTGGTTAGTGAAATATATGTGAACTAGATGTTTAGATTTCAGTTCGTGTTCTTTATTTTCTTTGTGAACTAGATTTTCTGCTGTAGCTTCATGCTTTAGGATAACAGCTATGATTGATATTATATTTGCAAATTTATAGTAGGTTATTATAAGGAAATTAAGCTGTTTGTTTATAATAAAATAATTATTTTTTCATTTACTATATTCAAAAATCATAAGCTTAATTTATATTTTATATAATGATGTGATGTGACGCAATGTGGTGTCTTCTTTTAATGACATTATCAACTAGGTATTGATTACTGGTTCATGTTAACATGGTGCCCAAGTGTACCTAGTTCTTTTAGCATTTTTATGATGTAGAGAGACTCCTAGTGTCCCAAATCCATCTCCTCACTTCCATTTTGGGAGTCTAATTGAATTCCTTTCTGAACTTCTGTCAATGTCATCAATGTTGTTCATGTTCTTTGCTAACATTTTCTCTTACTTCTCTGTCACAAGTCTCCTTTTTTTTCCTGGTCTTGTTCTGCTTCGTTTTATGAAGTGCACCTCATGAGGGAGCTTCCAAATGGGGACATTGATGGGGGTTTGGAGGCGATGGAACAAGGTGCATGCGGCAAAATGTAACAGTGAAGAGATTTTCACCAAAAGAATCGTTTTTGGTTTTTTGGTTGTGCAATTTTTATTCTGGAAGGATTGGATGCAGCTCTAGCTCCTCAAGTGCCTTATGTATTTATAATTGTCATGTCACCTTGGATAGACTGACTGCTTAAACACATGCGTATTATTTTCTGCTATCTCATTCAGTGGCCCCCTTTTTTTAAGATCTTCATAATTCCTGGTGGGAAATTACCGTAGTTACTGTTGGCTTGCTAAAAAGAATTAATTGAAGTACCAAGAACATTTAAGAGGTATAAATGATAATGAAGTTTATGCCTTTTTGACACTTCTTTGTAAAGTTTAAGTCAGTTGAATCCTCTAATAAATGATAAGAGTGTGCTTTGTTGTCCTTGCGAATTTTGAGTTTTTTGTTTCCCTGAAAATGGAATTAGATTGGGAAACTGTGAAAAACTTACAGGACAAGTTAACTTACCTTTAAATTCATTATACAATTTATATTGCACAACTTATAAAATCTATTAACTATATTTTCAACTTGTATAAATACCAAATATGAGCCCAGTGAAAAAACAGTGCTCATTTTGATCCAAATATGTGTGCTGCTGTCATATGTTTTGTTTTTACTGGGTTTCTTTGCAGCTTTATTATTGTCTTTAGGTAATTTTTAGCAGATTGCTTCAGTTGCCTGGCTGCTTCTGTAAAGCTAATATTACGTAGTACTAACTATTAATTTCTTATTTAATGCTGTGTAGAGAAGAGTTCCTTGGCAGTAGCTGAACAGTGTGCATGGGCAATAGGTAATGTGGCTGGTGAAGGAGAGGACCTTAGAAATATTTTGCTGTCGCAAGGGGTATTGTTGCCTTTTGCCAAAATGTTACTTCCGGACAAGGGATCAACTGTGAGGACGGCAGCTTGGGCCCTGTCGAATCTTATCAAGGTATTGTGCCTATAATATTGAAGTTACTATTTGTGTCTCAATGTGATGCATTGAACTAGAACTTTCTTTTGAATCTGATTCTAATTGGATTGATATATTTATGCAAATCAGATCTATGATTTGCATTATGTTACTTTCCCATAAGAAATTTGTATTTAATCGACATCGACTCTTATTATCACCTGTTTTGGAGTTTTAGAAGGATGGTTTATCTCTTATGCTTGAATCTTTGAAGCACTTAAAATCTTAAATATATTGAAAATATTGGAAGGCTGAACTGATATTTTGATATTTGATGGTCCTGGCAACAAAATGAGTTGTCTTCCTAATGCAGCAGCTGATAGCTGCAAGTTCTGCTTCTAAGTTTCTGCTCTCTTGATTCTTTAGTATATGATTCAACTCTTAAAGCCATGGTCAATTAAGTGTTTCCTTCTAAATGCTGCAGTTATAGCTGTTTTTGCTTATTTGATCATTTCTTTATTCACAAGATGATGAGTCATTCATTTAGGTCTCCAAGTTCCCAATAAAACACACTTTGTAAATTCCAAGTGTAATGAAGTTATCCCTCCCCATTGATTTTATAATACTAATATCTCTTTCTTTTCTCACAAGCAACTCAGTTACAAATACAATTACAGAAAATTATTGACATGACGAGCTTGGTGACAAAGGTAAGGTTGCGTACATTCGACCCCCAAAACCTGCGTAGGTGGGAGCCACTAAAGGCATTCGGGTAACGTAGTAGAATGGAAAATAAACTTCCTGACATAGCAAAATTCTACATGACATATTTCCAAATATAGATATTGCCCTCATTCACCATGCATTATAGCCAATTTAGGAAGCAAGACTAACGTTCTATCAAAAGTCTTAATATGTAGGGTTTCCGTTGTGTGCTCCAAACTTACCTTGTATGAGTTTAGTATCATCTAAATTGACATTTTGTTTCGTTACAAGTACTACTAAGAATTATATGATAATTGTATTTTGACAATTGTGTTCATGTCCATTGTAATTAATATTTAAAATTGGTAGATTTAACCTTTTATTTTTGAAAAAAACGTCAAAGATGTACTGTTTGTTGTGGGAGAATAAGGTTTTGTTCTCTTCAACTAGTTCAGCTTATTTCATTTACTTATTATTTATCCTTATTTTGATCACGTCAGTGAGCTTAGAAAATTTTGGTTCACATAAGAAATATTTCGATCGCACTTGATAATGTTTTAAAAAAAAGTTATTTCCTCTGAAATCAGACTCGACTGGAATGATTAGACCAGAACTATTCAGACTATAGTAGAAAGATTAAGATCAAGTACATATAGCCTAGATTATTGCAGACTAGAGCACTTGATAATTTTTTAAAATAAAGTTATTTCCGATTAAATCAGACTCAACTGGAATGATTAGACCAGAACTATTCCGACTAGAGTTGAAAGATTAAGATCAACTACATATAGCCTTGATTATTGCAGACTAGATCACTTGATAATCTTTTAAAATAAAGTTTTTTCCGTTAAAATCAGACTCGACTGGAATGATTAGACCAGAACTATATAGACTAGAGTAGAAAGATTAAGATCAACTACATATAGCCTTGATAATTGCAGAGTAGATCACTTTATTTTAGGTGAAATGACTAATTTTTAATTTGTTTATTGTGACATGACTTCCGCGCACTCTATGATTTAGATATCCTTGTTTAACAAGACCTTTTCCATTATACAACTATACGAGTCATGATCTGGATTAGTGAGAGAAGCATAGTGCATAGCACAAAGATAAGGTTGCATCAAATTGCATGTCGGGCGTATTTTAGAGGTTTTCAAAAATACAGAACCAATATTTCCCGCATCGTAAAGGTGTAAAAACACCGTGTTTTGGTTGACTTTACCATAACCGCACCACTTCCATGAACACATCATAGTGTTTGTTAGCGCGATCATGATCGTTACCATGTTTTATTGGTTGGTTGACATAATTAATTCAGTTAGGGGGAACCAGAACTGTATACATCGAGGAAGAGACATGAGAAGATATTGGTTGTTGATTTTAGTTATGCCGTTTACTTAAGGAGTGATTGAAGCCTCTCAAAAGCTAAATGTTTATCTCTGTAATCTTGTTCAGGTTATATTATAGATTCTGTATAAACTTCTTCAATTGAATAGCTCTGGCTGGTTTCCACTTCATAACAATATGCTCCACAAATTTATTGTGGGTAACTTATTTTCTCCAAGTCATAAAATTGATCTAATTTAAAATGATGAAGTGTTCTGAAGATTATTAAAAAAGTGACAATTGTTAAAAAGTACACCTAGATATGTATTGCTGCATTATTACAAATGCAATGTTGTTGGTCTGCTCCTCAGTTGAGCTTTGATGTCTCCAATTTTGCATGTTTTATCCTGCATTGATTTCTGTTAAATATTAATCTCAAGTTATTTACAGTTTTATAAAATGTAGGGACCAAATCCCAGAGCTGCAACTGAACTCATCAAGATAAATGGTGTACTTGATGCAATTATGCGGCATTTAAGAAAATCGTAAGAAATCATTCTTTTTTTTTTTTTTTTTTACTTCAGTAGGGGGTTTTCATGATATTTTTTTAGATCTTGTGACTCTGATAGCTTGTGAACATTTTAGTTTACTTAGCAAAGTAATGCTTGGCTTGTTGACGTAGTATCTCTTTGGTTTATAGCAAATTAATCAAAGAGGCAAATATTTTTAGTTCTTTGGTTCTGGAGTATAAAATATTATGGTAAAATGGTAGGTCGAATCATGTGCACTTGTTTAGATATATTTGATGATGATATTTGCTATCAAAGGTCAATCGGAAACAAACTCTTTGTTTTTTCAAGAGTAAGGTTGCGTAAATACAATTCCTCCAAACCCGTCTAGGTAGGGGCCACTTAATGGCATTGAGGTAACATGTTCTAATTGTAGACATAGTAGTCAATTAGCCTTATAACCTGTGCCAGTGAGGCTGCTTTTGCAAATTGATAGAAAAATAAGTGTGAACCAAGCATGTTCTTGCTAAAAACTTTTAAATGGATCATTATGATATTAAGACTTTCTGAGTTGCTGGTCGCATGGCATAGTGATCTCCGTCCATTATGAACAATTCCCATACTCTCAATTTGCTTCTAGTTACACTGATTCACCAGTCTCTATATTGAGCAATGGTTAGCAGAATTACAAGAGATTGTAGGTATATCAACACTTGGATTGTTTTTTTATGTTTTCATTGAACATATTCCTTTGGTATGGAGTGACTTGGTTGATGACAATTCTAAGTTTGCAAAGGTTACACTAACACATTAACCAACTTTATTTTGAAAATGATAGAGTTCATTTTTAGTACTTATATATATATATATATATATATATATATATATATATATATATATATATATATTATATATATATATATATATATATATATATATATATATATATATATATATATATATATATATATATATATATATATATATATATATATATATATATATATATTTCAAAATCACTTCAAGGGTGCTCGTTGAGTTATACCTACTAGATTGCTTGTGGAATTTCTTCTCATAACTAAATTATTTGTTGTACTCAGAGAGGAGGAACTGGTGACTGAAGTTGCTTGGGTGGTTGTGTATCTTACGGCCCTTTCAAACATTGCTACAAATACGATGGTTAAGAGCGATCTTGTTCATCTTCTCGTGGAAAGATTGACAATATCTAACAGTGTGCAATTGCTAATACCAGTATGTGCATAATCATTTCATTTTGTGAAGTAGATGATTAGTGTTAATTTTTCCATTGCCATTTTTAAAAATTAAAACGATATATTTTTTTAGTAGAATTGATTAAGTCGAGAATAGAGATTAAATCAGTCAATTAAAACAATACATTACAAACAACCAAGATGCATTGAGTTTATGAAGTACCCACATTGTACCCACTCGCTGGTGGGTCATACATTAGCTTTGTGCTTGGATCATTAGTTACCCATGTTTTTAAGGTTTGGATGGATGTACACTGAGACTCTTTGAGTTACCACATGGACAAGTTGAGGATACCAATATGGTTTAAGGTGCCAAAACCAGTTTCCATTTGGCACTTGCGTGTTATTCCCATGTTGTTTTCCAATTATATTCCCCTAGAATTTTGGGTTACATGACTGTCTGTCATATATGGGATATGAGGGTATTAATATGACTTAGTTAGTTAAGGAAAGTAGTATAAATAAGAAAGGGGGAGTAGAGAAAGACATCAGAGTTATTGTATACACATTTAGTGGGTATTATGCTCGTGTCTTGGGAGTGTGTTAGCCTCTCGAATGCTTGTAGTCCTATCTTTCAGTTGTAATAATTTAGTTACACTAATACATAGCCATTTAAATTTTCATTTTAATCACTCTACTCATACAGTTCTTGGTATATCTTGCTACAGTTTTTCTACAAATTAATAATCTAGAGCAATGACTAAGCCAGTCTATAACACCCTCCCACTTTACTCTCACAAAATACATTTGGTCCAAGCTCATTGGTCTCTCTTTAAACTAACCAATCATAAATTGAAACAGTTTAATTTAACTAATTGTAGCAATCATCAAAATACGGGGTATTGGGACCTTATTCTTTCACATTAATTCTTTATTATGCCTATTTTGTTTTACATGATGAAATGTGACCACCTTTTTATAACATTATCATGTTTAGGATTTATATTTTTCCATGTCAATTTGTGTATTAGTGTGACACATATATGTGTGGTTTTTGTGGTCTTGAGAAGCCAAGATAAGATCAGAGAGGGATAAACTTAGTAATGTTGAAGAATCCATTGTTCTTGGCAAGAATACTGAAGGGTCGTGGCCAACGTTGATGGCTTTTAAGTAAGGCAAACTGGTGAAGAAAAAAGATTGCTCAGGTTGCTTATTGTTTGCTCAGTTTGCTTATTCAGACTTGTTTCAATGAAAAACTAGTGGCATAGATTGCTCAGGTTGCTTATTGTTTTAAACATTATATGTACAATGTATGTTTGTTTGCTTCTCTTTGCGTATTCTGATTCAAATATTGGATTAGGTGTTGAGAAGTTTGGGTAATCTTGTTGCTGGTGATGCAACTTTAGCTTCTACAGTTCTTATTGCTGGAAATGAAGTTACAGGTAAGTATTAAGTTTAATTCGTGAGAAAAATATTCCTCCTATTCCATTTTCCCACTGCCCTAGATAATCAACTGTTCACTGGATGACATATGCAAGTCTTGACTCATTTACAGAAAAATTAGTAGCTGCTCTAGTAAAATGCCTAGGGAGTGAACACCGTGTACTTAAAAAGGTGTGCATTCTCAATTCTTTTAATTCATTCTAAATACATTCCTGTATCTTTATGCAGTTTTGTTTGTTTGTGTCCTTATCTGATACTCACCTCCAATTTTTTGCTTGCTATATAAATTTATTTCTTTGTCCATTCTCAATGGGGCCAAAAAGTTAAATTCTTTGGGTTTGGAATTTAGATTATGATAAATTATAGTAAATTGGCTCTTCAAATCATGTGCATTTTTTGTTTATGTGATGTTGTAGCTGATTTGTTATGAAAGATCAATTGAAACGATCTCTTTGTTATTAATAGGGTAAGGTTGTGTACATCCTATTCCCTCAAACCTCTTTGTCTAGTTGATATGACCGAGTGTCATTCTATATCCTATGGCAAGGTCAAAGTGTGTAACTCACTTTGCAGTGTGCACAAGATCTGCAACTTTGAGGGGTTATTAGTATGCAAGTGGACACAACTTATAAAATGACCCACATCAGAAGTGACTAAATCATACATTAGAAGTCAATTCCAAACTTTTAATACTTCATGTATAGTCAATACTCCATAGAGATAAGAAAATTCTAATTAACCCACCTCTGTTACCTCGTACAGCATTTTTCAATTAGACCCCTCGACTATTTATTGAGGATATTTTTGAATATATGTTAAGTGTTTGATAATCTTGTTTTGTCAAATCATTCAAAGGGGGGAAGTATTAGAGCGGATTGTTGATCTTTTTTTAGTTTGCTACCTAAGATTATTAAAAATGTTAGTGAGAGATACAATTGTCATCCTAACAGAGGTATCGTTTCTTGTAGGAGGCTGCTTGGGTGTTGTCTAATATTGCTGCAGGCTCCATTGAGCACAAGAGATTAGTATATGTCAGTGAAGCAGTACCATTGTTAGTGCGACTTCTTTCTACAGCACCATTTGATGTAAGGAAAGAAGTAGCCTATGTACTTGGTAACATCTGTGTGGCCCCAGCAGATGCTTCTGGAAAGTCAAGTTTGATTGGGGAACACCTGGTTTCATTGGTTAACGGAGGATGTCTTCCTGGTTTCATTGAGCTTGTCCGGTCTGCCGATTTAGAGGCTGCGAGATTAGGTCTGCAATTTCTGGAGCTGGTGAGCTTATTCACTAAATTTGACATCACATTAAAAATTGCTATTTTACACTTAAATGTAGCCTGTAAAATCTCATGACATCAAAGTTATGGTAATAACAAAAATATTACTGGGGGATAATTAATGTAGAATAAGGTTTGCCTACTTAAACCTTTGCGGAAAGATCCTTCCCTGGACCGTTGCTGCCCCTTTTAATTAGTGCCACGGATAAATAATGACGAGTGATTTCCAGAACTTTTGATGCATTTCCTTTGTAGTACCATACGACACACACCACCCCCAAAACCCCATCTTAAGTGGGAGCTAATTAATGGCATTAGGGTAGTGGAGTGTTGCTAAATCAAAATGTTAGGTTATTGCAAATCAATACAAAGAGATGCATTAGAGGAATTGTTGCATACTAAAACAGCTAACTGTTTGTTTTGTGCGTGCTTGACTAGAATTTTAAGCTATTAAAAGCGTGATCCAAGCTCTTCATTTTGATGCCGACACATACAATCTGGTTTTGTCATAGGCCTTCAAACAGTGTCTTATGAATTATGTATTTCACAAGTTTCTAAATTTTGTGAGTTTGTGTCCATAGGTACTTAGAGGAATGCCCAACGGTGAGGGACCAAAGCTAGTAGAAACAGAGGATGGCATAGAAGCTATGGAAAGATTCCAATTTCATGATAATGAAGACCTTAGAAATATTGCAAATGGATTGGTTGACAAGTATTTTGGCGAGGATTATGGGCTTGATGAAGCGTGAAGTAAGGATACAAGAAATACGGTTTGTTTCTTCGTTAACTTGCAACATTCATGTCTTGTGTGTTTTACATTGAATTCCATCTGGGAAAAGTCGATTTCAAGCAATGGAGGGGCCGATCTCTAGACCCATTTATGGCACTACGTAGCTCATATATGTTCTCTTCTCATAGTAATCTTGTGTGTGCTGAATGCTGTAGCCGGTAACAATCTTTTGAGATTAAGGATGTAGCAACTATTGTTTGTTGTGTGCTCGATGTCTTGGCATGATAGCGGAAAAGGCAAAGAATACTCATCGAACGAATACGAGCACAGGCAAAGAAAAAGTATACTCGGTAAACCCCTATTTATTTGATCTGAACGAAACAAGTGAATCAAATTCGATGAGGACACACACAAACCAAACTCAACCAGATGTAGCAATTTAGTTGGTCTAATGAGTTATGAGACAAGCAATTAAATTAGCAAAATATAGTAGGGTAAGGTAGGTATTGGATAAATTAAAATGACTAATTGATTGATTCCTATTTCCAAAAAAAAAAATTGATTGATTCCTACTCTTGTGCTTTAATAAAACAGGTTGAAAAGCAATGTACTCCTTTAATCATTTTGCATCATTTAGAGAAAAAAATGCTTATATTATTTTTTAAAATGATGCTAAATGAGTAGAATTGATGAGTATTTATTTAGATACATGATGATGCTTTTATTAACATTGGTCATTACTATGGTAATAGACTAATAATTATTTATACATATGAAGTTAAACAGCAAGTCTCCTGAGAGACCGTCTCTCTCAGGCCCAATCCATTAGAGTTTAATGCATACTCTTACTCAATATTTTCCTTTATGGGCCGACTTAATCAGAGTTGGTCTTTCAAAGAGATTGTCTCTCACCAGAATTTGTGGAAGATAAATATAGAACTGTTTAGTAAAAATCAATCATTTTCTGGATCGGGTAGGACTTGAGCATCCTTACAGGTTAAGGGAAGGGGGAAACTAATCTATATGCTGTATGTGGTGAAAATAAGCACTTCTCACGAGAGTAAAAGTGAAAGTTTTCAACCACTAGATTAACTCATAATTATCATAAAAACTAAACAATAATGAATTATTAGTGTATGTTTTTCTTTAAACCATAGAATTTTAATCTAATAAATATTTAAATGTTTTTTTACAATCCAAAAGGCTACATATACATTCTCTTTGTATCAAATGAATTGCAACAATTTCTTTATTAGTCCGTCCTAAAAAACTTGCTATAGTTCATTTACCATTTCTTCTCATCCGCTCATTCATCACACTTTCTCATAAAGTTCACCTTTGTTTGCCCCACCTCTTTTTAAAAACAGTATTATACTTGTTACAATTCATTTAATACAATTTTTTTATTTTCTATTTGAAACGATTAAATTATGAAATTAAGTGAGAAATTAAATGCGAAAAGCAAAGACATTAAAATCTTAAATGCTTATGGGCATGACATTGGGTTAGGATGTGTGCAATGCAATGCAGTATGGGCCAAATTTGTTGAAATTTAATGCTCCAACTCAAATGTAGTTGTTGTACATCATTGCCTTGCTGTGCTCATCAAGTTATGACTAACAACACAACAGTTTTGATAGTGAGAAGCCATGAAATCTCGACCGCCCTCGACTTTTTACGACTTCTACGTAAACTAACAGATAAAGAATTATTTATATACAAATCTAAAAACCTGTATCTTCATATTACTTTCAATCATCAAAACTAAACAGTTTTAAATCACAAGTTACATTAATCATATATAATTTAAATTATATTCATATTTTTTATTCGTCGCACTTCTAACCACGCGTCTGAACCAACCCTAACCCTAGTCTTTATTTAACACAATACCATTTCTCAACCACTTCATACTAGAAATCCCCTTGTAATGGCACTCAACTACGCTCTAGCTTTGATCTTCTACCTCTTGCTCACATCACCTTACATCTTTTCAGGTAATCTCATTCAATTACTTTTTCTGTTATTCATGTGAATTTGCTACTGACAGTAATTATTTGTAAAAAATATTATTAATAGTAGCAAATTCATTACTCTCTTCATAGTTTGCAATACTCAACTCAATACCAAAGATCAGAGTTTATTAGTAAGTGTTGCAGACTCAAAAAACAGAGAAGTACAACAAAGAGGGTATTGTTTGAAGAATCTATAATATTTGTCACTTTTAACTTGTCGTAACCTCTCTATCTCATTTGATAAAGATATTATTGTCTGTTGTCATTCAATTATTTCTAAACCCTGATCATAACTTCTATAAGTGGGATCAGATATGATATAATGACGATGATACTAACAAGAGTTTATTGTTGTAGGACTAAGGGGAGAAGAAATGTCAAATATGAATGATGAACATGTGTATGAGATTGATTATAGAGGTCCGGAAACACACTCTCATCTTCCTCCTCCTAAAACATTGGATCAAAAACCTCACATTCATCATCACAAACTTGCCAAAAGATCTAGGAATATAGCTTCCAACAACTTCTATATTCATACAAATGTAAGGCATTCTATCTATTTTTCTAATAATCACTTTCTTTTTATATATAATTATCTTCAATTGCCCCTGTTGCGCTCTCCTTTATGGGTATGAGTTGTCGTCGCCCTTTCCTCCCCAGATCCTATCTATAGTTTTCTATGAGCGGAATACATTGGGTAGGATGATGATGATCTTCCATTTTTCTATCTTTTGCAATATTGATTTCAACATTAAGTCCATGCTATTTGGTTTTTGATGCATTGATTCATCTATGCAATCTTTGTGATGGGATCTAGGATCTAGAACATTGTTTTGATGACAATAAACTTTAGTAGATTATTTAGAATGTAGATTATTAACATCTTATATGTCTATTGAAAATTAAATATTTCATTAATCCAATAGTAAATCAATCGTGTAAGATTTGAGAATATTTTCCCTAGGCAGTGAGAATTGATATCATATTATGAGGTGAAAAAAATACTTTTCATTGATTACAAAATTAACCCATGAATCTCGAATCAATCTTATATATTAACTATTATTTTTGTACTTGTGATATTACTACCGACGATGATAATAATTTGATATATCATGAGGATATT
This sequence comes from Amaranthus cruentus, assembly GCA_019425755.1. Taxonomy (NCBI): domain Eukaryota; kingdom Viridiplantae; phylum Streptophyta; class Magnoliopsida; order Caryophyllales; family Amaranthaceae; genus Amaranthus; species Amaranthus cruentus. The sequence continues at coordinate 12,367,138 of CM033465.1, read as the reverse complement.
GATAGAAAATATTAAATATTATTAAGGCATAACGATTAGTTGAATTGTTAGCGCCACATATAAAAACGATTCTTGTATGAAGGGGCAATAATATCATGAGGAAAATGGAGAAGAAACAATAACATTATCGGAGTCTTAATCCAAAAAATCTAAAATTCAATATAAGTAAATTAATATATCAGTTTCAATGTTATCATGTGCGGACGTTGGAGGGCAATTGAAATTTTTTCAATTTCAAACTTCTTGTTTTTTCCTTTTGATTATCCACAAGTAATGGGAGGGAAAATTAACCATTCATATAAGTAGCGAGAATAATTATACTCGCATTACAAGTGTGAAATTAAAAATCGTCCATGATCATTAGATCTCAAGTTCTCAACCTAAAATTCTCATTTAGTGTCTAGTTTTGTTAGGAGGAAATTGAAAATATAAAATAATAATAAATTGAATAAAAATTTTAAATGTTAATTAAATATCCAAAAAGGTGCAGTTGAGCAGGACACAGCGAGACTTAAATCTTAAAGTCTATAATATATTATAGAATCAATGAAACGTCTGCCTAAAAAACAACACTATTATTGTACAAATTGCGATTAATTTTGAAATTTAATAATATTTCAACATGTGGAGATTAAAACTCTGACATTTTTATTGTTATACGACATCTGGTGATGGACACAACATTCTTGTTCTTGAATATAAGCTAGTATTATTGCATCAACTAAGTATTGTAATTGTTTTATTTTTGTAGGGAAATTAGATTGCATGAAGGAAATAAGAGCCTAGATCGATGTAATGTACTTTATTATCTTCAAAATTATTTACTGTCCATTTGAATTTGCCCTTTTTAACTCTTTTTATGTGAGAATATTTTGGTTAAATAGCGCAAATTTTAAGAGACGTAAAAAATACAGTAACTATTACTAATTTGTAAAATTAAATCTTGTGGTTCATAAATCATATCGGTTGTTTATTTTTCAATTGTCCAATTAGTATAATCAGTTATATAATATAGTGTTGAGATGTAATATAAATATCTATATATAATTATATACTTTTATTAGAATTATATTTCAATTACGTACCTTTTTTTTCTTTTTTTTTTTTTGATGGGTACCTTTTTTTTGGTGATCTTAAATTCTTATTAGGTGAACTCATAAAATTAAAGGAAAATTACATTAAAAACTCTCAACTATTCGCGTTTTAAATATAAAACTCCCAACAATTGATTATTATTTAAAACTCCCAACTTTAGGCCCATTTTATATTTAAAGTCCAAGATGACTTAAAACTGGATAAATTTGTTTTAATTGAGACGTAGTGAGACCCAATTGTATTTATTAATCACCTCACTTCCTTTGACCTTACACGACCCTTCACGTACCCTCCCATTTCAACAAAAGGTAACCGGTTAAAACAGGTTATAAAATGTATCGGTGTTTTATATTTAAGATGGGTCTATAGTTGGGAGTTTTGAATAATAATTAATAGTTGGGAGTTTTATATTTAAACCGCGAATAGTTAGGAGTTTTTAATGAGTATTCTCTAATTGAGGTTAATTTTCAAAAGTATAAATAAACTGAATTAAGTATTTGAGATTATGATCTTAATAATGTTTTATATTGTAATTTAGAATATCTTTGAAAATAATTTTTTGCTATAAATATTGATAATGTCCATAATTATTATTGATGTAAATATATAGTACTCTCTCGTATTAGTGGTAACTATGATAATATTAATTTTCTAATTATTATAATACTTCATATTTTAAAAATTTATATTTTTGTAATATGACGTACTCAAGAAATACAATATAGCCTAGTAAATTAACAAAAAGTTGTACCACCGTCGCAATAAGATAACATCAATCGAGTTTTGGATTTTTTTTCGTTGTTATTAAATAAATGTAAAATCTATAGACTTTGTCTGTATTATTTTAAACATGTCAAACAGATTATATTGGGTCAAATTTGGGTTTGGATTATAAATAAACAGGTCAGAAATTTCTTGACCCATTAATAATTGGTGTAGTTAATTAGGATGAAAATCAAAACCCTGAATTAAATTTAAGTTATACTTATTAATTTACTCGACTTAACTCGTATAATTATATGTATTATACAGGTTTGTTTCAACACTAAAATTTTGACCTAAACTAACTCATTTAATAAACAAATCATGTGGGTTTAATTATTGGATCGAAAGTCTCAACCTAAATCCAATTATTTCGGGTAGATTCATGTATTGATTGTACTTGTCTAGTAGGAGTAATTAATATACTTATGATTTTACATTTTTAGATATGTACACATTAAAATATAGACAAAATTCATACAAGACTTAATCTGAATAAAGAGAGATTAATTTGTGATTGATATTAAAAATGAAATTTAATTGAGATCAAAAGGATTTAATATGATTCATTTCTACAATAATAAATAGGAAAATTTACTTAGAATAATCCAAACTTCTTCTGATTTTCCTATAATAATCCCAACAATCGATTAATCATGAATAATCTCATGTATTGGTTCATTTGACTTGTGGTGTTGTTTGTTTACCTGCTATCTGTTTACAAAATTTAAAATGAATTTCTTTTTTTTTTCATTAAACCTTAATAAATAAATTTTCTAAGCTCACCTCCCTATTTACTGTCTTCCTCATCTCATTTCAATCTTCATTAAGAAAAGACAAATTCCTCCATTAAAGCTGAAGACAAAGCTTGCTTAACATCACTAGTGATAAGTTTAATCAATTGATTTGAATGAGGGAATTGATAATTTAATTAATGTAGGAAATAATAATATATATTAGTAGAATATTAGTAGAATATTTATTTTATATTTTATATTATTTGATTTAGTTTTCAATATTTTAATATTTTGTAATATTTTGTTTTCTTAATTTAGTTCTAATCTCTTGTATAAATAGAGGTAGTACCTCTCACTATTATTTAATACAAATTCAGTATTCACCAGATTAAACTCAAACCGAATTCCGTATTATGATTTTCTACATGGTATCAGCGTCGTAAGGTTTTCCTGGACGGAAAAACTCTATAGGTATTTTATCATTAATCATAATCGGACAAAATCGATCCAAACAAAAACCAATTCAAAACAAAACCAATCAAACCAAACAAAATCAAAACCAAAACCAAACCAAGACCATGATTTCCATGGCACAAATAAATGTTTCAACTTTTTCAAAAACTTGAACAACCAATCCAGATTGAAAAATTAAACCACAAAAATTACACCACGTGGAGTAAAGAAATGAAAGTTGAACTTGGTGATCGGGGGATGCTCAATCATATCACCGTCATTCCCCCGACGACCATAACTCCACAATGGAAACAAAATGATGGCAGAGTTATGTCATGGATTCTTGCATGTATTAACTCCGACATTATCGGCCTCGTTATTTCATTCACTACCACTGCCCATGAATTATGGACTTGGATTCATACTCTATATGGGCCAATTTCGCTACCTCCCGAGAATGACACCAATGAGCGTGAGGTCGCGAGGGGGAGTAATGTAGAAGAATTGAGTATGCAAGTTAAGAGCGAGAGGGAGAGTAAAGAAAAAGATAAAATTCAAATTTCAAAACAAGAAGAGACAAATAAACTAGAAGCAAAAACAACCGAACTCCAATCCGAAAAACATTTAGAAAAAGGTTCTCTAAAGGAAGAAGTAAACAAGGATAATAAAATCCGCAAACTAGCCCACAAACCCATATGTTCTACCCATCTACCCTTTAAACAAAATCAACCCAATTTTATCTTTGAATCCCAATTAATCCAAAAACTCAAAATCCAAATTATTGACCCAAATCAAAAATTAAACCAACTTAATCTATTTTATTACCATTTATCTAAACTCCAAACATTGAAAATTAATTATGACAAATTTGGTGAAAAGATTATCAATGCTTCCTTTACAAAATCAAAAGATTGCAAAATCAAAATATCAACTAGCGGATTTTCTTATCAAGGCAATTGGCTCAAAAGCATTGAAGAATATTTTTTGGCAAGTTAACTTGAAGGGGAGTGTAGTAAATAATAATATTAGTAGAATATTAGTAGAATATTTTATTTTATATTTTATATTATTCTGATTTAGTTTCCAATATTTTAATATACTGTAATATTTCGTTTCCTTAATTTAGTTCTAATCTCTTGTATAAATGGAGGTAGTACCTCTCACTATTATTTAATACAAATCTAGTATTCACCAGATTAAACTCAAACTGAATTCCGCATTATGATTTTCTACAATTAATTAAGATGGTGCTTAAGTTTCTGAAAATTGTGATGATAGAATTGAACTTCTACTCTTAAACGATTATGGAGGTGTTTGGCAAATGGCTGATAGCTGATTATAGTAGCTGATTTGACCAACTGATTTTATTAACTGATTTGACCAGCTGATTTTGAACCCGCTGCTATAAGCAACTTGTTCAAAAACAACTTATTCGTATTAATAAGCTATTTCAACCAGTTAATTTACCAAACTCTAGCATTAGCTGGTTTGACCACCCAACCCTCTATTCACATCAAAATAAGCTAAAATTGTTCAATAAGCTAATTTACCAAACACCCCTATATTTCTCGTGCTTGCAAATTTTTTCCATTATAAATACTTGTGGAGGGCGGTGCGGCGACAGGGAAAGAGGAGTTTACGGTGGTGACTAAACTTGGAGGGTTTGCACTTGCAGTCGTTCATCGGTGGGAAAGGGAAGGGGGAGGAGCTGATTTTCCTTTTAAGTTTTAGTATTTTTATTATTATTTGTATTTTTCCTTTTATTTTTAAAGAGTTGACCTACAATTACAAGTTAATAATTGAGCAACAACATTATAGGTTAAGTGATTTAAAAGTTGAGATTATTTATGGTTAATTAATAAGTGAGATTATTGTAGGAAAATGTTAGATTATTGTAGGTAATTTTTCCTAAAAAATAATACAAAATATAAAATTAAAAAAAAAAGCCAAAAATAAAAATGCAAATAATAAGTATCGTACTTTTAGAGTTTTCTTGTGCCGTAGTATTTCCTCTAGATTCATTGATTTGCTTTTATAAAGTGGAGCATTATGAATATTCTTTGTTCAAAAATTAGTCCAAAGTACAAATAAAATAAAAGTTTAAAAATGAAAAAAGAAAAAAAAAATGTGAATGAAAATTAAAGAAAAAGTATGAATTATTTTAACGAATTCAATGAAACAATAAAAAGAAAAATAAGGGTTATTCTTCGAGAGTAAAGGTGTTCATTACAGTCAATGAGTCAACTTCAAATAATGTGTTTCACGTCGGTTTAAATTGAATTTTGTATTTACATTTTTATATAATTTTAAATTTGTTTTAAAATAAAATAAAAATCAAATTTAATTATAAAATCGGATGAACATAAAATTATCGATTTATTTTAAACAATTTTATGTGATAAAGATTAAAGAGGGAGCATAAAGAGTAGGTAATTGAATGTTATCTAGTAAGACAAACAGAACCTTACAGCCTTCAAATAGAAAAGTAACTAAAGTCAGAATCAACCATCCGTGCAACTTAATCACTTTTTTTAACTCCACAAAATATATTAAATAGTACACCTATTTCTGCAGTCACACCAAAGCAAGTGAGACTCTATGCCCCTCATATACAATTTTATGTTTAGGGTCTGAAGAGGGAAGATAAACGGCATCTCATACCTATTAAGAGAGGGTGGTCAAAGAGCCCCTCAGCTCAAAAAGGTCTTCAAAGAGAGAAACCTGCAAATGTCCGAAAGCTTGTAACTTAAACCAACGTTAACCAAGTATAAAAATTAACTAACCGAAAGCATAGTAAGCAACTTACACAACAAATAGAATACGTACAAATAAAGCATAGTAAGCAATTACTACGAATAATATAATATTTTATTGTTTGATTTTTAACATGTTAGGAATATTTGAGGAAAATAATTAATTAAAAGTTAGTATTATCTTGCTTCAAAAAAAAAGTTAGTATATTATCATAGGAAAATAAGTAAAAAAACTGTATTATTCTTGGTAAATTTTTCTTTATTTTATTAATAATTCAAGACTAAATATTTATAAATACCTTTAATAAAATTTATATACTAGTAATGTATTTATTATTCTATACATTTAAATGAATGTAACATGATCGCACATCATGTATTTTAACTTTATATATAGGTGAAAAATCATGTTTAACCAACCAGATAAAACATAAGGAGTACAAAGTTAAAAGATTATATGAGTACTTCAATAGTAGTTATTATTATTATTGAACAATAATATACTTAAATTGCTACTTTATCAAAAAAAAACAGTAGTACATTTTTATTAGTGTTTTAACCTTATAAAACACTAATAATTAGTTAAATTGAGAAAACTTGAAATAGATAATTGAGTTCATAAAAAAAAAATGTAATAAAATACTTTTAAATTTATTTCTATTTATAAGCGTGTGACTCCCTATTCCCTAAAGTTAGCTTTGGATTAATTTGTAATTTTGCATTTATTAGACGGTCTCTTTGTGAGACACTCACTATGTATAGGCTAAATGGTCGAACTAATACCGTATATAAACTTCTTATTTTGAGATCGTTTTATATCTTTTTAGAGATAGATGAGTAATAAAAAGGGTTAAACTTGGAGACCAAAAGTTCATAACCATTTCTCCCCAAATATTCATCAACATCACCATTCCTCTAAACTCTAATCCTCTGATTCTCAATCTCACTTCACTGTAACTGAAAAACACCATTAAAAAACAAAGAGGATGAGAATATTATCCTCTGTTTCAAAGCCATTATCAAGTCCTGGTAGAACTGATAAATTCCCACCTCCATTAATGAGGTTTCTCAAATCCAACATAGGAAGTAGAAGTAGAGGAAGAAAATCAAAATCAAAATCAAAATCGTTATTTTTAAGAAGAAAAAAACCGTCTTCATCCGCCATTGAAACTACTCAAGAACCTTCTTCTCCTAAAGTTACATGCATTGGTCAAGTTCGAATCAAACGCTCTAAATCCAAATCTACAAATAAATCCAGTTTTTGTTGTTTTTGTTTTCAGAAATCCTCTTTCTGTAACCCTAATTTTAGGAAATGGATTTTGTTTTTTAATTGTAGAAGTATTAAAGTTCGTACTGATTCTTCGAAGTTTAGTTCCAATCGATTCGAACAACAACAAGAAGATACAGAAGTAGAGGGAGAACGACGAGTATCGGTTTCGATCGAAAACACCTCAATGCCGCCGAGAAATGCATTGTTATTAACACGGTCTTGTTCAAATCGATTCCAACTACAACAAGAAGATACATGTGAGGAGAGAGAAAAATGTACTGCAACAATGGCGACGACGGCAACACCGAAGAATGCATTGTTGTTAACACGGTGTTGTTCAAATCGATTCGAACAACAACAACAAGAAGAAACAGAGGATATAGAATCAGGAGTGAAGAGAGAAAAATCGATATCAACGACGACAGCAACACCGAAGAATGCAGTGTTACTAACATGGTGTTGTTCAAATCGACTCGAACAACAAGAAGAAGAAACAGAGGATGAAGCAACAGCGGAGGAGAGAGAAAAACGGACAGCAACAACGACAACGACAACGACAACTACGAAAAATGCATTGTTGTTAACACGGTGTTGTTCAAATCGATTCGAACAACAAGAAACGACGACGACGGCAACACCGAAGAATGCATTGTTGTTTACACGGTGTTGTTCAAATCGATTCGAACATCAAGAAGAAACAGCGAAGGACAGAGAAAAACGGATAGAAACAACGACAACGACGATGACGGCAACACCGAAGAAGCCATTGTTGTTAAGTCGGTGTTGTTCAAATCGATTCGAACAACAAGAAACAGGGGAGGTAAGAGAAAAACGAGAATCGGTTTCAACAACGACAATGGCGACAGTAACACCGAACAATGCATTATTATTAACACGCTGTAGATCTGCACCATACAGATCCTCTTCATTAGCATGTCAATTCTGGGGTTTAACAGAAACAGAAGAAAATGCACAGAAAACAGAGGAAGAAAGAAACAGAGTATCGGGAATAGAGAACAGAGATTCCACATCAAAATCGAGGGGAGATCAAGACAGTAAACAAATTAGTATCAATAATTATAATATTAATAATAATATTGTTTCTGATTATGATGACCTTGAAAGTTGTGCAGAAGTTGAAGTAAATGATAAAAAAAGAGAGGAATTTGAAGATGATAAAAATGGTGATTTTGAGAAGCCATTGATGATGCTAAGAAGAAGCAAATCAGAATCAGTAAGAAGAGATTTAGAGAAGATTGATCCACAAATTAGTGAGTTTTGGAGATTAAGAAGTTTGGGTAATACTCAATCTAGTACACCAGAATCACATGCACTTCATTCATGAAATTTGATTTTTTTTTTTTTTTTCTGTATTTTTAGACTTCGGATACTTGTTTTAAATTATTAGATTATTAGATTAGATACACCCTTTTATTTATTGTAAATTATTTCTTATCAGTTTGTGTTATTTATATTTGGAATTTTTGATTGTGTTTTTTGGGATTAGATGGTATGCCAAGGGAACGGAAAAGGTATGTGAGAAAGACATTTGCTCTATAAAAATATGTATTTTGCAGAATTTCACAATTTTAGGTTTGAAAATAAGTTTAGTAAAAATAAATAAAAGTTCACTTCAATAAAACTAAAGCAAAAGTAAAAACAGTTTTACATTTTAATGTACCCAAAAACTTTGATATGGTAAATTTGCGCTGCATGTAACAACATTTTAATTTTTTGGGCATTTACCAATTTTGACCTTAATGGTATCAATTTTCAAAATTGATACTTTTAAGGTCAAAATTGATACATCTAAAATCAAAATTGAAAAATGCCCAAAAGATAAAAAAAATACTCACGTTGTTACACGAGAGAATTGGACCGGCCCAAATTGACGGTCTCATTTTGAGCCCGTCTCGTTCAAAACCAACTGTCTAATGTAAACTACACCGAGTAAGAATATACTTCCTCCGTTCCATAACACTTGTTATATTTCACTTTTTTATACAATTCAATGCACAATTTTGATCATTAATATCTTAACTACACTTAGCTAAAAACTATAAAAATTTAATTTTTCTTACACATTAGTCGTTATATATAAAATAAGCTCGAACAATGAATAGTACTCATAAGTCAAATGTAACGAGTATTTCAGAACGGAAGAAGTATAGAATTAATTTGTATTTAAGGAAGATACATCTCCACTACAAGTCTAGAGTAGTAGAGTATTTAATTTTGATATACCTTTTATTTTTTTATTATTAAAAATTTGCTACGTTGTCAATTTTATTATAATTTTAATTTACTATTTTATAATTTTTTGGATATTATCAATTTATAATAATTTCTTGCACCAACCATTTCCTCCTTTTATGTAACAACACATTATCTTCAAAAAAAAAAAAAAAAAAAAAAAAAAGCAACACATTAATTTTTAATTAAGATGAAAGTAGCTGCAGATTTATTAATAATGGAGTATCTGACAATTACTAATGGGCCTGAAATTGGAAGGGCTTGAAAAAGGATCCAAGGATGGATCAGAGAATATGTACTACTCCCTACTCGGTACTACCTATAGTAGACTTCGTAAAGAGTCTTGATAACAGAAGGTCTCCTGAGAGACCGTTTATGGTATCAATCAGTCTTTTGAGAGACCGTCTTTCTGAGAGATGTCTATCAGGCCCAATCCATTATAGCTTATTGCCTACATTTACTCTACATCATACAATATTATAAAAGTCTTGGAAAATTCCAAATGTCATCGTTTAAGGAGGCATGACAATATTTATCAAATTTAAAATTTAATATTTTTTGTTTAAATTTGAAGTTAAATTAGGTAAAGTATTTGTAGGATATACTATAGTAATTCTATTCAATTAACTTCGAATTTAATATGTTCAATTGAATGAAAAAAAAAGTTATATACCAGGTCAATAATTAAAATAAACGTTAGTAATTATATTTTGATTTAAAAAATCATGTATTTGATAAATTTAATACAATAGTTACTACTTACATTATTATTTGAAAATTTTTTTATATATATTTTGCACCAACAAATTCGTGCATTGCACGAGTTTCTATACTAGTTATCTCTAATGGGCCAACCTAATTAGAGATGGTCTCTCACAAGAATTTGTGTTATGGCATAGACGACACTCTCAACAGCCCAACCCAATGAAAATTTCAGTTGTTATTTTTGGAAAGTGTAAAAATGGACTGGCCCATTACACCCGTCTATGCTATAAGACCGTTTATAGCAAGAATTTGTGCTAGATAAAGCATATAATTCCCCATCTCATTTATCCTGCTACATTTTTCATTTGAATTAGTCTAATTAAATTTGCTATATTTTGTTTTTTGTTAAAATTTATTTTTAAAAATTTTTTATCCACACATTTAATATACTTCTTTCGTTTCGTAATACTTGCTACTGATTGTGACATTTTTCCCACGTAATGATGGTAAAAATAGCCTATAGGCTTTGTAGCAATTATTGTGGGACCGAGTATTCTATTTGACTAGAGTATGCTATTCCCTTTCCCTATTAATAATGTTCATATTCTTAGTCTTCCATCATTCATTTCTATCAACTAGGTTGGTGGTAAGCCCCTTCATTTTTTTTTATTTTAGCATTTTTTTTCTTTTATTAATTTTTATGTTTACAATAAGATTTTACCTTTTCCCTATAAGAGTATTATTGTAGTATTGTTTAACATATTTATATCAATATACCGTTTTTTTTTATCTTTTCATGTGAGAGATTGAAGTCATAATTTTAACTTTATGGTAAAAATATAATTTGTTAATTAAAATATGTACGATGTCAAAGAATAAATCAATTTGCTCTACCAAAAATTATATCGGATTCAATTCTATATAGAACATCCATCATATCGAAAGACCATCTTAATAAAAGTTATATTAAACAACATTATGATAGATGCTATTTAAAAGTGTAATATATCATCTATAATGGATTAATGATCGTAATTTTATTATATTAGATTATCATTTAATTTTAAATTTAATAAATTTGTTTGTTGTTAATTCAGGCGTAAATAGTTTTTATTCTTTTATAAATAATTAATTTTAATTATTAAGTTTAATTATTTTTTTTACCCTAATAAGCTTCAATTATTCAACATACAAATATAATTAAATATTAGTAGTTTAATAGATTGATATGTGGTCTAATAGATAATTTTGTGGTGATTATATCACTTACAACTATAAATCAAGAATAGTTTAATAAATTATTTGGATTAGTTTTCACTCTAATAGATCAAGTGCACTTGTAAAGTGTAATTTATTAATAATCAAGCTCACCTTATAAATCGTGATTTTACCTCCTATTCAACTCATTAGTCCCATTTGATTTTTCACACTTGTCGAGACAATAACCCTTAATATCTCTAATTGTTTTTAATTAAAAATTATAAAAAGTAAATATTAATAATACTTGTATTGAGACGAATCAAACAAAATCCCACATATCCCACATGACTATATTTTAACTTATTGATTAATAATAAAATACAAATTAAGAGTGATAAGTGAATAGTGAAAAAAAAATCAAAAGGACTAATGGGTAGAATAGGAGGGAGTATATAACAATATATGTACGTGAATAATTCGGTATAATTTATTAGTTACAGTTTAATAAAAGGCTATTATTATGTTGGCTAACTAATTAATTATAATTTAATTTATTTTTAATTGATCAAATATTTTTAAAAGTAACATAATAATTTATTAATAAAAAAATTATACACATCTACAATAAATAATTATCTAATAGTTAATGATCAACTCAATCGCAATCTACTGACCACATTATTCAAATTGTTAATCAGAATTATAACACCCAAAATCAATTTTATTCGTAAGTAAAACTTTTCACAACTAAAATTTAACTGAATTTTTTTCGTAACTAAATTATACTAGTTTTGTAACTAGGACTCTGTTTAATTCACCTGATTTTTACTGATTCAACTAAATTTAACTTATTACTTCCTCCGTTTTTTTACTTGCACCAAAATCGCTTTTCATGCAGTCTAATGCGTTTGTCGGATTGCTTATATCTAGAATTATACTCGACTAAAAATTATAAAAATTTGATATTATAAAAGTATTCGACAAGACGAATAAAACAAGATCCCACATGATTATTTTTTCTCTCGTTTAATAGCTCCACTATGTAAAACACTATCAAATGATGAATAGTGTAAAAAATGGAAATGGTGCAACTAAAAAAAGAACGAAGGAAGTAAATTAAAACTAATTTTTAATGATTGTAATTGATATTTACTAATTGAAACTGATTTTTACAAATTACACTGATTGCAGTTAATTTTTTATTATAAGTTATAACTAAGTTGTGTTGATTAAAATTATTTTTATCAATTGTAATTGATTTTTACAAAAATTATAATTGATATTTATCTATTAAAATTAACTTTTAATTATTATTATTATTTTTTTTTTTTGAGAGAAACTTTTAATTATTACTATTATTATTATTAAATTTTATATACTCCCTCCTATTTAAGGTATTAGTCCCATTTGACTTTTGACACTATTCATCAAGCACTCTTAATTTGTATTTTATTCTTAATCTATAAGTTATAATATTGTCAAGTGAGGTCTTGTTTGATTCATTTTAATGCAAAGATCATTAATATCAACTTTTTACAATTTTTAATTATACACAATTAGGGGTCGCTTGGATTGAGAGTAAATATTTAAGGGGTAATAAAAGTCAAAGTAGGAATTTAAGGTTAGTTAGGTAGGTGATTAAAGGAATTTCATTGTTGGAGAAATAGAAGAATGAATTAGAAGGTAATGAAAAAATAGAGAAAATAGCAATAAGTTTCCTTATTTTGGGGTATAAATTTACCCTAGGGGGAGGTAGGGGAATTCTTTACCTCCAAATTAGTGAAATCAAACTCTTTTTCTATTCATCATTTTTAATCTACTCCTATTCTACCTCTATCACAATTATTTCAATAACTTCATTTGCATATCTAATTACCTTTGTTACATTAGTTTGACTTTTTTTATTATCTTAAATATCTACTCTCAATCCAAGCGACCCTGAGACATATTAACGATGAAATTGCCATTTCGTAAAAATCCAGCTGTACGCGGTGGTATCCATTCTTATTCAAACTTTTTTCTCTCATAAGAATCTTCTCGGCGAAGATCTCGCTGAAATTTTGATTTGCCATTCCCATTCATCATCATCAATCTCTAGTTCTTGAAGGTATTAACAATGGCGAACAATCCAGAAGAATCAAGCCCTCTATTAGCAGGAACCGACGATGCTAACAAGAAGGATTCAGAACCGATTGCAAAATCCCAATCCCCATCCCTGCCAGCAAAACAACTACCCGTTCCTACTGTAGCCCAGCCTCAGGTGGCCGAGACTTACGGATGGGCCGCCGATGGATTACCTTTGAGTGTTATGGGCCAGCCAATCATGGGTCGGACTCCGTGGAATTCTGGGCTTTGTTCTTGCTTTGGTCGTAGTGATGAATTCTGCAGCAGCGATCTTGAAGTTTGTATGTTTTCTCTTCGTTCTTTTTACTCCAGTTCTTGTTATTATTAGGTGTTGATCATTTTCAATTGATGGATTCATGTGTTACGAACTCTATTCTTACAATCGAAAATGAAAATTTTGGTTACTCCTTGTTGAATTTTTTGATAAAAAAGGTTAAAATTGGAATCATAATTGGTAATTAGAGAGAGGATTGAGAATTATTTGTCGGTGAAAGGTATGTTTATCAAACTGACACTGGTTAACATAGAAATATGTGTTTCAACTTCATAATCCTATTTGATTCTGAATAATTGTAGACTTTACAGTTGTGCTTATATCGATCGGCAACTCGATTAGCTGGATCTGTAATTGGGGTGTAGGGAAATGCATTGAGACATCCATATAAGGTAGCCGGTTGCACAAAGGGTGGCGCTGGTTTGGGGAAAGGTTCCATCATAAACCTTATTTTGCATTTCTACAGGAGGCTAGAGATACTTAAACATATTCCTTTTTCAGGAGCTCTTTGGTGTTCATTGTAGATTTTAGAAACCTGTCTTAGGTATGTTTGGAATGGGCTTGACTTTAAAGTAAGTAGTTGAAATTCAATGAAGTGAATATGTGGAGATATACCCTATAAGTATATGTTGGGAGAGCGATTAAGTAATTAATTACTGGTCAGATTAAGTTAATTGGTTCACCATTGGTACCTTGTTCGTTAGGCGCCTTCATCTGCATTTGTGTTGCACATCCTTGTTTCTGGATCTTGTTACATTTTGAACCTTTACCCTTGTTCCAAACATGTCTTTATATGGGGTAGGGAGAGAGAAGTATTGCTTGATATTTGATTGAAGTTATTGGAACTTATCTGTAAATTTAAATCTCTAAGGTCGAGTCAAATTTTTATAATCTCAGTTAGGCAGGCCTGTCTAGTGTTGAACGTCCTGTCTGTTATCAAGTGGCCATAGATTACTAGTAGCAAGTCGAAAATTTGCATTTGCTAATGCTAGTTAACTAATGGAGCTATGGAACTTAAAAAGTTTGCATTTTATTGTTAGAAATCAAGACAAATTTTGTGAAGAATACCCGTGAAAATAACATGCGAATTATGGAGATTTAAAGTCTAATCTGAATGAGAAGATAAACTAATATCCATGATGGATGTTAACACCCTCTTTTTGGAGTTTAATTGTAGGAGTCTGTTTATGCTTATTATTAATTTTAGGTTTCCTTTACAAGAAGAGCTAACTTGCTTGGCAAGTAATCAAATGAATTTTCTTCAATAGAGATTGTTTATTCTTCTTGTGTGTGTGTGTGTGTTATGAACTATGCGCATATATGTACTCGAACGCATGTTCAGATTTGAGAGGAATGTTAGTGTTTGAGGAACACAACTCTAAGCAATCGTGCACAAGTATTTGATACAGTGTTCGGGTGGGTTACCCTACTACTCAATCTTTTGGAAAACTAATTTTCAATCCCACAAAGTAGCTTGGTTTCACGGAATTGAATAAATTTAATTTTAATTATTTAAATCAGCTGGAAGGACAACCTATAACATTGTGTTTACACTGCATTAACTAAGAAGTTGGAAGAGATTAGAGCATTTTGTAACCCTCAACTGAAGTTATAATATTCTCCATTGTGAAGTTACTAAAAACCTAATTAAACTACACTGGCTCGCAAACTCGCATTCTATTCCGATAAAACCCGCCTGTGCTACTCGTTGATAAATGACACATCCTCAATGGTCTTGCTTGCTCATCCAGCTTAGCTGATGAGTCTTCTTCTTCAAACCTACCTCGGAAAGTTGTCAAGGAACATGCCTGCTTCGCTGAAGTTAGTCCCTCCACCACCCTGATTCACCAACTCATTTCTAATATAATATATTATCTAAGCCCATATCTTTAATGGCTCACTAAATAGCCTTTGCCTTGTACCTTTTGGCCTTTTCCATGCACCCATGTAAATCGTTATATACTCCCTTCGGTTGGGAAAAGTTTAGCCTTGAATTTTGTTATGTTATGCTCGAATAACTCAGAGAATGGAATTGAATCTCAACTTTATTGTCTCTTTGATATCATTAGAACTTGTTTAGCCTATGAATCTAGGAAGAAACTGGAATGGATGTTGTAAAAAGGAAAAATATAAATAGTATTGCTCCACCATTCACTGTACTTTAATATCTGTAAAAGGATTAGGTTCACGAATTTAGATGTCTTGTGCGAAAGCATTCACATATGCGTTGAGGTATACATCATAACCTTATTAATAATATGGTGATCAGGTCTTCTTGGAACTGTGGCTCCGTGTGTTCTTTATGGAAGCAATGTTGAAAGACTTGGGTCAACAACTGGAAGTTTTTACAATCATTGCTTGTCTTATGCTGCTCTTTACTTGATCGGGAATTCTTTCTTCGGTTGGAACTGTGTGGCTCCTTGGTTTTCCTATACAAGCCGTACTGCTATTCGTCGTATGTTCAACCTTGAGGCAAGTTTTTACTTTGCTTTGTTATTAATTCTCAGTTAATTTGTCATTTATGTATAGTTTATGTACTAGTCCTATTTCTATTTAATTATTTTTTAAAATGTTAATAACTTGTTGGGATTAAGGCTTTGGCGTGTATTCATTCATTAGCTGCTACTTTGTCTCACATACGGCCTCTTGTTATGATTTTTCCCTGTCTCACATATGCCTCTCGTTATGATTCTTGCCCGTATTTTTAGATTTGATAAAATATTTTTTAAAAAATGTTACTATATTGACAGGGAAGCTGCGAGGCTCTAACACGGCACTGTGGTTGTTGTGGAAGCTTAGTGGAGGATGAAATGCAACGCGAGCAATGCGAGACAGCATGTGATTTTGCCACCCATGTCTTGTGTCATCCATGCTCACTTTGCCAGGAAGGTCGGGAGATTCGTCGTAGGCTTCCACATCCTGCTTTTAATGCCCAGCCGGTGGTGGTTATGATTCCTCCAGGAGGACAGGCCATGGGTCGTGATCAGCCATGAAATCTTTCTTCTCGTAGTGCTCTGAGCATTCTTGGCGGTTTGTCTATACTTGATGTCTCTGTTATGTTGAACAATTGCTATGTCTATAAGCGATCAAACGATGTTCGATAGAATTGCTGTCTGTAGTATTACCGTAATGATTGGAGTAACATACTTTCTATTGTATTTACCAATAAACCAGTTCTGATAAGTGTTACTATACTGTTGGTTGATGGATTTTTTTTCGGGTCGTTTATGGACTTTGCGTGTTTTAACTCGAGGTTGCATCTTTCGAGCAAGAGTTCTCGGTTCCCTTTGGCTTTTGAGGGTGTTTCCGGCATTCCATAATTATCTTTGTTACCCAATTCGATTACCTTATACGTCGTGTTTGGTGGCTAACTCGCTATCGACTTGTCGAAAGTCTGCCTATCATAGGTGAAAAATCAAGGAAAATTGTTTTATGTTAATGAATTATCTAGACATAAACGTTGCTTCCAGTGTCACACCTAACACATAAATCTTATACAACTTACATATTATAGGCTCCACATGTTCCTTTTAATACTCCAATATTTCGAATTATTATATAAGAGAGAATAAAGTGTTTTTTAAGAAAAATAAAATAATAGTATTTTGTTATAAAGTGAGAGAGTAATTTTGAGTAATTTTGTATTAAATTAAATTAAATAGAGTTAAAATGTATGAATATTTGGTAATTGTACTTATTTATGTTTTTGTAATTATTATTTATCAAATATGTAGTAGATTTTGACATTATTTTATTTTTTAAATTACTTCTCTTTTCAAGACTGCATCACACCGTTTAGCATGTGATTTTGTTAGATTTAACGTTATCAAAATATATATGAATTCTTATCAATTTTCCTCAATATCTTGTAAATCCAACTTTTTACCATCCTATTGAAGGAAAAATGCTCAAGTAAAAGAGACATAAACTTGTAATTACAATAAATAAAGGGATATAAGTACACGAATTAGATATAGTTCATGATAATGCGGTGATGAGGCTATAATTTTAATGTTGATTTTGTGACCACCAATACTTATATTAGTGTTAATGCTGATTTTGAATTCAGAATCCGCTTCTAATTCAATTAATACACGCATATAATTACACAAATAAGAACAATAGAACATTATATATATAATATATGTAATCAATACCAATACACAATTTTTCCACATTATGGTGCCTAAGCACACACCCTTACAATTCAATCAAGCTAAACAAGCCAATTATGGCTACATCAATACACAATAAGAATCCACGTTTCTTCCGGAGAAAATAGTACATGCTCCAATTGAAACAAGACTTGATTCTCACAATTAATCTAATTAATCGGTATTAACAAATCGACAATCCTTTCTAATCTCGCCTTGATTACCCGTTAAAGGATTATTTTCGGACAACAAAATCATAGCCCTTGAAAATTGTTGATGGAAATAGTCATTATCAGCAGCCATTTTCTTAACATATGACAATGTAGAAGGATTACTAACTAATTGTTGATCAATTAAGAGCAAACCCTTGTTGTTAAGCAAGTTTTTGTAGTACATATTATCAAGAATCATGGGTGTTTCACGGTCGTTTCGTGCGTAAACGACTGCTTCTGGATCCGGGTTTGGTGTCGGGCATCGAGTTTTGAGATAAGTGGCATAGGATGGATCAAGGGTCGGGTCGACGGTTGGGTAGAGCCTGTTCACTAGGTTCACACAATGAACTCTTCCCACGGAGTGAGCACCTATATAAAGTGCACAAATTAGCAAAGAACAATGACATATCAAGGATATAGAGTGAATGATATTTACGGGTTTGATAGAGTATATAACATAGTTATTAAGGCATAAACTCTTGTATGAGATGGTCTCTTTCTGAAATATGTCTCGTACTTGGATTAAATAGCCTAATAATACAAACTTTTAGCTTATAGGCTTTTTGATTTGAGGTCGACTCACCGTGAGATGGTCTCATACAAAACGAGTTGTTTTTAGGCACCTCACATGCCAAAAATCAACCCAATAGTTTAAGCTGATGAAGCTGATGGTAGCCCCATGATTTGTTATATACATTATGACGACTCTCACACGCAAACACTTTGGGCAAGAGAAGTGTGGATACACACATACTCTCCTTATACATGATGTTAAATGTTATACTAGAAATGATGAAGGGTGGATGATTTGAACTCGTGATTTTGAGTCACGTTGGGTTTTGATACCATGTCAAGAAACAAAAAGCTTAAGCTGATAGTTGTACCCTAGGATATGCTATATATATAACGCCCTGTTATATAAAGTTCAAGAGAACTAATTAAACTAGTGTATTAAAAATGAAGGGTAATTCATCATCATCATCCTACCCAGTGTATCTCGTTCATAGAAAACTATGGACATGGTCTGGGGAGAAAAAGACGACGGCCACTCATACCCATAAAGAAGAGCGCAGCCAAAAGAAATCCCCAACTCGAAAAAGATAAAAATACGTTCCTGCCACGTGAAAAATTACCTAAAATAGCAACTGTCCCTTCAATGTCAATGCCCAATGATTGAAAATGGGAAAGTAGTTCAAAAATGGAGGCATTGTGATTAGGGATGAACTTTTGTACATCTGCCGCATAGCTTTCTCTACTATCCCTTCTTCCTGTCTTCATCTCTATATAAGGTCCTCCTAGCTATACATACCAAAATATACCAATTATTTTATTTATTTATTTATTTATTTATTTTTATATTGTAAGGTTCCGGCAGAGGAAACAGAAAAATAGTTAGGTGATGAAATTTAAACCAAACCAATAACTTTACCTGAAAAAAGGTATTTGATCGAACTAATGCAAGATCTAATTCTCAAAATATACCAAATACTAAATCTTATATATTTAGTTTATTGTATGAATTCTCATATAGAAGTATTAGTCAAATAGAATAACTATATGTATTATTGTTATTATTATTATTATAGACCTAGTCTATTGAATTGCACAAAAGTTGAAATTTTAAATTTCAAATGACGGTTTTTCTTTTTGTCATCGTATGAAATATGACCTCTATACATTGTTAAATGATTTTTCCGATACATTGTTAAATGATTTTTCCGATAAGAAATAATACGTACTCTTTGGGCACCATCTCTAGCAGAAAGAGCAATAATATCAGCACAAGAGACGATAGATGGGCATTCCATTTCAAGGGCTTGTTTGATGGTGTTTACATACTTGAAATTTCTCATCCCAAAATTTCTTGTATCACTTTTTTCTGTTTGAATACCCAATGCTACATTTGTATCCAATAGAAGTGACGCATCACATGACTGCAAAATTATTAATTGATAAAATAAATAACTATAAAATATTTTAAAATTATCACTAAAAATATTTTAAACATTAGTAATAATACCCATTAAGCACATTATACATTACATATATATATCAACTCAATGACTAGATCGGTCTTGAAACTTGAGAAGTACGAAGCGAAACATTAATTATAAGCTCTTATCATTACTAAAAACTAGAAGTATTATAGGCCCGTGAGGATACGTATAGGTCTCTCTCTCGCCCCTTATAGGGCCGATTATATTATTCATAAAATTGTTAAAAATAAATATTAAAATTTGCTCAATATAATTAGTCCATTTTGGGTGTACAAATGACCACGAGAAATACATAATATAAACATTAATGTTAGAGAATTTTACCAACTATTCCTTTTTATATTTTATTATAATTAATATAATTTTTTGAATATATGAATATATTTATAAACTTTTATTGGACGAGATTTGATTTCAGGATGTTGTCTGAAAAGACAATATATACCTACTCTAGCCTTCAATTGAAGCAATAATCGATTTTCTAAAAATCATTTTTAATTCCTACAAATTTGACTCTAGTAAACTAGGCCTATTAAAAAAAGCTCGACCCGCCCGACCCAATCTGCTGATCTGTTGACCCGCAACATAAATGTCAAGTACCCGCTAACCCCCTACTTGTAAGTTGTAACCATTATCGCCTACTTTTTGGTTGTAGTTTTCCTAGGACACGTTACATAAAACCAAATATTAATATGCAATTATGTTAATTAATTTGTCTTGATATACACTAAATCCAATCTACTATTTGAAAAAAGCAACAAATTATTGAAAAAGTTGGAGTATGTAAAAAGTAAGAAATGTAATATTTTATCTTTCTTCTTAAAGAGTGGTATTATTTTTATAATTTTAATTTTTTAATAACAAATAGTTACATATATAGTTAATTTATTAAGTTTCGTTTTTATAGCAGGTCATCGGACTACCCAAGTTTATTCTAGGCAAATACCCCTTAAAGTTGGGATAATCGAATAAGTTGGATTATTCTAGGTAAATTTTCCAAATATATTATAGCTGAAATTCAACTGAATATTCGAATGAACACCTCTAATTAAATGGGATTAGAAAGTAATACCTTAACCATGCAGTCATGAAAGAGATTTCTAACCCATGAAACAGCAGTATTCCCATGCTCATCATACAATTTTAAGACCTCCTCTTTAATTATGCTTTCAGCTTTTGGGCAACTTTTGGAATAGTAATTAAGACTTAGATCACCTAACCCTGTATTTATAATTTACAAATTCCAATTAACTACTTAAACTATGATGTATTATTTATATTCATTTATACTCTCTTTGTTTCAGTAAAATTGCTACTTTCTCGATAGAGCGGGTTTTAAAAGAAATAATGAATGTAGCAATCTCACTTGGACAAATAAGTACAAGATAGCTAAAAATAAACTTTAAAAATTAAACTATATAAGTAATTTATTTACCAAAATGAAATTGTAGAATGATGGAAATGAGGAAAATGAAGTTTAAGGAATGAATAGAATTAGACATCTTAGCTTAATTTGATAAGCTTAAGAGGAAGGAAGAGAGAGTTGTGTTGTGGTATACTAATACAAAAAGAAATTGTTATATATATAGAGCAATTCAATTATTATCTTCCTATTAAACAAACAATCACCAAACGTGCTTGTGGCTCAATGAATAGAGCATTTGCATGTGGACCAGAAGGTTTGGAGTTCGACCCTTATTCGGCGCAGGTATCAGTTGGGGGTCTCTTGAGTGCACACATCTTACACCCTCCTTGGGGGTACGGGTATGATTCGTCCGCATTTTTCTAGAAAAAGAAAAACCCCCACCCGAACCCAACCTTGTACGAAATACCGGAAGTGTTCTTTACCTTTATCTTTATTAAACTAACAATCAATTCCCTCCACTATATTGTTAAGTTATATATTTCAAATTTATTTATTTATTTATTTATTTTTGCCTCAGTGGATTTATATGGGGTTCTTGCACTGCACCGGTCTATTAGAGATAAAAGGGGTGTTTGGTAACTCAGTTTATTAGTGTTTTTTTGTTGTTGGGTATGTGTGCTAGCTAATTCATATGGTCAAATTAGCTAAAGTAGTGGTTTCGTAACGACTTAGCTAGCTTATTCGAGGTGCTTGTCAGAGGAAAATTAGCTAATTTGAACAAGTAGCATAAAGCATAGTGTTGGATCTAATAAGTTGATCAAATCAGCTGATCAAAGTGGTTCACCAATCAGTTATCAATTGTCAACTATTAATCTTTTGTCAAGTATAAAATAACCCAAAAGTGAATTCATATAACATCTTTGTATTGCTAATACATTCTAAAAGAGCAAATTCAATACTTTTACAATCTTTGTAAAGTTGTTCATAAACTTTTATATCAATAAAAGTGAAATTAAAAAAAAACACAAATAAGAAAGTAAAGTATACTTATTTAGTACGAAAAGTACTAAATATGTATATTTTACTTCCTTATGTGTTTTTTTATTTCACTTTCATTGATATAAAAGTTTATGTACAATTTTATTTCACTTTTATTAATAGAGGTATTTATTTGGGTTATCGTTTGGTTGATTTTGAGCTATGTTTTTTGGGTTAGTTTAAAATGCAACTTATTCAGGTTGGTTTTTTTGAAGTTAAGTCAAAATTAAATTTAGTTACAAGATTAAATAGATATATCAAATTGTCGAATCTATTTTGAATTCATGTATTAGTATAAAGTCAACTAGGCCACCAAATTGGACCTTAGTTCCACCAATATGTGCGTCCGTGACCCTACGAACACATTATAATCTTATCACTACATGATTAGGCAATGTCAGAGTCGGCCCTAAGATTTGTGAGATCCGAGACGAAATATTAATTATGGGCTTCAATTACTAAATAAACTATTATAGGCCATCAACAATTAACTACTAAAAGCGTTATTTTTCTAATATATTTGGATGTGCCCAAAGCACAGACCCCGCTTACCCCCTTATAGGGCCGGCCCTGAGCAATGGACAATTATTATTCGAAAATAATCCTCATCCTTATTAATTACATGCAACTATTAGCATTACTTATCTACGTGTAATACTTTTATTAATCCACAATTGTTTGAAATGATCGGTGTTTTTAATAATTCCAAATTTGGTTCCCACAAAAACTTGTGTGAGACCGCCTTATTTGTGAGACGCATTTTATTGGACCAGTCTAATTGTACTTTTTTTTTTTTTTACCAATTTCACATATTAAAATGTCAATTTCACTTTTAAGACTTAAAAGACCAATTTTAAGAATTTGAAATTAGCATTTTAAGACATGCAATTTGACAATTTTAAGATAAGGTCCATTTTAATACTTAAAATAACCAATTTTAAGACTAAAAAGATTAATTGCAGGACATTAAGTTTTTATTTCAGCTTTATAATATGACTTCTCAAACATTAAAGTTGATATGAAAAACATTAAAATTGACCTTTTAAGTCTTAAAATAGGATTTTTAAGTTTTGACATTGTCCTTTTAAGTCTTGAAATTAGTATGTCAGAATATTTTTTAAAAAGTTATTGGGTCTGGGCTAGTTGCACGGCTAAGGCCGTCTCACAGAAGAGTTACTGTTTAGTTCCTAAAAGTTTCTATTCTCACTCAATAGTTACTGTTTAGTTCCTAAAAGTTTCTATTCTCACTCAATAATAAATTCCACATGGTATTGAATGCTAATGATAATTTGTGAAAAACATTTGAAAGTGTTTTGTAAACTGTTGCTAACTGATAACTAATAGCTAATTATAGTAGTTGATATGACCGGCTGATTTTGAATCCGCTGCTATGAGCAGTTTGTTCAAAAACAACTTATTCATATCAATAAGCTGTTTCAACCAGCTAGTTTACCAAACACTAGCGCTGGTTGGACTACTCAACCCTTTATTTACATCAAAATAAGTTAAAATTAATCAATAAACTAATTTGCCAAACACCCAAAATAAAAGTATCTAAAACTATTTATTAGAGCAATAATACATATAAATGCATTTCCATTTTCACATTCATCACCACTTAAAAAGCTATTTAAATTTATTTTGGTTTATTTCAATTATTTTATCTTATTAATCAAAAAACTTTAGTTTAGATAAAAAAATAGAATGTGAAAGGGGAACTAAGAGTCAACCATATTTTAGGCTTTGATTTAAATTTGACTTATATACATAGCAAACATTGACTTTCTTTTAAGTTTTTCCATTTGATTTTTTTTTTCTTCAGCGGTGATTTAAATAATGCAAATTTGGGTACCAATTTATTAGTTGAAAATACAATCTTCTGTTAATTTTTCTACAATAATATCAAGTATTGATTAACCATGAATAATACCAACTTAAAGAGGTGTTTTTCTAGAATATCCCTTACATGTTTAAAATCAAACTATATGGAATTATGAGACAAAAAAAATTGGTATATTAACTAATAAACTAAAGTTGTTTTTATTCTAAGAAAATACCGCACTAAGTTGGTATTATTCATGGTTAATCAATAATTGATATTATTGTAGGAAAATCAACAAAAAGTTGTATTATTCACGGTAATTTTCCTTATTAGTTTTGATTGGTAGATTTTTGTTGAGCCGATAGTTTTATGTGTGCAATAACTCTTAGATTATTAACTAACTCAACCAAAAGCTTAAACTGATGGATCACTACAAAAAAATAAGTAAATGGCGACAACCATTTCCCACGCCATTTGGAAGCTAAATGGTAAAAAAGTGGACAACAAAATAATTAATTACTAAACAAATCAATGACAATAAAAATAAATAAAACAATTCATGTAAACCTTAAAAACAAAAAAATTATGTGCTACATGATATAATTAAATAAGAAAATCACTTACCTCTCGTATTGCTTTCAATTGTTTCTCTATTTGCTTTTAATCGTTTTTCAAATATGCGTTAACAATGAAACGTCTTGTTTATAAATACAAAACATGGCGACAACGCAGCGACGAACTTGCTACCAACTATTTCAAAATTTAAATTTCAAATACAACAGATAAAATGGGCGACGACCTTGCTACCAACTATTCCCGTCGCCACTTCAAAATTTAAATTTTAAAAACAACGGATAAAATGGGCATCCACTTGGCGACCGATTATTCCCGTCGCTATTTTTTTTTAAAAAAAGTCCAAAATGCCTGATATAGTGGGCGTCCAGTTGGCGTCGACTTAGCTGCCAGTTTTCCCGTCGCCAGCTGCAAAATAGAAATTTTGACTTTTTGACCATTTTAGCGTCCACTTGGCGACCATAAAACCCGACGCTATATCTAAAATCAACAAGCGACGAAAATTTCGTAGCCAGTCCGACGCCCCTTTGTGTCGAGCTCGTTCCCGACGCCTATTCCCGACGCTATTTTAATAGTTTTTTGTAGTGGATGATGTCTCACGATATGTTATATACTCTAACAGCAACTTCTTGTGATAAGAGTATAATTTGCTTTTTTTTTACTCTTTAAATTGTGCATAATAGGATAGAATTTTATCCTCAAAATGAATTATTTTATATTATACATAAAAAAAAGTTTGAAACAAGCATAAATTGATGAGTTTATAAAATATTTATTTTAAAATTATTTCTTTTAAAATCTCACCTTTAACATATAATTATTTGACTTTTTGATTTTTGGACTTATCTAACATTAAAGAACTTATATAGTTTGCGAAGCAAACTCTCAATCTCTAATTTCCACTCCTTTATAGAAAAAAATAAATCGTGCAAAAAACCATCATAATATAGATTAGATAAGATTCACAAACGTATACGTAAAGGGTGTTTTCGGTTTTCGACATAATATCTCAAATCGAATTAATTTATTTCAGTTATCATACATATGTGATTCGTAGAGTTATTTTGAATTTGGTCGAATCATCATCATTATAATCATATTCAACTTATCTCGCTCATAGAAACTATGTTCACTCTCTAGAGAAAGATAAAAGCCAACCACATCCTTAAGAGAAAATACAGTCAAAAAGTCCATCAATTCGAGAAATACTTGCAAAAGAAAAGGAGGATATAAGGAAGACAAAATAAAAGACACTAGAAGACAATGCAAGATAAAAATCAAGGCTAACTTACATTATATGAGCAAAAAAATTACCCTCTTCTGTTCACCACAAGTGTTTCATTTGCTTTATGTACTCTATCTTAAAGATCTCACTTGACTATGTTTTTACTTATAGATCAATAATAAAATACAAATTAAGAGTAAGAAATGAATAGCGTCCAAAAAGCAAATGAGACACTTATGGTGAATAGAAGGGAGTATAAAAATAATAATCATAAAGATCATAACAATAAACAAGACATAATAAGTATTACTACCTCTGTTCCATAATACCCGCATTATATTGACTTGGCACAAATATTGAGGAAATAATTAGTTATTAGAAAAATATTATTATTTGTAGTAAAAGGCGACTATAAACTAAAGTAAGATTCTCAAACTTTTATATAATGAAAAACTACCATAATTCACTTAAAAAAACTACCATAATAATTAACTAAAACAAGATTCTTAAACACTTTTTTTTGACTACCTATACTTAATTCGTCTGTTTCATTATATTTGCAACTGAATCACAATCAGTTACAAGTATTTCAAAACAAAGATAATACTTTGATCAATCAATTCGAATTTAAACGGGAACAAACAACTCGAATATCGCCTTGATCAGCAGTAAGTGGGTTATTTTCCGACATTATGAGCATTGCCCTAGCAAATTGGTCATGAAAGTAGCCATTATCAGCAGCCATTTGTTGAACAAAGGGCAAAGTAGAAGGATGAGTAGCTAGTTCTTGGTCAACTAGTAGAAGCCCTTGGTTGTTCAATAAGTGCTTGTAGTACATGTTATCTAGCACCATTGGTGTTTCTAGATCATTCCTTACATACTCTACTTTGTTTGGATCCGGAATCGGTGTTGGGCATCTTCTTTTGAGGTAGTTCGCGTAATCTGGGTCTAGGGTCAGATCTGTGGTCGGGTATAGTCGATCTACTATGTTTACACAATGCACTCTCCCTACGGAATGAGCCCCTGCAATCAGTGACGGATTCAGAAAAAAAAAAAAAAAAAAGTTAGTGTGAGCATATGTTACAATATATATATAGAAATAGTTTGATCCAAAAACAATATACTCAATCTGTGCGTTCTGTTCTTAAGAGATTGCAACGCTAATAATTGACATAAGTATCAAGAAATTGATAAAGACCACTAAATTATGTCCGTAGGAATTAGAAATTTAGGATTAATTAAACGTGAGAGAAATTAAGTGAAGGTATGGACATTAAGAATAGTAGAGACACTATCTAAAATAAAATTATTGCAAAGTTAAAGAGACATATTAAATAGAAAGTGTGCAATTTTTACTTCAATACTTCATATCCCTTAACAATCGTATTTATATTTCTCGCTCCTAAAGTCAAAAATTCTAAAGTGGTCGCTGGACAAACAAACATGACCGAATAAAGTAATATTTAAGACTCCTTAATATAAGAGGTCTTTTACAGCCTAAGCCTATTACTCAACACATGCACAAAACCAACTTTGCATAAACTCGATTACAAACATTATCGACAATTATATGTATTACTTTCATTCTAACGTACTTGCAAGTTGCAAGTAATGATAACATATTATACGAAAAACATTGCCAAGCAATCATCTCAACCAAAAGCTTAACCTGATGGTTCAGCCCTCAGGATATGTTATATACTCTAACACGTCCCCTCACACAAGAGCCCTTTGGGCTAGAATTATGGATGCAACACAGACCTTCCTCATATCTAGTGCTAAATATTCAATTTTAAATAAGCGGTGGTTGAGATTCAAACTCGTGACTTCTTGACACATTAACCTCTGATATCATATTAGCAGGATCGACCCTAGATATTTTGGGGCCCTGGGTGAAATGACACATTAGGGTCCTTTTCCTTTGCAATTTATAACTTATATAGACTTTCTACAACCATTAATTTTTTTTGACATGCGGTCCACCTCTTGTCCACCCTTAGGATCGGCCCTGCATAGTAGTTAGTAGTAAATAAAAAAGTAAAAAGTAAAAAGTAAAAATTATGTAGTAGTAGTTACCAAAAAGAGCAACGGTGGCTTGAGTGTCAACGCCAATTTGTTGGAAACGAGATAAGACAAATGACATTGAATCATTGAAGTTAGGAATGTAAGCTTCAACTTCTAATGCATGGCTTTCAAGGCTATCTCTTCGTCCGGTCTTCATTTCTATATGTGGCCCACCTAACTATTATTCATACACAATTAATTTAAGAAATCAAAATCTTAAATATATTATATATATTATACGATAGATTGGTGGACATACCAGTTCAACAGCATCACGTGCAGTAAGAGCAATGATATCAGCACAAGAAACAGTTGATGGACATTCATTCTCAATAGCCTCCTTGATGTTGTCTATGTATTTGAAATTTCTCATCCCGAAATTTCTCTGTGACGTTTTCTCAGTCTGTACACCATTGGCTTTATTTTCGTCTAGTAAGATTGATGCATCACACGTCTACAACCATCATAAAATATTCATTATTTAGCAAAAACACTATTTAATAATTTTTGTTATGCGTAGGATCTGAGAAGGAAAAAATACATCGGATAATACCTTAACCATGCAATCATGGAAGAGATTTCTAATCCAAGAAACTGCAGTATTTCCATGCTTTTGGTACAATTTTGTAACCTCTTCCTTGATTTTAGCTTCAGCATTTGGACATGTCTTTGAGTAAAAATTCACCTCTAATTGATCACTTGCAGCTGGTCATTATATTAATATTATCAGAGATGATGGCAAAAAATAAAAGTTAAATTATTATAGAAATACGTTTAAATATTCATTAATATTCCAGACTTATACCAAATTTAATGGTTATACTTCTAGTATGCAATAAATAAATAAAAATCTACAAATGCCAGACTTATAAGAAATTTGATCATAATATATTTTTGGTATTTGTATCATATAAAGAGTTAAAAATTATCAATGATTAACTAAATATTAACTACACCAATATTGTAATAATTTTCTATTTAATTTCATTTAATTATAAGTTTAGGGTTACATCTATATATCATAACCCTAACGGAAACTAGTTATCTTTTTTAAATTTTAAAACAATTAGTTAGATAAGATATGTACACAAATTATTTTCCTAACAATACTCCTAAGAAATCTCTAACAATATTAATATTTCTAATAGTTGGCATTAAGAAATATGATTAAACAAAAAATTTGGAAAAAAAAAATTATTTTCTAGAAAATATTTATTATTTATTCTATAAAAGAAAACATATTTCAACCAAATAAAAATTAAACTTTTTAAAATATGAAGAATTTCTTCCTATCATATAGGATTATATTGTTTCGAAGGTTACCCTAATACCCTCTACGACTATACCAAAGATTTCCTTTTACCATAAATTAGAAAATTTCATTAGATCAAAATGAATAAAGAGAAAATTGTAATCCAATTTATTCATTCTCAATTTAAAATGTAGGGAAAAATTATGTTATTTTATATTTAAAAACTAATGATAAATTATTTTTTTACCAAAACCAAGAGATAATTATAAATAATAATTTTAGATTGGTTGATAGAAAGTGAAAAAATTGCAACTAAGATAGCATTATAAGAGATAGAATATAAATTTTTCATAAAAACATACAAATATAACTTGAATAATCGGTAATACATAATATTTATTATGTAGTTTATGACTGATGGTGACATTTTTAGTAATATGTCACTATTAGTTATAAGTATTTCAAAATAAAAAAAAAATAACATGATTCAAATTTGCATATTTTTATATGATAAAAATACTTTATTTTATTACAACGTCAAAATCTTAAACATAATAATATAAAATCGAGTACAATGAATTAAAATAATTGATAGCAATGAAGAAAAGTATAGATGAGAGAAAGGTGTACCATAGTAAAATTGTATAAGTAACAAGAGAGAGCATAAAACGCAGCGGATTGACATCTTGAATGAACTTGTATTTG
Source organism: Amaranthus cruentus (assembly GCA_019425755.1). Lineage (NCBI taxonomy): Eukaryota > Viridiplantae > Streptophyta > Magnoliopsida > Caryophyllales > Amaranthaceae > Amaranthus > Amaranthus cruentus. The sequence goes on along the minus strand of CM033465.1, from coordinate 12,337,104 downwards.
GTTTGTAGAAGTACTTGTGGCTTTTAAATACCCAATATTAGGGTTAGTTAACAATTTACCTAATTTTTAGCTTGAGATCCAATAACAAATCCAGCTATTTATATAATTATGATAACATTTTAATATTTCAAAAAAAAATTAATTAAAGGTATGTAATTAATATATCTTTAACATTAGTTTTTTTTTTTCACGGAATAAGCTGAGAAGATAGAATATATTAAAGAGAACGAATCCAAGCCCATATCTAAAAAAGTGGAACTCATTTTTAGTAACATAAGAATTGATTCTCATTAATATTTTTTATCTTTTTGTTATTTAATAATATTGTAACCTAAAAGAACTAATTAAAAAAAAAAAACCCTAAAAGTACTAAGTTTTAATGATTTTATTTTTTAATTTACTAAATTGTGTTTAGGATATAGTTTACTGACTATGCCCCACCTACCTGTCGTATTTTTGTTCTTTGCCTTTTATATTTCACTCTTTTAATCGTTTCTATCTTAATACCTTCTTATTTTAATTATATTCTTTTATTTTTTATTTCTATTTACGTTTTTTTATGTATTTTATTTTTATTTACTTATTATTTATTGTTAATGGTTAACGAGTGTTGTATGTTGCAGGCTTTCAGGTAGTTGTAGGTTTCACTCTCATTGATGATTTTTGTTGAGCCGAAGGACTCTTTGACTGCACTCTCCTTTATGGGTATGAGTCACCGTCTTTCTTCCCTCCCCAGACTCTGATCATCGTTTTTCTATGAGCAAGGTACATTGGGTATGATGATGATGTATTTAGGATATAGTTGACTAGGTATAATATGAAATAAATTAATATGATAATGGAGCAATATTAATAATAATGGGCTTAATAAGTTGACTTAATTAATGGGCTTTTATTGGACTATTTCATTGCCTCCACAATCGCAATTGCTAAGTTGCCAATCCCATTAAGCCAAATCATACTTTCGGTTCATTACTGCGGCTTTAGATTGACCATTTGAAAAAAAATAAAAGTTTTTAGTGAAAAATTTAAAAATAAATTATTTTTTAAAATAAGCGTCATTGCGTCGAAAGCTGTGTCAAAGAAGTTGTACGTTGTTAATAACAATGGATCATTTAAAATTAGCTAAACAATTATCCGCTGCTTATAAAACATCGCTTTTTTAAAAAAAAATAGTTTTTTGAAATATTCGCTTGGGATTACCACCTAAAAATGCACTATTTTCTTACTATCCAATATCATACTTTAACGTTAAAAATAAATGTAATGAGACGATATCATAGTGATATAATTTCTATTGGGTCAGCTAAATCTATATACACTTGCAAATGATAACTTATCACTTTAAAGCGATTACTTACAATCTTAAAGTGATCACTTACAATCTTAAAGTGATCAATTATAATCTAAAGTGATCACTTATAATTTCAAACCGATCACTTTTTATAGTCATAAAAAAAACATTTATAATCATAAAGTGATCACTTATAATCTTAAAAATGTCACTTATGATTTTATAGTTACAAAATATTACATTAACTTGATCACTTATTATTTTCAAGTGATAATTTTTTATAGTCTTAAAGCAATTACTTATAATCTTAAAGTAATCACTTACAATCTTAAAAGAGATCAATTAGCATGGATTAATTTGGACTAGTCTCACAGTGGGACAGTCTCATACAGGACATGTTGAGCATTAAATGTTTTGAGTGGTCTTAGTGCAATTAGTTGTTGGTTGGAGCTAGCCGAAACCGATGGCTTATTTGATCAACTGAAAATATTGGATGTGGAGATGTTCAGTAAAAATTAGTTGCTCGTAAATGACACTTCATCATAAAATGTGAGTTAAAAAGGCCAAAAGTAAATGAAAAAGTTGTTCAAATTATTTTTTTTCATTGACATTTGTTTTTTGTTCTTTTTTCTAATAAATGTCAACAACCAACAATTAATTTTTATTAAACATCACCTTAAAAGCTAGCTTATAACAAAAAATTACTATTACTAACTAGTTAAACAAGCCATCTAAACCAGTCAGACAACCAACAACCGATTGCTAAACATCACACTATTACTGAGCACAGGTATCAATTGGGGGGTTTTCTGACTTCGCGCATCTCTCTTTACTCTCTCCTTGGAGAAACAGATATAATTTGTCCGTATCTTTTAGAAAAATAAAACCTTCCACTCAAACTCTGCCTTGTACGGGATACTGAAAGTCTCAGATTGAGGAAAATTTTTACAACCTCTAACAAAATGTCAAAAAGTTGTGTAATTAATTCCACTTAAACAATCTTAATGCCTAATGGACTGCCTTGTCAATCATCATTAGGCATTCACCACCACGCCGCAATTTGAGTTTTTGACACAATTTTAGTTCTACTTTTTTAAATGGGAAATTTTAGTTATAATTATTCTAATTAGCAATTAATTAATTATTGGTTCACTTTGACATTTTGTTAGTAGAACGATAAAACAAGTGTTTGGTAAATGACTTTTATATCAAAATCAAAAAGTATTCATAGTTTTTTTTCATTGGCTTTTGGTTTTTAGCCTAATTTTTCTCTAATAAATAATCAAGTGCCAACATATAATTTTATTGAACATCTTCTTAACATATGGCTTAGTCAATAGTTCTTGCTAACAGCCATTTGCCAAGCATGCTCTAAAACTCTGCAATTTTGAACTAAAAGAAAGTTACAACTTTTTTTTATTACAAAGTAGGCTGAGAAAAAGAGAGAGTTATGTAAGTTTCAAACTTTTATTATCTATTCCACATTGTAGATTTCGCGCTCTTTGAAGACATTTCTCGACCCCGGGACTCTTTAACCGCACTCTCCTCTATGGGTATGAGTTGTCGTCGTTCTTCCCTCCCCAAACCCTACACATAGTTTCTATGAGCGGGATAAACTGAATATGATGATGATCACTCTTTCTGACACCAAATTCAAGTTTAAGAAGTTATTAAAGAGTTTTTATTATGTAATGGTAATTGCATCATACATCATTATTCAAGACTTCATTTTGCACCACAAATTTTTTGACATAGCACTTGAGAGTTGAGACATAGTACTAGTTAATTAATTATCTTCAAGATAATGGATATCACTTTTACTTCTTTTATCACTTGAATTTAAATAGGTGGGATTAGGTAAGTCTTTGTATAAATGTACGCAATAATGGATATATTTGTATTCGTTTGTTAAGGAAATCAACATTATCATCGAAAAACCATGAGTAGGTGTGGGAAGGAAAGGACGGCGATAACTCATATCCAAAAAGAAGAGCATGACCAAAGAGTCCCCCAACTCGAGGAAAGACAAAAAAAGGTACTGTAGCGAGAAGAGCCATGTGAAATTGAAGTCACCTCGGCAAGGAAAAATGACTCAAATAAAAAAGTCAAATATAGAGATTCATGAATGAATCTTGCAATAAAATTTTAATTATTATCACTTAGAAAAAGAATTAATTATTTCTCCCCTCAATTGGAGAGATTCTCTAACCTACTCTAGAATATAAAATAAAAAAAAAAAAGTATATTGGAGGTAATTTTTGACAAACAGTATTTTTGATAGTAATTTTTGACAATTTTTCCTTTCTTGCATTTTAACGTTACTTCTTCCGCAAAATTCTTTGAAGATTTTCTTGCTCCGACCTTGTTATCCTTTTATCGTTGAGTACTCATTGTTGCTCAAGTACCCGTTACCTTCCTCGTAATTTGTAACGACCCAGATCCGATTCGGGAGAATCAACTAGGTGTTGGGCGGGTCACCCTACCCGAACCAACACCAAGAAAGCGAAAAACTCGATTAATAAAAAAAAACAAATTAACATTAGCAAACACTTAAAATCTAGTGTCATCTGTTATTGATCAAATAAAAAACCTAAATGAGATTCCATGAATTGAGGAAAGTAGTAGTTTTACATGTGAGTGACATATTTACAAAGAATGGATTACAACATAAGTAGGATTATGCAGCTTCAGCTCATGTCTCCTTTACACTATCTGGCAAGGCTGAGCCTTTGCAGATTGGACATATATTCTTCATTGATAACCATTTTTTGATGCAGCCGACATGATAATCGTGACCGCAAGCTTTAAGCGTTCCGACATCATCCATATGCTTGTATTCCTCCTGTCATAACCGGGAACGTCTTCATTCGTTAGCGTTTGAAACGATTGTTTGAAAAACAAAGACATGCAAAAACCGAAATGATAATCGAGAGACAACCAAGAAATTTGTTTAGCATATAAACTTGGGTATCCTAGGGACTAGTCGAGTACGCAATATATTACCGTGAAGTCGTTAGAAAGGTTCCCGTTTAGGAAGGGTGACGGGTTTTGTGTTGTATACAACCTTTACTCTTGTAAATCAAGCAAACTGATTGACCCTTGATTGTAAACATGATTTTTAACTATACTTACTCACTCCGTCCCATTGAGTTAACTCTCTCGACACTAAAATCCTCTAAAATGCAAGGGAACGAATGTGTTACTCTACTCTATCAAATCCTGTAAACAATTTATGCTCTTTTTTTTCCGGAGTTTTCAAGGGTGACATAGACCGGTTCAGATATCAGATTCCGACATCAGGAAATATGTGCACTTGTGTTCAGCAATGGTACGGGGAATTTCTAAAATGTCGAAATGCTGCACAAAAGTTAAGGGTTTGAAACAGAACAATACCAGACATATTACACATCTTCCTTCTTCCTGAGCCTGATCTGATGAACAGTATACTGTCTCTGTCAGACATTTGGGCAACTCGTTTTCACGCAACCCAACATTTACACTTCCGATTCTTTCACCAAGAGCAAGTAGTTCCTGCACACAGCAATAAGTTAGGACCCTCTCCAAAAACACACACATAAAGGTCAAATGCGAAGGCACTTAAAACAGAAGGGTGAGAAGAATTGCTCGCGTAATTTTGACAAGATATATGAGTCTATTTTCAAACGTAACACATAAGTGCAACTTCGTTTATCAGAATCATGTACAAGTACGTGTTTATTGAGCTAATTGTCATCATCGTCATCATTATCATACCCAGTATATCCTGCACATAGGAACTATGAGCGGGGTCTAGGGAGGGAAGGAAGACAGCAACTCATGCCCATAAAGGAGGATGTGGCCAAAGAGTCCCCCGACTCAAAATAATGTTCAGTTACTAAAATAAGCATACTACATTGCAAAAAGATGCAGACGAGTCTCATTCCAAACAGATGCACAAAAGTCTCATCCTTCTCATTTCATTGAATCCCCCATTTTTATAAATATTTTTACCAACCTCATAACTCATGTTGTCAACGTCTAGCCTCATATCTCGATGTTGATCCAAAAAGTTCCTTGAACCATATAGAGAACGGTCGATAATCATCAGACCCTGAAAATCAAATCAAAGCAAACCAAATCAAATCAAAGCAAACCAAATCAAATCAAACACAGGGCCTTGACATAGAATTTTCAATGACACCGTATGTTCAAATGAAAACTGAGGGGTTTAACAATCCCTGATTTCCTCCCTCCATCATGGAAAATAAAGGACACCATAGTAAAACAAAATCACAAATTCTTGTGAAAGACGGTCTCTTTGAGAGACCATATCTAACTAGGCCGGCCTATAAAGGAAAATATAGAGTAAGAGTAGGCATTAAGCTTTAGTGGGTTGGATTTGAGAGACGTCGCTCAGAGAGACAGTCCCTCAAGAGACTAGTACTAGAATATCAAAAACGCAATTTTCATCTTTAGGCTTTACTCATCGGTTACCGCCTCCCGTCCCACAAAACAATTCAGAAAATAAATTAATTATTCCACACCCATTAAGCATATAAGAACCAAAAAACACACATAATGAATGTAAATCCATGGGCAAGAGCAAAATAAAGCTCCTCAAAAGCGTGCTTTAGGAAATTCTGGCAAGTCCGGATACACAATATTTCCATGCATTGAACTACACTTCTGGGAAGTATTCGTAAAACTCAAATCTGATATTAATCATGAGAAGCTATGGTTTCATCAATAGTATGTAATATACAATGTGCTAAGAGTGCTACATTATACATTTAAACGAGTAGGGATCAGCCTCCCCCTTTACTAATCCAAAAACATAGGAATTTTCAAACAACTAGATCAATGTAAAATGATTCGCTAGCTAATTCGCCTTTTGAAATCGTGATTCGCTCAAGTTTGCCCAAGAATAATTCGCGATTCGCAAGGAGATTAGAGAATCACGTGACACTAAGCTAGATAGCTAGCAAGCTTTGCTCCAATAGCATTAAACAGTATTTATTAGGAGACTCAGAATTAAAATCTAGCAGGCGGCCAATTAAACTTCAGAGGAGAAATGTTGTCGATTGTATCCATCAGTAGAGTTTTGTGTCAAACTGGTCTTAAAATAGATCAAAAGCTTGTAACAATGAAAATAGGAAAATGTGACTTCTACTTTGTCTATTTAAATTTCCATAAATCAATTTCATTGATTTCAATATCAAATTTTAAGATAAAGAATCAGTAGGATTTGACCCAAGGGCCTACTTCACCATAATTAAAACTCCATAACTCGAAAAATCACGACATGAGTATGATCATATCAGAGTCCACACTAATGCACCCCCATTAACGACCCATAACCTTGGAAAAACTAGTCCCATCATCGATATGAAGTTAAATGGCAAATCGGAAACAATCACAAGTAACAAGAATTCAAATTACATACCTCAGGTGTCAAACGATTATGTGCACCAGCATCTTCAGAAAGCAAACGGTATCTCTCCGAGGACAACCTAGATCTACCACTCCGGTCACCATTGCGCCATCCTAGGGGGCCAAACGGTCTTGGATGTCTTGTGGGATGATTCTCTCCCAGTAATTGAAGGCTGTCATCAGACGGAACCACATGGGTCATACGTAAATTGCCCATTGCAATTCTACCATTAGGAGCGGATCTGTGAGAATAGCTACTACGAACACCCCTCGTATGAGACGGAGTAGGATGCAAATTTTGTGTAAGAGAATTTCTGTTGGCAAATTCTCCAGAAGAATTCGCCATGCTGCTTCCAGCAAAAAAGTGATTACTCTCGTGATTCAAGTTACTCGAGACTACAGTCCTACCGATAGGAGCGTTGGGCACATGGATAGGCGCCCATTCCGGCAAAGGAACACTAGAATTTTGATTCGTATCAACTGTTTCAGGATGATCAACTAGAAGTCGGCTCGAACTATCACGGGGTGGATGATTTGCTTGTAGATGAGGCCTTAAGACATCAGATTCCAAGTCTAATGTGGATCGACTTCTCACATTTCTCAGGGAAGTTTCACCTCCGATAGGCAGTTGATTGGCTCGATAACTGGTAGTAATAGCCATAGCCTCCCAATGATTATTTTGAGTATCCATTGTTTTTTCCTGTCGGGGATCTGATGATGAGGAGACATTCGATGAACTACCGGTACAATAGTATCTGCTAGAGCTGCCCCTCTCAGTGATAGCAGGGATCCCGGGGCTTTTCCTTTTGTATGGACCCATTCCATTTCCCATTGTAAGATCGAAGAAATTGCATTCAACTCCATAGTTTGCGGGTGGATGGTGAACATGATTTTCTGGAATCATAAAGACATTTCCAGTAGCAGCTGGATGTATAGAATCACAAGAAAGATCAGAAGTTTCTGGTTGATAATGTGGTGCATTGACCATCGGGCCTGACAAAGGGTACACATTCAATCTTGCAGTATTCCATGGAGAAACATAATGAGCTCGATCGGGTGGTCCATTTTCCAAAGAACGGAATGTAGGGACACTCTCCGAAGAACTGGTTCTGGCTGCAATTCAATGTGATCATATTAGAAGGAAAGAGAGAAGGCAGAAATCAAAAAAAAGTACATCAAACAATACTTCATTTATAGACAAAATACATAATAGTAATCCCTGCAAAACTGAGCCCATATTTGAGCATCCATCAACAAAATCAATTACTCTTAAAAGACAAAGGCACAAGGCTTAGACCCGCGTTACCTACTCCTCGGTCACAGTCATTTTGCCCCAACCAAAAATGGCACTAGGATTAAAAAGTTAAGTATAGAGGGTTAAACCGTTAAAGTGGTGGGGTCATTTAGAAATAAGAGAAAATACAGAGTAAAGTTGTGAGACCATGTCCAAAAATAGAAATGGGGTATATTTACTGGGATGACTAAATTAACAAATGGGTAAATTGAGAGGAACGGAGGGATTATATTGCTAATCACCCGGTAAATTGCAAATTACATGTTGAGACAAACAAATAATGGTCAGTTTTGGTTTTATTATTGGCCCATTTTGGGTGACTTGCGAATTCAAAGCGTGAATTAGGAAGCTAAATTACTAAACCAAAATAAGGCGGAATATACTCAAGGAGTACACGCTTGTTGTAATCAATAGAACAGTAGCATACTTAAGAAGTGAATAGAGAACCCAAAATACCATGCAAATGAGATGTTCATATCTATATTCCATCACTTTAAAAAAGGTTAGAGGAAAATTCCAATGAAGAAATTTAGACACAATTAAATCCTTATTACCAAAGTGAAGGTACGGATCTTCAGCATGAACAGGATCCCAGTGTTGATCAGGCTCCGCATCAAAAATCTGCGATGTATTATATACTTGTCTGTGTGCCATAATCACATCCAGTACAATACAACCTTAGCTAAAGAAGCAGCCAATAAATTAGAGCCTGCACGAGAAAAAAATCGTAAAGGTTAGGCAAAACAAATGCACAACAACCCATTAAATAAAACGATCAAAGACAGCAATAAACTCAGCCGTAAAAACAACTAGAATGTAGAGTACTAGAAATCATATAACTAATGAGTCATCGTTCATAGTCCCCCGCAAACAAAAAAATGAGGATGTTTAGCACATAAGAAAATCCGAAGACAAAAAGGATGACAAAACACATTTGACGAGCTCGTGTGATTGGATGTAAACTCTCCACAGATGTCACAAAATACAACCGGAAAGCGGACATGACAGAGGGTGATCTCTCACTCCTTTAAGACATCCGATAGCCATATATGATCCTCTCTAAGAACATTTCATATGCGGTTACATTTCAGACAAAAAAATAGAACCGATGGCCATTTATCATTAGCAGTAATTTCATGCCCCATGCACAAGCCAAGAAGCGAATGGCTCATTACCAAATTGTTGTGCACAACAAAAAGAGAAATACTCACCTGCTCTGAAGCAATACTCAGGCACCTGCACATTCAAATTAGCTGCAAGAAACAAATCTATGACACTCAAATGTTATCAATATTTACAGTGTTTAAGTTGAATTAAACTTCTTATAAGCAATTCCGTATTTTATCAAACTCTACTCGATTATAGTGACTAAAGAAACATTATCTCACTTGATTCCACCCGAATATAAATTTTGTTGCACATCACCTTAAGACTACATTTTAAAATTTGTTCAACACTTGTTCACTTGGAGCAGATGATCTTCTACGTCGATAAAGCAATTGTAAGTGGAGCGAGTGAAGAAATCGATCCCCCCCTCTATTATTTGCTCTTACATCAAAGATGTGACCACGTCCAGTGCACAAGGAAGCATATAAACCATATTCCATATCGAGATCCATGTCAATAGAGACATTATCAACACCAGTAAGGTAGCCAAAATGACATGTCCTAAAAATACATGTCCTCTCTTATGTCTTCCTAACATTAACACAAACGTCCATGATATACACTTCTTTCTTTGCATAATCACTCAAACAAGACCTAAAACATAAAATAAAGAAAAGCGTACTAAGGATGCACAATCTTACTATTACTAGCATCATTTAAATGCACAAAAAAATGTAAGGGAAATAATCTCACTAATTCTTGTTCCGAACAAGAGGTCATGATACATCAATACAAAATCAAAAATATTAAATCAATCATAACAAAATTTCAACCTTTTTTTCATTTCCTTTCCAACAAAGAGTAATCATCAAATATAAAATTAATCCATAGTATTATTATTTTTTATATTATAAACAGCACATAAGAAATTTAAAGGGAATCTACTTATATCACTATCACGAGAAGAAATAAGGAAATAGTAAGGAGGAAATGCCAAAGAAAATTACACGAAAACGAAGTATATAGATTTCCAACGGTATAAAAATACTTCAATTTACTCTTTTACCAACAATGGAACATTTAAACAAGGATCTATGTCTTATAACATAAAGACGAGACGGTTAAATTCTACAAGAGCAACAATATCAACTACAAAACAATAGAATAGCTTCAAAAAGGCACAACAATTTTGGATACTACATCAGTTTCCTGCTTATTCCATATTGGTTGTCGGCTTTCACATTCTCTCGGGACAACGAAGCATTGCTCATCTTAAATGCTAAGTGGATAGGCCTTTGCATTAGGAATCCCACCAATTCAAGGCTCAAGTGTAGGTTCTTCTGAGTCAGAGGCCAGCATAACCTAAGGACAATCGGAAATGAGTTTGCTATAGGATCTGCATGATGCATAGATATCCCTTGCAGTAACGAAATTGCTACAGTCAGAAAAATACCTCTCAAAGCACACTAATGAATTCTCTCGGATTCAAACCGTGAAAGGACTTAACTCCACAAACCTAATACAGAATTCCGCAACTACCCGAGGCAATTATTTGGAAAGTCCCTCTCTTTCCCCAACATTAAGAATATGAACTTCAATTTGAACAAACTCCCCCCTTAAGTGAAAGGAGAGGAGTTCAGAGTATCATACGAGAATTGGGGGTAAATGCCCAATGTTTAGGACATTGGTAAAGGGTCCGTTTGGAATAGCTTCTCTGCAACAAGATAATAGATAATTAGCACATAATAGTCAGACTTGCCATTTTTCGATCCAAATTTATCGATTTCAATACTTCTACTTCTCCCAAAAAAAACTTATAAGGGTTCGTCCTATCAAGCTAAGACTCGTTATGAAATTCTTCAAACTCGTTTTTACTTGTATAAAGAAATCAGCTGCATATACTAGATTTATTATGTCGGTATGACATTGAAAATTTAAAATATGAAAAACTAAAAACATTACTTTTCAAATTATTAAAACAGCTTGCTTTACATAATAATAAAACAAAGAGAAACCAATTATGAAAAATTAGAAATTTAACCTTTGAAATTATAGTAAAATATAGTCATTTGAGATAATACATCCACCCAAAAGATCAACCTTAAAGCTAACTAAAAACTTTTCAAGCATCTCATTAGACACCCTACATCTGCAATGGTTCTCACCTTGAGTTGGTAGAGGGATCACATGTAAAAAAAGGCTGTATTCTTGTAACCCTTCATAGGAAATGAACCTACCACCACATGTAATCAAACACCATGTAGGTAGAGGGATGTCAATGATCACATGTAAGAACTCTTGGAAAAAGCTACCAAAGGATTTTGTTACACTAATCGATTTACAATGCCCATCGCTTGTTTGTGTATATATATTGTTTTTAGCATTGGGAAGTACATAGAGTTTTTTAAGTTTCAGTTTTGGTTATTTTTGTTTGCTTTGTTTGTTGTGGACACAAAAGAGAAGCAAGAAAGTGAGATTTGATTGTGGTGTTATGGTTTAACAAATGGCTTATCTGTTGTACTATGATAATATGCAATTATGCCATCTATTTAGAAGCGAATGAAGCCAGTGTTCGATACTACTATACTGATACGTCACTCAAGCGAATTGCAAGAAATTAAGCTTAATGGGCGTCTCAATATTCCAAAATATGGCCTCCCACAGCTTTGACATTGACGGGAGCTATTTTCTTCCTCGAGAGCATCTATCTATTATATAATTTTTCAGAAGCATTTCACTTTGTGTGTGGTGTTTATAAGCAGAAATGTTAATTTATACCACTTAAGATCGAGAAACTACTTTCTTCTTTTCATTGGCACTTGAAGGACTAGAGGCAACTTGATGCTCAAAGGTATCCCATTAAATATATTGGATCTTCCATTATGCTCATCTTTGGAAGACACCCCTACATTGATACTATCATTTATACCACTATGTCGTAGTTGGCGATTTCTATAACAATCTATCCAGGAGTACTAACTTTAAAAGGAGTCTCAATTCGGCTAATTCGCCCATAGTAACACTCTAACACCCTCCCCTTCCTATCTCCCGAAAACAGATCCACGCTTTAGAACTCAATTCCCGGAAGAACCTTGAATCATCCAGAACCATAGATATCTACAACAACAGTAACAATCCACAACATACCCCATCCAAAACCCAAAAATCACCATTCGTCCATTAATGCTACCGAGTATCAACAGCAATAAGCTAAGCAAGGTTTAAAGTCCATGTACCAATCATAACCCAAGAATTAATCACTATCAAATCACAAATTTACTTCATCAAACTGATGAAGATCAATGTTATACATGTTACAATTGATCTTTAAGCTTAAAAAGACCATTGCAAATTTGGGTATTTCAGCAAAGGAACATAAGTCTAAAGCTCAAAAAATTTAACATAAAAATCTATAAAAATAATGAAAAAAATCAGAAAGCTGCAAGAAACCTAAAGAACATTTAACAATCAAAGCTTGATTACATAAAAAACAAACGATCAAGCAGACAATCACAGCAGTAAACACAAATTAAGATTAAACAGCGCCTAAAAATTGATAATCAAACAAACAAACAAAAACCCACAAAAACACACAGAAATTCAGCAACAAAAACAAACAAAAACTATCAAAAAAATTTCAAGGATGATCAAGAAAAGATGATCAAGGTAGAACATAAAAATCAAACCTTGGATTGGGATTATGATGATGGATGAATCGGACGGTTACTATGCGGTTGAAAAGAAGAAAGAGAAAGAGGGTAGAAGAGAAGAGGTTGGTTTTGTCAGTTTTGTCAAGTAAACAAAGACAAAGGGAAAGGTAAGGTTGCAACAATGAGAAGATGGAAAATAAAGAGTTGTCAAAAGAATAAAGGAAGGGAAATGGTGTGGGGTTTCTTTGGTTGGTTCATTCATCTAATACTCAACAAAAGCTATGTTTTTATGAGCGGGATATATCGAGTACGATGATAATGATTTAACACAAACTTTTTCATTTGGTCTTGAAGAATTCCAAATTTTTTTATTTTTTTCGGACTAGGTTAGAGAATATATAGATTAGAAAGCGAGAATATATAGGTAAGAGAGGGAGATAATTGGTTATATTTATAAAAGGTGAGATTTGAATTTCTGTTACAACGGTAAAAGAAAAGTTTTCAACCACTAAATAAACTGCTGATTTTTATCTTGCAAGTTACAAAGATTGAGTTTTTTTTTTGGCCTAATTAAACTTTTTAATTGATGTTTCTTGTTATTCCCTAGCATAAAGATAGTGCTCCAAAGGGTATAATAATGATAATAATATTCCTGGCTTTTATTATTATTATTATATGAATATTGGTTTAGAATATTGTATGAATTGTTGACATTGTGTGAAATTAGAGCCAACTTTTGTATTTTATATCTAAAGAATCTATAATTGTAACCTATTGCTTTTGTTGTTATTCTTGATGTTAAAAATTTGTCTTGAACATTTTAAAAGCTTTGTCTAAAGGATTTTGTTAGAAATATTTAGTAAACAATAAGATGATTAACTAATGATAACATATGATTTGCATCGGAGGGATAAGAAAATACATATTTGAATATATGTTATTAGACATGGAGACATTATGGGTGGCACAAAACGAATTGCATTTGTGCGGCAAAAGCAAGGTCTAGCCTGGAATAGTGGGCCATGTGGATGCCAAAGTTATTATTTTATATTGGCACGACACCACGTGTAACCCACAAATCACGGCCAGTCAAGCCCGTCGTTCTATTACTAGTTTTGAAAAAAGTAAAGAATCTTTTGACGTAGCCCAACACGATTATCATTGCCCTTTGTTTTGAAGATTGACGACATGACACAACACTGCTTGATATTCTATATACATGGCTCATTGCATGTACAAGTCGATAACCCTGCACGATTATGTTTTTGTCATGCGTCATGGTTTGCAACCCAACATGAGCATAACACAACCAGTGGCTTTGACAAGACTATTTTGGCCCAATTACTCGCAACAAGACGACATGATCCCTTGGCTATCAGCTCGTGTATAAGCGTATTTTAAGGGATTATATCCCACGTGACAGGAACCTCTCTTCATCTTTCTTGAGCCGGAGGACTTCTTTTGGTCGTGCTTTCCTATATGGGTATGAGTTGCCGCCGTCATTCATCTTTCGTGTATAAGCGAAATGACAAATATTTTAACGGGATACACTGGGTAGGATGATGATGATGATCGCCCATATATAACAAACTTTTACTAATTGTAAGTTGTAACCGAATTTTACTAATTATAATCGATTTTGACTAATTAAAATTGATTTTTACATATTCTAACTGATACTTAGTTATAAATTGTATCTAAATTTTACTGATTAAAACTAATGTTTACTAATTATAATTTATTTTGACTTAAGGTAACTGAATTTTTTTTTATTATAACTGATTTTTACCACTTAAAAATTTATTTTTACAGATCACTTATTTTTAAAGGTGAATCAACCAAGGCCTAATTCACACATAAGTGTTATCTCGATTTTTTTTTTTGAGTAAGTGTTATCTCGAATTTAGTCCTTGGACCAAAATATCCAGCATCCCATTATACTTACCATTAATACTGACATTTTCTATTGAACATTTTAGTAGCAGTTGACAATTGCAAGTATTTCAAAACGGAAGTAATAATAATAATATTTATCATTTTCAAATACTTTTTGTCGGCTATACTTATGAAAAACCGTCTCTCAAAAGACAATCTCAAATTAAAAAGCCTACATTTTTATTTACTCTTTTATTTATATTCTTACGAGAGATCCCTCTCAAAAAGACAACCTCAAATTAAAAAGCCTACATTTTTATTTACACAAATTCTTTATTTGTATTAATCGGGCTATTTAACCCATATATTTAATGGTCTCTCGTAAACACCGTCTCTCACGTTGATTAGTGTATTTTTATTTTGCATTTTCGTCGGAGAAAAAAAAACTCATGTGAAACCGTCAAACGGCAACAAATCGGTGAAAGTTTAAACTCTGAACTGAAATCGGCCGCCCGCACTGGAAACCTGACGGTGTTCAAACAAGATCTCTGATTTACGTCAACCCTAATTCCTCTCCCCTTTGACTTACGAAATCCCTAATCCTCCATTGTTTTGTTAAGAAAGATGAGCGTGATCGACATTCTCACCAGAGTTGATGCGATCTGCAACAAATACGACAAGTACGATGTAGAAAAGCAAAGAGATTCCAATATCGCCGGTGACGATGCTTTCGCTCGTCTCTACTCTTCGGTTGAATCCGACATTGAAACCGCTTATCAGGTTTTAAATACTCACTTTTTAAGATTTTGATTCAGTGTTCTGGTAGAGTGGAATTGTATCATTGTTGTTGTTGAATTGTAAAATTAAATCTTTGCAGAAAGCTGAATTAGCAGCAAATGAGTCCAATAGGGCTTCTGTTGTCGCGTTGAATGCTGAGATTCGTCGTATAAAAGCGAGATTGCTCGAAGAGGTTCCTAAATTGCAGCGATTGGCTCAGAAAAGGGTTTGTTCTTTTTCTTTATTGTTGTAGCTGGTTAATTAGTATCGATGATCATGCAACAATGACATTCCATTTTACCGATGTTACATCTAAGCTAGGTTTGGGAGGTTGGATGTACGCAAAGTTAACTTAGTGGTTATTTCGCATCAAAATCTGTATGTCTCAATGTAGTCCATTATAATGAAAACCAAAAAATTACATAATTTTGATCCGATCAAGAATGTACGGAGTATTGATGATCATGAAAAAAACTGTTAGAGAAGGACGACGGTTTCTGGTTTCTGTTCTGTGATGATGATTTATAAATTTTCTAAGTTTGACTGCTAGTTGAAAGGTATTTTATTTTTGGGAGTTTGTTTTGAATTCTTTTGGATTATTTGTTTAAATCAAACATAGGTGAAAGGACTTTCCATTGAGGAACTTGGGGCTCGTAATGACCTTGTCCTTGCTTTGCCTGAGAGAATTCAATCGATACCTGATGGAACTCCTGGACCTAAAAAGAATGGGGGTTGGACATCTGGGTGGACTTCTTCAGCTACTCGCCAAGAAATAAAATTTGATTCTGGTGACTGTTCTATTCTATTTGCACACCTTTCGGAGTATAAGTCTGCTTTTGTTAATTTCAGATTCGTTTATTCTTATATATTCTGTTTCTTGTTAATGCTAGATGGAAGATTTGATAGTGAATATTTGCAAGAGACTGAACAGTCGAGCCAATTTAGGCAAGAATATGAAATGAGAAAAATTAAACAGGTAAACTCATGCAGAGTCCTTGAAGTTTGTGTTTCATCTTGCATGTTTGTGCTGTATTTTCCATGGCTCAATGGTGATGTTCTTATGTTCGCAGGATCAAGGTCTGGATATGATAGCAGAAGGTTTGGACACATTGAAAAATATGGCACATGATATGAATGAGGTTTTCCATTTTTTACCACCTCCTCTCTTTTTTAGATCTTAGATATGCTGTCCATTTGCTGATAACTCTAGGCTATTGTGTGATGATATAAATGCAGGAGTTGGACAGGCAAGTTCCTCTGATGGATGAGATTGACACCAAGGTAGACAAGGCAACTTCTGATCTCAAGAATACCAATGTCAGACTCAAGGACACTGTGACACAGGTATTTGGATTACAATATAATGTTCTTTAGTCTTTTCGTGAATTCAAAACTGACAAGCATATGTTTGTAATTTTTCCAGCTGAGATCTAGTCGAAACTTCTGCATTGATATCATTCTTTTATGTATAATTCTTGGTATTGCTGCATATTTGTACAAGTAAGACCTTTCTTTTCTCTTGTTACCTAAGTTTCTTTGGGTTTAAATTTAAACTTTATCAGTTGCATTTATTGTTGGGCATAAAGCAGAGAATCATTAGTGGTGATTTTTGATTTTATATTACGAATTCATGTTGCATGAGTTGGAAAACCATTGGGTTTTCCTTTACTTGAGTGCCAATATTTCTTGTATAATTGCTTGTAATGTGTAAAGTTTACTTGATTTGATATATAATTGACAAAATTGTCAAGTCTATGTGTAATAAATGTTAGCAGCTACCAAACATTATGCACAACACAATAGAATTTGCTAATTAAACTAGCTTTTGTCTTAACTTTCATCTTTTGTTCCAATTTTCTTACGTTCCGGCCGGGGAAAACAATGTTTATAATTGTTAATTTTTCTAGCTTATTTATGTCTTTGTGGAGGAAGACTGGTACCCTGTGGAGATTAATGAGAATAACTGTTGAGTAATATGCGAGGTGGGATAAACACAATACCAGGTGAAGCTATTCTCGATGTTTATTGATGATTTAACCTTGACAATGATTAAATGGATGAGAATGTCACAAATTGAACAATGATGTGCTGATACAGAGAAATAAACAAAATAATTACTTGTATTTCTCCATAACTGAACTGTTTTAATGACTTCACTTTAAGTTCCTACATTTTGTGCTCCGTGCATAGTGCAAAAACAAGGCGGTACAGTAATACTGGTTGTATTGTTTTTCAAATTTACCAAACCGGTATTACTCGCATCGTAAAAGTGTGAAAACCGCATTTTAGGCTGTTCCAAGCGATATTTCATAGTTTAGGTCGATATTTAGCGGTAAGGCAATTCAGATCATCCTTGTTACCGCGTCACTGTGTCCGTTACCGCAACTGTGATCGTTACCGCATTTATGCACTATGGTTTTGTGTGTGTCTTGAACACAGCGAAGAACCCCTCTTGAAATGATTGAACAGTTGTTTTGCTACTACTTAGCTGAGAGCTTGGCTTATAGTTTGGGACTTTATTGTAGACAGCAATTGAAATGAAGAGAACGAGTTGGTTCTTCGTTTTATCTAAAAGGCCATAATTTATAATTTTACGTGTGCTTCATAATTGGTCTTAAAATGCTTATAGTTTTCTTAAGATTCTTTAAGTTTTTAAAATTTCTGGTGGAGCCCCATCGGTATTAGTTTTGTTAGGTGAACAGTGGGAAGGCGCTCATTAGGCAATGCCATGTTTCATTGTGCACTTATGTGGTAGACCGAAATATGTTAAAACTCAATCAAAGACATAAAACAAAGATTAAATTTATAGTTCATGAAAGTATTTCAAGAGTGTATATTCATGCACAACATTGCCGAACTGAGTAATAGTATGCATTGGGAATTGAAGAGGCTCTACGTGGAGGAAATTGAACTGAAGAGAAAGTTAGGTTCTAATGGGAAATACTGATTATCATTTCTTTTCTCTCAAAGAAAAGTTGGAGTTAGTAGAATGATTCTTTCTATGTCAAGCAAGGGACATAGGTCTTTGAATGAAGTAGATAACTGATTCTATTCATGCTATTATGGTCATTGCTTTAGAAGAAAGACTAAATTGATTTTTCTGCATGCCAATTGCTTTATAAAACGATTACACTGTAAGAATTCAATTAAGCCTTGAAGAACACTTATAGTGCTTAGGCACCTCGTTGTGAAGCAGGAGGTGTGGAAGTGTATGTGCTACTATCCTAGACTCCTCTACCTTAATCCTATGGCCATTTTAAAGCACTAGATGTTACCTTTCTACACCTAATTAGTGAGTATCGAGCAGTAAATACATACTTTCAGAATTTGTCGACTCAGTTTGGGATGCGATGTTACACTGAAATACTTGAGGAATATAAGCTGCATCAGCTTCATATGCAATTCTTTTGATGTAAACTATAATAGCCACACAATTACGTGAAGCACAAAACAGTTAGTTCACCCTTGAAAAAGGGTAGTAAAGGAGTCTTCATATGCAACTTTTTCATTTAAACTACAACTCTACAAGATCTTTATAAAAAAACTACTTTACAAGAGTTACACGAAATAGTTATTACTTCAGATGCTTATAGATCACTCTCATAGCACCTAACATTCTTGCCTTAGATAATTGAGAACTTGTGTCTTGTGTAGTCGTGAGGCTGTCATGTCAAAATATCATAGAATTCCATTTGTTCCAGATGCTGGAAATATAAACAGCTTCATCACAGCACAGTCCATAGAGTCTAGCTTTTAGCCATTCCTCCAAGGCTCCTACAGTTTTTTGTTGAACAAAAAAAAAGAAAAGTAGTTGTATTATAAGATAATAGAAAACTATATAAAGGCAGATGTGATTTGAGATTTTGGTCCCATGTACAAAATAGAAGTTTGTAAACACCAGTGATGAGAGAACCCACAACAATTTGTATTAACAGGAGGGCAAAGGGAGTTGAGCACTACCACGATGAAAACGTAGTTTGTGTAGTTGATTTTAAGCTCAAAGAATCTTACATTCAAGCCAAGATCAAACTGACGTGTAATTTAAAACTTTGATTTGGCTCAATCCCATGATTTACCAAGAAACCTTTGTTTCTGCTCAACTTAAGGTTATGCGTGTCTTCCCTAGCTTTGTGGCTTTCTCTAGAAGGAAAATAGGCCATATCTAGAAAATTCAGCGGATCATTTTGTGTTGAAAATCTAATTCATAATTGTTTTATAGCTTTGTATAATTATTGAGTATGGTTATAGGAAATTGAATTGAAGTAAATGGTTATTTAGACATGGAAACTCTTCTACTATCAAATCATGGAAACTATCAGCTTCCCGTTGTAATTTTGATTCTCAAGAACAACCTTTCTATCTCGTTCATTTTGCATGCATGTAGTGGAATTATGAATACAAGTGTACCTTATCCATTTCCTCCTCATGAATTATTGTGAAAGACGATCTCTCCGAGAGAAGCATGAGATATATGGGCTAAATGGCTCAATTAATACAAATTAAAGAAAATAAGAACGTGGGCTTCTTGTTTTGAGGTCGTCTCTTTAAGTGACGGTCTCTCACAAGAGTAGTTGTTTCCTCGTTGAAGTATGCGTTTTGTTTAGAAAATTCAAGGCATCAAGGCTAATTTTTTCTCACTCCATTGCCTTGTTATATGTCCAAACGGACCTCCTACCATAGGTATCCATTTGGGAACTTCTTCCGCCATAAAATATTTTCTCATCACAACGGGAAAGCCTTTCTAGAAAGCCTTTCCATTTCTCGTCGTTCAGATGTGGTGAACTTTTTTGAATGCCCACTTTTCCTCATGAGTCATATCCATCCTAAATTCTCTTTAGTCACCTGGAAATACTCCTCTAATCTCTCTGTATCGCTTTACGATATCTTGTGTAGATGTCTATTTTAACTTTACTGATATGCTTCAACCTGGATGCCGATGTATTGTTAGTTACGAATTTATTTTTATTCAACGAATTGCTCATTCATCTCGATACCTGATGTACATCTAATTACGTCCCTTATACGATTGTTTTGCAGTGTGTTGAAGAAGTAAACGACAATGGTGGCTAACCCGGCAACGATGTTTTATGGTGTCATCTTGTGTCTTGGTGTTCCAGGGTGTGACTTATTGGTCTGCTTTTCTACATGTCTTGCATATTAATACTTCATGTAAATCTATGGTAGTTTGTATCACCGTTATTTTTAGTTTTTGGCAGTATGTATCACCATCATTGAATCAAATACACTTTTATCTATGTGAAGTTGCAGATAATATTTTGTTAATGATCGAACAAAAACATTCTTTTTTATCACCATTTTTAATGTTCCTTCGACCTTTTCATTTTATTGACAATTTAAATTCCCAATTCTTATTATCGCCACCTTTTTCATTTTACTGTCACCCTATTTTAAATTAATTTAATAAAATGACGAAAATGCCTGGACTTAAAACTTCTATAAAACACTTTAAACTCACTTAATAACACCTTTATCACTTTTAAAAACACTAAATTTATACATAAAATTAATCGGAGCTAAAGCTTTAGAATTCAAATCGTGAACAAATGTCGAGGTAATTTTTATTTTAATCTCATTTCAAAATTCAAAAGAAAAAAATAGCACGAGTCGCACAAAAAGTGCGACTGAGCCTAGGAGGAGTCGCACAAACCGAGCGACTGGACCTAGGTCGAGTCGCACAAAAATATACTACTCCCTCTTATTCATCTTAAGTGTCCCATTTACTTTATGCACTTTATCCAATACACTTATTCAATCCTTAATATAATTAATTATTTATAATTATAAATTATAAAAGTTATATTAATAAACTTTACATTAAAATGAATCAATCGAGATCCAGCATGATTATATTTTAACTTATAGATTAATAATAAAATACAATTTAAGAGTGATAAATGAATAATGTCCTAAAAGTAAATGGGACACCTAAAGAGAATACGAGGAAGTATACACTAAAGATGAAGTAATAAATAATAATTGTTAAAATAGGGTGATATGACATTTTTATATGTGTAATAATTTTAGATAGTTTGTAGATGAGTAAAATAAATAACAGGTTGATTAATTTTATTTGTCACTTAAGTCAATATCAACCAAAAAAATTCTTTCGTAATGCCAGAGAATGACGTGTGATTTTTTAGTTCTTTATTAAATTATAAAATAATTAATTGAAATAATTTCTATATAACTAAATAAGTTTAAATCTTAATAAATTATTTAATATCATCTAAATCTTTCTTACTTTATTTTGTTTTTAAACTTCTTTAATTGCAATTTCTTAAAAGCTATATGATTAATATTTTATTCTCTCACTTATTAAATTTGTTAATATCAACTAAATGATTCTTAATTTATTGTTTCTATTCTCATAATCAATTTATAGATTAGAGTATTTGATTAGTTGAAATAATTTCTATAACTAAATAAGTAAATTTAACGGGTTAAATATTAATTGATTGTTAAATATTTGATTGATGTAAACTGGTTAGCTATTTAATTTAGTTAGTTAAAATACTTCAATAGAAAAATTAAACATGACAAGTGCCGTAGAATTTTAACACTTGACTTTGCACAACATTTTAAATAGATGTTATGATTATTACTAGTATATGGACTTCTTGTTCTGATGTCGTCTCACCGAGAG
Organism: Amaranthus cruentus; assembly: GCA_019425755.1. NCBI lineage: Eukaryota > Viridiplantae > Streptophyta > Magnoliopsida > Caryophyllales > Amaranthaceae > Amaranthus > Amaranthus cruentus. The sequence continues at coordinate 12,315,034 of CM033465.1, read as the reverse complement.
ACAGTCTTTTATAAGAATAACTCTTGTCGTTATTGTTATTATCTTCATGTATTAATATTCTTAAGCCTTTTAGTTTTGTACAATGGAAAATAACATGACTTTTTAAAAATTTGCCAAATGTATTAATTTGATAGGACAATATTACGTGACAATTTATTTTTTTAAATGAATTTAAAGTAAAATTAGGTAAGTAAATACTATTACATTAATTCTATTTATCTAAAGAAAAATCTTAAATAAATTATTTTTTTAAAAAAATAATTTATACGTAAGTAAGGAATTATTTTTTGAAAAATATATGATGATTTCTTAGAGCTTTGTCGAATGTATTAATTATATTTACATATTTTTCTTAAACAAAAGAGTTTTTTTTTTCTTGTATTATTCTCTGAAAATTTTATTTGTATATGTCTCTGAACTAAACTCCTTGGATTACACGAGTTCTAAGCTAGTACTTCCTCCATTCCGAAATAGTTGCTACATAACGATTTTGATACTATTCATTGTTGAAGCTTATTTTATATATTACGGCTAATGTGTAAGAAAAAATATAGTCGAGTGGGATCTAGTTTGAATTGTTTAACGCATACTTTCATAATATTAAGTTTTTATAATTTTAAGACGTGTATAATTTAATACTTCCTTCGTTCCATAATACTTGTTACTGATAGTGACATTTTCCCACACAACATATCACATTTAGTAGCAAGTATTATAAACCGAGAAAGTATATCACATTAGATTGCGTAAAAAGTTGAATGTTTGTTTTTTAATAGTTTATAATCCACGTGGCAACTAAATAGAGGATAAAAGGTACACCATGTCATCACCCTCATAGAACTTGCGTAAAAAGTCCAGATGGCAATCATCTATTGGTCATATTAACGTGGACTGTCTTCGCATGCGAATCCTCCCTCCCCCCTTTCCTCTGAATAATACCCAATTTAAGATTTCCGGTAAATCTCTGTTCTTCAATTACACCGTTAATCGTCGATTTTGATAATTTCTGGAATGATTAATTTACGCCATTTTTTTCCATCCGCCATTGATATGCTTGCTTGTAGAGGCTTTATTTTCACCATTTTTATCCTTAATTTTGTTCTTGCTTGCCACCTTCTACTTCTTCAACCTCTTGTCTCTGCCTCAGGTACCTTTCCTTTTTTCTTCTTTATTTTGTTGAATGTTAAGTTGTGTTCATCTGTTGATTGGGATTTGGGTGTCTTATTGCATAGTGTAAATGAAGATTCAATTATTCAGTATTTGATTTGTTTGGTTACTTAGGTACTTAGGTTTCATTTCAAAAAAAGAAAAGGTAATTAGGTTTAAGTTTCCCGAGTTTTTTGCTGGACATAGGACATTATTAGTCTACAATGTGATCAAAGTTTTGTGTTTTTGATAGTTGATTCAGGTTCAGCTTTTCAGGCATTACCGCATTAGGGTGTAGTTGTTTAACTTGTTTTACTATCATATTGATTTATGAGGATCTACTTACTCCTGGATTGATGAGTAATATACTAAAATTTACTACTCTGCTAATTCGTGCTGAGGCAGCACGCCAGCACCATTCTGTCGACATTTAGCTGGATTATGTTTTCTTGTATTGATATGAATCCTATACAACAACATTCCATTACCTTGTTAATGATATAGATACTATGATGAAAGATAGTTTATCCACCAAAAAAATGGGTACAAATTTGTGTTTCGTGATCCTAAATTCCCAAATATTATTTAGTATATTGTAAGTTGTAACTATCCAACAAGTCCCTTATTGAAAACTACTTCTGTGTAAAGGAATTTGATTCACATCACTATTTATGTACTTAAATAGTTTTATCAACAATTACATTACATTATCTCAATATCACTCATCTAGCAGGGTTTGGAGAGTTAGAGTTATGCAACTTTACTTTTATTAAAACATAGGTTGTTAAGGACTGACTTTTGAGTTTTGATAGCAAAGAGCATCTGAAACTTCACATAAATATGAATTGCACATGATTTAACGAGTCAATTCCCTTAAGTCCATTAAAACTAAAGAAATATGATTTTTTGCTCGATAGTTTAATCACTTTCAACTTTAAGCTTGTGCTTACTCTAGTGTTCTTGACAGTTCACTTTAGAGCAGTGTTATTTGGTTTGTTTTCTCCTGCGAATCGCAACTTCAGACGTGTGGACTGTGTGTTAATTTAACAAACTAGATACACATTGTGGATTCAAGCAGAGCATTATATTATATTTCGTATTAGGGATACTGCTTTAGAGTGCTTTCACCCCATATATTTTTGGAAGATTCAACATCAAGTCATCAAAGAACTATGGCAATGTAGCTCTCATACATCAAATTCCTAACAAAATGATGTTCATGACATGTATGTCTAGTTTTTCTTTTGCGATTTGTTAAGGCCTCTAGGCTATGCAGCATCCCTGTCACTATTTTGTGTGTGTGCGCGCGCGCGTGTGTGTGTGTGTGGGGGGGGGGGGGGGGGTTAGTTGCTTTGGTTGTATGTGTATCAACAGCTTTGTATAGGATTCCAGTCCAGCCTTTCCGTGTAGAGAAATTATGACTCTTGGTGGAAATACTTGGTAATGAAAGGATCTATCAATAGCTTTCTGTATACTAGTTACTACTTACTAGTCATGAAACTTATGTGCAGAACAGACTTCAAAATGAACGAAAATTTGCCAACTCATATTGAATAGTTCGAGTTTCTCATCTGCATAATCGCATGAGAGGCTTTTGAGTTGGCTTTTAAAACTTGCATTGCCTCTGTTATCTTGAATCTTGGCATCCGTTATTCGTATCCTTCAAGTATAATATCAAAGTCCTAGGCTATAACTAATAAATGACTTCTGGTTTTGTTTCCAGCTTTAAAAAATCCTTATTAATAAGAGCATGCAATGGTTTTATATTTTGAATGTGTGAAATAGAAATGTGCTTAGAGTTTGGAGGTTTGAGTTGGTGCTTTGAATTATGGGAACTCTCATATTCCTATTTGGGAAACCTTATATTTTTCTTGGCTTAATAGCTCATTCATTGTCTGTTCCTGATGGTTTTCTTTCTTGGCTAATAATTTCTTCATTGTTTGTACTTAGTTTTTAATTTTGGATTGTCCTTGTGCTTGGGCAAACCATGTGATTTGGCCATGGGAATAAAGGAGGAAAGAGAGAGAGAAAAAGGTTGAAAGTTTTTAAAGGGTAATGGGAAAAAGTCACATAGACTACCCAACTTAGAAAGTGGGGCAAAGTCACATGGTAGGGGAGCATTCCTATAAGCCATGAACAACCTTCTCTGTTCAGAATTCTATAATATTTGACTACTTCTGATTGGAATTAAGAGTGTGCTCTTCTACGAAAGAGAAAGAGAAGGAAGGAAAGGGAAAGGAAGGGAAATGAAGAGGAAGGAAGGAAGAAAAAGGGAGGGAAGATGTATGTGCTTTCCTTCTTACATTGTTGGAGAGATTTGTCTCTCACAAAATGTGAAGGATATCATCCTTCGAATTTCTTGCACTCCAGTTCCTTCTTTCATTGCTGGAGAAAAGCTTGTGACTCGCCTAGACTAGATCATTGGTGCTTTGATTCACCTATATAAGTCTGAACCAATATGTAGAGAGATTTGTTGTTGGACTTTAAGCACCAACTTTTCATATAGATTGGTTGGTTTACATGGTTCAAAAGATGTCAAGAAAAATCCTATTAATAATGTTCCAAATGCAAGGAAATTTTGGCAAGGCTAGTACAACAACAATGTCAATGTCTCTATCCCAAAAGATTAGAGTCGACTACATGAATAAATCATTCCTTGGCAAGGCTAGTAAGCATTCAAAATTATGAGTCATATTTTTTTCTTCAATAAATTATGGACTTGCCTTTCCCCCTTTTAATATTTCAAGAAAAATGTTGATGCAGCTCAAACTACATACTATCAAAGTAGTGCCACATGTTTTGGGATTGAGGTGTACTTTATACTACTTAGCAAATTATGACTTGCTATAGATTTTACGTATATCGACATTGAACTAATGATACTAACATTCTTGAATTTCTGTGACGTTGATCTATAACAGAAGCTATAACTTATACTCTTATTAACTTATCTTATATTAGAAGGAGGCAGTTTTTGGGATGCAGCCTTCTCTTACAAATTACTGGTGCCTGTTCCCATACCATGACCTACACTCCTACAGGCTGCATGCTTCTCAAGTGATTGCATCAAATGCCTTTGGATAGTCCCTTAGAAATTGCCCCGTTGCTGCTTTGGATAAGTTTTGACCGCATGGGAAGATAGACGATGAGAGCCCAATTGTTCGGGGACTATTTTGTACACCTAATGTCTAAACACCATTTAACTTTATATTGTAGTCCCATTCCTCTAATTAACATTTCAAAATACCCCTTTCCACCATTAAGCCACTAAATATCACCAAATAGGACAAAGGCTACCCCATTCAATCATTAATCTGTTAAAATAGAGACAAAAAGGGGTATGATGCAATCTCATAAGGACCCAAGGAGTATATGAAGTGCCCCATCACTGCTGATTCTCGATTTACAATTCTTGAAGCTCTTGTGTTGTATAACCTAGCAAATGGTTATTAGGCTTACTTGATTTCAAAGGTATCTTATAGGTTCAAGCAATTTAATATAATTCACCAATTTTCACTTGAATTATGCCAAAAACATGCGAATTGGTTTGTTAGTAACAGGCTATGTTAGCAGTGTAGGGTAACATCTTTTATTTCGGCACCCACTTTATGTACCAAAGCAAACAGTGGCATTTAAATCTGAAACTGTTTGTAACCTCTTAGATTTTATTTCTGTTTGTTTATTTATTACTGTAAACTTGTTAAGCTAAAAAATTTGATAATGATGCATCATCAGATGGTTGAGCAGCTTGGTCTTTGATCTTCCACCTATTTTATGACTTTTTGAACTTTTCTTACGCGAGAAGTGTTCTTTGAACATTTTCATGTACATTGAATGTGAGTTGCTTCTTTATAGTTTCTGTTGTGGTCTGTAAAGGATCTGTCTTGTGTACCAAAATGTTTTGGCCAGTTGTCTGTCAAGAGACTCTAGAGTCAAGCTGTAAAAATTATGATTGTTTTTTGCAATTGTGCATCTATTTATGCAGATGGAAATCCTGTGAAAGCAGATGATTTGTTGGAAAGGGCTTCACAAAGTATAAAAGTGAAACGTTATAGTGAGGCACTTGAGGATCTAAATGCCGCTATTGACGCAGATCCAGCACTCTCAGAGGCATATTCACGTCGGGCAAGTGTTCTTCGTGAATTGTGCAGGTTGCTATTCTTTTGGAATGCTGTATTAAGTTTGTTTGTTATTCATCTGTAATGAAAGCTGGTCTTAGCTTGTGGTTTTCCTGTTTAAGTTCGGGCATTGCTTATAGGTCAACAATTTATCTTTTTCCACTATTCTCCTTTTCTTTGATTTTGGAATGAATATAGTTCTAGTTGAGTATGCTATCACTTTTGTAATTAAAACATGAGATGCAAATTCAGTTAAGTGGGCCTTATAACCATATTATCCGCAGAGTTTTTGGTGATAAATATAATTTTAGGGTTTCGAATTGATATCCCCATAACAACTGGTGGCACTGATAGCAATTTGCCTCTTAACAACCCTGGCCCAATTTTAATGTTCTTTGAAGATAAACTCTCTTGAATAAGATCTTTTATGTATAGTTACGCTAATGTAGGTATGAAGAATCAGAGGTCAATTATAAAAAGTTTCTGGAATTGAAGCCTGGAGATGTGGATGCTGAAAGGGAGCTTGCTCAGTTGCAACAGGCTCGAAGTGCACTAGAAACAGCTTCTAGTCTTTTTGATTCAGGAGATTTTAAGAAAGCATTAGAATATGTTGGCAAAGTTGTGCTTGTTTTCTCTCCTGCATGCTCGAAGGTGGCCATGTCTTATTTATTATCTGCTAAGTCTGTATACATTTTGTCTATTTAACAGTCTTGTTTGACAAAATTACATGAACGATGTATCAGGCCAAAAATTTGAAGGTAAAATTGTTGCTGGCATCAAAAGACTATTCAGGCGTCATTGCTGAAACTGGCTATATTCTGAAAGAAGATGAGAGTGACCTTGATGCGTTGCTTGCTAGAGGTCGTGCCTATTACTATTTGGCAGATCATGATGTTGCCATGAGGTTTAGTCAGAACATTATACTTAGGTCATTGACTTGTTGACAATGAATAAAAACATCACACTTACACTTTTATTTTTGTTGACTCAGACATTATCAAAAAGGACTTCGTCTAGATCCAGAGCACAGTGAACTGAAGAAAGCATATTTTGGATTGAAAAAATTGGAAAAGAAAACAAAAAGTGTAAGAGATTAGAAAAATTTTCATTTCTTTTTGATGTCTTTGCGGAGTGAATGCTGTGGACAATGTTGTTTTTCCCACTTCAGTTCATCATGTTTATGTTAAATTTTATTTTTTCCTTTCTCAGGCCGAACAAAATGTAGAGAAAGGTAAATTGCGTCTTGCAGTGGAGGACTACAAAGCTGCTCTTGCTCTAGACCCTGATCATGTTGCATACAATGTGCATCTTCAACTTGGCTTGTGCAAGTTGTTAGTGAAATTGGGTAGAGGGAAGGATGCGTTGAGTAGTTGCTCTGAAGTCTTAAATATTGATGAAGAGCTTACCGAAGCTTTGGTTCAGGTTGGCATTAAAACTTGAAATGATAGTATATTGTTTCTTGAGTACAATATTTTTTGATGAACCTACCAGATTAATCAGATGAGATTGTCCAATTAGAGAACTGTTTCATTTAGGTTATCTGATGTTGTTGATGCTACTTTTTCAGAGGGGTGAAGCAAAACTTTTGACGGAAGATTGGGAAGGAGCAGTGGCTGATCTGAAAGCTGCAGCTCAAAAGTCGTCCCAGGTTGGTTTCCTGGTTTAACATCTATCTTCGTGCTTCTTTTGTGCAAATGTTAATTAGCAGTTAAATTGGTGGATCTTTGTGCTCGATGAATTGTGCTCTTATTTTTCCAGCATTTACAATATGTTATTCTTTTATCAGTTCCTCTTCTATTTTTCTTCTTTGTGCAAATGTTAATTATTGTTTTGAGTTTGGGATTTGAATTTTTTACATTGGATTTTATTTTAGACTCATTGGTGCGGCCTGATGTTAAAATCTCATATGTTATTAGTGATGATTCATGTGGACGACCACTAGGACTGATTTATTGGTAGCCGACCCTAATCTTTTGAAATCTAGGATTTGGCATTGTAGGTGTTGTGAATGCTATAGGAAATCAATAATAAGAAATTTTTATTGAATTGTTTTAAATTATGTCAGTTTTGGGGAGAGTATGATTTATATATTGGCAATGTGGCGATAAGATTCATGCTCATGAACTGTATGCATATATTTTCTCTACTGCCTGTAGAAGTGTAATACAACTTATTTGAACAAGTGGAGGTATTATTAATAACCTGCACTTTTCTTTTTGAACTCTAGCATGTCATAAGGTACTGAACTAGTTTGTTTCTGATTTTCAGGACATGAGCATTAGAGAAGCATTAATGAGAGCTGAGAAAGCTTTAAAGTTGAGTAAACGCAAAGACTGGTACAAAATTCTCGGTGTCTCAAAAACCGCGTCTATTGCAGAGATAAAACGTGCCTATAAGAAGCTAGCTTTGCAGTGGCATCCAGACAAGAATGCTGACAATAGAGAAGAAGCCGAGAACAAATTTCGTGAAGTAGCGGCGGCATATGAGGTTAGATTTTGCACATTCCTCTCTTGATAGATCTTTTATATGAGCCTTTGTGCTATTTGAATCAACTTATGGAAACCATCACTTATGAAGGAACATCAGACATCTGATTGGAATTGCTTTGAAGTTGTTTAGGCTTAGTCTATTTGTACAAATTTTTACAGATTGTTGTTAGTCACAGTAAGCGTCACTGCTTTGTTAATCTCGGAACCAACTATAGAAATAAAGAATTTTCATTGCAAAGGTCATAAAATTTCAGGTTTAGGTTTTAACAAGGTTTCAATTTGTGACTTTCTGTTAAGTAGAAGCCACCACTTCTTGTCATGAGCATTGTTAGCCGTGTCAGTGCTTTGTGATTAGATTGTTAAGGTTTTTAAGTTACTGCAATAGCAATATAGCCCGTGAATACTGCAAAACCGTCGTAGAGTTGATTTGCGATTCAAATTACTCGAGTTTTACTTGTTTGCGGGAACTCAATCGGATTTGCACTTGCAGGTCCTAGGGGATGAGGAAAAGCGTGTAAGATATGACCGAGGAGAGGATGAAGACGGCATGGGTATGGGCGGTGCAGGTGGAGGTGGTTTCGGTTTTGGAGGTTTTGATCCGTTCGGTGGTGGTGGGGGACAACAATATACATTTCACTTTGAAGGCGGCTTCCCTGGTGGTGACTTTGGCGGATTTCATTTCTAATTGTGCTTTCCTCTCTCTCTCTCTCTGATCTCTCTGTCCTGCATATACTCAACGGTCACCGGTGAAATCGGACTTTTTTTCCTAACTCCTGATTGTCTTGTTGGTATCTCTCAAATCTTAGCCTCCTTTAAAGCCTGCTATACTGATGCTCAACCCAAAAGCTAGTATCAAAACTTGATTTGTTTTCCAAGAAAAATGTATTTAGATTTAGTCCATACTTCTTTTCACATTGTCATGTAATTTATTCTTACGTTCCCGTTTTTATTCAACATCTAGGCAGTGATTATAGAAATAAATTAGGGAGAAGCCGGTTTCGAGGATTTGGAGTCTTTACAATTTTGGTGGTATAATGCCAATGATCTTCGGCTCTATACTTGTATTATGTGAAATATGAAAGGAATTTTTGTGTTGTTAGCACTATCCTCGCTTCTTTAACTATACTCTTCTGTCTCTTTCAATTGTTTGTGTTGAGCGTACATTTCAAACCCATATCAGAAACATAAGAAAAAGCTAACAATTTTCAATGAGTTGCCCGAAATCCGAGTTGGCTCAATAAAAGCGGATAATATCATACTAATACGGACTATTTACTATTGGTGGAGTTGTTTCCACTTGCTATAAACAGAAGATTAGGAAGAATAGAGAAGTTGCTTTAACCAAAAAATCTTGTCAATGCATTTCTTCAATGCTAGCATGGTAATTACAATTGGTATTATACGTTATTTTTGCTCTTATTTCTAGAAGTAATTGACTTAATATTGTAATTTAAGTGTAGGAATTAGATTTTTTTTTTTTTTCGGGGTAGATTGAGGAAAGGAAGAGACAAGTTGAGTATTGAATGCATGATTTTTTATAAAAAATAGTAATTACCATCTATTAGAGACAAGAGTTAATTTTCAATTAGAAAGTTACTTAATAAGTTATCCTACCGAACACTTTCAAAAAAACGGGCAATGCTTTTTTTACAAGGTATTCATATATAATAATTCAGTTGACGTTATCTTTTATTTTAGTTTATCACAATGAATTTATTTTGTTTTTATTATACATAATTTCTTATTTTTTAAGTCGAAAACAAATGAGACTATTTGGCCGTAATAAACCACTATACTTCATGTTTATAAAAGTATAAAAAATTCCCATCAAAACAATATATACTTCTACAATGAATATCTCTGACAAAGTAACCACTGGCAATTGACAATGGAGAAATCAGACCCACAATTAGGCCAAATGTGGCCTTTCAAAAGCACTGCGAATATAATGAACGTTTTACCTGCCAAAAATACTTTATTTGCTTCCCAACCAATTTTATGATCCATGGATGATGATAGCCTATGTCCATTCTTGATTCAAATAAATCATCATCATCATCATCATCATCGTGCTTCGGTGTATCCCGTTCATAGACAAACTATGGTCAGGATCTGGGGAGGAAAGATAGACGGCAGCTCATACCCATACAGGAGAGTACGGTCAAAGAGTCCCTCAGCTCAAAAAGTCTTCAAAAAGAGAGGTACCTGCAACTATTTGAAAGCCTACAACACATGCCCACGTTAACTATGTGTAGTAATCAACTAAATAAAGATAAACAACCAATAGAATACGTACTAATAACTAAATGATAATGGTAAGAGAGATGGTAAAGAGCAATAGGAAGTAGCAAAGAACAGTAACACACGTTAGTCGAGAGGGGCATGTCTAGTAATCTAAGACGTGGGTAAGGCGCCGCCAACTAACTCTATCCCTGGTCAGATCCTTAGATAGGTGGAGTTCGTGCAGGTCACTTTTAATCTGCTCCTTCCACGTCCTCCTAGGTCTTCCTCGGCTTCTCTTGCCCTCCACTGTGATGCATTCAATCCTTCTTGCTAGGGCGTCATGTGTTTTTCTCTGCACATAGCCAAACCATCTCAGCCTATTCTTCATCATCTTTGCAGAGAGAGGTGCAACCCCTAACTTCTCCCTGAACTTCTGGTTCCTTATCCTGTCCAACATAGTTTTACCACACATTCATCTCAGCATACACATCTCTGTTATATCCATCTTTTGTTCGAAAACCTTTTTTGCGGGACAACATTCAAATAAATATTTATAGTTTTTAGTTTTAGATTATAAAAAAATATATATCGTATATTACCTCCGTTTTAGATTATATTTACAATAAAAAGTTAGGGATCGAAACTAACCAAAAATTTAAATTAATGATTAAAATCCCTAAATATTATATACTATATCAGGTTGCAGACATCCAACCTTCAAGATCCGCTTTGACGGATGCCATATTGTTGTTTGATGATGATGGTGTACAAACCTTAGAATTAAAGTTTTTTCTTTCCAAGTTGTACCCAACAAGAAGCAACTAAACATTTGCTATCATTTGATTCTTTCAGACCAGAGCCCTTCCTGCCTTACTAAGCAAGTTATACAATCTCTTTCAACAATAACACTTTGGTGTGTTTAGTAATTGGTTTTATTCTTACTAAATATCCTATTTGATTTTTGCATATTCGACGACGCACTATATCTGTCACTGTAATTGTGTTTGGTTAAAAACTATAAAATTTTGATATTAATAATATTTACATTGAGATAAATCAAACAAGATATCACTTGATTAGTAGCCTTTGGCTTGTTTGGTTAGTCAAACAGCCAAAAAATAAGTTTGATAAATGGTCATTAAGTCAGGAAAAACCGACATTTTAGCCAAAAATAAAAAAGGTACTCTAAGTAACTTTTTCAATGGCTTTTGGCTTATTTAACCAACAACCAATATTTACCAAACACCTCCTTTACAACTAACTTATACAGTTGACTTAACAACAATCAAATAAGCCAACTGAACGGCCAACAACCAACTGTCAAATACTCCTAAGTCCAACCCCTTCACCTAAACATTCAAATTGTAAATCAAACTCAAATCAATCGTACCCTTACACCTAACTTGTAAAACTAAGTATAGGTCTATATAACACAATCCCATAAGCCATCTAAGATCACATCTTAAACCAAAAAATTGCACAAGTACACAACCGTCTTACAACAATGAGCCCTTTCCTTGCAATAATCTTGGTCCAAGGCCTAGTCCTAGTCTCGGCTCAAGCACAGGCACCGGCACCAGCACCAACAGGCCCAACAAACATAACCGCGATCCTAACAAAAGCCGGTCAATACACAATGTTCATGCGTTTACTCCAAACCACTCGTGCAGCCGATCAAATCAACACCCAACTGAACAACTCAAATTCAGGCGGTCTAACAATTTTCGCTCCTACTGATAACGCATTCTCGAACCTCAAATCAGGACTGTTAAACTCCCTGTCTGAACAACAGAAAGTGCAGTTAGTACAGTTCCATATAATCTCAAATTTCCTGTCTTTATCGGAGTTTCAAACCGCTAGTAACCCGCTTAGGACACAAGCCGGAGATAGCACTGATGGCAGTTATGCACTCAATGTTACTTCTTTTGGAAACCAAGTCAATATAACTACTGGTGTTGTTAACACTACACTTTCTAATTCTGTTTATAGTGATGGCCAGTTAGCTGTTTATCAGGTTGATCAAGTCTTACTTCCTTTGGCCTTTTTTAGTTCACCTGCACCTGCTCCTGCACCTTTGGAAGATAATCCTAAGAAGGGTTCTAAACATCCAGAAACTTCCAAGGATGATACTGATACTGATACTACTACTGATGATTCTTCTGGGGTTATTCATGGGTTTAATAACCTTCTTTTTGGTGTTTTCTTGGTGGGTTCTATGCTTTATGTCCTTCTATGAACACTTTTTGTGTTCTTTACTTCATTCTTTTTGGGATTACAATTCAACTTTTGCTTGATTATCATGTGTTGATATGTATTTTTATGCCTTTTGGCTTGTTGAATTCAATGGAAATTTTCTTACTTTTTATTGAATATTAAGGGGGTGTTTGGCAAATTAGCTTATTGAGCCATTTTAGTTTATTTGGATATAAATAGAGGGTTGGACGGTCAAACCATCTAAAGACAGTGTTTGGTGAATTAGCTGGTTGAAACAACTTATTGATACGAATAAGCTGGTTTTGAACAAGCTGCTTATAGCAGCGGGTTCAAAATCAGCTGGTCAAACCAGCCACTATAATCAGCTATCAGCTATTTGCCAAACACCCTCTAAGGGATTTTAAGTTTCACTCGGTCCTTTTCGATGCAGAATCTTCTCTTTCTGAGAATCTTTCATGAGTCGAAGGTATTTTTGGCTGTATCATTCTTTATGGATATGGATTGCCGTCATCCTTTTCTCCCACTCCAGATCCTGATCATAGTTTTCTACGAGGGGGATAGACCGGATACGATGACGATGATGAAGAAGATATTTTAAGTATAATTTTCATTTTGTTATGAATAACGGTTGTATTATATAATGTACTAATATGTACTCTTAAATTTTCTTCAAAATTTGAAGAGCAAAAGAGTCTTCAAACTTGTTCATAGACTTTGATCTATGAACCGGATAACTTTCTCCTTCGTCAAAAATGACAAATATATACGAACTATTTGTATTGAACTTAGATACATACACCGGGCCATGAATTCTTTCCTAAAACAAATGTATCATTCTAGTACTGTCGATTTTTTATTTGACTAGAAATTGACTCGAAATATTTTTTGATTTACAAATAATATATATTGAACTTGACTTCTTTACTTGCGATTAATTATGTCTCATTTCTTATCAAGCTCACTCTAACTTGGAAAATGATTCTCTAAATATCTAAATATTCAACAAACATAAAAATAATTAAATAATTACATCATTGTGAATGTTTTTAACATTTAATAATATCAACTAATAACAAAAAATCTATTAAATTAAACATATTCACGAATATTTTAAGTTGAGTTAAACCACCCTCGACTCTTACAATATCAAATCAAACTCGAAATACATGTCCATTTCAAGTTCAATATTTTTATTTCGTTGCTTAAAAATTAAATATCAAATCAAGTTGAAATTTTTTTGAACACTCCTATCTTCCAAGTTTTTCCTCATAACAAAAAACATTTTTGATACAAAATTTAAAAAATTAAGGTGCGGCCACAGAGAGTTTTATGAAAATCAAACCAACGACTTTCTTCGAAAAAGGTAATACTTGTTCCAACTCCTTATCATCATCATCACAACCAATGTATCTGCTAAAAATTATCCTCGTCAAAAGAAAAACGAAAATTCTATACTAAAGAGAGTCGCGATGAAAGAATATCTCTATATATATATATATATATATATATATATATATATATATATATATATATATATATATATATATTTTATACTTTTAGATTTAGATTTTAGATTAGATGCACATTTGAAGGCATAATTCCCTTCATTTGGTGTTTCTAAAAGCCACAATAAAGGCTCTAACTCTCAAGTCTCAACTTTGAATCAGTATACCTTTTCCTCTTCAACCCCTCAATTCTCTCTCCTCTGTACTTCCATGGACGACAATTAACTTCCATGAAAATCATAATTAGACCTTGTAGAAGCATTAATCTTAACGTTCTTTGACTGCTGCATATTAGTTTTCTATTGATCATCAAATTATTAGTTGTTGAACAAAATTGCTATCAAAAATTAAAACCCTAGAATTTTTAATGTGATGATCGGAACTATTTTTATCAAAGATGATGAACAACGCAAATGGAATGATGAATCCTTCTTCATCATCTAATTCGGGAGCAGCTAATACACAATCTTCTACTTCTTTGAAAACTTACTTTAAAACCCCTGAAGGTCGTTACAAGCTTCAGTATGAGAAAACTCATCCTTCTGGTCTTCTTCATTACTCTCATGGAAAGACTGTTTCTCAGGTTTATCTTCTACTTTTTTTATAATCATTTGCTGATTGATAGCGGATATTGATTTGAAAATTGTATTAGCTTTAGGGTTTTCAATTTTTTTTGTGTAGTTACCAACTTGCAAATCATTTTCTTTATTAACTATATATTTTTCCAGAATTGGAAGATAATATTATGTTAATATTGTTCTCTTTTGATGTTATTGTAATGGGATTTTCATGGTTATTAGAATTATTCATGCGTTTTGGATTGGTTTTGGTTGTGGATGAAAGTTTACATGAAATGATTAGTCTATGTATTTTATTTTTGTGCTCTGAATAATTAAGGGTTTTCAATTTGTATTTGTTTTATTCAACATACTCAATTGACTTGTTCTGAAGTGAATCAATTATTTTCGGATTGTCTTTGGTATTTCTTCAAAATAACATAGTGGAAAATGGTTGATATGTAATTGACTTATTTAAAGAGCGAATCCACTATTGTAGACTGTCTTGGGAATTTTTCGCCACTGCCCATGTGATGGTAAAGTTGTTGTCCCTATCAACTCAGACGAATTAATTGTTTTCAGGCAAGTCTTGCTCATTTGAAAGACAAGCCTAATCAAAGCACACAAGCATCAACTTCAGGTGTTGGTGTTGCAAGTGGGGTGAGATCAGCAGCTGCCAGAATTTTAGGTGCTGGAAATGGAAGGGCGCTTAGTTTTGTTGGAGGAAATGGAGTGAGTAAATATGCTAGTACCACCAGTCGAAATGGCTCTGTTGGAGCTTCTAGCATGAGTAATACAAACTTAAATTCAAATTTTGATGGAAAGGGGACTTACTTGATATTCAATGTTGGGGACACAATTTTTATCAGTGATTTGAATTCTCAAGATAAGGTAATTGTTTTTGAGATAAGGTTCTCATTGATATCACCATTGCCAAGTGTTGTAGTTTTTTTATATGTCCCCTTCTGTATGCAGGATCCAATTAAGTCAATACATTTTAGTAACTCGAACCCTCTTTGCCATGCATTTGATCCAGATGCCAAGGATGGCCATGATTTGCTTATTGGGTTAAATTCAGGGGATGGTAAGTATATTTTTTGGTCGCATACTCTCATTTTCTTTCTCTAGCTTTTGAAATATAATTATGGACTGATTGATGTGTGGATCTTGTTTGATAGTTTATTCAGTGTCCCTAAGACACCAATTACAAGATATGGGGAAGAAGCTTGTTGGTGCACATCATTATAATAAAGATGGCTCCGTGAACAACAGGTATTGATTCTATATTAATTAGTTTGAGACATGGAAACTTCAATGTTTACTTCTTATTGCTTATTGTATTACTTCTATCTCTAATAATAGACCACATCTATTTCAAGCTGTTCCAAAGTTATGGCCATTTTCTTATATACTCCTTATGTTCCTAATTGATGTACTCATTTACTATTGCTAGGAGGTAGTGGGAATAGGTTAGACCAAGAAGACAAAGATTTCATAATAATAATAATATTTGACAAAACGTAAACTAGGGTACATAAATGTGGAACAAAACAAAAAGTGGATACAACTATTAGGAGTGCAAGGAGTATTTAGCAAGTGTACCTTTGAACTTTCTTTTAAAAACCCTTAACTATTACTTATAGCCCTACGCTCGGTTTTAAAGAGTGATTTTTTTTAATATTACCTTACCCAAATTCATTAAATGTCTTTCACTTGCACTTCCACCTAAGTGGGTTTGGGAGTCATTTTTATGCCATCATACCTCGTAATGATAAAGAGGTTGTTTTCAATTAGCTTTTAATAGCTGCAACATTATATAAATAAGAAGTGCACATGATTTAATGAGTCATTAGGAAAAAAATATTATCAACGAGTACTTATAGTGTCAATTAAACTACAACTAAGGTTTTTAAGTAGGAGTCCAAGTGTTTTCTCTAAAGATATTTTAGTGTTCAATTACGATACATAATTTCAGAATAGTTTGAGTAGTAGACATTTTATTTGATGGTAGGGGAAAAGAGGGAAAAAATGTTGATGAATGACCTTTATGATCTATACAAATTAGAGTTGAAATGGAGTTGGTCTAGGTGAATTGTACATGTGAAATACAAGGGCAAAATAAAAGATGATTAATAATTAAAGGAACAAAATGATAGATTTCAATAGCATGTTGATTCTCTATGTATCTTATTGTGACTTAAAGTATCTTTGCACGACATTTTCACCAAGTGGTGACTGTGGGGTACGACAAGGATACCATTGTCACGTGTTGGTTCCTTCAATTTGCATTCGAGTACAACCGAAGAAGGGGGAGAGGAAGAATAAGCCTACTTTTAGTAATTGATGGGTATGGTTAGGTTTGTTAAGGAGTATCACTGTCGGAACCTCATTCTATGAGCGGGATATACTGGGTATGATGATGAATTTATTGATTTAATTGCAAGTTTGATTTGGTATTTCCTTTTCAGAGTAATTGATTACATCAAGTTGGGAGGAAAAGGGTGGACAGTATAGCCTGTTCGGATGTGAAATATGGTCTAGGTGTTAGATTAGATTAAAGTCCCCTTGGAAGAAAAGAAATCAATTTATATTGAAGCCTGAGCTTTCAGTTGTCGTGGTCTGATGTTTATTTCTTTTAACATCTTGTTTGGTTATTGTCAAATTGTTTTATCAAAGTTTGAGAGCATGCATTTTCTTGTCTCTACCAGCTTACTCCATGGCTCTTCTATCTAGCACCACTTCTGTTTTGTAGGTTTTTTTCTCAGTTAAACAAATATATCTTGCAAATAGTAATTTTCCAAAGGGTTACTGTTACACCTTATATGATATTCCAGATTTCCAGAGCTAGTACACATTGAATCATGCATGTTCATGCTGAATCTTTATAAGAAAATCATGATTGTGCTGAGTTTGTTAAATCCTTTATTGAAAATTCCTCTACTTCCCTTTAAGTGCCTTTTATTTTCTTTTCTTTAAAGATATGCTAATTTATTTTGTGTTCAACAATTGTTGCGATAATGGTGAAAAATGTGGTTTTATGCAGTCGTTGTACTAGTATTGCATGGGTTCCCAAGGGTGATGGTGTCTTTGTCGTTGCTCATGCTGATGGAAATATGTATGTGTATGAGAAGGTGTGCCTAATGTAAATTGCTACAGTGTCTGCCTTTTTGGCATTAATCTGCTTTAATTTTATCTGTTTTGAGCTGATTGTCATCTCATGTTTTCTTTTCCCAGAGCAAGGATGGTGCAGGTGATCCTTCCTTCTCTACTACTAAGGATCAGACCCTGTTTTCCGTAGCCCATGCACGGACGAGTAAGGTACTCTGTCTTTCTTTTGCTGAAGCATTCTTCATTTATCTGCTTGTGAAAGTGTTCTCCTTCAACATATTCTTATTCTATTGATGCCATTAATTTTGTCTCATCAATTAAGTTTGTACTAGAACTAATTGGTTAATTTCAAACAATTAGTAAAGCTGAGTGGCTGCATCATTTAATGATAGTACAGTATTGTCTGCATGTTGGTCCCAATTTGGCAATTCCCAAGATATATCTGCTTGGGATTTTCTTATGCAGTATCTTGCTCCTTCGAAAACAAATTGGGAGTGAATATAATTTCTGATCTGTCAGATTTTGGTTTTGTAGTTTTACCATTCTACTTTAGTCTAGTAATTGGTTATAAACTTTGATATTATCTTTCTTCAAGGCTTGTTAAGGAATTTGAACCGAGATTTTTTTCCTAGCTCTGTTATACATTCATTCTTGTAAAGCATCATATAGAATATACTGAATACGGTGGTTTCCGTTTTCTAAAATTAACAATTATGGTCAAAGATGAGCCTAGAATACCGTAAAAAAACTTATGTATGCTTGTTAGAAAGGAGCACGGGTAGTACATTATTGTTGTACATTTTTTGGCATTTCTTTATCGTAATGCTCTCCGGTTTTTTGTTAATTGCGTTGTGCTTCCTCTGTTTTTTTTAATAACACTCTCTTTTCTATGAGAAATGTTTTTGGAAGAAACGATGCGTTAATGCCATGAATAAAAAATCGAAAGTAGTATAGCTTACAATGACAATGTCGCCAAAGTGTTGATTCAATCACAGGGGGTTCTCTGCATGAATTCAGAATATTTCTTGTGTGATTGTCCATGAATATTCCTTTCGTCCATTCACTTTTATCTACTGCAATATATGAGCAGACCTACTGTTTTCTTTTTCGTTTTCAAGTCCCTCTATCCAAGTCATCTTTGACTTTTCTCGGCTTCTTTCTTTTAAATTGAGTATAAGCTGTAAGTTCTATAGATTGATAGATTCTCTTGACTTAGAGAATTGTGATTAGACAGCTTGCGCTCTTATCTATGATGTGGATGGATGTTTCAGATGCGGAGTTGCTAATTTTGTGAGATTATCTTTCTGATGCTTGTTCTTTATGCATGTTATGCGCAGAGTAACCCAACTGCTAGATGGCATATATGTCAAGGTTCAATAAACAGTATTGCATTCTCAAATGATGGTGTTTATATGGCTACCGTTGGAAGAGATGGTATTTTTTCGAATATGCTTTTCTGGCCTTCAATACTGATTTTATGCTGGAAGCTTATCTAGAGTTGGTGCTTGAGAATGCAGGATATCTAAGAGTATTTGATTACTTGAAAGAACAACTTATATGTGGCGGAAAAAGTTATTATGGGGCTCTTCTTTGTTGTGCCTGGAGGTACGATCTTCTGTTTCTCTACATGTTTATATGCTAATCTGGTGCCTTTGTCTTGATATTATACTTCGTTGTTCACTTGCTGTAATTTTTCCTATTCTACTAGTTGAAATAGATTGGCACATAAAATTTCTGCAAGGTTTTTGTTCAAGGGTCTTCCTGAAAAGGAATAGAAAATAGTGTTTTCTTCAAATAACACTAGTCTAAGTTCCCCCCTCGACCAAAGAATGAAATATATAATATTTTTGATCTGTTGGGGCATCCCTTAAGTATGAGTTTGATAATGTAAGAGTATCTGAAGAATATGGTGGTGGCGATCTTCAACCTTGAGCATTTTCCCGATGTTTGAATGTTTGAAGATTTTATATGGTTGACTTTAATCATTGTTGACAGTGGGGATAGCAAGTATATTTTGACTGGTGGTGAAGATGATCTGGTTCAGGTGTGGAGTATGGAAGACCGGAAAGTTGTAGCATGGGGAGAGGGTCACAACTCTTGGGTAAGCTGTAATTTAATCAGTATGATAATGCATCATTTGATGTGCAACGTTTAATTTTAAATGTAAATCATTTGGACCTTTTGTTTGGCAGGTTAGTGGAGTGGCATTTGATCCTTTTTGGACCCCACCAAATTCTGATGAGTCTGGAGAGAATGTTGTGTATCGTTTTGGCTCCGTTGGTCAGGTGAATCTGAACTGACTGCTCGTTTACTGGACTTAAATGAAATGTTTACTTATTGCATAGACATTAGTTTTAAACAAAAAACTCCTTAGTGACATACTATGATTCATTCACATTATCACTACATACTTTGTAGTAGTATCTTGTGTCATATGATTCACTAATCTCCTTGCGAATCGTGAATCAAAATAAGCGATTTATGGTCGATTTAGGATTATTTTAGGGTCATTTTGAGCGAATCACGAATTCAAAAAGTGAATTAACTGGCGAATTATGTTACACTGGTAGTATCATGGAACTTGATTGCTTGAAAGGTGATGAGGCTAGCCTTGTAAAATGTTTTGACACTACTCTCTTTTGGTGTGCAGGATACACAACTTCTACTTTGGGACTTGGAAATGAATGAGATTGTAGTACCACTTCGTCGAGCTCCAGGCGGATCACCTCGTATTGGTTCACCGACTTATAGCACTGCAAGCCAATCTCCTCATTGGGATAGTGCCTGCTCCACGGGCACATTACAGCCTTCTCCCAGCATGCGGGATGTACCCAAGCTTTCTCCTGTGGTTGCTCATCGTGTTCACACAGAGCCTCTTTCTGGTGTGATATTTACCGAAGAATCTGTGCTTACTGCTTGTCGAGAAGGTCACATAAAAGTCTGGATGAGGCCTGGATGTGTCGAGAACCGTATTAGCAATTCAGAATCAATTTTGAATGTTGATTTTAAAGAAAAGATAGCGATGACGAAAAACAGTGTATCTGGCTATAAACTATAGCTTGCCAGTTTTTTTTTATTCGACTGAACTGTTTTTAAAAGCGCGCTTGTAAAAAAGCTGGAGGGACAGACCATTGTTGTTCCCAGGGCTTGTTCAAATTCGAGATCAAAGAATTAGTTCTCCCTCGCTACATTCTTGGAACGAAAATGGGATTTGATGAAGCTGAAACTACAGAAATGTTAAGCTCGGTTTGTAACTATCTTGCGTATATGCCATTCAGTAATAAGCTGGTCGGATATTTGATGACAGGAAAATGATTCACATATTGTGCCTTCGACTCGAAACTATTATATTAGCCGTTTCTTGGGTTGGTATGCATGGTTTTAGTTGATTATTGTCTATCGAGCTTCGTTCCATCGTTCGATCTTCAACTCATGTTTTTATTCATAGTTTCTTCAAATTTTGTTCAAGGTGCCTTATACTTGTGGCCATTAGTATTGATAATTTATTTTGCTCATTTTGCTATATTTTATAATAAAGTTGAAGTATTATTGCAGGGTTTTTGCAAGAGAGTGAGGATTAAATCCATATGCACCAGCACTAGTGTATTTTAGATTACCATTAAATTTTATATCAATTCAAAATTTACTGGGAATTTTTTTTTAGGAATTTGAGTAGACTTTAATTGATTTATATTTTGATTAGTGAGCCGAAAATAATCTAATAAATAACCGGAAAAATGTGGATTTATGTTGTTGAATAAGATGAATAACGGTTCATCGTGTACGCCGTAATATTTATACATTGTGAATTATGATTATGAATTATGAGTATTTCAGAGTCATTTAATTTTCTACATTATTTATTTGTGGGTGTCTATTGCTACAATTTAAATTACAAATATAAGCTTGTATTTTTTTTGTTATCTCCTTCACAAACTCAATCTATTCTTCATCCTATTCACCAATTTACTCTAACTAATACATGAATACATCAAAAATTATGTATTAATGAAATTTCCTCTATCATTCTTTCATATTTTTACACCTATATCTCTATTTTTGATTGTTTTCATTTTTTTCTCTTATTTAATTACTTTTTATTCAACCAATAAAAACTAATGAAGTAAATTTTTATTTATTTATTTTTTATATTCTACCATTACAAATTAATGAAGTTGAAATATTTCTTGGCATATTGATTGAAACAAACAAGTAAGCAAATTTAATGAGTGAACAACCCATTTGGGATTAGAAGTGTTCAAAATAGATTCGATTTGAAATTTATCAGACTTTTATGATCAACCTAACTTTGTTTCGACTTTAAAAATAACTTTACAATAAGTCAATGATGTAAAAAACAATATGAACACAAGATTCAACTATAACACAACCCGAAACATCTGATCCAATCCGATCTAGTCACCCGACTAAACCCCTCTAGTTGTGATTGTGAACAATCTAAAAGGATAGGAGTATAGGACAAGTAGGTGTACACTTCAAAAAGCAGCCAAAATGCACAGTTCATATTCACACAATTATATTTAGTCCAACTCATCAAATAATAATCATCATCATTGGCTGGGGGTCACTCATCCATAACAGCCAATATATGTTTATTGTTGCCCCCTTCCCTAAACAACCTCCATTAAACCCCCTCTTCATTGCTTTCCTTCTCCCTCTTTCTTTCTTCTCATCCTTAACAATCTATACACAAAAGGGTTTGTTTGTTTGTTTGTTTGTTGGTTTGTTTGTTTTCCATTTCCCATCATTCTTACAATAAATCCCTAAAGTTTCAACCTTTTTAATTAAATTAGTTCATTTCCTTAAGTTTTGTTTGTGATTAATTAAGCTCTTTAATTTGATGAAACATGGGAACTGAAGATTACCCACTTCATAAACAAACTGATAATCTCCATATTCCCACAATTCAGAATCAACAGGTGCTTGATTTTACTATTTTTCTGGTTTTATTGTGTATTTTTCTTGCAGATTCTGTTCTTTTTTGCTTCCTTTTTCATGCTTAATTGTTAATGCTTTCAATTATATAGTTTTGTTTTGTTAGAAAAAACTATTAAGGAAATTTGTAGGGTTGTAACTTGTAATAATTGATTATTGAATCTGAATAGCTGGAATCACATGATTAGAGAAGGTTAGGTGAACTCTAGTCATATAATTTTTTTGTCTCGTTGAATTTGCTACATCACGTAAAATAAAGTACGTTACAACACGAAAGTCCAAGTGAATTGTCACTCCGGCTACAACCTCCTTATCACCTTGGATAGGGGTATGATATGCCCTTTGTCCCTTTTCCATTCGTAGCAAACGCAAAGGTACTAGAGTATATAAGATATCACAAACTTTTAGCTCTTTGATATGGTATCAGAGCCGATGGTTTTTGATCCCATCGAAGAATTAGAAAGACGTTGACTAAAATATAAGTTTGATGGGTTACTCTTTCTATTACCAAATGGGTTTTAAGATGAAACCTCATTAGATTTTTGTACAGTCAATTCTCTTCCTAGGCCCTAATCATATCTTCTTTGAGCATGGTAAACTTGGTATGATCATAATTAGCAAATTTAAAGGCACAGGAAAAAATTATATGTAGTCAACTTTAGTTCTTTTTCTTTGTACTAATTTCGTGTTTGAATTCCCTTCTAATATCTTGGAACTTCCATTTTCTGAAATATGATATCAGAAATTCTGCAATTTGATGAAGAATAAGTCTATTTTGAATGATTAACAGTCATTTTTTATTTGAATTTTTATTATATGTCAATTTTTAGATTGTATGTGGAAATAAGACTAAGTTTTAGTTGATAAAAATGTTATCATATTATGCCTTTCAATTCTATTCAATTGTCATTGACTTTTGGCTTGTAGTGGGTTCTGATTATTTTATGCACACTTATGGATATCATTTCTTTGCAGTAGTACACTAGAAAAAACATTTCTTTTTTATTTCCTAGTATTTTTTAAGATATTAATGTTTTTTTGTGGATCTCCCATGTTCTGAACTTTGACGCCTTTTTTAGCACTTAATGGCTTTTGGGGCACTTGCACCCATTTGGCCGCCAAAGTTGAACCTTAGGTAGTGAAGAGGGCTTGAACTAGAGAGTAAAGACTTATTGAGTCCTGGCCCTATAAGGGGGCAAGAGAGGCCCGTGCCTCGAGCCTATCCAAAAAAAATTTAAAACCGATGCTTTAATAGATAATCACAAATTCTTGTTTAGGACCGTCCCATTAATAGGACGATCCAAGCTGTATATGACTGATTTAAATATATATGTGATTGGTTTTAGGCTATATGCGATTGGTTTTGTATATGTATGTTTACAGTACACTATATGTTTCATTTTATCATCTATGTGTACATTCTTTAAGGCATATGTGATTATTATTAAGTATAAATAATCCTTATTACTATATAATTTTTCCACTATAGATTATTATTCTCATTTAATTAAAGAAGCATGTAAGAGGTCAATAATAAGCACAATATGGTCAATTTAAAGCTTTATGTGATTGATTTTAAGCTATATATGATTTTAAACTGTATGTGTTCAGTTTTAAGCTATATGTGATGGATTTTCAGTTACATGTGAGCGCTTTTGATCAATATATGGTTATAGCCATCTGTCTCATATGCGACATCCTAATATTGAGACGGCCGCATATGAGACGTGCTGATAGATGATAGTTAGGAACCCATAATAGTATATTTAGTACTTAGCAGCCCATAATTAAAGTTTCGCCCCAGGCCTCACAAATCTCAGGCCGACCTTGTGTACCCTTTATATAGAGGGCATAATTGAGAGAATTTGCTTGAAGTTTATAGTTTTTAAGGCCTTTAGAGCTCAAAAAATTGAATACTAGGGTAGTTGGGTTCTGTTTAGAGATTGTAGATGACTAATGTAAAGATAACAGCATAGCATGCCCATGACTTTGGTGCATAGTGACTAGTGACTGGTGACTAGTGAATCTCTCATACTTTTTTACATTATACAGATGAATCTCTCACTTGCATAATCCTTGTCCCATAATTGCTCTTGCAGATGGTAGAATCAACTGAAATAACCGAAGAATGTTCTCTTGGCCAGCGCAATACGCCACCACCACAGAACACTGACGGGGAGATACCATCACAAAGTGTGCAGGACTCCCCGGAGGATTTTGTGAGGATAAACATTCTTCCGACACCAAAAAGAGTTAATTTTACACCGATGAACAGCCCTGGCATTGCAACACTAAACGAGTCCTCGAGCTCTACCATGCGTAGGGACAAATCTTCGTTGAAAAACCTACTTCCAAGACTTAGTTTTAAGTTCAAGAATTCTTCTTCAGATATTGTGGATGCCGCCATTCTAGCCCTAGGATCTCCCTCTTCAGTTAAAGGAGGGGGGAGACCGCGAATGACTAGGACATTTTCTCTTTCAAAACTATTTAGTACACCGAAAGGGAAACAGGCATCGTCTTTGCCTGTGACTCCAATTGCACACTCTAATCCAGGGTCTAC
The DNA here is from genome assembly GCA_019425755.1 of Amaranthus cruentus. Taxonomy (NCBI): domain Eukaryota; kingdom Viridiplantae; phylum Streptophyta; class Magnoliopsida; order Caryophyllales; family Amaranthaceae; genus Amaranthus; species Amaranthus cruentus. The sequence continues at coordinate 12,290,158 of CM033465.1, read as the reverse complement.
TCATGGAAGCAATGTAAGTGAATAGTTGTTTTACTTCGTCGATTTGTACTTTTAAATGGAACTTTGGTTGGTTAAATATTGTTAGTTGAATACCCAGCATTCCATGAAGAAAATTAAGCTTGGGCTGAAAAGGGTTTGTACAATGCTGTTGATTTTGCCTTGCTGTTAAGACTGCACTAGAACACGTCAAATTATAATTGCTTTCGCCTTTTATACTTCTGGTCCTGTTATCCAAATTGCACTTTTGTTATGAATAGATTTTGATCTTTATATTGAATTATTATGTAATTTGGTCATTAGGATCTGGGGATCATAGTATGTCAAATAAATCCATTTCATCTACAAACCGCTTTGTTCGAGCTGTAAGGAAAGGCAGTGTGGCATCAGCGACTATAACCTTGAACTCTTGTTGCCATAGCCATTAGGGGGTGGGAGGTACCGTACGCTTAAGGATGGTGATTAGAGGTGTTCATTTAGGTCATTGGGTTGATTTCGTGTTAGGTATTTCGGGTTGGTTTGAAATGGTTTTTTACGTAAGTGTAAATCATTTTTGAAGTTGGGTCTAAGGGCGATGATGTGGGGGAAGGGGTCTCTCATGAAACATGTAGTATGCCACTCACATGAAAATCATTCAGCCCTGTATTTGATTCTTGACAATCTCACTTTACAGAAAGGCAGGCTCCAAGTACCTATTCATCGTGCACATTCTGTTCCAGATCTTATCAAAGAAGGGAGTGTACGTCGCTTCGACTCCCTTGGTGGGATGTTCCGTATAATTCCGACAACCCCACGAGTTAAAGATGGAACATTGACAGCATCTGGTGCAACTCTTACTGATGCAGATGGTATAAATATTGTACTTCCTGTCTAAATTTTGTTTCAACTACAAATATATTTGTTTATAAATTAATCAGTCATCAGCTTGATTCGAACATTTTGATTCAGAAATCGATGATAATGGTGAGGACATTCCTGAAGATGAAGCTGTTTGTAGAATTTGCTTCGTAGAACTCGGGGAGGGCTCAGAGACACTCAAGATGGAATGCAGCTGCAAAGGTGAACTTGCATTAGTTCACCAAGAATGTGCTGTTAAATGGTTTAGCATCCGAGGTAACAAAATTTGTGAAGTATGCGAGCGAGAAGTTCAAAACCTTCCTGTTACGCTTTTACGAATTCAGAATGCTCAAGATCCACAGAGAAATCATGGAGAGCAGGCTGAGTTAGCTAATTTCAGGCAAGTGAAAGGTTTCTAAATCTGTATAGTTGTATATTGATATAGCCATGAATGGAAAATAACCCGTGATCACACATCGAAGAATTATAGAGATGTTGACTAACATATATACTTGATGGGTAATGGGTTACTCCTCCTGATGGAACCTCATGGGTTTTGTGTGCAGTCAACTCTGCTCTTGTGTGGGTGTTGTGTACTAGATTCATCAAAATGATCCCGTTTAGGTTTTTTTCCCATTGAATGGAACTTGAGCGTACTAATTATTTCATAATTGCATAATAACAAAATATTTATGATAGATTATAATACATATCATTAGGGATACAACCATCAAATTAAGCTTTTAGTTGACTTTGTCCCTTGACATGGTATCAGACTATTAGAAGCAAACATGGCAAAGGGTGAAATATGTAGCATCATGTATGCATGTGCTGCATCCACACCTCTAATCCCAAACGGTTCTTGTGTGAGAATGTGTGATAGACTATGTAATATATCATTAGGCTACGACCATCAGCTTAAGTTTTTTGCTGAGTTGCTACTTTGACAGTTTGTCAATATATCTCATTAATGTGAGTAAAAAGTGTGCCAGAATTGAATTGCTTGAAGTGTAACATATTGACAATGATATCAACGACATAGATTGTTTCATGTTTTCTATGTACTTAGACGTCATTGTATTTTTTACGGTTTTCAGGGTTTGGCAAGATGTTCCGGTTCTTGTGATTGTAAGCATGCTTGCTTATTTCGGTTTCCTTGAGCAGCTTTTGGTAAGTCTTGTGTAATTAGGCATAAATCTTTTGTAAGAATAGATCTTCATATCTTATTAATCATCTATTACAATGGTCTTGTAAATAGATTAAGAAAATGGGTACAGGTGCCATTGCCATCTCGCTTCCGTTCTCTTGTATTTTGGGTCTTCTTGCATCCATGACGTCAACAACAATGGGTACTATGTTTTGACCTTATAGTTTCCTTAATGCCGAATTTATTTGTGATAGAGTACACAGCATATCCCGTGACTACAACCATCAAGCATCAGCTTACGCTGATAAATGTTGTCCGAAGATATGTTATATACGTTATCAGTTTGCACAAATAACTTATTTATTTATCATTTTTTCTGTCAAGTTTTCTAGTGTTGAACATCATGCTAATCTTCTAGTGCTTTGATATTGTTTTCAGTTGGAAGAAAATTCCTTTGGGTATATGCTGTTGCACAATTTGTTATGGTGGTTGTCTTTGCTCATATTTCTTACTCCTTGGTACGCTCTTCCTTTCGTAGTCTTGCAGTTTTTGAAACAGTTCGTCTAGCAGTTTTTCCGGGTTTGTAATGTCCGATTCCATGATCTTTAACTGTTATGAGCTTACGGAAACTAACATCCACGACCTAATGCTAAGCAACGGTCTGTGTAGAAAGATTCTCGGTTTCTAGGAAAAACTGTCCTCGATAGGAATCTAGGCGGGGCCTAACTAGGCCATGCCAGTTGATTAAAAACCATATTAGTATTGAATTGTATAATATATAGCGCAGAGTAATGACAACTAATAAGGTTGTTTAGCACACATGTAGTGTAGTGTCCTGTATTCGCCCATGAATGTCCTCAACTAATGTTTCCGTGTGTGAATTGTGTAATTTCTGTGATGTTCAAGTGTTATGAGCTTACGGAAACTAACATCCATGACAAAATGCTTAGCAACCGTCAGTATAGAAAGATCCTCTGTTTCTAGGTCAAATTATCCTCTACAGTCGACAATAATCTAGGTGGGGGCCTACACAGGCCATGTCAGTTGATTAAAAACCATATTGATATTGAATTGTACAACATATAATATAAATAATGACAGCCAACGTTATTTAGCACAAAGCCACAAATGTAGAGCAATATCCTGGATTCGCCCATGATTGTCCTCAACTATTTCGTGTGTGAATTGTGTAATTTCCATGATCTTTAACTGTTATGAGCTTATGGAAACAAACATCCACGACCTAATGCTAAGCAACTGTCAGTATAGAAAGAACCTTTGTTTCTAGGTCAAATTGTCCCCGTGAGGAATCTAGGCGGGGCCTACCTAGGCCAATCAGTTGATTAAAAAGTAAAAACCATATTGATATTGAATCGTAAAACATATAATACAAAAGAATGACAACCGACGTTATTTAGCACCCACGTAGACCAGTATCCTAGATTCGCTGATGAATATCCTCGACTAATGTTTCCGTGTGTGAATTGTGTGATTTCCATGATCTCTTGTCTTGCCCGGTCACATATGGATTTATCATTAACACTAATGTACTTGCCATACTAATCTCAATTACTCTCCCTCCTTATGGTTATACAGCTACACTTGCAAGCAGTGGTATCAGTCATAATTGCTACATTTGTTGGTTTCGGAGTTGCAATGTGTGGATGTTCGATTATCTTCGAGATATTGAGATGGAGAAGGATATGGCGAGCTCGATCAAACACCGAACCTTCTGCTATCGATGGACTTTCTGCACCAATATCTGAGACAACACGTATAGCACCGCCGACTCCAATTCAACCCGAAATCCTGGCAAACAGCCCTAGCTCTCCTCCTAGAGCCTAATTTGCTTTAGAATGTTCTAATATTACGCTGCTTGTGGGGAATATGCTCCTTAGATGGTGGCATTTCCCTATAAGAGGTGCATTTTTGTTCAAGTATATATTATTATATACTCTCTTAGTTCTCGTAAATTTGATAACAACAATGACAAATTCCGAATGAAAATGTCGTTGTCAGTAACAAATTCATATATATATATATAAATGTTTGCGATAATTTTTTGTAATGTATTATAGGATGTAGAAAGGATGGCGATGTAAATTGATTGATAGTTAGCATATTGAATATTGTAACTTTTGGCCTTATCGTTTGTTGTTATTTGGATTCAAATGTTTGAAACCCTGGTTAGAAGTATATCTATTAAACGTGTCAAAGTTCTCGATATATTTGATTAATTAAATAGCTTTGCAACTATTCCCCTTGTCCGTACGAAAAAGCTCTCGTTTTTATTATTCCACTTAATTTATATTCGTTTTTTTTCTTTTGTATTGATTCCACTAAAAATATTGGGTGATTTCTCATAGGAACAGAGAAAGTAATATATGACTAATTGGACCGAGAGTTGTTTAACACATATTTTGCATGATAAAACTGACGCTTTAAATATCAAAACACACAATTTTTAAATTAAAATTGTTTATACAAATTTGTTTCAATGTGAGACGGTTGATGTTGTAAAGGATGATTTGTAATTCCTCCGTTTCATTTTACTTGCAACACTTACCGTTTTGAAAGTTTCATATTACTTGCAACATTACTATTTTTGGCAAAAATAATCTACTTATTTTATCCTCACTTTATTCTTACCCCACTATCATCATCAATCATACATCATCCCATTAATTATTTAATATACCCACAAGTCACAACTATTATCTACTTATAATAAATTTTTTATTTCTATCTCACATATCACCATCAATCATACACCATTCTTACTTTTACCATACTGATTTGACGACCCTTAAAAAATGTGTCAAACCCAATGGTGCAACTAAAATGGAACAGAGGTAGTTTTAAAAATAAATAGGAAAATTTGCCCAGAATAATCCAACCTTTGCCTGATTTTCCTACAATAATCCCAAGTATTGATTAACCATGAATAATCCCATCTATTGATAGTTGTTTCCAAAGGTATCCAAGCAAGTAAAAAATTAGTGTATATGAGAGAAAGAATGATTTTGAAGTAGAAGAAGGTAAACTGGTTTTAATGGAGGAAATGTCATGTGAAGAAGAAGATGCTTGGATGAAGAAGAAGGTCAAGAAATGACCTGCTGTAGCCGGTTGTTTTACTTGCTTGGATGCCATAGGAAACAACTATCAATAGATGAGATTATTCATGGTTAATCAATACTTGAGATTATTGTAGGAAAATCAGACAAAGGTTAGATTATTCTTGGCAAATTTTCCAAATAAATAATGGGCCAAACTGGTCATTAAAGATTAATCTTTGGAATGACACTTGGGTTTGTAAACGATCTTTGTAAACTGGTCACTAAAGAGTTGTTTACAAGTTTGAGTTATATGGTGTAAATTCAAAGAGACGTAGAAAGCATTTTTTTATCTTATCGGTTCGTGTAAATATAAAACTTGTCTTTTAAAAATATAAGATGAACTTATGAGTGTCCTCAAGAAAATATGTTAAACATAATTAGGACTATATACTTTTTTTAGTATGGTAGGCTGAAAAAAGAAAAAGATTAGGCAAAATTTGGTTTCAGGGCCTTGTCTGAAAAAAACAATACTCACTTCTATGGAAATAAGACTCGATTATCGATTAGAAATATATAATTACATATATTATAAATTATGACTAAATTAAGTGGTTACTCAATCTTAATTGATTAGTGTTTTACTAATAAGGATAAAATAATCAAAAGTTTGGTCAATTCAAAAATTCGTACATTTCATTTAGAATTTACTTAAGAGTATATTGATATGTTATCAAGTGGATTGAAGAAACTTGAACACATAATAGCTCAATTTAAAAAAGAAAAATTACCGTGAATAATATAATTTTTTTTTTCATTTCCCTATAATAATACCGACTATTGATTAATCATGAATAATATCAACTTTTGGGGTTATTTTCCTGGAATAATACCAACTTTAGTTTATTAAATAATTTACCAATTTTTATTGTCTTATAATCACTTATAGTTTGAATTTTAACATGTTAAGGATTTTCTAGGAAAAAACTCTTTAAATTGGTATTATTCATGGTTAATCAAAAGTTCGTATTATTGTAGGGACATTAGCAAAAAATTGTATTATTCATGTTAATTTCCTTTAAAAAATGCCTAGTTTTATGAGAACCAATAATTACCCAGTAATAAAATCGAGTAATATAATGAAATATTTTTTGACTTAATAATTTGATAAAATTACAGTAAAACAATCAAGCCAGTTGAACAATTTATAATGAATTTATTCACAAATTCATGTGAAAGACGGTCTCTTTGAGAGATCATCTTTAATTGGTTCGACCACTTAGAAAAAATATAAAATAAATGTAGGCAATAAGCTTTTATAAATTGGGTCTGGGAGACGTCTCTCAGAAAGACGGTCTCTAATGAGACTAGCTTTGTTTTTTATTTTATTTTAGGGTATTAGGCTCAAATCTAAGTTTATAAAACTTGAATCACTACAACAAATTTAGTTTTTTGCGACATTGGATTTAGTGGCATTAAAAAAATGCCACTAATTCATATTTTTAGTGTATTAATTATTAGTTTTTATTTTGTTCCACCATAAAGTGATTTAGCGACACTTAATTTGGTCTTTAGTGGCATATCTAATTGTCACTATAGTCTATAGTGATATTTGTGAGAAATGTCACTAGATCCTATGTCGCTAAAAGCTTTAGTGTGAATTTTTCATATGCCGCTAAAGGCTTTAATAAATGTCACTAAATCCTCTATATACACTATAAGAAATTTGAAATAGCGACATTTAAATTTAATGTCGCTAAATATATCCCACTAAAAGAAAATTATGTTGTAGTGTCAGAACCCGGAACTTGACCAATAAATAAAGAAAGAACATGTGCTCTCTTGAGAGACCATCTTCATGTAAAGACGACTCTCAAAAGTTCAGCCCAAATCTATATTTATAGTTGTAACAATATATATTTAGAATTGGACTGGGCTTTTGAGAGTCGTCTTTACAAAGGACGTCACAAGTAAGAATTTGTGAAGAAAGAATTAAACCCACAAATAAGAGTCGAATTTGGATCTAGACCCATATGTATATACCCATCCTTAGTCCTAATCCAGATTTGTTAGGAGACCAATTCGCTTTTAAATTTAAGTGAAAAATAATCATTAAATACCTCAATAATAAAAATAAAGTTTTTTTTTTTTTAAATTGTTCTATAGAAATTAGAAACAAATATGAATAAAAATAATTGGATAACCAAATGTATAATTTATCATTTCACCGGATAAAGCAACAAATTACAAAATAATTAAAGACCATATTTATATTCTTTTGTCGTCGAAGTTAAAAAAAATATTAAAGTTTGTTAAAGATACTTACAATCAAAGGCGAAGCTATATGGGGTCGGTGGAGGCCCGACCCCTAGTCCAAATTCGGGGACAATTGTGTTTTAAACTAGTTCAAATTTAAAATATATTTTAAAAAATTATTACATATCGCAAAATCAAGTAAAGTTCAATAGTTAGGATTTCAGAAATAAATCGTATAGCATGTGGTTAGAGTCTTCATGCTGTAAATTAGGAAAAATTTTAGCTTGTGTATAGCTCACTCAACTATAATTTTTAGGAAAAATTACCTAGAATAATCCAACTTATTTGTGATTTTCGTACAATAATCTCACCTATTGATTAACCATGAATAATTCCAACTTTGAGGTATATTTTCCTAGAGTAAACTCGGCGACCGGATGACTTGCTATAACAAGTTTTATTTTATTAGAAAAAAGATAAATTAAAATAAAATGTCGAAAAAAAATGTTAAAAAATATTCAAAAAAAATTTATGATTTTTTTTATTATTTAGAATTTTTTATGTAAAATTTTAAAATTTTTCTCTAATTTTAAATTAATTTTCAGTTTACTTTTTTGGAGAATTACCTAATATAACAGGTCATCGGGTTACCCAAGTTTACTCTAGGCAAATACCCCTTAAAGTTGGGATTATTCATGGTTAATCAATAGGTAGGATTATTGTAGGAAAATAATAAATAAGTTGGATTATTCTAGATAAATTTTCCTAATTTTTATACCAATATTTGAATATCATTTTTTTAAAGTGTACCCATCAATTGGTTATAATAATTTTCTACTATATCGGCCTTTGAAATTTAAAATTTTGACTTGCACCCTTATGTATACCCTATCAGTCCATTACTAGTTGAATCCATACTTTCTCCGTTTTATAATACTTGTTACATTTAACTATTTTACGCAATCTAATGTACTATTTTGTTCATTTATATGTCGAATTACACACAATTAAAAATTCTAAAAAGTTTATATTATGAAAGTATGCGACTAGACGATTCAAACAAAATCTCACTTGACTATATTATTACTTACATATTAGCCGCAATATATAAAATAAGCTTAAACGATGAATAGTGCCAAAAAACAAAATGTAGCAAGTATTTCGGAACGGATATATACAACATTCATTTTTATGTTAAGACAATTTATAAAATCGAGTCCCGTTTTTACATATCTGTAATAGTAATCTTTATATTGATATTTGACTTAAAACATGGCTGAGGAAAAAAAAAGAACTAAATCTATTAGAATTAAACTCAGACTTTTACCTTTAGAAATGATACTTAATCAGGGTCGGCATTAGATATTTTGGGGCCCTGGGCGAAATAGCACGTTAAGGCTTTTTTTTGCAATTTATAGCCTATATAGACCTTTAACAACCAATAATTTTGTTTTTTTGACATGGGGCCTTGGGCGACTGCCCCTCTTGCCCACCCTTAGGGTCGGCCCTGCACTTAATCAATCTATAATGAAATTTGATTTTTATAATAGAATTATTTATATTACGATTATTATTATCATATTTTCTTTTTTTATTGGGAAGTTGCATCTTATTTTTTTCCTTTTGCATCTATTACATCACTGCTTAACTAAGCAAATACAAAAATTTCAGTTCCATTGAATTAAATCTACAATGCTAAGATTTTTTTAATTATGACTCATTATTGTGTTGTTTTTTTAATTCAAATTGTATCTTATCTTGACAACTAATTCTAAAGATTTTTAAAAAAATTAATGCTAAAGAGTAAAGACTATTATCTCATACTATTTGTTTAATTAAGAAATTTTTTTTTTTTTTCTCATAAAATGAAAATTCGTGAGATTTATTTTTGTATGGAAATTTTAGCAAGAACGATGTCACCATAGAAAATCAAAATCTAAAGTTTATATTTGTACATGTAGAGTGCCCTTACAAAGAGGAGGGTATGGACAAGTGAAAAGATTACTAGACAATTCAAATATAATTTCTAGGGAAATTATCAAGGGCAATTCTGTATTATAGCACTTTATCAATGATACTCCTATCTTTTAAAGCTAATTACAAACGTGACACTGTTTACCTTTTTCCGCTAAGTTAACGTTAAATGTCATTTAAAAGTGCTATAACATAGGGGGTACGAATGATAAAGTGGTACTATTGATAATTCTCTTGCTTTTATATTAGGTGATTTTTTTATTATCTATATGCATTTAATTTGTCTTTCTCGTGGATACACTACTCTTTTTCTTTCTCAAGCCGGAGGACTCCTTTGGCCACGCTCTCCTTTATGGGTATGAGTTGCCGCCATTCTTTGACCTTGTCCATAATGTTCTATGAGTGAAATACATTGAGTATGATGATGATGATTTTCATGCTAAAATTCATATTTAGAGCTACAATATTCGACCTTTATTGAACCTTCGGCTCACCAATCGAAACCTAAAAAATTTTTTTAAAAAATTCTACATCTAAACAATATATAAATATATTCTTTAGTTACCAATTAATAAATAAAATTCTACATTTAAACAATTATTAGATGAGGCTTTTCTGGCATAAATTAAAACTTAAAGCAATAATTTTGCATAGCATATTATAATGTGATTACAATCTGCAGATACAAGTCAGTATCATGACTCGTAACTCATAAGCATGATTCATTGATGACCAAAAATTATACCAATCAAAATCAAATTTGATCTGATATGTTAAAGATTTAATATTATTTTATTTTTATCGCTAAATTTAACCACCAGAAATTAGTATATTTTTAAGAAATTGGTAATAAATGAAGAAAAAAAATGAATTGTGTGGATAAAATTAGAAGAGAATTAAAATGTGTGTGTGAGATTAAAAGAAAGTGACGAGTCATTGTCTAAAAATAGAAATGATGCAAATTAAGTGAGACGGATCGAAATGGAAAATGATGCAAATTCAATGGGACGGAGGGAGTAGTTTTTAGCATATACCCCTCCGTCTTTATACCCATTAGATTTTGGGTGATATTTAGTAGAAAGTGAAATTGACCGGAGAATAAGACAAAAAACAAGTGAATGATAGAAACGAGTGGTTAAGATGGAGAGACAAAATAAGTTTGTGGATGAGATTTAAAGAAAGAAAGTGGAGTATTGCCAAAAGAAAAGAAAGGATGCAAAATAAGTATGACAAACTAATAAGAAAAGAGGTGCAAATTAAAAGGGACAGAGAGATTATTTAACATTGTACTCCATACTTTAGAACTTAGAAGAGACTTTCAAGTCATAATTGTGAAATATTGACTCAAATAAAAAAATGACGAAAATCTTAACACATTACTCAATATTTACTAATATTTAGGAACCTTTCGAGGTAAAATAAGATCACAAATTCTCGTGAAGGACGGTTTTTATGAGAGACCATCTCTAATTGGATTAGTCCATTAGGGAAAATGTAGAGTAAATATAAGCAATAAGAGAGACCGTCTTTCTGAGAGACGTCTCTCAAGCCCAATTCATTAAAGCTTATTATCTAGATTGACTCTCCATTTTTTTTAATAGACCAACCCAATTAGAGATGGTCTCTTTTAATAGACCAACCCAATTAGAGATGGTCTCTTAAAGAGACCGTCTCTCATAAGAATGTGTTAAAAGCTTACCCTAAATTACCACAAGAATAAGATTGTTTTAGTAGAAAGGAATTGTTTTTTTTTGAATTAATTTCCTTGGTTAAATTTCTAGAATTTGCTTTTTCCCTTATGTTTGGTTGAGCAAAGGAAATAACAATTGACACACCCTCTTTTTTAGAGTTAAATCTATATTTTGAAAGAGTTTAAACTTTCAAGGAAATTTACACTTTCTATATACTTGATCAAATTATCAATCAAACTGCAACTCAATAAAGTAATTTCTTGAAAATTGGAAATTTTAAAGACCAAATAACCTCGATTCAATGATTTATGAATAAAAGCGAAAGAGATAGCTATTTATGTAATAATATGATTAAGACGGAAAAAAGCAAATATACCTACCTAAAAGAAAATGTTTATTAAAATTTGCTTGAGTTTATCAAATTAAAAGTAATTTAGTTTTTAATAAAAAAATACAAAAATAATAATTAATGAAATAAGTATAATCCAAAATTATAATTCAAAATTCTACTTATGATATCAACCAAAGGAGAGAAATCGGTAGAATCAAAACGTCATAGTTCTATTAAAAAAAAACTATAATATTCGTTTTTTAAAATTAAAACGTTTAAAAAAAATCATTTTTAATAAGTTTATATATTTATGTCAATAAACTATTATAAATATAATTATAATTATGAAATATTTTTAACATATGTGTTTTGTGAAAGAAATTAGTGAGTGATAGTTAACTATAAGATTATTAGATTTAATTTGATCAAGTTACACTACAATATAATTTATTTTTAGTGGGATATATTTAGCGATATTTAATTTAAATGTCGCTACTTTAAAATTCTAATAGGATATATAAAGAATTTAGTGACATTTATCAAAATGACACTAAATTTTTTACGATCTAGTGACATTTAAAATAAAACCTATAATTATTATATTAAAAATATAAATTAGTGACATAAATGTCACTAAATCAATTATCGCTAGAAGTAAATTTTTTTTTAGTGTTAAACTTATTAATAAAAATTGTAAAATCGTAAATTAATATTTTGATTCAACCATTTAGACTTTTATTTCAATCAACATCAGGTTGATAACTGTCGCTCAGATCTTGTCTGTGATTTGCATGATATAGAAGTATAAAACAAAATAGAAGTCCAAAACTTTTTTTTAAATTAAATTATCATAAAGAAAATGTACTTCTTGTTTTTTTTTTTTCCGAGAAAGTCTTAGTAAATAACGGTTATTTGTTTATTTGTGAGATTAACAAATCACTCTTATGTGGTAGGATTTGATAGGGTGTGAATTTTGTTATTTTAATTTATCTTTTTTGGTTTTATTTATTTTATTATTATTCTTTTTGTCTTATTTTAGTGATTTACAAATCACAGTTATTGATTAGGAATTTTTATGTAATTCAATACATTAATTTAATCCTTAATATCTATAATTATGTATAATAAAAAAATTTTAAAAATAATTTTTAATAATCTTTACATCGAGACGGAAAAAAAATATCTCACTTGACTATGTTTTAACTTATAGATTATTGAAAATTAATCGCAAATTGGAACAGACGAAGTAGTAGGTTGAGTGGATGGTTCATATATAATATTCTTGTGATTATCTTGTCGGCTGATGAAATGATGAAATAATAGAACACCTAATTGCCTAAATTAGGTTTTGTTACTAATATAAAAGTTCATATAATGACGGAGTTATATGTTTTTAATTTATATTTCCATAATTTTATTGAAATTATATTATTTGATTTAGTTTTATAGGAGTTTTTAGAGTCAAATAATGTTATTTCAATGAAACAGATTATAAAAATAATTTCTAAAAGTTGTCGAAGAAAATTTAATGCTTCAACAATTTTGGTACAAATTAAAATTAAATTTTATTTACGATGAAAAACATAATGTTGGATACATTTAAATATTCATTTTATGTCTAAAGTGAAGAGCGACATACTAAATATCCGAGCATTAAAGATCGAATATACGGATACGTGAATCATGATTCTACTACCATATATACAATCTTAGAAATCACAATCATTTAACTTGGAACCTTCCACAAAAAGAAGGCAATCCAATATTATTATAAGGTGACGTGAATTTTTAGTTGGTTGGAATTTTGTTGGAACTTGGAACCTTCCACAAAAAGGAACGCTTCTCTTTCTTTTATTGGGAGGTAAATCTATTCTAAATTGATTAATTATCAATATTTGTAATGAAACTAAAATCTTGCACTAAAATTAAATTTGTTGTTTTAGTAATTGAAGAATAATTTTCTAAATTAAAGTAAATAAATTATTTGCTTTTACCCCTTTCCTATTATTTTTTCCTCAAAAAGCTATGACTAGCTAGGGTTTAAAAATCCGAAAAAAATAAATTATGTCTTTATCAAAGAAGATGCAAGGATTACCATAGGTAAAACTGTAAAACCTTCAGCTTGATATATATATATATATATATATAATATATATATATATATACATATATATATATATATATATATATATATATATATATATATATAGATATATAGAGTTAGATATATATATATATATAGATTTAGGATCAAATGAGAAGGGGTCTCAAAATGAGAAGGGTGAGAAGGGATCTCATCCGTCTAGATCAAATATCAATGGTCTCGATTAGTTAGCTCCTTACACGCGGTTCATTAGTTCTTGCACGCGGTTTAGCATATGTTTTTACCCAGTTTTTGTACATTTTATAAAGATACTATGTTCTTAGAAAAAGATACTATGTTATGAATAAGGGTTACTATGATTATGTATAGTTACTATCTTCTCTTAATCTTATACAGAACATCGTAACTTTTAAAATAAACATAGTAACCTTTAATCATAACATAGTATCATTTTCTAAAAACATAGTAACCTTAAATCATAACATAAAATGGAGAAGAAAATCGACGAGAAAGATGATTTTCACCCGTTAGATTTTCATAAGATCAATGGCTATAAATCCTTCTCATCCTTCTCATTTTGAGACCCCTTCTCAATGGATCCCTCCCCTATATATATATATAGGATCTAATAGGAAGGGGTTTGAAAATAAGAAGGATAGGAAGGAATTTCATTCATTAGATCTTAGATCAATGGTCAATCTTGCACGCGTTTGAGAACAGAAAAAAAATTGTGATGCTTTCTTAATTGATATGTGATACTTTCTGTGTAATCATGTGTCGCTTAAAAGTGTGATGTTTTCTAAATTAATATGTGATGCTTTCTTCATAAACATGTGTTACTAGATATTCTATTATGACAAACTTTTTAGACCGTTACATCTTAATCAATCAACGGTAGCTACTCCTTCTTATCCTTCCTATTTTCACACCCCTTCTTATTGGATCTCTACCCTATATATACTTTTTAGATTAAGATTAAGAGAAGAAGTAACTATACATAATCATAGTAACCCTTATTCATAACATAGTATCTTTTTCTAAGAACATAGTATCTTTATAAAATGTAAAAAACTGGGTAAAAAAATATGTTGAACCGCGTGCAAGGAGCTAATGAACCGCGTGCAAGGAGCTAACTAATCGCACTATTGATATTTGATCTAGACGGATGAGATTCCTTCTCATCCTTTCATTTGAGACCCTTCTCATTTGATCCTATATATATATATATATATATATATATATATATATATATATATATATATATATATATATATATATACATAGGGTAGAGATCCAATAAGAAGGGGTGTGAAAATAGGAAGGATAGGAAAGAGTAGTTACCGTTGATTGATTAAGATCTAACGGTCTAAAAAAATTTGTCATAGCAGTAGATCTAGTAGCACATCTTTATAAAGAAAGCATCACACATTAATTTAGAAAACATCACACTTTCATGTGACACATGTTTATACAAAAAGTATCACATATTATTTAAGAAAACATCACAATTCATTTTCTTTTTCTGTTCTGAACTGCGTGAAAAATGGACCATTGATCTAAGATCTAATGGATGAAATTCTTCCTATACTTCTTATTTTCAAATCCCTTTCTATTAGATCATAAATATATATATATATATATATATATATATATATATATATATATATATATATATATATATATATATATATATATATATATATATATATATATATATATATATATGTTTTTGGGATAACTTAAAAGTACATTGAAAAAGGATTTAGGAGGATGACCGCCTTACCCGTCATTGAAACACAAGTTGGATATATATATATATATATATATATATATATATATATATATATATATATATATATATATATATATATATATATATATATATATATATATATATATATATATATATGTTATTGTATTTTAAAAAGGTGTTATTGTATTTTATGATATATTTAATTTTTTAAAAAATTTTAAATATTTTTATTTTTTTGAAAAAAATATTTTTTTTCTGAAAGTAACACTTTTAAAGTAAACAGCTTTTTTTTACAAAAAAAGTAACACTTTTTTTGTTTAAAAGTAACACATTTTCTATAAAAAAGTAACACATTTTTATTAGGGAGTTTGGTTTTCACAGCTTCATATGGCTTGTTACCACTTTGAACTTGTATATATATATAGCATGTACCATGTGGCATTTTATAATGTCAACTTTCTAATTTTGATCAAACTCATATAAATAGATTATATTATACAATAGTGTCTATTATCTCAAATAAGCGATCAATTATTCAGCAATCAATATATATAGCATGTACCATGTGGCATTTTATAATGTCAACTTTCTAATTTTATAACGTTAATAAATAAACAAGTTGACCCATCGAATAATCTTTGAAGATAGAGTTGTTTTCTTATGATAGAACTTGGTCAACGAGTCGAGTTGATGTGTACTCAGGTCCAAAATAAGGGTTTAATTTAAAGTAAAGGTGTTTAAAACAGATTCGATAATCCGATATTTATCCGATATTATAACCGAAATTGACTTAATTCAACTTCAAAATGTACTTAAAATAATGTAAAAATCAATGTGAATACAAAATCCGATTTTTAAACCGACTCAAAACACCTGACCTGAAATTAACATAACAACCTGAATGAATACCTCTTCGACTCTTCGACCCTAGTAGAACTAATCCGAGAAGGAAAAAATATTCGACTTCGAATATGAAGAAGTCTAAAGACCATTGAAGATTTATTAACGATTGTTTAGTGTTTATTCGTTCATTATTGGCAATTGAGTCATAGGACATCATGATTGAAGATTTTTTCTTAGACTCGAACACTATTAAAATTTAATGTGCCTATTTAAAAGACCATTTTGTATTGAGTTTATGTATTCTTTTTCAATAAAACCTGGATAAATATTGCACACACTTTATAAGGTAAAGAAATATCACCCAAAAGAAAGAGCTTGATTGATTTGTATCAAAATCTTATGTACGTTATTTCTAATTCATATATATATATATATATATATATATATATATATATATATATATATATATATATATGACTTTTTTTATAGATATATATTACTTTAACTTAACTCAACATTAATTTATGATTACCGATCTTTTATGTTTTGGACACCCTTACCCATTACACATTAATGTGCCCGTAATTTCACTTTTTTTTTAAGCTTATTTACAACAAATAGTGCTCTTTTCCTTTCATTTTGTTAATTACACCTTGATAAAAAAAATTCTTATAATTTTATTTCAAGTATCAATAAACTGAATTCGAGTAAAGTCTGCCCATAATTGTTTAATGACAAATTGATTGCCAACTACATTATTTTCATCCTTGCGCAGTTGGAGGGCTATTTATGAATTAAGGGTCATTCATTATATAGCTCGTATTATATGAGAACGTCTCATTCTCATATAAGTAAATCTAATTCTTTAACTGATTATTTAATTATAAATTATCAATTTAAGGTTATAAGTGATAACTTTAAGACTATAAAAAGTCATCACTTTATATATATATATATATATATATATATATATATATATAAATATCCATTAGGCCAACCCAATTAAAATGGTCTCACCGTGAAACAATCTCATATGAGAATTTGTGTTATATTAATCTTCTATCCTATCAAAATTAAACACCAAATTAGCAAGGAAAAAAGTGTACGATGACATTCATGGTGGGTTGCGTAATTGGTATTTTTCCTCAAATTTCTTTTTCTTCACAAAATTCAATCTGATGCATTATCAGATCATTTGAAAATATAATATTAGATGATAAAGAAAAACTGTGTAAAACTTTTTTTCTTTTATCAAACATTCGTTACCATAGGCATGGCGTATTAAAAGCATAAATGTTATAAAATTATATATATATATATATATATATATATATATATATATATATATATATATATATATATATATATATATATATATATATATATATATATATATATATATATATATATATAACTAAATTTTAAATTTTAAAAAAAAAACAATCTAAAAAGATCTCACCTGGATATATTTTATCATCTAATTTTTTTTTTTTTTTCCTTCTGTTTTATTTTTTGCACAGTTTTCAAATCAAATTTGGACTTTAATATCTTTAAACATGCATAATAAAAAATTATATAAAATACATGACAAAAAGTATACATATAAAACCAATCTAACAAGATCTCACCTGGATATATTTTATCATCTAATATGTCTCAAAAACATTAATTGAAAATCCTCTCTTTTTAAGGTGAAATATTTCAAATGAAAAGAACATTGGGAAATTAACGGAGGGAGTAGTAAGACCATTTAAGTTGCGTGGATATTAAAAAGAAGAGTTGAATTAATGTACGGTGAGGACATTTCCATAAATAGAATATTATAACGGAGTAAAAAAACTGTCAATCTCTTACATACATCATCATCATAACCAATGTATCCCGCTCATAGAAAACTATGGTCAGGATCAAGCTCATACTCATAGAGGAGAGTGCGATCAAAGAATCCCCAACTCGAGAAATATCTTCAAAGAAAGAAAAACCTGCAACTTACAAAAGAGTAAATAGAAAACGAACAAATAACTAAAACAAAGATAAAGGTGAAAAGGAAGGTAAAGAGTGATAAATAAAGGCAACGAACGATAGCAACGATGGGTAAAAAAGGACGGATTTAATAATCTAAGACGTAGATAAAACGCCGCCAACTGCCCCTATCTTTAGTCAGGTCCTTAATTAGAGAGAGACACGACTTAATTAAATGAGATGAGTAATTAAGTGGGATGCATTAATTATTGGAGTTTTGGCAATAATTGTGAAATAATTAACGTGAATGTGAGAAGGACAGTTGAGATCTGTATACTACTATAAAAAGAAAGCGTGAGGGTTGTGCATTTTCGACACTTAACAAGCTAAGTATTCCATACAAAACAAAAATTCAAAAAATATATAAAAAGTGTCATTAAAAATGGCGTCTGACGGTTTAAAGCGTCGATTTGAAGGAGATATAGAAATAAGGGTTAAAGGTGGCGACGCTTTTCATGAAGTGTTTCAAGAAAGACCTCATGACATTAGCAGCATTCATCCTGAGTTTGTTCAAGGTTGTGACTTGCATCATGGTGCTTTTGGTACCCCTGGTTCCAAAATCTGTTGGAGTTATACTCTTGGTATGAAATATAATTAAATTACTTTTTTAACTTTTTATTAATTAGTTTATATAATACTTTCTCCGTTCCAATATAGTCGCAACATACGAAAAATAAACACTATTCACTTATCTCCCTTAATTTGAAACATAGTCAAGTGAGATCTTGTTTGATTCATCTCGGCGTAAAGATTATAAATATCAAATTTTATAATTTTGAATTAGTGCATTAGACTGCATGAAAAAGACAAATGTTGCAATTATTTTGGAACGGAGGTAGTATTATACTCCCTTCGAATCAATTTATTGTCCCATTTGCTTGGACACACTTGTCGAGGTAATGTTTTGACTATTAGTATCTTTAATTATGCTTAGATAGAAATTATGAAATAAAGTTGATAAGAATAATCCTTGTGTTGAAACGAATCAAATAAGATCTCACATAACTATGTTTTAACTTATAATATCTCTAATTATGCTTAAATAAACATTATGAAAAGTTGATAAGAATAATCATTGATTGAGACGAATCAAATAAGATCTCACATGAGTATGTTCTAACTTATAATATCTCTAATTATGATTAAATAAATATTATGAAAAGTTGATAAGAATAATCTTTGCATTGAAACGAATCAAACAAGATATTACATGACTATGTTTTAACTTATGGATTAAGAATAAAATACAAATTAAACGGGATTGATGAATAGTGTAAAAAACTAAATGAGACAACTAAATTTGTTCGGAGAAAGTATAATCAAATGAAATCTTTTTATTATTTAGATTTATTATTTAAAATTTGAGTTATAAGAAGTTTAGCTTTGAAAAACGTAATGATTTAGTTTACCACTAGTTTTGTGGGAGACTGCTTCTCAAACAGACAAACTCAAAACAAGAAGCCTATATTAATTTTTAACGTAATGATTCAGTTTACAGCTACTCTTGTGAGAAACCGTCTCTCAAACATATGACCTCAAAACAAGAAGCCCACATTTTTATTTTTACTATACTTTGTATTAATTAGACTATGTTTTAACTTATGGATCGGATTTTTGATGCGTCTCTCGAAAATATTCTATATATCTAATGCGTCTCTCGTAACAATTTGTTTTCAGTTTAAATTGAGTGAATGCCAAAAGACCAAACCAGATGACTAATTTCAAATGATGAGACGTTCATATGATATGATCATCTCTTTACTTATAACCTTAAAATGATCACGTATTACAATTTTAAAACGACCTTACCGACTACAACCTTAAAATAATCATTAAAACAATTAAAGAGATGATTATATATGTTCATAATGAATATACAAAACATATGTTTATTTTCCTCATAGTGTTCAATATTCAAAAGTTTCTTTTTCATACATATATAATTGATTAAAAATTGAAAAATAAAATGTTATATTGTAGATGGGAAGTTATTAGACTAAGGTGGGCGGTTTATGGTTTGACTAAATAAATTACGGATTTATAATTGACCCTGTAACGAATAGATTAATTTTAAAATTCATTAACACAAAATAAAATGTTATATTGTAGATGGGAAGCCTCAAAAAGCAGTACAAATACTTGAAGTAGTAGATGAAGTAAATAAGGTGATCAAATTCAAAATGGTGGATGGAGACTTAATGAATGACTATGACACATTTGTTATTACTTACCAAGTTATTAATGAAGGCAAGGACTTAAGCTTAGTCAAATGGATTTTTGAGTATGAGAAGAAGCATGCTGGTGTTCCTGAACCAAGTTCTTTGATGGATGCTTTGCTTGGGTTAGCCAAGGAGATTGATGATCATCACCATCGTGACGACAAATAGACATTTAACGGTCTGTTTAGTAACCGATGTTTCGAGACTGGGTTGATTTGTATGCATGAATCAAATGTTAATGTTTTATTAATTTGGTTTGTGTTGGTTTGGTTTTTATTATGTTTGGTCGTGAAAATTAAATAAAGTATGTTTTGGTCATGTTTCTATGGATCAAACATGCACGTGTGACGTGTGTCTATGTTGTTGTAATATGGATATGTAATATTAATTTGTCTTTGTTTTATGCTTTGTTACCTTCATATGATTATGTATGTATTGCATAAGTTTGAAAATATGTTTATTTTTTATTTTGTTGGAAATTATGAATTATGTAGGATTTTATTCTGTTTTTTTTGAAAGATCAACATATTAATTTTTTTCAAAATTTAAATATATAGAAATAGGTTCTTTTTGCAAGAAATTTAAAAGCATACCATCAATATAATATATGGAGTATGGGATTTGATCACCATCATTCATATTTCATATCACAATTCATATTTTTTAAAGGTGTTTGGCACTACAAAAGAATAATTAAATAGCGACTACTCATTTCATCGCTATTTGATAACTAATTGGTTAAAAAGTAGACTAGGCGACGGGCTGGCGACGAAACTTAAGGTGGACGCCTTTTTACTGGTCGCTAAAATAAAAGTGGACGCCATTTCTGATGGAATAATATTTGATTGTCATAATATATTTAGATGATTTAGAGAATATTTAGATTTTAGTAAATATTTTGTAAATATTATGTTTCCTAAACTAGAGGATCATCATTGTATTTATTATCTTTCTTTGTAATGAGAAATCAACCCAAGCAATTATTCTAATATGGTATCAAGAGCATAGGTTTTTTTGATCCTCCCCTTCCTCCTCCCTTCTAGTGCCGCCTACCACCATCATTGGTGGCTACCGCCCATTTTTCCTCCTCTTTTTTTTCTCCCTTATTTTTTTCATGGCTTCCACAAATACTCTCCCTTTTAGCAATCAATCTTCCTCCACCCCTCATATTGGCCGTCGACCACCTTCCCGTGGTGGCCGGACCAACGGCCAGCACCACTCAGTCGGCAGATCGTATGGACGTGGATATGGGCAGCAATATCATAATTACAATCCATCCCATGGTAGGTACTATGGACATTCAAGAACCCCAGGCCCAAATCATTTCTCTCATCATCATCAATCTTGGGCCATAAGTAATAATTGGGCCCAGCAGTCTCCTTGCCCACTTTCAACATACTCCTAGAATCCTTCTCCCAAGCAGCCCACTTCCAAATCTGATCCAGGTACTCTTGGGCCACATCCAGCACAAGGTTATTGTACCGGCTTTTCATCGACTATGGGTTCTAGTCCTACCGATATTAATCAAGCTATGCACACTCTTTCCTTGGCCTCTCCGAATGAGCAATACTATATGGATACCGGTGCGACATCTCATATAACTAAATCTCAAAGTACTTTAATGCATTATTCTCCTTTAAAGCATCATTTTAATAATTCTATTATTGTTGGTAATGGTCATATGATTCCGGTTTACGGTCACGGACATGTTTCTCTACCTCCCTCTAACCATCCCTTAACCCTTAAAAATGTTCTACATGCTCCTAACATCATTAAAAATCTTATTTCTATTCGAAAATTCACTCGTGATAATATGGTTTCTGTTGAGTTTGATCCTTATGGTTTTTCTGTGAAAGAATTGGACACCGGGAAAATAATTCTGAGGTCTAATAGCACTGGTGATCTTTATCCGTTCAAATCGACACATGGAGCCTCCTCTTCATCTTCTCCTTCATCTATTTTTTTGGCTTCTTCATCTAGTGTTTGGCATTATCGTTTGGGTCATTCGGGCAAAATTATTTTAGATTTTTTGAGCTCTTCTAATGCCATCAAATGTCATAAAAACCCGTCTTTTGTTTGTCATTCTTGTCCTTTGGGTAAACATATTAAACTCCCTTTTCGTAGCTCTATGAATGTTAGTTCTCGTCCTTTTGATATTCTACATAGTGATTTATGGACTTCTCCTGTTTCTAGTCCATCCGGGTATAAATACTATGTTTTGTTTCTTGATGATTATACAAATTATTTGTGGACTTTTCCTTTGTTCCGTAAATCACAAGTCTATGATATCTTTGTTCAATTTAACATTATGATCAACACCCAATTTGAACTAAAAATTAAAAATTTTCAATGCGATCATAGGGGTGAATTTGATAATCACAATTTTCGCCAATTTTTTGATAATCGGGGAATTCAATTTCGTTTCTCATGTCCACAAACATCTTCTCAAAATGGCAAGTCCGAACGCAAAATACGTTCCATAAATAATATTATTCGGACATTATTATGTCATGCTTCTCTTCCCGCATATTTTTGGCCTCACGCCTTAAATACCGCAACATATCTTCTAAATATTCTTCCCTCAAAATTGCTAGGTAATCTCACATTCTTTACAATAAATCTTCGTCTTATGCTCATCTTCGGGTTTTTGGGTGCTTATGTTTTCCTCTTATTTCTTCCGAAAAATACACAAATTACAACCTCGCTCGTCACTATGTGTTTTTTTTTGGCTATCCCTCTTCGCATAGAGGTTACAAGTGCTATGATCCCTCGACTCGCAAAATTATTATTTCTTGACATGTCATCTTTGATGAATCGTCCTTTCCATTTTCTTCGATGTCCAAATGTACTCCTCACGAGTACACGTTTTTGGACGACCCTACTGCTTTTCAACTACTCCAAAACCAATCTAGTCAACCTAATAGGCCTGCGTCCAATGGCCCAATTCCCTCTTCTCTCCCACGTCCTACCTCACCACAGCCCACAAACAGAATCCCACCCTTACTTCTTGGGCCTGCATCTTCTGGCCCACTTGACTCCAATACTCCCAACTCTTTTACACCTACACCTTTCAGCCCAATTCCTCCCATCCAACAATCGGATCAGACTTCACCTTCTACTGGGCCTGCCTCACGCAGCCCAGTAGCATCAAGCTCATCTATTGAGCCTGTCTCTAATGATCTACACCAATCCATTACTTATTCTAATCTCATTAATCATCCTCCTCCACCCTCTCATACCGGCATGACTACACGTAGTCAACATGGTATTTTTAAACCTAACCCCAAATACACATCACAAGCTCTCTCCATCTCTTTTTCACCCATACCAAAAAATCCCATACATGCTCTCCGTGACCCGAATTGGAAACAAGCTATGCCAGAGGAATTTGATGCTTTAATTGAGAACCATACTTGGGATCTTGTGCCTCGGCCTTCTAATGCTAATATCATTCGTTTTTTGTGGATTTTTTGTTTGAAAACTAAATCTGATGGTTCCTTTGAACGCTATAAAGCGCGTCTTGTTGGTGATGGGAAATCTCAAAGAGAAGGCATTGATTGTGATGAGACTTTTAGCCCCGTAGTTAAACCTGCAACTATTCGAACTGTTTTGAGTATTGCTCTTTCCAAGTCTTGGTCTATTCATCAGCTTGATGTTAAAAATGCATTTCTTCATGGTAATTTGAATGAAACTGTTTACATGCATCAACCTCTTGGGTTTCGTGATCCTGTTCATCCTGATTATGTTTGTCTTCTTCGCAAGTCTCTTTATGGTCTAAAACAGGCTCCTCGGGCTTGGTATCAGCGGTTTGCAGACTATGTGACTAATATTGGTTTTACTAATAGTGTGTCTGATAATTCTCTTTTTGTCTACTGTCATGGGTCCAACATTGCTTATTTGCTTTTATATGTGGATGATATTGTTCTTACTGCATCATCTGACTCTCTTCGTCAGTCCATCATGACTAAATTGAGCTCCGAATTTGCTATGAAGGACTTAGGTCCCCTCAGTTACTTCTTGGGTATTGCTGTTTCCCGTAACTCTGCCGGTCTTTTCTTGACTCAACATAAATATGCTACTAAAATTCTTGAAAACGCTGGCATGTCTCAATGCAAACCAGTACCTACTCCTATCAATACTTCTAGTAAACTTAGTGCTGATGCTGATTCTCTCTATGATGATCCTACTTTATATCGATGTTTGGCTGGAGCATTACAGTATCTTACCTTTACTCGTCCTGATATTTCATATGTTGTTCAACAAATTTGTCTCTTTATGCACGCTCCTCGGGTAACTCATATGGCTGCTCTTCATCGCATTCTTTGTTACATCCAGGGTACTCTTGATTATGGATTGCAGTTGTATCCTTCCCCTATCTCTACTCTTTTGTCTTATACAGATGCTGATTGGGGTGGCTGTCCTGACACCCGCCGCTCTACATCAGGCTATTGTGTTTTCCTAAGTGACAACTTAATCTCCTGGTCTGCCAAGCGCCAACCAACAGTTTCAAAATCTAGTGCTGAGGCTGAATATCGTGGTGTTGCCAATGTTGTTTCCGAAACTTGTTGGCTCCATAATTTATTACTTGAGCTTCGTTGTCCCATTCAAAGTGCTACTCTTGTTTATTGTGACAATGTTAGTGCTGTTTATCTGGCCGGGAACCCAGTTCATCATCAACATACTAAACACATAGAGATGGATATTCATTTTGTTCGTGAAAAGGTTAAACGTGGCGATGTTCGCATTCTTCATGTCCCATCTCGGTTTCAAATTGCTGATATATTTACCAAGGGCCTACCTCAGATACTTTTTGATGAATTTCGGTCCAGTCTTAGCGTTCGCAAACCTCCCGCTTCGACTGCGGGGATGTGATAGAATAATATTTGATTGTCATAATATATTTAGATGATTTAGAGAATATTTAGATTTTAGTATATATTTTGTAAATATTATGTTTCCTAAACTAGAGGATCATCATTATATTTATTGTATTTATTATCTTTCTTTATAATGAGAAATCAACCCAAGCAATTATTCTAATAATTTCCTCGCCATTTTTCATGAATTAGCAAGTTGTTTGGATCAAACAAGTTAAATAATATTTTTGTTCAAAGAATTTGTTCAAATAATTTATTAATGTAAGCTAATGTACAACATGCGGCTCAATGAAACATATTCATAGAGCTTCTGTAACATAATTTTATTGATCCCATGCTTTTTCTTAATCACACTTACCCCATTTCTCTTAATTTTCTTGACAATAAGAGTGTGTAGATGATCAAAATATAACATTTTAATTTGGGCCCTTAAATTCAAATGAAATATTTTGGAGAAGGTATGGGGATTGGATAGTTTGTACCGCATTTACATTTTTAGCCCAAAAGATTCTAGTGAGGGTGTAACATACACAAAAACTTGAACGATACGGTCATATTATGAGATTATCAATTTGGGCCGGTCCGATTCGCGCGTGTAACAACATTTTAATTTTCTGAGCATTTATCAATTTTGACCTTAAGGTATCGATTTTGAAAATTTATGTCGTACCATTAAGATCGAAATTTTCTAGGCATTCACATTTTAATTAATGGTCTCGTTATGAGATCGTCTCGTCCAAGACCAATTGTATAACATATCATAGAGTCCTATAATCATCAACTTAAATTTTGGTTTATTAGAGTATATTGCATATCTTGGAGCCTCGACCCTCAGCTAAGTATATGCTAATATGTTTAAATCAACACAACAAAATTATAATATTTGATGTAATAAAAATATACAATACAACAAATCAATCAACACCTCACCAAAAATTGTATCTTTGTGTACATATTCAAGCAAAATATAGTAAAGCAAAATTATGAATCGATGAATATTGTTTACTATTCAAGCGTAGTACTTAAAATTCAAAAAATGAACAATTTGTATGAGACCGTCTCATAATAATCATTTTAAAATTTATTCACTTTTCTAATTGATCATTTTAAATTTATAAGTGATCATTTCAACCCACTAAATGTACATAGGGCAGCCCAATAAAGATAATCTCATTATAATCATTGAGATCGTCTCATTCAATAATTTGTGAACAAACAGTATTATACTCCATAAGTATAAAACGTTAATGTTACATGACAATGACAATGACAATCACAATGACATATATAAGAAAAATAATAGACGCAAGTTAATTAGTCACTCTGTGTCCCGACCAAGATATTGCCAAATCTCTAAAGATTAAAAAATAATAAAATCATTTAAATTGTATGGATGATAAGACGAGTTGAAACGTATATTGGAAATAAAATAAAGCGGTAAGGATATTTCCATTTAAAAAAATATATAGCAAAATAAAATGACTAATTAAAAAGAAAAGTGTACTATTCTCTTATTAGGGACTAGATTAAGAATACAAATTTACTTGAGACCATTTTTACAAGAGACGCGTCTCAAATGGGTAGGCCCATTATTACTTAGAAAAAAAACTTAAAATAAATGCGCGCAGTGTAATCCTATTTGGAGTTGGTGCTATAACCTATTAAATGTTAGTATTATAACCCGGTAGAGTTAGTAGTATAACCTATTAAAGTTGGTATCTCCAAATAGATATAATACCAACTTTAATTGGTTAGAACACCAACTCCAAATACCAACTTTAATAGGTTAATTATAATACAAACTTCAATAGATTATAACACCAACTCGAAATAGGATCAACCGCACGCGTCAATTTATTGATTTTTTTTTAATTATTGAGAATGTGTCTTAGGCTCTTTTGAGAGGCGTCTATACTATAGATGGTCTCTCAAAAAAGTGTTTGAATTAAGACAAAAAAGGAAAATGTGCTAATCTCTCATGAGACTTTCTGATAGACAAAAAAGGAAAATATGCTAATCTCTACTAGGCCTGTGCAATGGGCCGGATACGGGCCGGGTTGGACTCTATTGAAAACGGGTCGAACCTTGCAAAATAGAAAATGGACTTTGAATGGGTCGACCTGGCCTAGCCCGACCTGACCCGTTTATCTTTTACCTTAGAGATTACGTGGAATGCATTATTGGTGTTTAGGCAATAATTGAGAAATAATGTAAATGTAAATGGGAGGACAGTTGAGATCTCAATCTCTACTACTATAAAAGAAAGCGTGAGTATTATGCATTTACGACACAAAACAATAAGAGTTAAAGCCTGTCTTAGACGATCTCTTACAAGAGTAGTTGTAAGTAAAAATGGCGGCCGGTTTAAAGCGTCGATTTGAAGGAGATATAGAAATAAGAGTTAAAGGTGGTGACGTTTTTCATGAAATGTTTCAAGATAGACCTCATGAAATTAGCAATATTCATCCTGAATTTGTTCAAGGTTGTGACTTGCATCATGGTGCTTTTGGTACTCCTGGTTCCAAAATTTCTTGGAGTTATACTCTTGGTATGAATTTAAATTATTATATACTTAAACACAAATTCGTATTTGAGACCGTCTATACAATAGACTTCTTAAGTTTTGGGCTGACCCAATCTATGAATTAAAAAAAAAAACTGATTGATGGTTTTGTAAGTTAAAAAGGAGATATGGGATGGGCTCTTGAGAGACGTTTATACTATAGACAGTCTCTCAAGAGAGCCTTTTTTTGAAGTGGAGAGGGCCTCTTAATTAAATGAGATTTTATTAGATTTATTATTTCATATATGTTTTATTTTTAATGTCATACTTCCTCCGTTCCATTATACTTGCTAACTACATTTGACTTTTTAATTTTGTTCGTTTATATGTCGAATTATACACATCTGAAAATTATAAAAAGTTAATATTATGAAAGTATGCGATTAGACGATTCAAACAAGATCTCACTTGCTGTATTTTTACTTATATATTAGCCGCAATAGATAAAATAAACTCGAATGATGAATAGTGTCTAAAATCGAAATGAATCAAGTATTTCGGAACGGAGGAAATATATCTTTTTATGATTGTATTTACAGATAGTCTTGTATGAGATAGAGGGTGTTTGGCAACTGGCTGATAACTACTTTTATTAACTGGTTTGACCAACTGATTTTGAATGCGCTGCTATAAGCAGTTTGTTCAAAAACAACTTATTCGTATCAATAATTTGTTTCAACCAGTTAATTCACCAAACACTAGCATTAGCTAGTTTAATCACCCAACCCTCTATTTATATCAAAATAAGCTAAAATTGCTCAATAAATTAATTTGCCAAACATCCCCTATGTCTAAACATTAGACGAGCTCATATGACTAACTTCTTCTCTAATTGATCATTTTAAGATCATAAGTGATTAATTTGAAGTTACAAGAGATCATTCTGATTAAAAAATAATCACTTTAGAATTATAGGTAATCACTTTAAGATCAGACCGTAAGTACACTGGGCTAGCTTAATAGAAATTGTCTTACCGTGAGACTGTTTTATTTGAAAATTTTTGTTTCATTTATTCTCTTATATACGAAGTTGAGCGTTGAAAAAATTAACGATTCAGTTTAAGATGTGCGTATGCCAAAAGATCAAGAGAAAGTGTTGTATAGATTTGGTTTTATCCAACCTACAACATCATTCAATCACATCATAAACCTATCATTGAAAACGAATCCAATTTTTATATTTTAGCTTTTACTCTTTAGTGGGGGAGTAGTTTTAATTTGAAGTGTTTATAGAGGTGTTAAAAACATATGATTTTATATTATTCAATTTAGTAATTAAATTCTAATTTTTACCAGAATTTAAAATGAATTCAAAACTATATAAAAATGTGGACAAAAGATTCGATTTTGAACTGATCTAAAATATCTAATTTAAAGTTGATATAATGACCCAATTGAACACGTCTAGATATAAGGGTGCGCTAAATCAGATCCAGACTGGCGGTCCAAACCAAAACGATTAAGACCTGACCGCTTGCATCAGACCACTTGCATCTGGTCTGGGCTCCAAGTCTTACTAGCTAATTCATCAATCTGGGTTTTCGTTCCGATCCGGTCTTAAACTCGAAAAAGTTCGAGTTAAACTGGTTTAGACCAGGGTCGGCCCTAAGGGTGGGCAACAGGGGTCGTCGCCCAGGGCCCCTTGTCAAAAAAGCAAAATTAATGGTTGTAGAAGGCCCATATAGGTTATAAATTGTAAAGGAAAAGGACCCCAATGTATTATTTCGCCCAGGACCCCAATATATCAAGGGTCGGCCCTGATTTAGACCAAAGATATACATAAATTTTAAGAGGAACAATATTTGCGATTTTTATGTATATGGCTGGTTAAATTTTAAAATATTGGGGAAAGATCAATTAACACAATAATGTTATGTTATTGTAGATGGGAAACCTCAAAAAGGAACGCAAATACTTGAAGTAGTAGATGAAAAAAATAAGTTGATCAAATTCAAAATGGTGGATGGAGATTTGATGAATGACTTTAACTCATTTATTATTACTTACCAAGTTATACCTCAAGGCAAGGACTTAAGCTTAGTCAAATGGATTCTTGAGTATGAGAAAAAGCATGCTGGTGTTCCTGAACCAAGTTCTTTGATGGATGCTTTGCTAGGGTTAGCTAAGGAGATTGATGATCATCACCATCGTGATGACAAATAGACATTTAACGGTCTGTTTGGCAGCCGATGTTCGAGAAATGGGTTAATTTGCATGTAAGCATCAAATGTTAATGTTTTATTAGTTTGATTTAGTTTGGTTTTTTTTTGATGTTTGGTCATGAAAAATAAGGCATGTTTTGGTCATGTTTCTATGGATCAAACATGCATGTGTGATGTGTGTGTATGTTGTTGTAATATGGATATGCTTTGTTTCTCTTGTTTTATGCTTTGTTACTTCATATCATGTGTTATGTCTTCCATTATATCATGGTGTAATGCACTATGAAGTTTGTAAATATATATGTTTAATTATTAATTATGTTGAATATTCAAGTTAATGTATTATTATCTATAAGATTAATGAATATTCAAGTTAATGTATTATTATTTCAAAAAAAAAAAAAAGAAGTTAAGCGTATTATTTCTTGGATCTCATCTTCATCATCCATATTCTAATTTCACAATTCAATAAGCTAGTTTTTTGGATTAAACAGTTGAAATAATGTTTGGTGAAAAAAATAAGCTTATTTAAACAATTTATTGATATCAGCTAGTCAAATTAGTTGCACTAATCATCTATTAGCTATCAATTGTTAGCTAAATATATGATCTCATTATCTTCTTTTGTCAAATATATATTTGTCTTCAGATATAATTCAATTTACAACCGATTAATAATACAACTTCTATTGATTTCTTGTATAAGACAAAACATGGAACATCTATCATATCATACAATTAATTAAATTTTCAAATGGCTTCATCACATAAGTTTTCAACATAGTTTGCAATTATTTAAAGCGTTCAATTATAACTTCAAAGTAATCACTTATAATTTTAGCGTTACCAATTATAACCTTAAATGAACACTTACATTATCAAAGTGATCGCTTTATATACTCTTAAAAATAGGTTGATTGTATGGGCTCATCTCATACTGAGATAGTCCCACTCCCATTCAAGACTTGCTAATATATTGGGGGTGTTTGGCAAATTAACTTATTGAGCAATTTTAGATTATTTGGATATAAATAGTGGGTTGGGTGGTCAAACCAGCTAAAGATAGTGTTTGATGAATCTGGTTGAAACAACTTATTGATACGAATAAGCTGTTTTTGAACAAGCTGCTTATAGGAGCGAGTTCAAAATCAGCTGGTCAAATTAGCCACTATAATTAGATATCAGCTACCAACTATCAGCTATTTGCCAAACACCCTCAATGAGCTACTCTTGTGAGAGATCATCTCTAACTGAGATGACCTTAAAATGTGGAGCAAGACTTATTTATAATGAGTATCTCTTGATGAGATTGTCTCAAATAAAAATTTGTATTCAATTGGATGTACTAAGAAAGGAAATTTTGAAATGAATAAACAAAAAACTAAAAAAAATTCAAATAATAACAAAGTTTTCAAAAAAATTTTCAAAGTAAGCACTTTTTTTCCAAACTTGCGGTTTGGTTACGTTTGCTGTTAGTAACAGCGCACAAATAGAGCTGGTCAAAAAAGTCAAGTTTTTTGTTCGCTGTTAATAACAGCAAACAAAATAAAATTGGTCAAACAAAAGTCAATCTCAAATCATGGTGGAGAAATAAAAAAAAAAAAAATTATACCATGAACTAATACTTTAGCATTTTTAGGCATCTCATCATCGTTGATCATCACTATTAGAGTGGATAAAGATGCAATGCCAATAAATAATGACAGATTATTCAGGGTCAAGTCAAAACTTATCTACACCTACCCCATCGCGAAGTACCTCGTAAGCCTCCCTGCTTCGAGATTTCTTTTACTCCAGCCGTAAAATGGAGCTTTGAACCTTCACAATTAATGGCGGTCACTTTTACCCATATCATTCATCATCACTCTTTCATCTTCAAATACACCGCCATTTTCGTTTCCAGACCTCTTACAATGCAACGGTCAAGCTTCGACCGAGTCACTGACGACTCAGTGCAGTTTTAACTCAGTAATTGAAGGCTCGCTCGTGAGTCTGGGTGCTGTTGCTGCGCTTAGAGTCCAGAAAGTGTACATAAGTTACCGCACTCGGCGTAAATTAGCAGACACCGCCGTCGTTGCCGAAGAACTCTGGTATCAAGTTTAATGGTGTTCTATTTCAGTCATGATAGTGATGACTAACGATGATGGTGAAGAGTGATGACAATGAAGGGAGATGCCTAAAAATGCTAAAAAGTATTAGTTCGCTGTTTATAACACCGAACATGGTATAATTTATTTTTTTTAATTTCTCCCTCATAATTTGAGATTGACTTTTATTTGACCAACTTTATTTTGTTCGCGTTAATAACAGCGAACAAAAAACTTGACTTTTTTTTACCAGCTTTATTTATTCGCTGTCACTAACAGCGAACATAACCAAACTGCAGGTCTGGGAAAAAAAGTACTTACTTTGAGAATTTTTTTGAAAACTTTATTATTATTTGAATTTTTTTTATTGTTTTGTTTATTCATTTTAAATTTTCGTAATAAAGTGTGTTTAAAGGCAAAAATACTAGGCCCATTTAGCTCTGTAAATTTTTTAAGCCCACAAACAATTTCTATTGGTCAAGCTCGATTTGTTATACCGCTGATCAAGGCGTGAACTAGTCAACTCTATCTTGAAAATGGAATAAAATTTAAAAAAAAATTTAAAAATTCCAGAAAAATAATGTTTGTGAAATTTTAGTTGTCAAAATAAGCAATCACTGAATAAGAGAAACAGACATTTTACCACTTTGTCACTTTTACGAACAACGAATAAAAACAAGACAATATATATCATAGTGTGTTTGTTGTTATCGCTAACAACTTGACTTTGTTTTTCCTTTGTTCGTTGTTAGTAACAACGAATAAAGTGGCAGTAATTTTTCCTCTTGGTCACTGTTAGTAACAACGAACAACCTGACCATAGACTCGGACACGAAAACACTTATTTTGAAATTAAAATTTTTAAATGCTTATTTTGCTAATTTTTTTTACAAAAAATGTTTATTTTATTCAATTTTTCCTTAACTTTAGCCTCTATTCTAGTCTCTATGCCCTATATTTTTTAACTACCCTAAACTAGGGCAGCTAGTCTTGTATAAGACCATATCAACATAAGACGGGTTCATATAATAGCTTATTTCTTCTATTGATTACTTTAAGATCATAAGTAATAAGTAATCGTTTTAAGGTTATAAGTAATCACTTTGAGACTATAAAAAATGATTATATTAAAACTATAAGTGATCACTTTAGCGTTATAACTTATAAGTGATCATTTTAGGATAAAAATGTATATTGGTCGTGAGACTGTCCCATTTAAGAATTGGTGAAACAGGGAAGATCTGAGCATGTTCAACATATTCGAGAGTACAAGACCCAAATATTTTAAGGACTCATGTTAAATTTTGTGGTATATTTTTAAAGATACAAACTTGTTTAAAATTTCATAGTTTTTGAAATCATACCGAACCTTCAAAAAATTTGTCAAATTTTGCTCCGCCGACCCTAAATACTAAATATATTTTTTACAACTAAATCCATTTTAAACTTAGAGGTAGAACTTGACAGCCGAAAACGCTTGTGGCTCAATGGATAGAATATTTGCATGTGGAGTAGAAGGTTTGGGTTCGACCCCTACTAGGCGCAGTATCAATTGGGTGGTTTATTGACTGCGTGCATCTCTCTTTACTCCCTATTTGGGAGAACGGATATGATTTGTTCGCATCTTTCGAAAAAAAATCCACCCGACGACCTTACCTTGTGCGGGATACTTGGGTGACCTTTGCCTTGTAGGCAGAACTTTACCTTTTTTTTGAAAAAAAAAAAAAGGTAATTTGAGGCTCACCTAGTCGCATTGATTGACAAAAAAAAAAAACTGATCATCAGTGACAGATGGAACCTTCGTAATCGCACGTACACTACGGCTTAACGTTATCAAATACTCCATTTTTCTAATCAACCTCCATAATTCAGATTCATTCTTCAGTTTTCATCACTCTCACTCCACTTTCTACTCCCCAGATCTAAATTCTTATTCCCATAAACACCCAATTTCTTTTTATGTAATGTAAATCCAGAAAACTAATGGGTTAAACTTAGGTTTTACAATGATGGGTTTTATTTGGTACGAACCAATGTCTAGAAGAATTCCAAGAAGGGTTTGGTTAGGGTATCAAAAATCAATGGGTGTCCTCGTGGGTGGAAATCATACCTCTTCCAGGTTTTGTACTCGCTAATTTTCTGTTGTTTTTCCCCTTTTGGCTTTGATTTAAGATTATATTTTACTCGATTCAGTGAAGAATTTGACTTTGATATTGATCTTGTTGAGTACCAGATCTAATTTTAGCCCCAATTTGTGATTTGAATTGCCGAAATGATGAATGGGGTGCGTAGTGTTGGGGGTTTAAAGACGGTGAAATGGCAAGCTTTTCATGGATCTTTAGCCAGACGATTGGCTATTCGTGTTTTGATGTTTGCTCTTGTGATTTCCTTGTTGCCCCTTTTGCAACTTGTGATTGATTCGGATCCTGGTAAACCCGTGTTTTTAAGCTCTAATGGATGTGAATCTGAAATGGGTTATTTGGATCCGAATTCTTTCCTAGGTCGAATCTTTAAACCCATTACTCCGATTGCATTCCCACATATGAGATCTGTAATGTGTAATAACAATTTCAATTTAACAATTGATGTGGTTAAGGAGCTTATGGGTAAGAAATTGCTTGATAATGGAACAAAAGCCCTTTGTATTGGGCAAGAAACATCATCATATGTCTCTGCATTACGCAAATTAGGGTTTTCAAATGTTGATGAAATTCATAGGCACCCTTTCTTTATGCGTAATCAAAAGCAATTGGTCTTTGAACTTAGATTTGATGACAATTCATTCGAATTCGTCGTTGTTGAAGACCTTAGTAAGGTCTTAGTTCCTGCTGTGCTTGTGAGTGAAGTGGAACGAATTCTTAAACCAAATGGCGTCGGAGCTATGCTCGTGGGTACGCAAAGTTCTAATCATGATAATTTGATTCGATCTGCGAGTTTAGTGTCCTCATTCCTAAGAAATTCAAATGTTATCGATGTTGTAAGCTTCGGTAGATTCACAATGGTTGCATTTCGAAAGAAGGGTAAAAGTTTAGATTCATTTGAACACTATAGACTCCCCACGAATTGTCCTTCGATCAAACGTAATGAACTGATTGTGAACAATTTGGAACCTCTAGTTGATAAGAAGCCTAAGGATGTCGATAAGAGAATCGTCTATCTACCTAATCTTGTCGGGGTACCCTCGAAAGGGAAGTTGGTTTACGTCGATATGAGTACCAAGAGCACTGCGAATTTTAGTAGTAGCAATTGGTTTTTACCCTCGTACCCCATTGATTCGAAAGATTTTAGGATCTACATTGTCGATCACGATGCTTTGGTGTTAACTTCTCATGTGAAAAGCCCTGGGGTTACCTTTGTTTATCACCCCGCGTTGGGTGGAAAAAGTGTCGATGATATGTCAAACGCGCTGAGTGATGAAATCGAAGATCCGTTTGTTGATGATGAAGAGTTCGATTTCCTTGTTTGGTTCAAGGAAACCGTTGAATTGGCTGATTTCGTAGTGTTGAAGATGAACATGGGAAAAGCCGAAATGAAATTTCTATCAGAATTGTTCGAGAGCGGGACTATTTGCTACGTCGATGAGCTATTCCTGCAGTTATCGGGTAATGACCTTGATGATGGTGGTCGTGTTGATGAAGGCCACACGAATGTGTTCAAGAGCTTGAGAAGCATTGGTGTGTTCGCCCATCAATGGTGGGCAAATTTGAGCTCTGCCTAAAGGAATCGGCAGACTGTTTGCGTTTGATTTCATCGTTTCAATAAAATGCCTCAGCGTACGAGTTTGTCGAGGCAATGTCGTGTGCTAGATCATGTTTGATGTGGTTTTAACCATTATGGTAAACCTATCTTTATGGATCGCTTATTGTTATGAACTTATGTTGTTTATTTATGGTTATCTATGTAATGTGTTATGTTTGTTGTTCTAGCATTTTATGTTAATGGAACTATTTCTTTCTGGCTTTGTGATGATGTTTGTAGTTTCTTTTATTTCTGTGAATTTGCTACTGATATTAATATTTTGATCACAACCATGTCAATATCCTTTTGGTAAGTTGTGGGAAGCCTATGATTTGGGCTTGAATACTGTAGACATTGATATTTTGGTGGATATAATTTACAAAACACAAATTCTTGTGAGAGACGGTCTCTTTGAGAGATCATCTCTAATTGGGTCGGCCCATAAAAGAAAATGTAGAGTAAGAGTAAAAATTAACTTTAATGGGTTGGGTTTAAGGGACGTCTCTATGAGAGACGGTCTCTCAAGAAACCGGCTGTTTGCAAAAAATAAAATCCACAAAGAACTAAATTAGATTTTCTCTTAGTTATAGCTTCTTGCCTTGGGAGGTTGGAGAAGTTCTAGGTGAGGGCATTTAATCATTAGCAACATGAAGTCATCCAATACGTGCTTAATACGCAAATTTTACAAATGACTGATAGTTAACGTTGTTTGGTTTGATTAATTGAAAGTGTTGGCTAATTTATTAATTCTTTATTAAATCCATAGTTATAGAGATATCTAATATAGAGTTATTGGTTGTTTATTAAAGAAAAAATTAAAAAAAATTAATTTTGGAATATAGTCATGTTTTTAGCTGATTAAGTTTTTTTTTGTTTGACTAATCTAAAAAAAATAATTATTTGCCAAGCACCTCCTAAGTTTATATAAAATTTAAAATCAAAATAAAATTAAAATTCACAATTTAAGAAGCCAAATAATTTCAAATGAAGAGTACTAGAAATTCTTAAGATGTAATGGGAGAGGGTCCCAAAAGTTATGGAAATTGATTGAAACTAGACATAGGGGGCATATATCATAAATAATTGATTTAGTTCTTATGTGAGGGAGGTTCAAATGGTTCAATCACTTTACAAGTTTTTTGCTAGGGAGGTCATATCTCTTCATTTTTTTTCCCAAGGTTTCAACTAGCATAATCCATAACAAAGGAATTTCCAATTTTTGTAGAAAAGTTGCAACAATTGTCCAAAATATTAACCTTCTAAAACCACTTTGAATATTTTGTTTTGTTTTGTAAAAAATTGCTATTAAAGTCGGATATCCGATTCGAAGCATGCAGTCAAATCAGAAACTTAATAACCAAAATATTTGATATCAGATGCTACGGGGATATGATGGAAAATTCAAATCAAATATCCGCAATATCATATACCTGGCGTCCAAATTTAGTCAAAATAATTTTTTTTTATTAAATATTTTATTCTTATTAATATCCAATTTCTAAATTAACAAATAATATGCTAATATTAATGTCGAATATCAATGCCAAATGTTCAAATATTTGATATTTGAATTTTCAAAAACTAAATTCAAATCGAATATTGAATCAAATAGTGAGTGATTTTTATGAAATATAGTATGAGGTTAAGTTCTCATCCTCATAAGTCATCGTATTACCCTCCATCCATGACGGGTAAGACTTTGCATACTACTTGTATCCACTCACTTCACATCAAATTAATTGCTCGTTTTAAACTCTACTCGACTTTGACAAGACTTAGATGAGAATCGAAAGCATCGATTTGTAGATCAAACCTCACTATATTACTTACATTTGTCAAATACAGGACAAGTTTGTACACAAGGCACTTTGGCACAGCATAATCTTTTTGTTGCCTTCAAAGAGGGGGAGCAACCAAACTATAGATATGATAATAGTTAAGCAGAAGAAACAAATGGGGGAAAAACAAACTTTTTCGAAGGAGAAATTGGCAGAGATCGGTCATCTCTTTCGAGTTACTAACAACCGTGATGCTACTCAATTGCTTCTTTCTTCTTCGTTTCCGTCATTGACTTTTATCTCCAAAAGCCTTTCAACTAGTTGCCGACATATGGGGCAACGGTTGGTCTGAAACCGTAAAACTTTTGCACAACCACTACACATACACTGCAACAATGAACAAAGATAACAGAAAAAGAAAAAGTCAGTACACGAACGTCCTCAAAACAGATCTGATTTTTCTGCAAACAATACCAGTTACCAGGCCAATCAATACGCAGGATACCCGGAAAACAGACATACAGGAAGTAGTTTTATCAATCACTTGTACTCTAACAATGGATGACACAAGAAAAGGTGGATATGAACGATTAAATTAAGGGTTATACTTAGTATACGCGACATTACAAAACTACACAAGAAAACAATATCCCAAGCCAAGTTCATGAATTAAATATATGCTTGTCAAGGGTCGGGATGTATGAAGGCTTGCCATAAAGTGTTCAAATTAACATTTCATTACCCCAACACCATTCAGTGGCTCTCATCTACACAAGGTTTGGAGGGGTCGAATGTGCGCATCCTTACCCCTGTTAGATTACTAAGAGGTTGTTTCTGATTGACTCTAGGCGACAAACATCACCAGCAACTTCACATTAATAAGAAGTGCACATGATTTAATGAAACTTTTTGATATAATCCTAAACCGAAGTGAACTATATTAAAAAAAGTTAGAGTTTAGAAATAAGATGAAAATGTTTCTGGTAGCAAAGGTACAAATCAAGAAAGGGGAGAGAGTTACCATGTGCCGACAAGGAAGGACGGTTGTGTCTCGAGGCTCTGACAAGCAGATAACACATTCTTTGCCAGGATCGTTACCGTCAAAGTCGCTTTCGACAGAGTTCCCGATTCCATATATTTCTTGCAGCTCATACCTAACACCATTTATTCGTAAGATCTGCTTAAGCACCTTAACCTTATATTCGCCTTTGTCCAATTCAAATACTGCTTGAGTTATCTGAGAATTGGAGCTGCCGGGAGCTGGCTCTCCATCTGTATATGTCTGATTAGCTGGGCATGCATCAGCCTTTATAGCAAGTGGATAGATATCTGCGTTGCCTTCTTGCGATAATTCAGTCTCCTCAAACATGGAGAAATCAATCCCAGTTCCGGAAGGTTGTCTAAACGTTTGGCCTAGGCCTTGCTCAAAGTGAACCACAACTGGAGGGAGTAAGTTTTCTTTTGTTGGTGTTAGGTTGCATTCCTCACCTTCCTTTGCAAAGAATATTACCGTTATGCTGTTTTCAAGCACCAAAAATATGGAAAACAGTTCGTTATTATCAGCATATTCAATATCCAGAAAATAACAACTTATGATGATCAAGTAGGTGAAACATAATTCGCTAGTTACTTCGCCTTTTGAATTCGCGATTTGCTCAAAAATAGTCTAAAACCGACCATGATTCGCTTTTTTCGATTTCCGCTTCGCAAAGCAATTAGCGAATCACGTGGCACCATTGACAGCCAATTCTAAAAAATCCGCAGCTAAAAGAATATGACAGTGTTTGCGTCCCTAGGGACCAGATGTCAACAACTCCATCCATATCACATTATAGGACAAGGCCAATAGATCAGCCTTTCACACTTGAATTTCTCCATTGCTATGCATACATGGAGCAAAAATGCTTCCACAGACAATGAAAATTGACAATTCGGTTCATTATTACTATACTTAATACTTTACACAAGCCTAACAGCTTTTTCTCAAAGAAGAGGGGAACGGAAAAAGAAGCAGGGATTTCAAATCCCATAGAATCTGAGCTTGTGATATATACACTTAGAAATTAGAAACAAGGTGTAGGGAGAGAACAGTTAATTTAATCAAAAAATGCTCGAATTAAGAGTAAGGTTGCGTACATCCGAGTATCCGACCCTCCCAAACCCCACCCTAGATGGAAATCACTTAATTACATTGGAGTAATGGAATGTTGTATTAATGAAATCCATTAGTGCTAGTCAAACAAAGCTCAAATTGTCACAAATCCAATGTGAACTAATATAATCTCCATCTTTCTAATTTCCGTCCAACCCAGAGGATCAATCCTTCAAAGTTCATCAAAACCTTTGCAACTGTAGTTTGTGCCTTTCTAAGCCTTAAAAAAAGTATTCATCAGAAAATCAATAGTAACATCCTCAAGCCATACATGTAATTCAATTGTACTTCATACCTACAAAAGAAAATACCAATGATGCCACTTTCTTTTTCTCTCCCTCAACATTCTCTAAGAATACTTCGAGATCCTAACATTGTTCTTTTGAAAATAGTTTCAGCAAGATATTTTTAACACTATGTTTGGATAAGGTTTTAGGAGGGAAAGGAAAGGAAGAGAAAGAAAAAAGAAGAGAAAGGAAAGGAAGGGGAGGGATTAATTAGGAGAATCCTTTGTTTGGAGGGAATTGAAAGGATATATAGAGCATACAAAATGCTAAATAAATTATTAAATACTATAAATATAATAATACACACTAAGTTGAATATGAAAGCTTCACAAAAAAGTTTAAATATGGACAATATTCTACTTAACAAGTTTATTTTCCTTCCTTTCAAATCCCCTCATCTCTAAAATTGTTATCCAAACAAAGGAGACTATTTCCTTCCAAATCCCTCCTCCCACATAGTGTAAAAGAATTCAACTAATAAGGGATCCAACTACAAAGAAGATTCGTCTCTGCCACCACAATTATAGTCCTACTTCCTGAAACAAGGATAATTTGTCTTTCTATCATTTTCTATTATCTTGCAATTCTAATGGAGAGGAGAGGGGGGATGGGGAGAAGTAGAGCCCAAACCCATGCAAGCCATAGTGCATTATCAAGGCTACATCATATCATATATTCGAATTGCCGCATCATACCGTCTTTTAAATTTGAATGCAGACCTAAAACTTGCATAAAACCCTAACAAGAAGTCTAGAACACAGCAGGCCAGCACAAGTACACCATTGCTTGATTGTTGAAACAACAAGCACAAGAGAGACATCAAAAAAAAAATCCAATCTTTCAAAGAATGTGGACATCACAGCATTGTGCCAAAATACGTTCATGGCCGCAGTAATGGTTGCGAAACAGATTTTTGAGTCTAGGTTGTATCAGCCTATAATCCGGTCGCACTAAGCTCAAAAA
Source organism: Amaranthus cruentus (assembly GCA_019425755.1). NCBI lineage: Eukaryota > Viridiplantae > Streptophyta > Magnoliopsida > Caryophyllales > Amaranthaceae > Amaranthus > Amaranthus cruentus. Next base: position 12,249,324 of record CM033465.1, on the reverse strand, counting down.
CCATTGCCATATGGTGATGCGAACTTGTTTTTCATAGTTATCATAATTATCAAACATCTTCCAATCTATTCTTATGAATTCCTATGGCTAAATGAATATTAAAACTCACCCAAGGTTCAATTCACTGAATTAGTCACTACAATTGCATCATTTTACATAATAGTCATAAATTGAAAACCCACAAAATAAAATAACATTTAAAAACACTGAAAATCAAACCCATCCCTCTTTTTCTCTTATTCTTTATAATTAAGTGACCATCAACCCAAAAATCACACAATAATTATTATTATTATAATAAATACAAAATATAATCAAATAACACCCATAAAACCCTAGGATTTCAGAAAATAAATACCTTCCAGCAACATCAGCATCAAAAGTGAAGGCAACAAGAAACTTTCCAGGGTTTTCTTCATCGGCTTCAATTCTCAAACTCTCCTTCTTCAAATTAACCTCATTCCTAATAGTTACAGCCTTTTGATGCTCCACATAAGGGGCCGCAGCAGGAGGAGTCATCATTGGGGGTCCATAATTATACCTCCCAGCAGACCAATTCCCATGATGATGGGCTTGATGATGATGATCAAACGGAGCGGGTAACGGCATCGGAATATTAGCGGGTGGTGGGTAATAACCGGGTGCTGGAGGATGGTATTGGTAATAACCCGCCGAAGGATACGGTGTAGCAGCAGCGAAGACGTAACGGTTTTGGGTAATCTGTGGTTGTGGAGGCGGAGGTGGAGGAGGTTGGGATTGGGGTTGGGGTTGGGGTTGCGGTTGATGCCGGCGACTGCTTTGACGGCGCCGATTTCCGCCATTATTGGCACTACTTCCGATATTACCCATGAATTAAAAACGGATTATTAAGAGAAATTAGGGGAATATTAGGTGGGAAATAAAGGAAGAATCTGAGATTGCGTAAAAGTTCAACAACAATTGGGAAATTGTGATTGTTAATGAGAATATGTGATCGGATGAGAAGAGAAGTGGAGGAATAATTGGATTGTATTAATCATATTGGTATTGGGTATTATGGTGGGAGTGGGTTTCTTTTCTATGCTATTTTTGATGGTTTTAGAACACAAGCAGGGCCGTCGATTGGCAAGAGTAAAGCGGGCAACCGTTTAGGGCCCTGTGTTTTTTAGGGCCCAAAAAACTTATTTTTATGTATATAAGTGATATTAATTTGAATCAAATTAATATATAACTTACATTTTTTTTTCTAAATAATATGATTCTTTAGTGTTTTTTTTGTAAAGTAGATTAAATGTTAACAATAAAAAACAAAAGATGTATTATATTATGCATTATGTAAGTTTTTAGGGGCCCATTTTTATCTTTTGCTCTGGGGCCTAAAAATGAACGAGACGGCCTTGAACACAAGTTACTATTGCTAATAATAATTTTGAGCCAATTATACAATACTATGGAAGAATTGAAAATCCTATATCACAAATTTATAGAATTTTGCATTAATTATGATTTTATGTATTAAAAGTATGTTTTAAAATTTTTTTATCATATTAAATTGTACATATACAATACTATAAAGAAAATTTACTTTTAAAAATCCGACCTTTTGCTTATTCTCTTTTAAAAATCTCACCTTTTGATTATTTTTTAAAAATTCGACCTTTTGCAACCATTTTCTTTTATCGTATGTACCTCTATAACTTACCTGAACAACCGGTTAATTTCGAATTTTTAAAAAAAGATAATAGAAAATTTTATTTTTAAAAATACGACATTTTGCTTGTTTTCTTTTAAAAATCCCACATTTTACATGTTCTCTTTTAAAACATGATGATTTTTCAAATTTATCCGATCATCGTCAAAATAGTTCTATAGATAATATGGAGGCAAAAGGTCGGATTTTTAAAAAATAATCAAAATGTGGGATTTTTAAAAGAGAACAAGCAAAAGATCGGATTTTTAAAAGTAAAATTTCCTACTATAAAAGAATAGAAAAATTATAAGTGACAGTTTTATAAAGCTTTATCAAATAAAATCATTTTTACAGGTTAAAATGTGATTGTGTGACACTCAAAACATGTTCACCATAATATGCAATTGCGTCTTTCTTTAAAAATCTTAATTATAGGTATTTCTGTACCAACAAACTTCTTGTATTGCACGAGTTTATATACTACTTCTTGTAAGAGAGCGGTGTTTGACAAACAATTGATAGCTAATTGCAATGGCTGATATCAAACAATAGCGTTGGATGGTTTGACCACTTAGCCCTTTATTTATATCAAAATAAACTAATACCTTTCAATAAGTTATTTTGTAAACACCTCCAACAAGACATATTTAATTAATTTTTCTTATATTCTATAATGTTTGCAACAAGTATATTATTTATACAAATCAAGAAAATGGAGAAAAATATGTAAATGGGTTTAGAACTTTTCAATATAAGTAAATTAAATGAATTAATAAATTGATATTTGAATGTAAATTTGAAAAATTTTAAGTTATAGAAATACTCCTATAAAAAGTATCAACACTCATAAAGTATTAAAATGCAAAATATTGCAAACTCATTGGAAAGAGTAGTATCTAATATCTTTCTAGTTTATTCTCTTTTTGGGTGGAAGGCAAATTGTGATTAGTGAATAGTTTGTAGATGTGTATAGTATTGTCAAATTGTCCATTATCTTGAACCATCCAACAAATTATAGTGCTTTGTTAAATAAGACAAATATTTCAATACAATGATCATCATTTTTTTGACTTATTATATTTCACTTCAGTTGAGTACCTTATTTTACTATTATTATTAAAGTATTTGATTAAAAATTGGATAATATAAAGTGTTGTAAATTTATATTTTGAAAAGATTATAATATGTAAAGGTTTTAATGCATTTAATAAAATTTAATGTTTTTTGTGTTAGAATATGACACATATCTTGGCGCTTCAACCATCAGTTTAAGATTTTGGTTGAGTTGGTTCCTTAACACGGTATCAGAAGTCAACGTGACAAGAGGTCACGGGTTCGAATCTCAATCACTCCGCATCCACACTTCTAGCCCAATAAGTTCTCGTGTGAGGGGGTGTGTTAGAGTATGACACATATTTTGGGGCCTCAACTATCACTCCATCAGTTTAAGCTTTTGGTTGAGTTGGTTTCTTGACATTTTGGAATTGATTAAAGTCAACGCTAAAAGCTATAAGCTTTCGTTATATAATAACATCAAAATCATAATTTTTTTGGAGTATTAAGAGTATTCTATTTCATTGTATAAGCCATAAGAATTAATGATAATTTATCTCCAAATAATGATAAGATTATATCACCATCTTTTATGAATTTTTATCCAAACTGATCATTACTTACATTTACAAATTCAAAGTTTTAGTACTCAAGTATAACCTTAATATCTTCGATTAAAAACTTAAAGTGATCAATCAAAGAAATTGAATACTTTAACTATATGGGTCCATCTTATAGTAAGATGGTCTTATACAGTACATGCTAATGTCATATACGGATCAAGCTGGAGCGGAATGAGAGGATCCAAACCGTTTGAGCCCATTCTATTTTTTATAGTGGGCCTAACTCAATCAACCCCTTTTTATTCACTCATTCTTTATTGAGGTCGTTTCATCATGAGACGACATCAATTTGATTAGCCCAAACTATATTAAAAAAGCTGCTTTTGCGAACAAGAATGAATTTAAATTTTAGGGAAAAGTGTCAAAAAGTACCTAATAAAATTTTTTTTTTCAAAAAAGTACTTCCTCCGTTTCATAATACTTGCTACATTTTCCATTTTGGGAAATTTCATATTACTTGCTACATTTCCTTTTTAGTAAAAAATCAATCATTTAAAGTTATACCTACTCCTATTTTTATCCTACTCTATATCTAATTACTCCTATTTTTCTTTTTCATTTTTCAACAAATAATATTTAAAAATTCCAAAAAAGCAATTTTCCACCTATTACTCATCATTGCACAATAACTTCTTAATCTTTGTGCCCATGCAATGGTAGCAAGTAAATAAGAACGGAGGAAGTACCTAATAAAAAAATATTTTCAAAAAAATACCTAACAAAAATTTTTTAAAAGTTGGGTGATGTGTGAACTTGTTTATGGATGATGTTGTTAGAGTTATATATTATATTGTGCTTGTATTGGATAATTATGTTGTGTTCTTGGTACTTTTTTGAAAAAAAAATTTTTATTAGGTATTTTTTTGAAAAGAAAATTTTTATTAGGTATTTTTTAAAGATGGACAAAAAAAGATTTTTGTTAGGTATTTTTTTGAAAATATTTTTTTATTAGGTACTTTTTTGAAATTTTTTTTTTATTAGGTACTTTTGACACTTTTCCCTAAATTTTATTACTTTTTATGTTTTTTGTTAATGAACTATTTGTATGGACCCGTCTCATAGTGAGACAATATCATTCAAGACTTGCTACTTTTGATTTGAACTCAATCCAACTTTTATTCGGGCCAGTATACAAAGTCTTGGCTTCCCTTAGCCCATTGTTAATTAAATTTGACCCGCATCAGGCCTGAGTTTTTGAAGTTGGGTCGCAACCTAGCATTCCTTGCTAACTTCTGCAGTCCTGTCTGTGCTGAAAGAATCCGTCTTTCTCAACAAGGAAAAAGTTTGCGGAGAAAGTCTTTTAGACGGTTGTCACTTACTCTTAAATAAATAAGAACAATATAAACCTTATAAACCTAATAAGAAACAATGAGGAAGAGAAAGTCTTAGGGGGTGTTTGGTATGACAACATAAAATGTAATGGAAAGGGAAATGATAAACAGGAGTAAGGGTAAGAATATGGGTTATAGTTATATGTTGTTTGGTATGAAAATGTAAAAAGAAACACTTGCTTGATTATAGAAGGGGAATTTGTTACTTGACATATATGAGTGGTAACAAAATAAGGGTATCCATTACCCTCAAAAAAGGGATTGCGTTAACCTAATCTCGGAGTAATGGTAATTGAATCCCTTACTTGGTATTAAAAAATCAAACCAAACACCCCCTTAGAGTCCACTCTCACACTTGCAGCCGACACGGTAGTGATTATGTAATCATTCACCATCTATAAAAAAAATATAAAACCACAATCAGTGGGGAGTAACTAGATGCCCTTTCAAATCATAAAACACATAACAATATTATTTCCAATTACAAAGAAGTTTAAACAATTAACAATTAGTTATATGAATAAATAAATTCAATTTAAAACCAAATTTAAAATATTTAACAATTAGTTATATGAATAAATAAAAACAAATTTAAAATATTTAAAGCTTTCAAACAACATGAACACTACAACAAATTTAGCTTTTTGCGACATTGAATTTAGTGGCATAAAAAAATGTCACTGATTCATATTTTTACTGTAATAATTATTGGTTTTTATTTTAAGTTCCACCATAAAGTGATTTAGCGACACTTAATTTGGTCTTTAGTGGCATATGTAATTGTCACTATAGTCTATAATGATATTTGTGAGAAATGTCACTAGATCCTATGTCGCTAAAAGCTTTAGTGTGATTTTTTAATATGCTGCTAAAAGCTCTAATAAATGTCACTAAATCCTCTATATACACTATAAGAAATTTGAAATAGCGACATTTAAATTAAATATCGCTAGATATATCCCACTAAAAGCAAATTATGTTGTAGTGGAATTTCATAAATTAATTTAAATAACTTAGTAAATCGAATAAGTATACATGGTTTCACAAATTCCAAAACATAATTAATAAGTGGAGAAGAAATGAACGCCGGTGTGAGATGCCCACAAGAAGGCCTTACACTAACACCTTCTAAGGTTTGTCGGGCGAAACCCAATTTATAAAAAAGACCTGTCTAAGAATGGCCAATTCACCCCTAGCAGTGGATGCCTCCTTTGCCTTACATCATTGGGTCCCGGGACGACAACAATTAACCCAGGCATATATATATATTGTATCATAAGTGACATGTTCTAACCACCTAGAGATACCAAAATAGGCCTTACACTCTTATGGCTCCTTACTCTCACAAAATCTATATAACTCAAAACTTTAGATGTAAAATCATCATCCAAAACATTTATGAGATGCCAAAATAGGCCTTACACTTAAATTCAACATCAAAATACTTTACTCAAATAAACTTTATCAAATAAAATTTATTTTTAAAATATAATATTTTCAACCAATAAATTCTAATTTTTATAAAAAATATCAAAACTAATGTAATGAGTAATGTCTGAGTTTAAGAATAAAGTTGACTCTAAATTTAACTAATTCAACAAAAGTCAACCCTATTACTAACTCTTGGCAAGAGAGGTACTAATGAAAGTGTTATTCTATTTAAAATTACTATCATGTCAACAACACTCTTTAACATCTCAAAAAGTAATAATACAAATTGAAATCATAAAGTCTCAAAATAAAATATAGTATAGTACATATTTTTGGTCTAAAATTTATAAATTTATCAAGAAGTAAAATAGTAACCAAATTTATTCAATTATTCGACAAATTCCCAAACGACCTAATTAAATAGTTTAACATTGACATCATTAAATTAGATATAAAAATAAATAAATAAATAAATCAATAAATAAATAAATAAAGTCAAACATACAGCCTACGGTACTAATTAATTCTAACATGCTATATATAACATATTATTGCTATTATTATTATAAATTCTTTTTGACTTATCAAAACTTATTAGTTTTTTTTAATAATACCTGATTCATTAATAAAGAGTCATACGACATCTACATTAGAGATAAAAATTAGCAAGTACATAGCAACTAAAACCAAATATTATTCAAAAATTACAAAACCACGATCGTTGTTTATGAGATCTGACAATTCTGAATATCCTCTTCCACATCGCTGTTCTATGAGGGGTCTTTCGATCTGTTGTAGTATTGAAATAGAATTGAATTTGATGTAGTTGATGATAATTGCAAATTTGGTGTCTGCTGCATCATCGCATTAATCTCTACCAACAAATCAACTAAAAACCAAAATTCATAATTCCAAACTCTCACAAGGAGAGACTTCAAAACCCAAAAATATGGGTAGAATCAACTCAATGAATGGATAGAACAACTCTCTCACAAGGAGAGGACAAAAATTTATTCTAATCATATTAAAAAAAACTTAAAAGGGAGAAATTAGGGGCTTATCATCAATCTTTAAAGATTGATGATAGCCCCAAACTAACTATACATATTAGGGGGTTTTTTAGAGATAGAAGAGAGAAAACAAAAAGGGGCGGCTAAACCTTTTACTACCTTATTATTATTGCTTTAATTTTAAGAAAAATTACCTAGAATAATCCAAACTATTCATGATTTTCCTACAATAATCTTATCTATTGATTAACCATGAATAATCCCAACTTTGAAGGGTATTTTCCTAGAGTAAACTTGGGTAATCCGATAACCTTCTATAGTAGGTATTTCACCAAAAAATAAATTAAATATTAATTTAAAATTAGAAAATATTTTTAAAGTTTTAAATTTACATAAAAAATTTTAAAAATAATAAAAAAATCATAAATTTTTTATGAATATTTTTTTCGACATTTTATTTTAATTCATCTTTTTTTTTAAAAAAATAAAACTTCCTATAGCAAGTTATCCGGTCACCTGGTTTACTCTAGGAAAATGCCCCTCAAAATTGGGATTATTCATGATTAATCAATATATGAGATTATTGTAGAAAAATCGTGAATAGTTTGGATTATTCTAGGTAATTTTTTCTTAATTTTATCAAAACTTATTAGTTAATTTCTCTTAGTTCCACCATTCTTTGTTACGATAATTTGCACTACCCTAGTTTTATCTTTTAAGTATTCAATCCATTTCCACCATTCCAGCTAATTAATTGTAAACCTAGGTCTATAATTTAAATAATCTAATATAGTTCACCGTCGACTATCAGTCTATCATCATAAAAGTTTGCAAGCTAACTTTTTGTCTCAATTGACCCTTAATAAGAACTAAGTAACTGTAGTAATTAAATATTCAATATGGATGATAAAAAAAATTTAATAATCAAATTAGTTATCCATTTAGTTTTTAAGCCACAATCAAAAGATTATATTTTATATTTTGGCCCCTAGATTAATTATATCTTGCATAAATATATATTTATTTATTTTTTTTCCTTCACTTGTCTAAATTTTCCATATAATTAAAAATAACATTTAATGTGAATTAAGAAAAGCGAGGATGAACTAGTTACCTTTGCATTGTTTTAATTAGAGAAAATATGAATAGTTTAGATAATATCCTTAGAAAAATAATAATAACCCTCCAAAAGCTTTGCAAATATTATTTTTTTTCAACCCAAGTATATATCTAAAGATTTCTCCAAATTTAATTTAGACTTAATTGTTACAAATTAGTAGATGAAGAATGAGTAAAAATTTAAATTATTATATCAATAACTATAGTATAATATTTGTATATAGAAATTATAGAAGATGAATTTTTTTTAACATGTATGTCGTGAATTTTCTTCCCCCAGCAAATATCAAATCATCACCTCTTTTTTTTATTAAAGTTAATTTAGATATTAATTATTATTATACTTAATTAGGGGTATTAAGGAAGAATATGAAGTGAAAGATTTTTACTAAATTAGTAAATTAAATTATCATTATTATATTATTATGCCTAACTACTTACTTAACCATTTAATTCATGTATTATATACTACACTTACTATTCATTTACATATTGTCTAATAATATGAATAATATTAATTCATTTAGCTCCTTAACTAAATGGAACTAATATATATTTTTATTTAGATAAATTTTTACCCACTTTGAAAATCACATTTTTAGTTAAAAGTAACTTATATTTTATTAAGAAATATTATTTTTATGGTAACCTAAATCATAAAGCTTACCCCAAAATTTTGGATAATAATTACCCACACAACTTGAGTTGAACAATTCTATAATTAAGTCTCATAGACTCCTCAGTCTCCAAGTCATACCTTTGGCTCTTTCATAGTGCTATCAGTCGTCTTTCCAGAAAATTTCATCAGTCGTCTCAAGATTGAAGACCTATGTCTTTATAGTTGACGTTGAGGCTTCCCGCGTAAACAATGTGTAAAGCTCAATTCAAAGAGTTCAAACATGAGTTTCAAGGAATTTTCGAGTGAATTAATTCATGTATATAGGAGTATATATATCAATTGGATTAGTGGAATTTCATTAGTCGTCTCAAGAAGGAGCATTACACTGTATTTTAGTCAGTCGTCTCAAGACCTTATGTCTTTATAGTTGACCTTATTGCTAACAAAACCCAGTTCTCAAACGTACCTCTCGTATGGTTTCGTCTGTACATTCTGCTAAAGCACAAAACAAATAGTCTTGGTCGTCAAACAGTGTGCATTTGTCTTGAACTAGACCCACTTTCCGCGTACAACAATGTCGTAGAGCTCAGTTCAAACACGTTTTCAGGGAATTTCGTCGTAAATTAATTCATGTATATAGGAGTATATATATCTATTAAATTTTATATTTTCCCAAAGTTCGTAGTATAATTAAAACTTCTCTTTTCTTCAACCAAATTACTTCACTCATTATCATTTCCCAAACTTCTCTTTCTGGAACCAAATATGGAAATCATTGAATCACTCATAGTAGTATAGATATGTTATATGTTATAATCTGTAATCTGTAATCTGTAATCAGCCAAAGCACAATTCAAAACACAAACTTCTCTTTTCTGAAACCAAATATGGAGCTCGTTGGATCATTTACAGTGGGTGTTGCACAGAATTTGACTGCTTCTCTGTTACCTAAGAGGCTCAAAGAGATGAATTCGATCAGGAACTATGCAAATGATCTGACTGATCTGCAGACGACTGTTGAAACTATCAAGGCTGGGTTCATTGATGCAGAGGGCAAGGAGGAGCTTTCTAGTCATGCACAGCTTCGTATCCGAAAGCTGAAATCTGCTGTGTATGAAGCTGATGATGTGTTTGACGAGTTCAACACTCTCATCAAGCGAAAGCAGCAAAGCAAGGAAGATGCAGACATTTCCAAAATGTTTCAACAATTCTTCTCTCGCGAAAACCCTATCCTTTTTGCTTTGAAAATTTCTAGAAAGGTTAAGAAGATCAGGAGAAAGTTGAACACTATTGAGAATAATCACAGTATGTTCGGCTTTAGTACTGGCTCTCAGCCTATAAGGAGGAGAAGAGATCAGGAGACTTGTTCTTACGTGCAAGAGGATAATAATATTATTGGGAGAGAAAAGGATGTGGAGAATATTGTAGGTACATTGATAGATCCTACCATTCATCGAGATGTTTCTTACCTTACGATTGTGGGGATTGGAGGATTAGGAAAAACAGCTCTTGCCCAACTCGTGTACAACGATTCAAGGGTTACAAGTGCATTTCAAAAGAAATTGTGGGTGTGTGTTTCTGATCATGATGATAAACACCTGAACATCAATGAGATTCTTCGTAAGATTCATGCATCAGCTACTGGTCAACTGAATGAGAGTATAACCATGGATCGAGTCCAAAATCAACTTCGTAAACTACTCGCAACCAAAAAATTCTTGCTTGTATTTGACGATGTTTGGACGGAAAAACGCGATCATTGGCTTAAGCAGGTTGATGACTTATTAAAAGGCAAGAGGGGAAGTTGGGTTGTCGTAACTACACGTTCACATGAGACGGCAAAAATTCTTGGACATGGTTCAACATATGAACTGCAGGGCTTGAACCATGAGAGTTCCTTGAGTTTGTTCGAAAAAATTGCATTTGTTGAGGGCACACAATCAAACGACCGTGATGATTATATGAAAATCGGGAGAGAGATTGTTAGAGGATGTGCTGGAGTCCCTCTTGCCATCAGAGTGGCAGGATGTCTTTTGTTCGAAAAAGACAAGAGCAAATGGGAATCATCGAAGAAGATCGGATTATTCAACACCAGATCAAGTCAAATGGACATCATGCCAATATTGAAACACAGTTACGATCAACTTGAAGTTCCATTCAAGAATTGTTTCACTTATTGTGCATTGTTCCCGAAAGATTTATTGATCGAGAAGGAGTTGTTGATAAGCCTATGGATTGCACAGGGCTTCTTTGTTCCATTAGATGAAGGCCAAACATTGGAAGATGCCGCTGAAGACTGTTTTCGTGTTCTGTTACGAAGATGTTTCTTCCAAGGGGTAAAGTACGATGAATACGGTGAGGTTTTCTCGTGCAAAATGCACGATCTCATGCATGATATGGCTCAAAAAATAGGAGGAAAGGAGTTATACATAACCGATTCTATCAACGCCAACATAGATGAAGAAGTCCGACATGTATCCGTTCTTAAAGGTAATTCTACACACTATTCATTCACTAAGACCGATATTCGTTCATATTTACGTGTTGGTGAATGGTATGTAAATGTTACGATGGATCGGGTTTCTTTGGAAGCATTACTAAAAAAGTGGTCATGCCTAAGGGCATTGGATCTTAGTAATTCAGGTTTAAAAAGCTTGCCAGATATGGTGGGTGCATTGGTGCATATAAGGTTTTTAGATCTGGCAAGAAATAAAGATTTAGAAGTACTCCCTCGATCAATTACAAAGTTATATAATTTGCAGACTTTGAACTTAACCGAGTGTTCAAAACTGAAAGAATTGCCGAAAGATTTGAGGAAGTTGGTGAATCTGAGGGTATTAGATATAACATCATGTCATGGGCTTACTCATATGCCTTCGGGCATAGATAAGTTGAGTTACCTTCGTAAATTAACGAGATTTGTGGTCGGAGAAAGATCGTCAGGTGAGGTGATTATTCTGGAGATTAGAGAGTTGCAGCCTGATGAGATTCGGAAGAAACTTCACTAACCGGTATCCTGTAGCCCAACTTGGCATACTCAAATTAAGACCCCCGAGTTGTAGCCCCTTGAGATTAAAATGTGGTCGGAGCTCTTCCATCAGCCTTTTTGCTTCCCCATCACACTCCCTTGCGTAAAACATAATCTCGATTTTATTGAGATGTTCTTTACTCTTCAGGTATGCTCCTTCCCTTCGATCTTCCTCGACTATTGCAGAAGTAATTAAGGGGGTGTTTATTCTCTTAGTGTTTGTCCAAATCGTCTTAACCTTTCTAGAAATTTTCGAAGCAAAACTGATAGGGTTTTGGTGATAGAAGAATTGTTGATCCTTTGTAAAAATGGTTGCATCTAATTCCTCGCTTTGCTGCTTTTGCTTGATGGGAGTGTTGACCACGTAACACACTTCATCAACTTTATGCACAAGCCGTTTGAGCTGGGGGATACAAAGCTCCTCCTTGCCCTCTGCATCAATGACCACAACCTTGATAGTTTTAACATCCGTCTGCAGAGCAATAAGATCACAAGTCCTCATCATATTCCGTGCATCACCCACTATAACTGATCTAACGAGCTCCATATTTGGTTTCAGAAAAGAGAAGTTTGTGTTTTGAATTGGGCTGTGGCTGTTAAATATGCAATTTATTCAATATGTAAATTACTAAATATCAATGTAATTTAACGAGTTTGTGTTTAGAATGGTGTTTGAAAAGTTTAAGTAGACAACACGTTTTTGGGCAGGCTGACGGCTGTTACTTTCATGAAATAATTATGTGTTGAATGTTTGGAAGGGGGTTGCTAGTTCGTTGAATTGATTACGAAACTGCTTGGTAATTTACATGAAAATGATGTTCGAATTCACACCGTCTGTCACGCAACTTTTTGACCAAGACAAAACGTCAATTGTCAATTAGATGGAAAGACTAAACTAGGGGTGGTCGAGGTCCAACTGGACCTGGACCTGCACCCGGACCCGAACCCTTTTAATTTTTTGAGATCCAGACCTCGATCCGAATTCTAAGGGTTCAAAATTTTTAGACTCACACCCAGACCCTTCGAATTTGACGGGTCTAGGGTTCTTAATGGGTCTATAGTGGGTCTAAAAAATGTCTCTTTAGATTTGTCAAATTTGAAACATTTGTAAGTTATTATATTTTTTGTATATTTGTAAAAGTGTTATTATCGTATTTTACAAATATTTAATAATAATTTAACATCTAAACTCGCATAGCGTCACCTATATACGTTTAAATTCTATGTCCACAAAATAAAGGTAATTGGGTTAGCACTTAGCAAGTAGCATATATATTATTTATATATATTATAATTATGAAAAGAAAATAAGTGTTGGGGGTAGAATTCATACGTAGAATACAAATAAAGTGGACAATTTAATAGTTATAAGGGTCCGAGGGGCGGGTTCAGGGTCCGGATATTAGAACCGGATCCAGACCCCCCAATTATTTTTTAGACGAACCCCGATCCGTTGGGTCTCAAAAAACAAGACCAAGACCCTTAAAAAAGGGGCGGGTCTGAGGCGGGTCCAATAGAATACTGGAGTCGTGACCATCCCTAGTCTCATTTGCCATGACCGAGCACTTAATGTAGCAGCAGCACCATTCACATTCTTAACTCATATACATTACTCATTAAACCCATGTTTAAGTGTCCACTTAATTTCTTCATAACTTCATGAAATTAATCCATACTTAAACACTACATTAAACCACAACTTTAACTTACCCATTAACACACACTTTTAATCTACCCATTAAATTACTCTCATAGGATTACATCCTAAGGGTCACACTTGATTTATTTTGGTGTACTCAAGTCACACCATTCATAACAATCTCCACCTTTACTTGAGTTCACCCAAGTCAATGGAATTCTCTAATTCACTCTTACACAATATAACAACTTACACCAAAATTACATACTCAAACAAAAATATAAACAAAACAACACATGTGCTTAAACATAACACATGCATAAAAATGCCCACAAAGGGCTCCAAAAAGAGTATGACAAATTCAATTACCAATCAAGTCCATATCTTCCATGGACTCATTGGGGTATGTTGAAATTATTCTCGAACATTCGTTGTTTAAAGAAGTAACATGATCATCATTTTCATGCTTGGTTGAAGTAGTGGACACACAAGCCGAACTAATTAAGGTTGAACCCACAAGCCTATACAAGCTATCTTTTATGGATCCTTTCATGATCAATTTAGGACCCTTGCCAACCTTCAACACTCCACCTTCACCAATGCATGTATAACCTTCTTTATCCAAAATACTAAGGGAAATTAAGTTCTTACTCATACCTGGAACATGAAGGACTCCGGTCAACGTTCTTTCGACACCATCAAACATGACAAATTTAACATTTCCAATACCAACTATCGGACAACTAGTCTCATTGCCCATAGTGACTTTTCTTCCATCAACCTTTTGATAAGTTGAGAAGAACTTTGAGTTAAACGTCATGTGTCTAGAACATCCCGAATCCAAAATCCATGAGTCACCACCCTTGTATTCATTGGTAACAACGAGAGCACCAACATCATATAACTCACCTTCAACATAGCTAGCTTCGGCGGCGATAGCTTTCATGGAATTGCTTTCATTGGATTGTTTGGCTTTTAATTTCCAACAATCTTTCTTGAGGTGGCCTTTCTTCTTACAAAAGTTGCAAGTCATGCCCCTTTTGTTCCTACCCGCATCCTTCACAAATAACGCATCATTGGGATCTTTGGACTCCTTTTGAGCGAATTGATAATCAATAAGGTCCTTTTGTGTTAATGCCTTTCTAACATCCTCGCTGCTCAATGTGTCTCTTCCATATAATAAGGTTTCCCTAAAGTGCTTAAACGAAGGTGGTAGTGAAACCAACAATAAGATGGTCAAGTCCTCATCATCCACTTTTACATCAATATTTTGCAAATCCATTAATATTGAGTAAAATTCATCAAAGTGCGATTTCATCGGCTTTCCTTCTTGCAATCGGAGATCATACAAACGACTCTTTAATAAAAGCCGATTGGTAACACTCTTTTCCATATAGAGTGATTCCAATTTATCCCATATGCCTTTAGAAGTTTCCTCCTTTACAACTTCTCTCAAAACTTCATTAGAGAGACAAAGTTGTATGGCGGAAAGAGCCTTCGCATCCATTTCTTCCCATCTCGCCTCACTTGTGCCTTCGGGTATCTTCTTTATACCACCAAGTGCTTTATGCACTCCATTTTATATCAAAATTGCTTTCATTTTGACTTGCCATAAGCCAAAGTTCACGCTCCTATTAAACTTTTCAATATCGAGTTTCATGGTTGTCATGTTACACCAAAACGACCTCAACACGATGATAATAACAATTTGGCTCTGATACCAATTGAAAACGATGACGTATTAGCGATCGAACGATGAGTTTCAATCTCTAACACCACCAAGATCGAAATATGTGAAGTCTTGTGAAACAAATTACGCAAATTATATAACTCGATGTTTGTAGGAATAAAAATGCAATAATAAAATGACACAAATGTTTAAGAAGGTTCACTCAAAATTGGCTACGTCCCCCGTGGTGTAGTAACTCTTATATTATCAAAAGGAGCTCAAAGAACTCTCAAGTATAGAGTATTACAATTAGAGAAGAGATTAAGGCTAGTGTTTGGCTTGGGGTATTTTGTGGATGATAGTGGATTGCTAATGACACCTCTATTTATAGTGTAGATTAGCATAGATGGTAATAATATATTAATGACAATTACACACTAATATATATATATATATATATATATATATATATATATATATATATATATATATATATATATATATATATATATATATATATATATATATATATATATATATATATATATATAATGTAACGTCCCAAAAGGATAATGTAACGTCAGACGGTCAGAGTGAAATCCAAAGCAGCAGGAAATGAGATGCTCGTTCGAACTCCAGATATGCTTGTTCGAGCATGAAGATCAGAGACCATGATGCTCGTTCGAGCATACTCGTCCATACTTGAGACTCTTCATTTGCCATGACCGAGCACTTAATGTAGCAGCAACACCATTCACATTCTTAACTCATATACATTACTCATTAAACCCATGTTTAAGTGTCCACTTAATTTCTTCATAACTTCATGAAATTAATCCATACTTAAACACTACATTAAACCACAACTTTAACTTACCCATTAACACACACTTCTAATCTACCCATTAAATTACTCTCATAGGATTACATCCTAAGAGTCACACTTGATTTATTTTGGTGTACTCAAGTCACACCATTCATAACAATTTGTGGTGTGGTTGTTGTTTATCATAATATGGTCGTTTATTGGCAGCAAAAGCCATAGTTTCTGATGAGCAAATTTTAATTAAACCGCAAGCACACGGCGTACGCGTAATGCGGGATGAACACGAGGAGGCTTGATAATTCTAAATTGTATGTTTATGACTAACAAAGACAAGGGTTAACAAAAATGTAAGATGATATTCTAATCCTACGATGCAAATAATTAAGAAAACTATGATATTGGTGTAAATCAATGGTATGAAAGACACTAGGGCGTCGGGCATCACCTAATTCTAACATGGAATTCAATCACTTTAATGATTGTATGAAGTTGAGCCATGAATATGAGAAAACGTGATCTAATTAGTATCAAGCTTCCGCTTTGTTAACTCAAATATATCTCAATTCTAAGTTAAACTAATTCTCAAACTTCCGTTTTATTGAAAAGGCCAACAAAGATATTTAAATCGAGATTCATTAAGCATAGGTTCAACTATAGACTCAAATCGCACACAATCAATCGATAAAATATCAATCCATGCTTCGAATTAGGGAATTTCACCCTAACCCTAGATAAAGAAACTACTCACAATGCATGATTATGTGAAACATACAATAAACAATGGATGAAAACAAAGAACGAAATAATAACACAAGAAAACTTACGAATTCGAGAAATAACATAAACCGAAAATGCGAAATCCAAATGCTACAATTTGTTATTCAAAGGATGCTTGAAAGAAAACTCTAAAAACTAATGGAAAAAAGTACAGAAATTAAAACTAAAACTGATTCAAATGAAAGTAGTAACCGCCACTTTAAATAGTGGCCCCAAAAATTAGAGAAGACTACCGCTGGAAATTGACCCGTCCTGAAGAGCGACGATCGTCACTTTATGGGTGACGAGTTCATCATCAATAGAGCGACGAGCGTCGCTTAGGGAGCGACGAGTCTTCGCTCCTGGTCTGCCTGACGAACTTTAAATGACTGTTATTTCTTGCCCTTGAAGTCTACTTTCCAATGTCATAAACCTTGAATCAATGTGATCTCTCTATCAAAAGTTATGGCCAAAAGAGTGAGCATGTATCAAATTTCACTTCCAAACTTTTGTCTTTTAGGCTCTTTTCCATTCTTTTATCTTTTGCCCATCTTCATTGTTGAACATGTTCAAGCGAGCAACGATCTCTTCACATATTTTAGGGGTCTTAGGCTATTTGTTCCAGCCTTCACCCTCTTATAACTCCGGAACCTAACAAAAACCCCTAATTTTGCCTCATATATCACATAAAATACAAAATCAACCTCATGAGACAAAATTTGCAACAAAACACTAATAACACGCCTAAAACCCGCTAAAATTTCATATAAGGAGTATAAAATTAATGCAGATAAGTGCAAATAATTGCACTTATCAGTTTCATTTGTAGCTATATTCAACTTGGAAGGCTCTTTGTGTTTTTGTTCCTGTTGCAACATCCTATAAGCAGTCGAAATAGGTGGTAAATCAGGCAACATAAGAATATTTGTTTTAATAGGACTATATTGTTCATCCACTTTCATCAGAAAACTCATTAACCGCTGGTCTTGTTGAAGCTTGAGCACTTTCTTTGTTAATCAACAAGAACAACCGGTGCACTCACAAGCAGGAGTTGGACTTAAACTATTAATTTCGTCCCAAATAGATTTTACCTTTGTGAAATACTCGGCTATACTAATATTAGGTTCTTGAGAAAGCTTAGATAACTCTTCATGGAGTGAGTATATCTGCGTGGAGGTAGTAGTACCAAATCTTTCTTCAAGATCACTCCAGCTTTCGTGAGCATAAGAGTAATACAGCACACTCTTAGCCATCAATCGATCTAAGGATGCAATCAACCATCCGATTACAATAGTATTGCACCTCTCCCAGGCCTTCCTATTAACATCATTCACTGAAGGTTTAGGTAAAGTACCATCCACGAAGCACATCTTATTTTTTTGCAGTAAGACTTATCATCATAGAACGCTTCTAGTCACAGAAACCCACACCATCAAAAACGTTCCTTACAAGCTTCAAATTCGCGAGTATGTAATATACAAAAGCCGGATTTTGTGTAGAATCAGTATTAATAAGTGTTTCAGCCATTTTTAAGAAGAATGAAGAAGAATCGAAAGTTAAGAAAAAAGAGAGAGAAAGAAAGAAGAATTAGTAGAAACTTAGCAGACGAAGAAGAATGAAGAACGGATCGAAGGACTCCGCTCTGATACCATGTGAACAGGTGAAGATCAAGCTTCACAAAAATGGTGGAATTCGCCTGTTAGCATGCAAGCAAGAGAGAGAAACTTCATTCCATTTTATTATCCAAAAGAAAGTTATGAATATAGCAAAAAGTACATGTCCGTTTCTCTATATACACAAGGCACCTAATGGGTTTGTTACATTTAAGAAAATGAGCTGTCCTAGTAAAGAGGAAAAGGACAAAAAATAAAAAACAAACTCATGAATAAAAGGCTTGCCATTCTGTTGAAGATTATAACAAAATTTGTTTATGCTAGTATATTTATCAAAATTTGTACATTACTTGCTTATATAATTATTAAGTGTTGTGTTTTAGGTGAAAATCATACGTCAATTTTTTTATTAAAGGCTTTTTTCTATCATTGTGATTTGTGACTCAGGTTTGATCCTTATCACTGAAATAATTAAAGGAAATTTCATGCGGTAACTTTGAGGTTTTGGTAGTAACCAAAACTTTTAAAAAATTCACGCGGTAATCCTGAAGTTTACCAAATTGTTCCAGTGTAACTTTTTTGCACATTAAACATTAGTAAACATTAATTTCAAAGTTTTACAGCTGTTGTACGCCAATTTATGTTACCCACCATTTCAAATGTCATCAGTTTCAACTTAATTCCCCAAAACATAAACACTAACTCTATTATTTTTCATCCAAATTATATTTTCCCCTCAAATCCAAAGATGGTAGAGTTAGGATTTATGTTTTGGGGGAAAAGATTAAAATGTAAAGGTTAATGAATTTTATAAATTTTGATTTTTTTTTTTTGGGATAGATTAAATTCAATGCTACAAGCTATAAGCTTTCATTATTTAATAACATTAAAATCACAAATTTTTTTGGAGTATTAAGAGTATTCTATTTCATTGAATAAGTCATAAGAATTAATGATAATTTATTTCCAAATAATGATAAGATCTTATATCTCCTTCTATAATGAAATTTTATCCAAAGTGATCATTACTTACATTTTTACAATTTCAAATTATTTAGTAATAACTTATGACCTTAATATATACAATTAAAAACTTAAAGTGATTAACCAAATAAATAGATTAATTTATTTATGCGGATCTATGTCATAATGAGATGGTCTCATACAATATTTGCTAAAATTATAAACGGATCGAGCTGGAGTGGGATGAGAGGATCCAACCCATTTGAACCCATTTTATTTTTAAAGGGTCCAACTGAAAGAACCCCTTTTGATTCACTCATTCCTTTACCTTTAAAAGCGCTTGTGGCTCAATGGTAGAGCATCTGCATGTGGAGCAGAAGGTTTGGGGTTCAACCCCTATTGGGCGCAGGTATCAATTGGGGGTTTCTTGACCGCGCGCATCTCTCTTTACTCCCTCCTTGGGGGTACAGGTACGATTTGTCCGCATCTTTCAAGAAAAAAAAAACCCTCACTCGTACCCTGCCTTGTGTGGGATACCGAGAAGGTCCTTTCCTTTCCTTTTATTGAGGTCGTCTCATCATTTGACAATATCAAATAGGTTAGCCCAAACTACATTAAAAAAAATTGCTTTCAATACAAGAGTGAATTTAGATTTCATTATTTTTAATAATTTTTGTTAATGAGAATTAAATAAATTAACAATGAAACTGAATACTGAATACTATAAAAACTGAATACTTGTATGAACTACATTATACAAAACTGAATAAATTAACGCTTTATGGTAACCACTGCCCACCTACAGGCTTGGAACCCCCCAGAATTTCCACACTTACATGGAGACAAAGCATTGGACGTAAGTTTTACAATCTTGTCTTAAAGTCACAAAGCATGAAGAAGCAAGGAAGGTAGTACAAACACTATACAATGCAATTGATGAAGTTAATAATATAATTGAAAATGATAATAATGAAATTGAAGATGGGGCAGAAAATTCACAAGTATTGATTAACATAAAGCATCAACAGCATTGAATAATATGAATTATGCTTAAAATCTAGCGCAATGAAGAATTGAACAATTTAATAATGAAACTGAACAATTTAATGGAAAAATTGATTACACTTTGTATGAATTAAATTAATGTAATTCAATATACATATTCTAAACTTGAATGCAAATTTGAGCAAAGTAAGAGCAAAATTGATATCTTTAAGGTCAAAATTGACACCTTTAAGGTCCAAATTGAAATTTTTCCTGAAAATTAAAAAAAAAAAAACGAAATTGAAAGGCATCCCGCGCGCGTGCAACACACGCGCCTATCATTAGGCCGGCCCATCTCCCGTCTCATAATGAGACCGTATCGGCCAAGTTTTTGTGTTAAAGTTTTGGCCTATTTTTTCTCCTCTAGACAACTAATGACACACAAACTTACCATTTTAATTTCTTTAGCAACTAGCCTAAAAAAATTAGCTTATCGGCTACTATTTTCAAATAGTCAAACTAAATAATTCCAACTTATAGCTCTGGACCGCCTCTCTTGTCATTATTGTTTGTTTATTTATTAGTATATATTTTTTTATTGTGTATCTTTAGTTAGTCGATTACTATACATTGTTAATGTGGGTGTGTAAGCTTTTAAATAATTGCAGGTACCTCTCTCTTTGAAGAACATATGGAGCCGGGGGACTCTCTGACCGTACTCTTCTACATGGTTATGAGTTGCCGTCTATCTTCCCTCCTCGGACCCTAACCATAATTTATTTATGAGCGGAATACGCTGGATATGATGATGATGATAAAATAACTCCAACTAAACGTGATTTGCAAAACAAACACTTATAAATTTTCACGCAAAAATATATTTTGGACTTGATATGTTGTAAGATATGCATACTAAGGCTAGACAATCCACATATTTCAAACAAATATAAAAAACTAAAAAAGTCGTTATGTCCCTGTTGAGACGTACAAAAATGCGAATCAGTCACAAAAAATAAAATGGTTGGTCTTATAATAAAGACTCATTTATGGAAGTACTTACAATTTAACAATTTTCTCCATGCTGTTGTAAATTGTAATTTTCGTGCACCAGACTACATGGTTAGGTGGGAATTTTAAGAATTAATGTCATTTTTTTCGATATTTTTATTTTCATAATAATATTTGTTGTTTTAATTTGAAAAAGTTACCAAGAATATAATCTAACATATTCATGATTTTCCAATAATAATCTCATCTGTTGATTAATCATGAATAATATCAATTTTGAGGGGTATTTTTCTAGAGTAAACCCGGTGATTGGATGACTTGCTATAGTACGTTTTATTTTTTTATTAAAAAAAGATAAATTAAAATAAAATGTTAAAAAGTTGTTCAAAAAAATTATGAATTTTTTTATTATTTACAATTTTTTATATAATTTTTAAAAATTTTTCTCTAATTTTAAATTAATTTTCAATTTGTTTTTTTGGTTAATTACCTACTATAGCAGGTCATCGGGTTGCCCAAGTTTACTCGAGGCAAATACACCTTAAAGTTGGGATTATTCATGGTTAATCAATAAATGAGATTATTGAAAGAAAATCATGAATATATTAGATTATTTTAGGTAAATTTTCCTTTTAATTTTGGGATTATTCATGGTTAATCAATAATACAATATTTTATTAATTTTTCAATAATAATATCACCTTTTGATTAACCATGACTAACACCAACTTAAGGGGTTTTATCCTAGTACTTCTATAATACCAACTTTAGTTTATTAGCTAATTTACTAGCTTTTTTTTGGTTATAAAATCTTCTATAGTTTGATTTTTAACATGTTAGAGATATTCCAACGAAATACATCCTAAATTCGTATTATTCATAATTAATCAAAAGTTAATATTATAGTAGAGAAATATGAAAAAGGTTAATATTCTTGGCAATTTTCCTCAAAATTATTTAAACTTGATTTTAGTATACTAATCATTTGAACTAGGAAAAGTTATCGTGAATAATACAATCTTTTGTTAATTTTCATACAATAATACCAACTTAGGGGTTTTTTCCTAGAATAAAACCAAATTTTATTAACTAACTTACCAAATATTTTTGTCATATAATCTCCTATAGTTTGATTTTTAATATATTCTAAGAAAATACCCATCAAAATTGGTATTAATTACCTCCGAATCATTTTAGATGTCTCATTTCCTTATTTGGCAAAATTATATTAATTGTCTCATTTCCTTTTTTGTCTATCTTTTTTTTACCTTAATACCCCCACTTTTCCAATTCCCAACAACTAGCACTTTTACAATTAATTTAATCAATTAAAATACCCAACTATCACCTTTTTAATGGACTCCACACTACCCTTAATAACCGTGAAAGACTAAATGGGAAATCTAAAATAATTCGGTGGGAGTATTATTTAGAAAAATAAGTAAAAATTATATTATACCTAATAATTTTTCCTTTCAATTACGAGTCTATGACTTTTTGTGTGGGATAGCTTATCGCCTAGAGCGAATATGGGTTAGTTACATACGCTTTATGACCTACTCAGCACGCCGTCAGCAACTTCTATTAATTTTCCGGCTTTGATCGTCTACCAAATGGGGCGAATAGGACTGTACTGAACCGCGTTGAATTTTCCTTTCTGACAAACTTATTTCCCTCGTCTAGTACTACTCCTCCATGAATAAGACAAATATCGACGATTATTTGACAAACGACTGTTGATTTATTTGATAACATTAAGTATTGAGTGCTTTGTTGTCTATTTAGTTATCTGAAATAATCATGTACTCCCTCCTATTCATATAAAAGGAATATTTGGGTTGAGCACGGTTTTTAAGAGTGGAATGGTGGGATATTTTAATTGATTAAATTAATTGTAAAGGTAGTAGTTGGGTATTGGGAGCAGTAAAAGTGGGGGTAGTTGGATATTTTAATTGATTAAATTAATTGTAAAGGTGAGAGTAAAAATAGAAATGAGACATTTTGTGTGAATTGGCCCAAATTGAAGTGTCCCCTTTTGTGTGAATAGAAAGGAGTATTATTTATAATTTAATTCTTAAATTTAGATATTGATTATTTATTGTTTATTTGAGAAATAATAAGTCTTAGTCTGTACACTAAAAACCAATAAAATTAAACTTTTCATATCGGCTTAACAACGAACTTTTCAACTAAAAGCCAAAAATTAATCAAAAAACCAATATTTTCAACCTTTTAACTATCAAATAAGTTATAAATTAAAAATCACTCAAAAAGCTATACCGAAAAATGAAAACTATTTTACCAACATTTTTCTCCCTATTTAACTTAAAATAAAAATTGTATCAAAACCAAAAGATGAAAAGGTACTAAAGATGTACAATAAAGGTTAAAACGATGAGAAATTGACTTGGAAGAGGATATAAATAATGACAAAATAGTACTCCGTAGTCCATATAAAGTTTTTCACACCATTATATAATAGGAGTAAAATATACAAAATCAATTTTAATGTGGAATCTTCTTGTATAGTCAGTCAACATGTTTAATAATTAATACGTTCAACTGTATAAGGCTCCAAAAAATTGAATTTTAATATTAAACTACGTAGTATATGTGTAGTATATGTTAAGTGTTTAAAGATACAAAATTGTTGGTAAAATATGAATTCGCACAGGACCTTTAAAAAATTTATCAATTTTTATTCCGCGTTGTACTTCCTCCGTTCCGAAATACTCGCATCATTTCGATTTTGTGCACTATTCATCGTTCAAGCTTATTTTATATATTGCGACTAATGTGTAAGTAAAAATATAGTCAAATGGGATCTTGTTTGAATGGCTAATAGTACACTTTCATAATATTAAATTTTTATAATTTTTAAATAAGTGTTGTTTAAGATATTAATAATTAAAATTATACATTAGATTGCATAATAAAGTGAAATGTAACAAGTATTATGGAACGGAAGAAGTATATAATTTATGAGATAAGATAGATATACTGATATACATCACAAAGTCAAAACCCAGACCAAAAGATACTCTATATTTATATATATTTATATTTATTATTTTTAATAAAAAAGTAGTAGATATTTTTTGAGTTCACACTTTAGCTTCCTCATTTAATATTATTTTCTTCATTTTTCCATTTTCATTCCATTTATTCAATTTTCTTCATGTTTATGGTAGATCATAGATGGGTCATATGAGGCAAACCAGGATGAAAAGCTTAACCTTGTGTTTCCGTTGTTTCAGTTCATCTAATTCTGTTTCTGATGAAGAATACAAACCAAGTATGTATTTTTATTTCTACTTTTTCTGTTTTTATTTGTGGGAATTTTTTTAAATTTATTAAAAAATATTATATTACAAGTTTGAATTGCTCGTATTAGGGGTGAATTTAAGATATCATTATAATTTGACTGAATTTTTATTTCTATTTGTATATAGAATAATGAGTAATTCAACTGTTGTTTATATGTTATACGATTTTTCTCGAGTTTGGGAACTCCTTTTGACCGTGCTCGAATAGGTATACGAGTTGTCGCTGTCCTTTCCTCCTCATATCCTATCCATAATTTTCTATGAACGGGATACACTGAATAGGATGATAATGACAGCGACAGTTCAATAAGCAATTCAGCTATTACTTTTATAGGATGGAAGCTTTTTGAAGCTTTTACTTACAAGTTTAAAGGTTTTTGAAGGATTTTATAAAAGTTGATTTTGGGATTACAAACAAAACTTGATTTTGAACCAAGTTAACACTGAAACTAAATTCTTGTATGAGAAGGTCTTATTACGAGATGTTTTCATATATGGGATGAATAGTTCAACTAATATAATATATAAACTTTTTATATTGAGGTCGTGTAACTGAGAGAATTCTTCTACCCTTTGCAGATTTGTTCATATTGCATTAACAAACATACAGTTTGAGTATATCAAATGTAATTATCCAGTCACACAATATACAAAAAGCTTTGATTTTGATTTTCCTAATATAGTAAAAATCAAACGTATCAATCAATATTTAGGTTCTATTATGATAGAATTGTCAAATACTACTATAATGTCTTGATGATAAGTTTTTAAAAAACCTTTTGCTAGGCCTCGTGCCATTTCCTGACCACAGGTAAGGTAGGTATTTGTTTAAGGCCTACAGTTAGAAAGGGCTTTAAAATTAGAAAATGCTAGTTAATAAAAGTCTATATTTAAAAATTTGCAATTTATGAGTCGTTATTTTATCATTTAAGAATTATATAATACGTTTACAATTTTAAAGCTAAATATAATATATAGGGTATATCTTGTTATTTTTCCAAACATCTGTTTAAGTTTAAAATCGACCATACATCAGAGGGCCTTTTTCTTACCGTTTGCGCAAAAATTTTTTTCTCAAAGATTGGTCATTAACATAAGTCAGGAATACTGTAGAAGGTTGACAAAATTTGCACATACTTGCTTATAATTATTAATAAGTGATGTCTTTTAGGTGAAAATCAAACGTCAATTTTTTATTAGGGGTGTTTGGTAGAAGAGAGTTGGGGGAGGGAATGAGAATTCTTGTTGAAATTTTTAAAAGTCTTTGTTTGTTAAGAGAGAATGAGAATTTAAAGTGGTAAGGGAATGAGACTTTTTTTATGGGAAAGTCCCCAAGAAAAAAGTCCTTGGGCGGAGGTGGTAATTGAAGTTGGGACTTGGGACTTTAGATTTTGAGATTAAATTTAACCAATTTTTAATCTAGTCTCATCCTTTACCAAACAAAGACATGAGACATTTTATCTTAAGTCTCACCTTTAAGTCTCGCAATTCCCATTCCTTTCTACCAAACACCCCCTAAAGGCTTTTTTCCATCGTTATGATTTGTGACACGGGTTGATCCTTATCACCGAAATAATTAAGGAAATTTTACGTGGTAATATGAGGTTTACCAAATTATTCCATTGTAACTTTTTTACACATTAAACTTTAGTAAACGTTAATTTCAAAGCTTTAAAGCTGTTGTACGTCGATTTATGTTACCCACCATTTTAAATGTCATCAGTTTCAACCTTTGCCTCCAAAATATAAACACTAACTCTATTATTTTTCATCTAAATCATATTTTCCCCCCAAATCCAACGATGGTAGAGTTAAGGTTTATGCTTTGGGAGAAAAAGTTAAAACTGATGGTATTTGTAATGGTGAGTCACATAAATAGGCATATAACAACTTTAAAACTTCGAAATTTACGTTTGCTAACGATTTATATGCAAAAAGGTTACAATGGCACAATTAGATAAACCTCGGAGTTACTGCGTGGATTTTTTAAAAATTTTAGTTACCATGTATAAAATCCAAAATTTGAGAATTGACACGTGAAACTTCCCAATAATTAATTTCCACTTCTCTTTTATATGTATAAATTCGTTCAACCTTAGATTCAAAATAAAATAAATTTTCTTAGGCATGACAAGTCCAGAGACTTTTCTTAAAATCCAATAAATACGTTACTCATTAAATTCGAATAGACTAGGTTCGGGTTTGAAAATTTTTGAACTCTTAGGGCTCGGATTCTTAGTCTAGATCCATTAAAATAAATGGATCCAGATCCGAGTCTACCTGGATTTGTTTGAGGCCCGCCCTATAACCATCCGTACTCCTAAGTACATGGTAGTGGGAGCAGTAAAGATAAGGGTGATAACAACGAGAATCGAAATCAAATTCCTCTAGAAAAAAGTGGTACATAATCGAACAAAGACATGACCTTGATTTTAAAATGCCCAAATTTTATACCACTATATTTTGTTTCTCGTACGAAGCTGAAGGTTTGGGGTTCGACCCCTTCTGGACGCAGGTATCAGTTGGGAGTTTCTTAACTGTTCACAACTCTCCTTACTCCCTCCTGGGAGGAACGAGTATGATTTATTCGCATCTTTTAGGAAAAGAAAAACCCCCACTCAAACCATGTCTTGTGCAGGATACTAGAAGTGTTTTTTTTACAAATCTGAATGGTTCAACGATGACATAAGACATGTTTAGTCATAACTTTTGATTATTTTCACTTAAAAAAATACTGATAAATTACCATTGTCCACTACAAAATTGAATAGGTGCACCAAATGTAGAAGGATTTCGTGTATTCTCTTACAAAGAGCTTAAGACTGCCACTAGTGACTTTAAGTCTTCTAATAAAATAGGCGAAGGCAGCTTTGGCTCTGTCTACAAGGTACTATACTTTAACAAAGCTTGTGCTTTAGTGCTAATTTTTATTAGTTCTTGTCGTCTGTCAATGAATCAACTTAATCAAAAGTCTGCGCTTGATGATAGCTTAATTATAACTTTTGATTCAGTTGGTTCTTTGACATGATATAATTAAAAGCCCATGTGACAGAAGATCACGAGTTTAAATCTGTTTAATACCTCATCACCATGTACGAGGAGATTAGAAGACTATATGTTATGCGTTAATTGATTTCTTGACTTTTATGTTATGCGTTAATTGCATATTGAAGGGTCGTCTTGAAGATGGATCAACCGTGGCGGTTAAAGTCCTTTCCATAGAACTCGAGTCATTGAAAGGAGAGCGAGAATTCATATCAGAAATCATTGCATTGGCCGATATCAAACATGAAAATCTCATCACTCTTAAAGGATGTTGTATTTCTGGTGCCAATCGATTTTTGATCTATGATTACATGGAGAAAAACAGCTTGGCATTGGCCTTCCTAGGTACTTTGACTACTAATTCCAACATATCTCGAATTGATTTATATATTTGTCAGAGTATATAACATATTATGGGGTTTCAGCCGTAAGCTTAAGTTTCTAGTTGAGCAGGCTCCTTGACATGGTATCAGAGCTTAAGCGGTTGGTTCAACCTGCCTGATATGTTATAGAATTTAACAATATCAACTTGAATAATCAACTAATTGGTTTTTCATGTGGGGATTAATGGGAAATGTTATTATAGGAGGATATGAAAGTAGAAGAAAATTTGATTGGAAAAAGAGGAAAAACATAGCATTAGGAATAGCAAGAGGGCTAGCATTCTTGCACGAGGAAGTAAAGCCACACATAATGCATCGCGACATTAAACCAGCCAACATATTGTTAGACGAGAATTTCTCACCTAAGATCGCGGATTTTGGATTGGCAAAGTTGTTCGTAAGTGACACTTCTCATGTTAGTACTCGTGTGGCGGGAACTTTGTAAGTGATCGAGCATGTTGATGCAT
This sequence comes from Amaranthus cruentus, assembly GCA_019425755.1. NCBI lineage: Eukaryota > Viridiplantae > Streptophyta > Magnoliopsida > Caryophyllales > Amaranthaceae > Amaranthus > Amaranthus cruentus. The sequence continues at coordinate 12,220,762 of CM033465.1, read as the reverse complement.
TGTTTGATGAGTGTGCCATTTTTTGTGCCTGATTGTGACTGTGATTTACTGATTTTGATGAGTCTTTACTTTTTGTAAAAGGGGATATCTTGCACCAGAATATGCAATTACTGGTCATTTAACACGAAAATCAGACGTGTATAGCTTTGGTGCGTTACTATTACAAATAGTTAGCGGACTCTCAGTGGTGGAATTCAACTTAGAACATGGTGATACATACCTAGTCGATAAGGTACTATTGAGCAGGTCTTACTTTCATCTATTTCATCGCGTAAAATACAAATTTTTGTTAATACAAATTCGTTATTCAGGCATGGAACGAGCACAAAGCTAACAACCTTCTACGACTAGTTGATCCCTCACTAGATGAAGAGTTCTCGAAAGAAGACGTTGTCGAAGTTTTTAAGGTAGGCTTGCTATGTGTGCAAGAGACAGCTTCACTTCGGCCTCAAATGTCTGAAATCGTGAAGATGTTATCAAATGAAACGAGTATAAACGAAGTGTCGATAGCCAAACCCGGCCATCTTCCTGATCTAAAGACACTTAAGATAGGCAACTATGACAAGTCCTCCTCAGATTTTGCATCTAGTAAAAGCTCTATGTCACTTACTACAACTATGACAATGTGATCAAGTACAAAGGGGTTGGGGTAGTAACCTAAATGTGAGAATGTAATGAAATTTGTTCAACAATTGTTCATTTTTTGAATTGTTCTTATTTAATTTGTTGTTTATTTTCATCGTAGCCCATTAAATCACGTTAGCTTCTTTATGAATGTGTGAAGTTGTTGTATATAATCACATGAACTTCTTATATATACATATATGAAGTATGTAATAAATGTTATCAGATGTCGATAAAAAAATAATTTTTTTATTGAATTTCATCAAGCATAAGTTTGCGTCATTGCGTGTATTAAATTTTTCGAATTCCGAGTAAATGGAAAATTGGGTCATGGGTGAATGTCATTGAATGATTTTGTGGTAAGCAAAATTCCTACGAGTGATGCTAATGAGATTTGAAAGTCACCAATTTTTTTAAATAAAAGGCTTTAAAATCGTTAATGAATAAATCAAAGCAAAATATTAGATTGATTGTTGAGACATCAGCATATATTATAACAAAAATTTTAGAAAATAAGCAATCACTCGTTGTGCTCACCCATTGAGACCACTATGCAAAGCATGTATGATTCTCATACGTACTAGTTCTACTACATAAAACATAGAAAAAAAAAACATAAATATAGAAGAGTATAGACATGCTTGGCTCTCTGCACGCCATAAGCCGAGGCCGCCCAATAACAGGGTGGAACTTGCAAATGGCATACAGGGAGCCAGGCATATTGTTTATCTTTTACCTGGTTCACTTTCGTAAATAAAGAGCATATAACATATCATAAGGCAATAATCATCAACTTAACTTTTTCGCTGATTATTTGAATTGGTTCCTTGATATTGAACACGATTGTTGGATCCCAAATGCTACAGATAAAAGAAAAATCAGTAAGATGAAAATTATAGTTTTTAGTTATTTGTTACACAGCTTGGACTAAAAAACTAAAAAAAGAGTAAGCTTCAAATCATATAATAAGAGAAGATCACATGAAACATAATTGTGGAAACATTAAAAAAAATGTGACAAGTTTTAGAACTTAAAACAATTTCTGTTACATTATAACAAACTGGAATAATATATGTTTTGGAACACTATTAGATGAACACTGATTAGTTCTTCAAAAAAAAAAAAAGATGAACACTGATTATTGACCGCTTTTCTCTAGTATTCCCTCTTAAGAGAATACGGGTATGGACTGTCCGTCACATTCCCTCACCCAAGCCTTATTTTCGAGCAGGATATTTAGTTGTTGTTGATAATGATATAAATATTTTATTTAATGGAAAAAAAAAGAGTTTTGTAATAAGGGCATTGATATAAATTTCAAAACAACTATGTTAAACATGTGAGGCCTTGTAATTTTGAATAGATTCAAGGTTATATATGATGTGAAACTTTTGAACACATTTGTTATAACAAAAAAATACAAGAAAGAATTAAATAGACAGATTAATAATAGAAATCACGTAAACATTTAACATGATTTACTAACAATATGTTAGTTACGTTCATCGGGACATGGGAACCTATATATTGGTTTAGCTCATACGGGATTTCTTTTTAGGGAAATTATCATTGGTGTCCATGAGGTATGCGTTTTTAATTTTTTATCAATGGTGTATAAACTTATTTTTTTTATTCCAATGGCACCCCTGAGGTTTAATGGTAATAACAACCGTGACACTTTTGTACTTTTTCCGTTAACTAACCATTAAGTTTGAAATAAAAACGCATACCTCAGGGGCACCAATGATAATTTCCCTTAAACCTCAGGGGCACCAATGATAATTTCCATATATAATAAAATCAAAGTTAACGGTTAGTTAACGGAAAAAGTACAAAAGTTCACGGTTGTTATTACCATTACACAAATTGTTGTGAGAGACGGTCTTTCCTATAGACGCATATGATATATGGTCTAAATAGCCTAATTAATACAAATTAGAGGGAAAATATAAACATGGGCCTTTTGTTTTGAGGTCGTCTCTTTGAAAGACGGTCTCTCACAAGAGTAGCTGCATTACCATTAAACCACAGGGGTGCCATTGGAATAAAAAAATAAGTTTATACACCATTGATTAAAACGCATACCTCATGGGCACCAATGATAATTTCCTTTTCTTTTAACAAATTATTTAATATTAGAAAACTGAATATAAATCTTAATTCACAATAATTCTATGGCAAATATCACTAATATTTGACAATTCGAACCCTAACCCACCTACCACCTTTTCAATTATTATAATCACTTAAAATACCCCACTACTACCTTTTCAATTATTATAATCACTTAAAATACCCTACTACCACCTTTTCAATTATTATAATCACTTAATATAACCCCACTACCACCTTTTCAATTATTATAATCACTTAAAATACCCTACTACCACCTTTTCAATTATTATAATCACTTAATATAACCCCACTACCACCTTTTCAATTATTATAATCACTTAAAATACCCCACTACTATCCCTTTCTAATTTTGCGTGTCCACATCAAAATGGACAATATAAGTGAAACGAAAGGAGTATATAAGTAGAGTTCACAAAACAATTATTATTAAAGATTGAAACGCGTTCTTTGATCTCTAATATAACATTGTTTCACATACCATGATTGCATTTTTACCCTATGGATAATATTATATTTGAGCTATTTAAAAATTCTCAACTTGCAAGGTTTTACTTAAATTTACATAATCATGAAAGAAATAGAGTGATACACATACTCTCTTTTCCCCTGTTAAGCTTACTCTTAAGGGCATATTTGGATTGGATGTAATATTAAGGATAGAAATAAAGTCAAACTAATAAAATGAAAACAAATTGAGACGCATTTAAAATAGTTAAGATAGTTGTAAAAAAGATAAAATAAACATGAAATAAAAATAATGAAGAATAAAGAAGATGATTTCACCTATTATGGAGGTAATATTAAGTAAACTTCTAATAGTTACAACGATCAACAGCTCTTATCAGAAAGATATTAGTGACAGATTAGTCGGAATGGGTTCTAATTTCGAATATACAGATAAAACAAGAACTGATCAACTGAACTACTGAAGGTTAATTGATAAGCACATAATAGTACCACACCCGCGAATAATGCTTATCATCATCATCATCATATCTAGTGTATTCCGCTCATAGGCAAATCTATGGTCAGGGTCTGAAGAGAGAAGATAGACGGCGTCTCATACCCATAAGGAGAACGCGATCAAAAGAGTCCTCCAATGCAAAAAGAATCTTCAAATACAGAAACATGCAGGAATGCTTATCCATACAAAGAAATATGTTGTGGCTGTTAGGTTAGACCATTAATCATTGGATTTCTAGTCAGAATTTTGTCCTAATCACTTTTTTCTTCCTCTTATTTTTATTATAAGAAAACTTTTTTAAATTTGTGACTCTTAGACATCAGAAGTAGTATAAAAAAGCAAGTTTTCCATTGTAGCGAAAATAGTCCGCATAATTAACATCAACAAAACATTTTGTTGAGCTCCCCCGAGATAACTTGGACCGCTCATCTTTCCCAATAAAACTACCAATCGCAGCACTCCAATACTTTTTGTCTCGATTAAATTTTAAAAACTCCAAATAAAAAAATGCAAGAAATGAGAAGAGATTGTGCTTTCACATAATCGCAATTCACATACAGACAGCAATAATTTGCAAATTGTAATGATAGAAAGGGAAAACAATCAAGATAAACGAGTATTGAATGTACAATCAGAATTGGAAATAGATTGAGAAGATACGGAGATGTTGAGATGGCATGTGGAGTATGAGACGAGATGAATCTTAACAAAAAGTAGAGTAACCTTGCCGGATATGCGAATGTTGGTGGAGAGCGGGAGAGTGTTGGCGAGCAGATCTGAAATGAGAGATTGTGATTTCGAAAGTATTCGATCCGCCATGACAGTTAGTGTAAGCTTCATAGGGAGAGTCTGGTCGGCGGATATTTTGCCGGCGGGAATGGGAGCCTCTCCAACAATCTGACCTCTGTAATCCAAAAACGCAGAGGTGGAGGCGTACTTGAGGCCAACCTTGTTAGGGTTTTTGACGGAGATGGAGGCGTCAAGGGAGACATTGAAGGCATCAAATGATAAGTCAAGGTCACGAAGTGTAATCTCATTCACTGTGATTAATGGCGGCCTTGCCTTAAACACCGTGGCTCCTAATATTGACAACAACACCACTATAGCTATCATCACCGTCAACACCACCAACCACCGTCGCCGCGTCCGGCTGCGCTTCTCATCCATTTTTATGTTTGATTTGAAGGCTAGGAGCCTTTCTGTTGCCTTCTCGCAACTCTCTAATCGCCCTTCTCCGAATATCGACTCGCTATATATAGACCAGCAAAGTGAAATAAACATATAATACAAACTCTCCTGTGTGACCCTTGGAATCAGCACAAATATTCTGACATACTAATTTTAATTAAAATACAATTTTAAAGGTTAAAAATTTAATTTTAAGAATTAAAAGATCAACTTCAAAGTTTTAAATATCAACATTAATGTTCGAGTCATCCTACTTTAAAGTTAAAATAAGAATTTTAAGTCTAATAATTGGTCTTTTTGGTTTTTTAAGTATTGAAATTGAACTTTTAAGTCTTGAAATTGTCAATTTTCATGAATTAAAATGTTAATTTTAAATCATTGAAATTGTTACAAACATGTCTTTTAACTCTTAAAATTGACATTTTAAATTGTAAAATTGATAAAAAATATATATATACATATAAAATTAGGCAGGCCCAATAAGACGCGTCTCACAGGTGGAAAATTTGAAATGAATAAGCAAAAAAATCAAAAAATCAAAACGTAGAAAAGTTTTAAGAAAATTCCCAAAGTAAGCACTTTTTTTCCAGACCTATGGTTTGGTTGTGTTCATTGTTACTAACATCGAACAAAGAGGGCGGGTAAAAAAAAGTCAAATTTTTTGTTTGCTTTTGCTAACAGCGAACAAAATAAATTGGTCAAATAAAAGTCAATCTCAAATAATAATGAAGAAATTAAAATATATATATATATATATATATATATATATATATATATATATATATATATATATATATATATATATATATATATATATATATATATATATATATATACTAAGTAAATCGTGTCTCAAAGTTTTTGTGAACATATAAAATCCCTTCTAATATGATGGCCCAACTACGATACATAAGCCCAATACAAGACATGGGCAATCTCAACAACTATTTGATTTGTAATTTGCTTTTAATAGAACTTATTGAAATAAATAAAATGTTTAATAAAAAATTCAAAAATAAATATATTTTCAAATTATTTTCCAATAGTCAGAGTTTTGGTCATACCTTGTTCTTTTTTAAAAATACTCAAGTGTAACGACAAACAAAAGAGAGTTGATTTTTTGATCAGTTTTCCTCTTCTTTGCTATTAATAACCAGCAAGTCTGGTATGAGACCGTTTCATCGTGAGACGGACCGGACCCATACAAGTAGCTCATTAGTAAAAAATATTTTAAAAAATAATAAAATATGAATTCACACTTCTTTAGAAAATTGTTTTTAAAGTCGTCTCGTGGTGAGACGAAGACGACCTCAATAAAAAAATTAGTGATTAGTAACAACATACAAGACTTGATTTAATTGACTTTTTGACTAATTATTATGTTGTTCGTAGATACTAACAACGAATCAGGCTTAACCAGAGGCTCAAACAAGGAGATACTAAAGATGGACGTGGAATCTGATGGGAACCCATAACGGTTTTTTTTCGGATCTAAACCCCAAACCCATAAATTTTTTGGACTAATACCTACATCCATCAAATTTAATACTTAACAGATATAAGTAATCACACCACTAGGCAAAAAAAAATTAATAAAACTAGAGAATAACTTAGTTTAGATGAATTTAGTTTAAATTAATATAATCAAATCTAGTTGATTTAATTTATTTTTTTTTGAGATGATAGTTGATTTAATTTAGTATAACTTAAATTAATTACAATTAATTTAACTTAGTAATTTCAATTTAACTTTATTTCATTTAATCTAATATGATACAAAGGTAAAAGTAAAGGACCTTCTCAGTAAATTTAATTATATTAAATTTCATTTATTTTTGTTTATTTCAATGTACATTAGTTCATTTTATTAAAACTTAGTAAAATTAATTCTAGTGAGAGTAATTTTAATTAATTTAATTGAATTTAATTTGATTTATATAAATTAAGTTAAATTTAGTAAACCATTTTAATTTGAAGTATGTTAATTTATTTTAATTAAATTACTTTTAGTTAATTTGATTTAAAAATATACTTTAATTTACTTTAATTAAAATAGAATTAAATTAAATTAAATAACATTTTATTTGAATAAAATCTTTAATTATATTTGAGTTGATTTAATCTATTGAGTTTAATTCTACTTAATAAAATTTAATTCAATTAAGTTTGTAGAAATGGAAGATATTGATTGTGCTTTAAAAAGATCTTGTATAGCATCTGATTGTGGTTATGTTTTATCTGACTCTGTAGCGGCGGTTGGGGTTTTTGGGGAAGACCAACTCCGCGAAAGACAACGAAAATATTTAGTTGGAACTGTCAGGGCTTTAATAATCATTTGACAGTTCAAGCTCTCCATAGTTGGTGCTTGAGAGAGAGACCTAGTATAGTGTTTATCATTGAGTCTGTGATGGAGGACCGTAAATTGGAGGGTATTCGAAGAAAATGTGGTTTTAGTGATGGTCTTTGCGTGTGAGTAGTGAAGGTCATTCAGAGGGCCTTAGATTTTGGTGGCGTGAGTGTAATGCTACTCTTATATCTTACTCTCCACATCATGTTTTGGTGGAGATCTAGGATGACTGTGAAACTGGCTCTACATGGTATGCGTGTGGGATCTATGGTTGGGCTGATAGATATAAAGGCAAGACTTGAAAGCTTATAGAGAAAATTCGAAAGGAGGTTAGGGGTCCCTTGGTTATGTTTGGTGATTTTAATGAGATCTTATCCCATCATAAGAAGGAAGGGGTAACCAATGGCAAGATAGGGTGATAATTAGCTGCTTTAAGACTGATATTTTTATAATTACATTTAATAGCAAATTCAATAAAACAGAGATGTAATTAGTTATAGTAGTTATAGAGATGTCACTATTGTTGCCTTATTTTCAACCACTATCTACTATCTAGTGTCTATATTTATCTTTTAAATTCCCAGGAGATTAGTAATGGTAGGACTTTGGACTTTTGGAGTCTTCTTATCATTCAGGCGGGACCACAGACCTTTTTTTTACTTTGTCAACTGTTGATAATTATCCCACATTTTTATATGAGACGATCTCAATATAAAACACGTTTTTTCTTAAAAAGATTGTAAAACCCGTTTTATATTTGTGTAACGATAGCTGTGGCCTGAGTGGGCTAAGCCCAAATCTAGTTATGAACTTATAATAAATCAATCACTCTTGTATGAGACCGTCTAATTATGAGACGAGTCTATATAAAAGGTTGATTATGCTAAAGTTTTTATTATTAGGCTATTTAATTCAAGCGTAAGACTGTTTCATACAAGAATTTATGAAAATTATTTTGAGAATGTCTCTTTCAGAATAGTAGTTCAATGATTATTACTCCCTTGTTGATTATTTATGATATTACTCAACCAAGTCTTAGCTAAGTTGAACTATGAATTATGATAATTATTTTAAAAATTGAATCAAAGCTCCGAATGTTTATTGTTTTATTGTTTTGTTAAAGATTTAGAGATAAAAGAAATATGTCAGCATCGAATTTAAAGAGTGATCGAATCAGACTCAATTATCTAATTATAAAAATTACTAATGTCTTATAAAAATAGCCTCAAGTATATAAACGTAAGTATAAAGTATATTTCATATTTTAAGAGTCCCGGTAAAGTCAATAAGTCAAACCTAAAATGAAAATTAGGTCTCAAGTACAATAAATGAAAATAAATAAAAGTAAATTAAAGTGGCGGTATAAACTATATAGTCCATAAAGTATCTTATATTTTATAAGTCTTTGCCAAAAATGAAAATGCGGTAAAGTCAATGATCAAATCTAAAAAGAAATTAGTCTCAAGTACAATAGCTAAAAATCGATAAAAGTAAATTTAAATGGCAGTATAAAGTATCTCATATTTTACGAGTGCTAGCCAAAAATGGAAATGGGGTAAAGTCAATGAGTCAAAATTAAAATTAAAATTAAAATTAGGTTGATTCTTTAGGACAGAGTGAGTAGTAAGTATTAAACTAATAAAAAAACGATTTAAATTACCCCGGATAATTGAGAACAGGGTATTATTGTATGAATTTGTATGAAAGAACAACAAATATGAAATGGTACAACAATTTGAGTACATACTTCACTTTGTGAAGTAGAAATGGTAGAAAAATAAAAACAAGGAAAGAATACAATACAATACAATACAATGGCAAGTGAATGTACAAGAACAATAGACTCTTAATACATGTACAATTGAAAAATCACACTATACTTCACCAAAACTATCTTTCCTTTGATACACCATAAAAAATGTTTAGGTACTATAGAATTAGTCCTTCTTTTACGATCTGCTCGAGTAAATCGGCAATGGTAGACATAGAAGGGCGATCACTCGAATTATCTCGTACAGCAGACTCAGCTATATCAGCTAATCTAAGCAATGGTTCCACATTTCGAGGAAGAGCCACATATCTGTCGATAATAGCAGCCGCCTTCCCCTTCCTTACGAGGGGGACAGCCCATTCGACGATATTAGGAGGCGAGTAATCAACATCATATGCTTTCCTTCCACTAAGAATCTCTAACAAAACAATCCCAAAATTGTACACATCATTCTTCATATCTTCACCAAGATCCTTCTCATTGAGATTACAACACCCGAAATCTGAAATCCTAGCTCCCCAATCGGAATCCAAAAGAATGTTAGAGGACTTAACATCTCGATGAACAACCGGAGGATTAGCCTCCATGTGAAGGTACTCTAGTCCCTTTGCGGCTTGTAGTGCAATCCTCAACCGGAGAGTCCAACCAAGAGGCGAAAGACCTCCATGGAGATGATCGTGTAAAGTACCGTGTGACATGTATTCGTACACAAGAAGCCTCTCCCCCATCTCCGTGCAATAACCTAACAGGTTTACGATATTGCAATGTCTCATCTTACAAAGTATCTCCAATTCGTTCTCGAAATCCCTAATGTTAGTGTGGATTATAGTAGCTGCATTCGCTCTCTTAACCGCTACTTGTCGCCCATCGGTCAATAAGGCCTTATACACAAACCCATAGCTTCCTCTTCCAAGCTCATTAAACTCCTTGAACCCATTAGTGGCATCCTTTAGCTCTGACAGCCGGAATATCTGTGCTTCCCCGGGACATTGTGCAGCAGGCACAGGAGGATTCGCATCTGCGTTAGCATCAGAATCCGGATCTTTCTTCCCTATGCACGATCGAAACTGCTTCGTGGGCCCATCTTTCGATTTGAAGAAGTACAAATACGGAAACAGACACCAACCAATCAATATCAACAGAAAACCAGATATGGACGGTCCCAAAATCAGGATGATCTTTTGCATTTGATGTTGATGCCTACGCTTCATTTCGACCTGTGCAAGCCCACAAACGTCCCAACACGAGCTATTCTGGCAAAGCGAACAAGGCGTACAAATCCGATCAGCATTCTCCGTGCACTGACTCGATGGAAAATACCCAGATGAGCAATTTGTCCCACAAGATGAACAAATATGCAAATCTTTCCTTATGCATATGTTAGCCAACTCGGGTTCGTTCAGCGAGCTTGCATTGAAGGTAAATTCTCCTTCATTGCAAGCCCTAGGAGTACATACCCCAGGACTACATAGCTGCAATGGAGGATTATAATCAGGAGGTTCAACAGTTTCATTAACAAACCAACAATCAAGAACCAAATCATCTTCTCTTATACCACAAGCAGCAATATCTGATGTAGCAATGGCGAAAAACCCAGAATTCTTTGGAATTAATGAAGAATTATAGTCTCCCCAACATTGAACCCCATGAGTATCAGCTCTAATCCCACAAAAATGGCGGAAACCGCCACTCAAAGCAATGAATCTAGCTTCAGATGGTGGATCATTAACATATGAATCGTTTTTACCCCAACATTTGATTTCCCCAGAACCTTTTACAATTCCACAAACACTATTCTTACTAGATGCTAATGTTAGAAAATTCCCAGAAATCTTAGAAATTTCCAGATTAGATGAATTGGGTCCCCAACAAATAAGCTTATTATCTTCCACAATAACTCCACAACTAAACCCATCCCCTGAAACAATCTTTTCAAAGAGCAAATCAGCGATATACTGATCATAAAACAGAACACTCTGTTTAGCAGTTAAACTTTTAGAACTACTAGACCCAGACCCAGATTCATGAACAATATCCCAACAATCAACAGAACCCACATCATTATCGGAGTAATAATACCCTCTAATAGCACAAACATGATTAGTACCAGCAGCAATATGAGAATAAGTATTGTATCTATAAAAAGACGGTACAAGATCAGAACCAGTACCATTAGAATCCCAACAGTAAGGTTGTGAAGTGTTTGCTAAAATGCCACACATAAAACCTTGACCACCGGAAAGAGCCGCCATAGAAGGTATAGAAGTAAAATTTTCCGGTGACATACCCCAACAAATAATGTCTTGTTTACCACTAGCATCAATAGCACAAAAGAATGGATCATAATGACCGCCAAAAGAAGCAGAGATGGGACCCATAGATCCAAACCCATATGCAGAAATGGTAAGAGAGAGAAATACGAAGGAGAAAAGGGAGGAAGAGAGAGAAAGCATAGCTTGTTATTGTGGGGTTGGGATTGGGGAAAAAGGGGACTGAAACATAGAAGGAAGAACAAAGAGAGTGAGATTTATGAGGATATGTTTTATATAATTTTTTAGTGAAGAAATTAATTGATAGTGAGATGTTGACGAGTGAGAGAGAAGATGGGGAGAATTTTGATAGCAAAGCAACGTGGAGATCCGCCATTTTTACGGTCTTCTGCTGACGATTGGTATGAACTTAGAGTGTGAGGGTCGTTTACCTGCTACTAATTGTTTACTGCTCCTTTCAAGAACTTATGAAGGTCAATTTTTCTTTACTCATCGGCGGATAAGTGTAGCTGTGAATACGGTTCGATTTGGTTTTATCTGATATTAAAATTAGAGTAAACTATTATAAATTATGTGTATTGTATGGAATTTATAGAGTAAATTTTTTTGACATAAATTTAAATAATTGTGCAATGCATATTGTTATTACGAAATTATAGTACTATAAATAAAATTTAATTACATATTCAAATTGTTTATAAAAATATAATGGCTCAATAAATAATTAAATAAAAGAATAATGTTTTCAGAAGAATAAGATACAATTATTGCAATAATTTTATTAATTTTAAATGGTAAAACCATTTCATATAAAATGAAAATATTGAGATTCTATGCATGTTGTCGTTTATAATTAAATGACCAATAATTTTGTTGCATATGGCAAATGGCTGTTAGACCGCCAATTGTCATGTAGCAGCAAAATTATAGTATTGTATGATAATTTAAAATTTTGATCGAATCGTTTAACAACGGTCTCATTTGGTCTGTTCTAGTCTACAATTTCTATTTTCATTTTTTTTCATATTAATATACTTATGTTTTTAAAAAAAATTCGCACCTACAAACACAAAATATAATAACGAGTTATTAGTTGATTGCATTGACATTATTCAAGTATATATTACTATATAAAAATAATTACATCTCAAAATATGAATTTTTTTTTTTTTTTCCTTCAAAATATGAAGTTTGTAGTTTTTGTCATAGTACAGTTTGTAGTCTAATTTGGTCTGAAAATAAAAAATAGGGATTAAACCAATACTGTTTAGACCGTAGACCAAACCAAATACTAAAATTATGATTTAGTCCAATTTGGTTCACAGTTTATACCAAACTTTGTTCAGCCCTAAACATGATCAATCTGTTAGCTTTTTGTTTTGGACCTTAACTTGTGCGGGAATGGTAAAATGGGAAATTGAAATTTAATATTTGATAGATTTTTAACATTTAACCAATAATTAATATGAAGACACATCATCAACTCAATTACGTGGATTCAGATTCAAATACAAATTTTTAAACCAATGGATTGAGTCAAACTTTGAGTTTACTCAAAATAAATGGATTTGTGTCAATTTCCACCTATGACCATTGCCTACAATAAAGCACATGGTTAATTAATTTTTTAATTTTTAATTAATTTTTTAATTGTACATGGTTAAATATAAATAAAAAAAATAAGGTTAAATAAAGTGTTATCACTCAGTAAATTAAAGAGGCAGAAAAAGGCATATTTATATTTCAATGAGAGTATATATATGTTGTGCAACTTGAGTCTTAGAAGGCTTTTGAAAACATTATTATAATACAAACTTCCAAAAATGACATCAAAAGTTTTTAGTACTAAACAACAATAAAGGATGGAACAAAATCAAAAAGCTAAATATATTCTAAAATTTAAAAGCTATAAAAGCTAATCACCATAAACACCTTATTAGAACTAGGGTGTTCAAAAATATCTTATTTTTTAATATTTCAGATTTAGCTTGAACAGGGATCGATAAACTATTCATATTAATAAAGTGTATTTTTTTAATTCAATATATTTTAATTGATTTATGTATAACTAGAATAATAAAATTTAGCACTAGCAAAGTATGTGATTATAGAAACCTAAAAAATATCACTTGATTATATATTTTTAGTAACAAAATGTAAGTAAAATTAAATAATAAAATATTAAATACTTCTTCATTATATAATACTAGTAAATACCAAAACAATTTACGGACGAAATCTATAACTAATACTAAAACAAAACACCGCTGTTGTCAGCATTTTTTAAAATTGCTTACGTGTCACAATATCAATAAAAATTTCCTCTAAAATACAATGATGATGTCATTGCATTTATTCCTGATATTTATAGCTTTGACTTTTTTATTTTCTAATTAGACTAATATTATCAATATTGATGGATTTTTTTTACTTTTTAGGTCATATCATTTTAATATATGATAAAATCATATATTTTATTTTATTTTTTTTAAATTATTTATAAAATCTTTATAATGTTATTTATTGAATAAGTATAGGATATTTTAAAATGGTTAAAACATAAATTCATCACTTTTTAATTTTCTTATTTAAATAAATATATCAAAAAAAATTAATAAAACCGATCGCACGGGCATTATCTAGTACTATATACTATATGAAAGCTCTGATTAATAATAAGTTGGCCGGATATATTTTTATATTTGGAAAATAGGCAAATAGTTTCAATGTGATAAGCTTTCAGTCTCTTGAAGAATGAGCTCCCCACTTGTGTTGAATAAACCAAAAGTAAATTCTAGAAGTATCAATAAATAAATATTTTGAATTGGAAATTCTACTCAATTTTTTAATTGGATTTATTTGACCAAATTAAAATATTTACTATTTTTATTAGTCTTTAAATTAGCTAGATAATCTAATTGGTTAGTAAAATATTTGTGAACTTAGGCATTAATTGCTGTCTGTTTATTAAATAAAAAATTAGTCAATAAACTAAAAATCAATAAAAAAATAGTCTTTTCTTTTGATGTAAAAAGCCAATTTTCAAATTACTAAAAATCATTAATGACCCACTTTTTTATGTTTAACAAAGAAACAAAAGAGCAAATTATAAATTAAAAGCAAATGAAAGCTAACCAAACTAAACTAGCCTTAACCAGCTAAAAAGCAATGTTACAATATTTTTTGGTTATTTAATCAGTCTATAAGTTAAAAGTATAAAATTAATAAAAAGTTAAATCAAAGGTCATTTATCAATAATATCTATTATTTTTAAGATAAAAATATTCGTAAAATTATAAACAGAATGTGAGTTATGTGTTAAACAAAAAAGAAACGTGAATATGATTATAATTGATTGATTTACAATTTTAAGTCACATGCTTACGCTAAGGACGACGATGGGTCGAGTTCAAATCAACTTATGTATGTTTTGACTTTATTTCAAATAAATGTGGACTTTTTTTCACCTCCACTTTCGACTGACACTCATATTTCTTGTTCTCCGACCTTATTCGGACTCGCCCGTAAAATTAGATTATGACATATTTTTTAAAGAAATATTATTGTTTAACAATACATAAATTTGTAACAACAACGACTTCGAATATGTAGTTGTTTGCAAATTTCACTTTAGAAAAATATTCTTCGAGCTTTTTGTAATTAACTATTATATCTCATCATATATAGATTTGTACATTTAAAATTTTAGATGTTCTATCGCGTAGAAATCTACAATTAAAGTTATTATTAACGTAAAAAGAGAGAGAGAGAAAATGAGGAAAATAGAGTAAGTTCTAACATACTCCCTCCATTTTCTAATTTTCTTAACGTATAAAATATTCTATTTTTGATAGAGAAATCTGATTAAGAATTTTAACACATATATAGATGATAAAATATATTTATGTGAGATCTTGTTAGATTCGTCTTAATTTAATAATGTATACTTTTTATAATTTTTTATAACGCTTATTTAGAGATATTAAGACTCAAATTTTACTTTGAAATCTATACAAAAAGTAAATTGGAAGTTTATTTGAAAACAGATGGAGCTGGTATTGTTTAAATTTTCTTATTCTTAGATATATTCCATACTAATGTGAACTCTATATATATTCTTATAAATTACTTTAATTATTTTAATTTTGTTCTAGAATTATTTTAATTTATTTCCACACATAGTTATAATTGTTATTCTCAAAACTAGCCAATGCCAAAAAAGAAAAAAACAAAGCCAACAAACTAATCATTTATCAAAAAATGATTCCTTATTATAGTAGTATGATCAAATTAGCAATCCTGAGAGATTAACATTTAGGATTTGGTTCCACAACAACCCAACAAATGTTACCTATAATTCATTGAGAATTTGAGATGGTTAAATTATTATTCCTCATTATATGTATTATATGTATATAATAAAAACAAAATCTTATAAGATAACATTAAATTTGGATCATTACAAAGTTTATTGATACGGAGAAAATAATACTCCCTCCTATTCACCATAGCAGTCCCATTTGACTTTTCACGGATTTTAAGAAGAGTCAAATGGGACCACATGTGTAAGAGAAAAATGTAGAGTTTTTGAATTTTTATAGGTGTAAAGTGGGGTTAGTAGGTATAAAGGTGTAAAAAAGTTAAGTTTAGTAGGGATAAATTGGTAAAGTTAACATACCAAAAATAGAAATGAGACATTTAGGGTGACTTGACCCAATAAGGAAATGGGACACTTAAGGTGAATAGGAGGGAGTACTAAATAATACTACCTCCTATTCAGCTTATTAGTCACATTTGATTTTTCACACTTGCCGAGACAACATTTTAACTTTTAGTATCTCTAATTTTTTTTAATTAAAATTATAAAAAGTAGATATTAATAATCTTTGTATTGAGAGTTAAGACGAATCAAACAAAATCCCACATAATTATGTTTTAACTTATAGATTAAGAATAAAATACAATTTAATAGTGATAAGTGAAAAAAAATCAATGAGACTAATGGGTAGAATAGGAGGGAGTATTAAAATTAATGTTTATTTTTAATGTTTTATAGAAATTGAAGAGCTAATTTCATGATCATATATATAATATAAAATTTTATTTTGTTAACTAGATAGAATTTGATCCATAGTTTCAAAATGGGTGAAAGAATATAATGCATTTACAAACAAATAAATTAAACCCCCGCTAAATTTGCGCTCAGTAGGAGCTGAATTTCAAACCTTTTGCTCAATATGCAAATGCTTTATCTATTGAGCTACAAGCACTTTATTACTTTTTGGTTTTCGATTTTCAAAATCAACATGATTGCAACTTAAAAATAATAAAATCAAAAACAGAAAACTACAATAATACTAAATAAACCCTTATTTGTTTAATAATTTGGATTTTAGATAGTTGAACGATGAATATCATGAATTATAGCTCATTATTCTAATCCCGAGTCTAACTTAGCTAAAAGTTTGTCGGAATATACTCCCTCCAATTCACTCAAGTTGTCTCATTTAGTTTTTGACATTTGTCGAGATAATATTTTAACTCTTAATATTTCAAATTATTGTTAATTAAAAATTATAAAATGTTGATATTAATAATCTTTGTATTGAGACGAATTAAACACGATCCCATATGACTATGTTTTAACTTATAGATTAAGAGTAAAATACAAATTAAGAGTGATAAATAAATAGTGCCCAAAAACAAATGGGACAACTTGAGTGAATAGGAGGGAGTATTATATTTCCTCTGTTCTGATTTACTTGCTACTACCATTGCATGAGCACAAAGTTTATTTGTTGAAAAATGATGAGCAATGATGAGCAGTAGGTGGAAAGTTGCTTTTTTGGAATTTTTTAATATTATTTGTTGAAAAATGAAAAAAAAATAAGAGTAATTAGATATAGAGTATGATAAAAATAGGAGTAGATATAACTTTAAATGATTGGTTTTTTACTGAAAAGGAAATGTAGCAAGTAATATGAAATTTTCCAAAATGAAAAATGTAGTGAGTATTATGGAACGGAGGAAGTACAGCTGTATATATACTCTATTATACTCCTTTAGTAAATTACATAGATGTAATATATGCCCTTTCATAATAATTCTAAATATTTTACATGAAATAAGTGACTAATGTGATTCGAACTCGTAACTATTCAAAACATACTTAAGTGTAGTTAATCAACATTTTAGCGTCAAAATATAAAATAAACAAGTCGAATATAGACTTATTACGCAATATTTTCATTGTGCACCATTTCTTAATCGCCTTTTAATTTACCATTTTACACTTTTTACTCGCTACTAATTAACCCGTACTTCTCAAGATTAATGCACGTTATTTTGATGTTATATGGTTTATGAAGTATCATCTATTGAATCTTGATAGAATTTAGAAAATGAGTCTGGGCAATCCAAACAAGAAGGAGAAAAAGTTGTCCACTCATAAACTCAAAGAAGGTTCACTACTAAAACCAATTCGTAATAGTAGGAGTTAATCCTTAAGTATATAAAGTGATGCATACTGTTCTCTTTCTCCGATGTGGGACAACTCAACATGTGGGTAATAACACATGGACACTTCAACAAATCTTCACTGATGTAAAGTACTGATTTTATGCACAATTTTCTTTTGATTTATAGGTGTTCTATAAGTGTACAAAATCTGTACTATATCTCATAGAAATATATTAATATATATTTATAATTAAGAAAAAAGAGTTGACAAAATATTTTTGAGAGTATTTTGAAGTGGTGCCAGACACTATACAGCCAGATTTAAGCAGCAAAAAATGGCCTAATAATGAGCATAAATGACAAGTAGTGGTAATAACTAATAACTAATAACAGCTGTTCTTAATTCATATTTTTAAGGGTTAATTACATTGACCAATTTTGTACTGATTGTACGTTCCAACATCAAGATATCATGTGATTAAAATCCTGATTCTCTCTTATTAATCTCTCCCAACTAATTTAGTTGTTTCATTTGCTTGGGCACAGTTATTTATGGTGGTGTAAGGTCTATTAAAAAGGTGATAATTGGGGTATTTTAATTGATTAAATTGATTGTAAAGGTGACAGTTGAAGGAGTTACTCTATGTCAATAACGATTATTTGCCACCTTGACAAATCACACCTATGTGGAAAAATTTAATAGGGTGACTTTTTTTATATTATAATTTATGTTTTTGTGTTTTGCTTATTTTATTAATCTATCTTTTGTTTTTTATGGTGATTTACAAATCACCGTGATTGATTAGGATTTTCTAATAGTTGGAGTTTAATAAGTAGTAAAAGTGGAGGTATTTTGGTCTTTACTTGTGTGAACATGGGGTATTTACTATTTAGGTAAAAAAGATTGACAAAAAATGAAATGAAACAATTGATATGAATTTGCCAAATAAAAAAATGGAAAAACTAAATAGGTTCAAAGAGAGTATTAGCTAAACCCATTTCATAGTCATAATCATCAGCCCAATAGTCTACACAGGACGAAATTTGGAGGGAGTCCCCCTTTATGAAAAGGGCAAAGAGGACTATGTGCATTAAAACAATTCCTAAAAGGATGAGCCATGCAAATAGAAATGTGAAGGTGTACATCTCACTTGAGAAGACACCTACAACAAATAAATCACATTAAAAATTATGACTAAGCCGTAATATAAAGTTGAGGATAGCATATAAAAGGTAACTAAATAAATGAATAGATATAACCAAGCTAAAACCCAATTGTATGTGGCGAAATAAAAATATACAATTAATAAATATTGAGATCTTGTTTATTTTTTAGATATATTTTTTGTCCTAAAAATAAGTATATTTAACCTAAAATTATAAAATTAATGTAAACTAATATTGTGGGCTTTTAATTTAAAGGCTATTTGCGGTCGGATACCTTGTATATATTCAGATTCATCCATGCACATTATCGGATTTGTTAGTTGATTATTAACATTAACTTAATTAATTAATATAGTGAACGAGGTAATCTAAATAATGTAGTATTAAAATAAAAACAAGTTGTATTAGTGGGTGCAATTGGGCATATTATTAATGAAGTCTAGAGTGATCCATATTGCCATAGAAAAATTGCTGTCAAAGCTTAGAAGAAGGAAGCATCAAGTAGTACCAAAGGGAAGCACCTTAGACAATTTGGCCCACTCACATTTAAGCTCTTGTCTCATGGTCATAGAGGCTTTCCCACTAACCAAAAAATTACTTATACCGCAGACAGCGTTTGAAAATTGACTTTTGTATTGATTTTTAATTAGTCAAATTATTAAAATAGACATATATAGCAAATAGTTTTTAAGCCAACTGAAAGCGGAACCTTAACAATAACATGATAACACTTTTCAAACCAAAATAAACGGGGAAATGGACATGAGTTATCTGAACCAAGTGGTTATCCACTTACAAGCTTAAAGGAGGTTCACTACTGAAACTAACGGGTATTAATAGAAGTTACTCCTCAGATTTATAAAGTGACATATTTTTTTCTCTTTTCGACGTGAACAACTCACATGCGGGTAATAATAGATATACTTAATTGTGATTCCTTATTAATGCGTTCCACTTGCTTTCATGGCAGAGGTAATCTAGGCTAGGGTCTTCCCACATCATGGCCTGATTATTTGATTGAAAACCCTAATAATATTAAAAAACAGTTGTTGAGTTGTTACGTATATATGTCGAATTTAGTCTTACATCTTTCTTATACTGGTATTTTAAATTCGCCTATGCTCATGTTTTAAAAGTGACATAGTTAAATTGTGAGGGTAGAGTTTTAATTTCCGGAGTATTGTATGAAGCACCTTTGGATTAAAATATGATTTGATATCTTTTAATGGTTGTTACACTTGCACCATATCTTAGGAGGTCTATTTAATCCTTTTATAGATGACATGGTAAGTCATAAACAATCTAAGATGAGCAAATCAGAGATGATATGAACAAATTTTATGTTTTAAAGGATTTAAATAAAGATAAAAGTAGTTGGAGATATCGTATTTACGTCTAAGATCATCAGTGGTTATCTTTTGTCATGATTATTGTACGTGTAATGTTATTATATTAGCTATTTGAGTTGCCTCATTTTGCTATTTCATTTGATTTGCCTACGACGTGTGTTTGGTCATTTGTTTTCATTTGCAGGTCATTCTCAAATTGATGGTTTCATTAGCCACAATCTCCTTGGCTCTTTTGATAAATATACGATATGATGCTATGTAACTCACCCAATACAGAATATAATCATAATTTTAATTAGCGAGATATATCGGATATGAAGATGAGGATGAATGGATGGTGGTGGATTGGTGGTTATCTCATCTCATATCTTCTCTCGTGAAAGACCGTCTTTCAAAGAGAAGATTTCAAAACTATATTCTTATTTTTCTTTAATTTGTATTAATTAGGCTACTTAGTTCATATTTCTAATGCGTTTCTCGGAGAGACCGTCTCTCACAACAATTTGTGTTAAAATATTGAAGTGTTTTATTTAAAAAAATCACTCGTTGTAATGCGCGCCTTTCGGTTCCCTCCTTTCTTCCTGCTAATATCATAAAGCATTTTCAAAAACTACAACAATGGCGTTCTCAATGAACTCTTACTATTTTTCGTTTCTCTTCTCCGTTGTTATCCTAAACTCATATGCGAACGCCATTAACGATGACTCCACTTCTCTTCCACTTTCCGACACTCATTTCTCGAATAAGGCTTCCGAACTCAAGAATCTTCTCTACGATTACTATCGATTAACATGCCCTAATGCTGAAAGCACCATTTTCCAGATTATGCGAGATGTTGTCGCCATTGATAACAAAGCTACTGCTCAGCTTCTCCGTCTCATGTTTCATGATTGCTTTATTCAGGTCCATTTATTTCTCCATTTTCCTTTCATTTTCACTTTCTTGATGTCGAATTTTTTGTTAATTGCGTCCATGTGTTCGATAATTAAGGTTTCTATATGTTTGAGTTGTTGATATTTGAGAATTTGTGAAATTTGTTAGTTTTAGCATTCTTATTGATGGAGTCTGATTTTAGTATTGGCAATGAATTGTGTTTATTGACCTTTCATATCAGATTCTTTTTCTTGCATGACATTCTAATGAAAATTAGAAGTCAATGTAGAACACTACTGATTTGAGATTTTTTTTTGGTAATTAGGGTTGTGACGCATCTCTGCTTCTAGATGATAGCAATGGAGACCAAAATCATTCAATTGAAAGAAATGCTGAACCAAACCAAACTCTCAAGGCGTTTAATATCATTGACAGGATCAAGCAAGCCTTAGAAACTCAGTGTCCTAGAGTTGTTTCCTGCTCAGACATCATTGTTCTAGCCACTAGAGATGCCATTATTCTGGTAATCTCCCACCTTTTCCAGTGAGATGCTTTCAATGGTTTATGATGATGAAGTTACATATTTTTTAATTGTTTCTTCCTCGTACGACAAATCTGTTGCTATATAGTGACGGATTACGATCCTAGAGTAATTTCTATTTAAGATTTTGTAGTCTCAAAATTAGTGTAATTTAATAGTGACGGATTACAATCCTATACCTAACAGTCTTAGGAAATTTAAGTTCGAACAAGTTAGATTTTATCTGTTAAAAAGTTTGATCATTAAGTTTGCTACAACTTCATGCTAATTTTAAGTTCAACATATCTATCGATGAGTGTTCCATCCCATTGTTTTCAACTTTTCATGAAGAATGTAGGAAGTATATAGAGTAGTTACATGTTTGTTTCCAACGTGTTACAGTTCCACATCGGTGAAATGGGACATCAATATGGGATTGATAAAGATAAAGGGATCTCCTCCCCGTAGCTAGCTTTTGGGAGGTGCACTCCAATTGTCCTATATGATTGCATATCTGCTAGGTCTTAGCTATAGTTGGATCCTGGAGTTGAGTATGTTTCCTTGCTTTCATTTAGGTGATTTAGGATTTAATCATCCACTAACATATTTATGGACTGTCTCAAGATTTAAGATAGCATCTTTCAAGGCCATTTGATTTCAATGAGCATAACACAGAACAACACACAATTTAATGGGTATCTTTTATACCCTCCCTCAACCAATAAAAGATCTGTATTTCTTATACATACTTATAACAAACTACACTAAACACATCCGCTTAAATACTCACGTTGTTTGTTTACATGACTCTCTAACACTCTCAACATGTTTGTTTTAAGCAAATAAACTACAAACACTCTTAGAGCTATTTACCATTTTCCTTTTATTCCTTGCAAGTTTAGGGCACTCATGTAGCTTCACAAGAGCTACCCCAAGCTTCTTTAATGGAGTAATCCTAATTGAAGTTCAATCCTCTTTGGTAAATCTCCATTTCGATTTTCTTTCTCTCTAGAGCTTCTTTTGGAGATGCATGGATTTCAACACATTCTTTTATTTCCACTACATCTTTTTATGGCTTTGAGATGCCTTCTTAAGCCCTAATACGACAGAGGAGTTAATCCTCGAAGGTCACAGAGTCATCATGCATGCTTGGCGCTACCCTCCCACAGGCCGCCGCACAATATTCTAACGCAAATTGCACACTTGCTAGGACAACATTTGCTCCGTTGCTTGTTCGATCTCATTTGTTTCGGATGATTTAGTACTTGACACTTTACAAATTACATCTGGCAGGGTTTTTCTTCTTGTTTATGCTTGTATAGGCTTAGCTTAGTAGTTTAGTTATAAATATAATGCTTTTAGTGCTTCAAGATTTTATGTAGATTGCAAAAGTATAAAATTTCTTACTGGCTTTTAATCTGTTAATCATTTAAGAGCTTTTTTATGGTCTGAAGTACCTTTATCGTAGATGTATTTTCTTGCTATTGCACTTTGCCTATCATCATTATTCATTTGGAATGAACAAAAAGCATTGCTATGGTTTTGAGGACATCAAATGTTTTTCCCCATGCTCTTTCTCTTAAATTGCAGTCTGGAGGACCATTTTTTCCTGTGCTCACTGGACGAAAAGACAGTCTTGCATCATATTTTGATGAAGCTAATGACCAGATACCAAGTCCTGACAGTAACGTTACAGAGATGCTTAATTTGTTTTCACAAAGGGGATTCAATGAGAAAGAAATTGTCAGCCTCTTGGGTACTTAACCATTATTACCTTTGAGGCTTTTACAATGTCTTAAATTTAGTTTATGCTCTTAGTTTGTGTTTTCACAGTCCTGTTTTAATTTTATTTTCAAAATATGTTTTTAAAGGGGGGCACAACATTGGAAAGATTAGCTGCGATTTTATTCAAAAGCGATTCTCAAACTTCAAAGGCACCGGAAGCCCTGATCCCACAATTCCTGCAGAATTTTTGCTTGAGCTCAAAAGAATCTGCAATTCAGATGCATCTCCAACTCCTTCTCCATCCAGACTTAAGAATTTGATAGAATCTTCCACTGGCTGGCCCTTTTCTCAGTCACTGGCCTCATTTATTTTCTCAGGCTCAGGTTTTGATTCACATTACTACAAGAGATTGCTCATGGGGCGAGGCTTACTTTATGTAGATCAGCAACTGATGGCTGATTACAAGACTGCTAAGTTGGTAGAAGTGTTTGCTTCTGATGATGGTTCAACGTTCCGGAGAGAATTTTCTAAATCAATGCTGAAGATGTCTAACCTTGGATCACTCACTGACTATCATGGTGAGGTGCGTACCACATGCTCCCTTCGAAACAGCAATTGATGGTAAATTTCCCATTCTTGTTCATTGATTTTTTTTGCTAGCATCAAGTAGTTCCCATGCCTCTTTTATCTCTGCTCTGCTCTTGAGGTAACTTGTAGATCATTGATCATTCTGAGTCCCTCTTCAGCCAAATTTGGAATCTCTGCTACTGTTTGAATGCAGGCCTAAATCTTTTGCTCCATATCAGTTTATATCAATAGAAGTATTTCATTGAATCCTTTGTATATGTACCGATTTTCATATGAACCTTTGTAGAAAAGGTGTTTTGCTGTGTAAATGATTCAGTATTAAGTGTTAATATGAATGCTTGATATAGCTATTTTAACACCTTACTGTCTGCACTCTGGTTGTAGTCTTGCATTCTCTCGCCAGATAAGTCTTTAAAGTTCAGTTGTGTGTTCAGATTTTTTTCCTTGTTATTACATTCCTGGACTTGAGCTTCTCTTCACTCCCAACATTTTGATTTTTGTCTATTAACACTAGCAAATCCAAAACTATAGAAGCCTTCAGACCATAGCACTCATGAGCCTGACACCAACACCATATATGGCTCCCGTCAAGTGTGCTATCAAGCATGAGAATTGAGATGGTCCTCTTTCGTACTGTTTTTGTTGCATAGCTGAACCACTCTTAATCGTTCACCACACTAATTTTCTGTTGGTCGTAGGCTGTAGCGCACTTATAGCGTAGCATTCTTATCAACCATTTGTGGACTGTGGTTGCTCTTAATTTTTATTCTTTCCCTTTTTCTGTCCCCTCCATATCTTTTGTTTTGGTATATTTTTGCTTTGGAACCCCAGATTGTGATAGGAGTATCATTTTTGTTTGTCTGTTTTCATTTTGAGATATATGTTTCTGAGTGTGGAACCAAAACCTGACTCCATTTGTTGTTTTGGTACGAATATAGGTTATTAGTTTGTTCGGATTGCTATGAGTTGATTTTGAGCATGAGTATGGCAAACAATTCAAACCTAACTCCATTTGTTGTTTCGGTACGAATATAGGTTATTAGTTTGTTCAGATTGCTATGAGTTGATTTTGAGCGCGAGTATGGCAAACAATTCAAGAATTGTTTAGATGATTAGTGTTTACAAAGAGCCCATGCTCGTTCGAGCACTTAGAATAGACAGGAGCATCATCGTCTAGAGCAGAAATTCTCAAACTAGCTAGGCTGCTTGTTTGAGTTAGGTAGCAGCAAGTAGCATGTCGGAGTTTCTCGTTTGAGAAACACAACCCAGCACATTACACACTCTTTCATCTTTTTTATTAACTTGATACATCTAATTCTCTATATCAACATCCAGTCATGTTTAGGAGTTATTCAGAAACGAATTACGTTGTTATAAGAGTAACCCGGAGCCTCGTAACCTTAAAAGTACGCAATAACCGTAATTGTTGGAGACTTCTCTTTGCAGAATACTGACATTTATTATTACTTAAAGTGCAGAATATAACAAAGGAGTGGGAAAAAAAGAAAGCAAACAGACATCTAAAGGCACAAAGTGAAAATAAGTGCCAAGACACCAACAATGACTTAAGAATAAAAGGTTATATACATCTTAAGGATCTCTCTTTACTCTTTAAGCAAATTTGTAGGATAAATCAGCTTATAATCCTCATTGTAGCCAAAAACCATGCTTAAGATGAGGATTAGTATGAACTTAAGAAGACATCACACATTGGATGAGCTCCTAAACGACCCAAGAGCCTTAACAAAACCGGCACGCAATATGTATTGGTGATAAATGGCAGCAATTGCAGCTCCGATAAATGGTCCCACCCAGAAAATCCACTGCATTATTTATTCACAATAAGAAATAAAAATGATTAAAATAATTAGTTTCATAAAATAAAATGATGTTAATTAATTAAATTAATTAAATTGGTAAAATTTACATACATGATCATCCCAGGCCTGGGAAGAATTGAAAATAACTGCAGCACCAAAACTACGTGCAGGGTTGATACCAGTCCCTGTAACTGGGATTGTAGCTAAGTGTACCATAAATACTGCAAATCCAATTGGAAGCGGCGCCAATACCTACACATTTTTTTTGTACAATATCTATTATCAGTAACAATTGGAAAAGACTAGAAGGAAAACCTTCAACCAATATACTTATGATTCTTTAATCAGTATTTCTTCTATCATAAAGAATTAGCTTTATTTATTTTAGTATGTCCCGTTAAATTTGCTTCATTTCTAATATTGGTTATAATCTACACCCTTTAATCTCATATTTACATATTTAACATATTCTTTTACTTTCTCGTAAAAAATACTCCCTCTCATTCATCACAAGCATTCCACTTATATTTAGTACGTTATTCATCTTTTACTCTTAATTTGTATTTTATCATAAAAGATAGTCAAGTGGAATCTTGTTTGATTCGTCTCAATGCAAGGATTTTTCATATTAACTTTTCATAATTTTTTTTGAAGATCAACTTTTCATAATCTTTAATTATATATAATTAGAGATATTAAAAATTGAATAAGTGCATTGGATAGAGTGTATAAAGCAAATGAGACACTTGTGGCGAATAGAAGACAATATATTTTTACAATTTTTATTCAATTTTTAATTTTCTATCATTTGTACTTGGGGCTAGCTCTTTCTAACAAAGAGAGTACGAATTTCTATCATTTGTACTTGGGGCTAGCTCTTTCTAACAAAGAGAGTACGAACTCCTAGTAATTTGGAGTAATTAAATAAACAGACGTCTCTCAGGCCCAATCCTTCAAAGCTTATTTTCTACTCTTACTTTATATTTTTTTTATGGATCAACCTTATAAGAGATAATTTCTCAAAAAGATCGTCTCTCACAAGAATTTGCGTTAAATAAATAATGTATTTGCAACTTACAGGAACATGAGAATCCCTGGCATTACGCTTGGGATCAGTGGCAGAGAAAACTGTGTAGACCAAAACAAAAGTGCCAATAATCTCAGCACCCAAACCAGTGCCCTTACTATACCCATCTGCTAAGGTGTTGGCCCCACCTCCAAATTTAGTATAGTATCCACTTTGGAATGCCTTAACTAGCCCAACACCACATATGGCCCCTAAACATTGAGCCACCATGTATAGAATTGCCCTTATTAGTGTCACTTTTCTTGCCAATAATAGCCCAAATGTCACCGCTGGGTTTATGTGTCCACCTGCCCATCACAATACCTCATGTATTAGGATTTTTTTTCTTAATTAAAAGACCTCAAATATTAATTTTGTAAAAAAAAAAAACATACCAGAAATACCAGCAGTACAGTAAACAAGAACAAAGATCATGCCACCAAAAGCCCAAGCAATACCAAGTAAACCAACACCATTACATTGATCAGCTTGATTTTGGGATTTATGACCAATGACAGTTAATACAGTTATATACAAAAATAACATTGTTGCTATAAATTCTGCAATAACTGCCCTGTAAAATGACCATTTTGTTAGTTCTTCTCCATCTATTAATGGTGATGGTGGAGGGTCTTGGTAGTCTTTTCCTATTCCTCCTCCCACTTCTATGTCTTTCACCATTTTTTCTCTCTTTTTTTAAAAAATTTTATTTAATTTACACTCAAAATTTGTTGAATACTCCTAAGCTTTGAGATGGTGATGGGAAAATATGGGACTCTACATTGCCTATTTATATAGGGTTTTCCTCTCATGTTTTCATTAAGAAAGATAATTTTCTTTTTTAGTTTTTTATTATTAGTGTGGGGTTGGCTGAGAGAAGGAAAAGTTAAAGAATAGGCCGATCTGATAGGTAGTTTGGGTAAACAAATGATATAACATTTTAAAATGGTTATAATTTCGGATAAATTATTGTGAATAATATAACATTTTGTTAGTTTTCTTACAGTATTGCTAACTTTTGATTAACGTAAATAACTTACCATGTAATGTAATAAAGTGCAAAAATTTAAATTTGATTTAGTTGATTGAATAGTCACCTTTCAAACAAAGTGTTAGGGATTAAACCTTGCCATTAACAAGAATTTACGTTCTAGTCTTATATTTTTTAGTTATCGGCCGGTGATATTATTTTATGTTTTTTCCTAGATCAACTCATGGTTAGGAGAAGAGTATTAAAAACCAAACTTAAAACCTTACTTAACAAAATTAATATGGGGTGGGCTGAGAAGAAGGGAAAAACTATGAGTGAATCGAATTTATGATCATTTCTATAAAATGTTATTACTCTCCAACTAAACCAAAATTTGATTTCCGATTTATTTTGCTACTTATATTTTTATGTTTAGATGTCTTTCTTATGCTAAAATATGAAATTCCTTCAAATAATGAAGGTGTCATTTAAAATAACAGACAGTTTCCTAAGAGATCGTTTTTCTGAGATACGTCTCTCAGGCCTAATCTATTAAAGCTTATTGGCTATATTTATTCTATATTTTTTTAATAGGCCAATCCAATTAGAGATATTCTTTCAAAGAGACTGTTTCTCACACGAATTTGTGTTAAAATATAACTCTATTTTTTTTTTACCATATTTCCACATAAACTTTTAGCAATTTTATAAAAAAGGTCTAAATACGAGTAACTTTTTGCCGCCCAATTATATTTTTACATTCTTATTAAAAGTTATCCCCTTATTTATGTGGTGGAAAATAGAATTGGGACCCACCTCTGTGCTAACCCTTGTTGAGATGATTTTGATTAATGATTATGAACCACAAAAATAAATAAATAATCTGTCTTATGATGTCTTCCTCTTCCTCCACATATTTTAATAGTGGGGGGTGCTTTCGTCATTTTATGATTACTTTTTTGTGGCCCTTTTTGTTTTCAACCAAAAATAAAAATATTTTGCATATATTCTCCTTTCATTTATTTAGTAAACTATCCTTTTATATTAATGTTTATGTTTAGAATTAAAATATTAAATATAATTATATACGATATATGAAAAAGTTAAAATTAACATATTAAATATATGTAATATTTTGTTAGATTCTGCTTGATATAAAATTTTAATAATTAATATATATTTTTTCAAATTTTTAAAAATTAGACTCGAATTTTATTTAAAAATTGTGAAAAAGTATTTATGATGTTATAAAGTTTCTAGAACCCATAATAAGTTATGATTTTCCTTGCTATTAATTGACTTCCAATTTGTTATGGTGTTCTTCATTGTTGAGTAAACTTACTTGGTGTTCAAGTGATTACAAAATTTCATACATATTTAAATTAACTTAGAAAATAATATAAGCATAAGAGTACATTAGTTAGATTGGTGTCACTTAATATTTTTCTTATTGTCATTTTTGTGCCGTTAAAATCTTATTATTTTTAGTCACATATAAAATTAAAAATATAGATAAAATTAAAAGAGTAAATAAATATATAGATGAGATTTTACACTAAGTAATGACCAAATAAATTGAATTTCCCACTTAAGGTTAAGTAAAATTTAAATTCTTATTCAATGATTCATTTATGTTTGAGATTCAGTAGGGAAAATGAAAACAAGTAGAATTGTTGACGTTGTCGTGTTTATTCAAGGTAAGTGGTTATATAGTTATACTTATTCTATACAAAGATCAACTCATTAAAAGTAAATAGAATTGTTGATATTGTCGGCTATTCTTACATAAAAGAACAACTAACATTGTTAGAACAACTTATATTGTCAATATCACCATATAATTAAAAAAAATGCAAAATTTACGGTTATATTCATTCATAAGACAAACAATATTATATCAAATCATATGAAAATTAGATGAAGGGCTCAAACGACATATAATAAGAATACACTTCATTTTTTTATCGATGTGCGGTAAACTATCCCAACATATACCGACCTAAGCTCTTTATTTAGTCATAATTTTGAGCAAAATTTCAAAGAAAAATAGTAGACCTAAAAATAATGAGGGTGTCTAAATCACATGAAATTAGTGATGCACCGCCCCAATCACTGCACAACACAATACCAACATTCACCGCCCCAATCCAACTCAGCCCAACATTTCTTACTTTTTCTTCACAAGAAATTTGGGTGAGACCGTCTCACTTGTGAGATGCGTCTTATTAGACCGGCTTAATTGTATATATTTTTTTATCAATTTTACAAATTAAATTGTCAATTTTAAGAGTTAAAAGACCAATTTGAAGACTTAAAAGAACAATTTCAAGGATTCAAAATTGACATTTTAATTCATGGAATTTGACAACTTCAAGACTTAAAAATTCAATTTCAATACTTGAAAAACCAATCTTAAGACTTAAAAGACCAATTGCTAGACTTAAAATTCTCCTTTGAACATTAAAATAGGAGACTCAAACCTCTAACATTAATATTGATATTAAAAACTTTGAAATTGACCTTTTAATTCTTAAAATTGGATTTCTAAGTCTTAAAATTGTCCATTTAGTCTTAAAATAAGTATATCAAAATATTCTAAAAAATTTATTAGGCTTGGGCCGGTTACACGGATATGACGATCTCGGGATAGTTTCTGCTTTTTCTTACTTATTATATAAGCCATTTTTTCTATCCCACCTTTTTTGTGGGCCACATTCTCACTTCACAAGTCATTTGATCATCTGTCCCAAATGACTTGGAATTTGGAATTTCGTAAATTCCCCAATTTTAATTCTATGATATATTTTTGGAAAAAAATGGTCATTCTCATTGTGGGAATCTGTTTGGGTTTTTTTCGAGCCGAGAGAATCTTTGGTCATATTCTCATTTAAATAATATGAGTTGTCGTCTTTCCTCTCTTCTCAAACTCAGATTGACTATAGTATTATGATTTATGGTTTATGGGTATGATTGTTAGAAATATTTATGGTGTCTATTTTATTAATGTTGTCAAATATAAACAATTGTATATAGGTTTGATTAAAGAAACGAATACGATTGAACTATTAAAAAATAAAAATAAAATATTTTTAATTTCATCCATTAAATTATCAAAGAAAGCTTGAGAAAGTTCTCATATCTCTCACATGGCATCAATATAAGTGTTCATTTAAGTAATCTGGTCGGTTTAGATTAGTTCAAAACTAATATTGTAAATGGTAACCATATTAGTTTTTACATCTATTTAAAGTCGGTTTGAAATCGAATTTAGTCGTGTAAAGTCAAGTAAATATCGAGTGGG
This sequence comes from Amaranthus cruentus, assembly GCA_019425755.1. NCBI lineage: Eukaryota > Viridiplantae > Streptophyta > Magnoliopsida > Caryophyllales > Amaranthaceae > Amaranthus > Amaranthus cruentus. The sequence continues at coordinate 12,189,624 of CM033465.1, read as the reverse complement.
GTCACATTTGAACACTTGTTATGATGAGAATGGAGACAACAATAAATGCAATTAGAAACAAAGTTGAAAATGTAGTAAAGACAGCTTCACTTTGTAAAGATTGTCAGGAATAAGATCCCGGGGGTTGTTTCGGGACATTTCCATTTTTACGTGTTTAGGGGTTCACTTTTTTTTCCGCGAATTATTGTGAGAGACGGTTTCTTTGAGAGAACATTTATAACTAGACCGACTTATTATATAGAAGTACTATATTTTTTAAAATATTATAAGTAGACATTAAAAATACGATAAATAATATTAATCTTTAATGGATTGGATTAAAAATACGTCTCTCAAGAGACTTAAGTTTTTTAGAATTTTTTTTTTGAAAATTCCAATTTCCAATTAAAGATACTTTGTTTGGAACTATTTAGAGTAAGTTCTACTCCATTTCTTTTGTACAAATTGAGATTTGATCCTGATTTGGAAATCATTAAACCATTAATTCAAGCACGTTATTTCGTCATTATTGACTGTAGATGACTTATTCATATAAATTATAATCAGGGTTTTTGGACAGAAGTAAGACGACAAACTATATCTATTAAGAAGGATATAATTAAGGACGCTCTCAGTATCCCGCACAAAACAGTGTCTGGGTGTAGGAGTGTTCACCGGTCCAAACCCAGACCGGACCGGACCGGAATCTCAAACATACTAAGACCGGAGACCGGACCGGTTCCATCCGGTCTCGGTCTAACCCGGACGGTCCGGGTTTGGACCGGTTAGACCGGAAATATTTTTTTTACCAAAAATAAATTAATAAATGGAAGATTTAAAAATAATTTAGTAAATTAATTATTATAAAATTAAAATATTTGAATTCAAAAATTATTTTGTGTTGAAAATAAAATATTTAAAGCCCTTTAAATAAGTATATACATAATAATAGTAAATATTATTCACTTTCAAAATCACTTTTTTGTGCATCCGGTCCAATCCGGATTTTTCCGAGTTTAGACCGCACCGGAAACCCGGAATGTCGAATATGTAAGACCCGGAGACCGGACCGGTTGCCGGTCCGGTACGGTTTTGGTCCGGTCTCATCCGGTTCCGGCCCGGTCTCATTTTGCACACCCCTATCCGGGTGGGTGGTTTTCTTTTTCTTGAAAGATAGGAACAAATTATATATGTTTCCCCAACGAGGGAGTAAAGAGAGATGTGTGCAGTCAAGAAACCCCCCATTAAGAATGATGTAGCCAAAAAAATTCTCGACTTGAAAAAGACTCTCGGAAAAAGAAATTTATGTAATGGAAAAGATTAAGTGAAGCTAAACCAGCAAACCTACATCTTATAACACAAGCTTAACTAATAATAAATTAATTATTTCTTATAAAAAAGGCAATGTTTCCTTTGTACAATTTAATTCCTCATTTTCCATTTTATTCATTTGAGGTAGTGTTTGAAAACAATTATTTTATTTCAAATTATGGATTTCAATTACACAAATTCTTACTTGAGACCGTCTTTTGTAAAGACGACTTTCAAAAGACTAGTTTAATTTTAAATTTATATTATTACAACTCCAAAAATAGATTTGGGTTGGACTTTTAAGAGTCGTCTTTTTAAAATTCTATTTCTCTACACCTAATTTTAGGATTTAGGTCAAAATTTTAAGATCCAAAAGGTTTGGATTGGATTCGAGTACAATAATCAACTTATTTTTCTTGTAATGTATTTGTATATTTTAATGGTAAAAACCTTAATGCTACGTTTGGAAATGATCATTTCATTTGAAAATATAAATTTGACTCAAATTTAGTGTTTGACAATTAAAGAATATATATTCAAATTTTGATTTGAGTCAAATCTACTATGGTTATAAAAGTGGTTAAAAATGAGAATTTAATTAATGAAACCATAATTGAAATCTACAATTCAAAATGAAATGAACGTTTCCAAGCGCAAACTAAACTAATTTATATACTTTTTTTAGTCAAAACATTTAATCGATAGCCATTACATTCCTTATCGGCCAAAACAAAAATTAGAATTGAACAAAACAAAAGAAATTAATTATAAGTACACGGATTAATGATATTGAATCATTGACCAAGACTTAGAAATCTTAACTACAATATTTTTTTCTTAACAATTAAAATAAATAAAATTAAAATACTATAAAATAGAGTTAAAATAAATATTGACATAATGTCCTATATAAATTACATTATACTATTACCAACACGAATCTGTGATGCTTATAATCTCATAACTCCTCGTATATAAGGCTAAATATTTTAGTTGAAACCATAAAAAAAAACGATAATAGTTGTTGGCTCGTTGTCCAGAAAACACTCGAAATTAACATGGATAATTAAGCAATGGGTTACTAATTAAGCTAATTAAGAAGCCCATAGCCAAGAAGAGGAAGAATTCCATTAGCCTTCTAATTATTTATGGATGAATGCACAAACAATGAAGTATTGTGATTTTGGTTAGCTCTCTATCAATTAAGGAGATCAAATATGAGTGTATATATATATATGTATGGAAATAATTAACATAAATAATTAACATGTGGTAAATATGATAATTAATAAATATAGTTTTTTTATGGTGCAATAATGAGGAAATATGTATGAACACACACCAAGTCATCAACCACCCCATTATATTTTCACTCTTTTAATAAGAGCCAATATAATTTCACCTAGAGCAAAAGATAAGTTTATTTATTTATATAGGTTGGACAAAAATGTCATTATCTATTAGGTAGAAATATTTAAATATTTTGATTGTTTATTCATATATATTGGACAAGTACATTATCATCTATTGTTTTTCACCGTTTTTCAGACTCTAATTATAGCATTCTATAAGCCGATATATTGACTATTGAGTATGATGTTACATGAATTAATTACTAGAATTTCTTTTATGAGAAACCGACCACCAATGCGTGTAAGCATAAAAAGAAAAAGGAGGTTTGATTTTACTGAAATTTTTTAAAGAAATCTAATAATTAATTGATAAAAATGTCATACATCTATACATCTATAATATAGTAACAATCGATCACATACATAACAATTTAATCAAAAAAATTATTTTTTAAAAAAGTCACAATCATTATGAGCAATATATTAACTAGTCTCATTGGAATGAATTGTTTTCTAATAAATTCCTATACATTATCTTAAATTGCAAAAACACCAAAATCCAATTAGCCATAAAATATATATTATTTGTTGCACTTTTCTTCACAACCTTCAAAGGTTTCTTCCCTAATTGTTTCAAGACCTGGAGAATGAGAAGGTTTTCGAGGATGCAAAAATGGAGGAGGAGCAACCTCCATAATAAAACTTATATTTCTTGCCATTGTTATAAAAAAATAATAATAATAAATTAACAATTAAAAATTTGTGATGAATATATTAAAGAATTGTTCTCTATCTCTTCCTCTAATTATGAAAAAGAGAGACTAAATTTTAAACTAAAAGAACTATTGATGGAGAATGTGATATTTGAGTTCTTGAGATGAATGATAATATAAATTTATATTTAGATACATTATTTATTTATCTAAATTTGCAATAAAATTACATGTAAATATAGAAAATATTGGTTGGATAGTTTGCATCGCACCAATGTCTAAAATGAGATGTCAAAATAATTCTGTAATTTTTATTCAGTACTCTCTCCTATCCACTTTATGTGTCTCATTTGAAATCTTACACTTTTCACCGATCACTTTTTATTTGTATTTTCCACTCTTCACTTATCGCTCTTGGTCAAGGGGATTGGGAGCTATGTAGGATTCTCAAATAAGGGATAGAAGAATAGTGATATGATCCCATTTTACCTTTCTATGTGCTTATTCATGGAGTGTTTTAGCAAGATCATGCAAAACACAAGCTAGATCAGTCATAAAAATTCGTGAAATGGAATGTGCGGGTCGCTTTTGTGATAAAGTACGGTGTAAAAGTCTCTCTGGTCGACTTGTATACTTAAGAAGCTGCACGCCTGAACGGAGGAATATAGAATTGAAGACAACAATGAGAATATTTCGGAAAAGGAGGTTGTTAAGGAGCCCTCTCTCAATCAACCAAACCAAGGACTTGAATTTTCAAAGAAATACACTCGGGTGGGCAAAGGTATGTCTTTCTCATTAGAATGGTGTAGAATGGTCTTTCTATTGCCCAGCCAGAGAAGATAAGAGAAGAGGTTCATAAGGTTATCAAAAATGGGGAGGATGCAGTGCATCCAGCTAACCATCACTCCGATACAACTTGCCTAATATTAACCAAATTAAACTCGAATCATCTCAGTCCTCAGAAATGGAGTTATCAACAGTATAAATGGAGTTCAGAAATCATTCAGTTGAGTCACTACAGGTACAGATATTTACGCCTAGGCTCGACTCTGCTCTAAACGGGGCTGGATAAACTCAATCTAGACAACTCTAAAGTCTAAAGTCTGTTGTGAACAAATTTCGCAGCACTGCACATACTAAAGTATAACAACGATGATAGATGCGCAGCATTACCATCCTATCAGCTCAAAATTCACAGGACGAAAAAAATTAACATTGGCTGTTTCAACTTTCAACTAGCTAATTTATTAAACATTAGCATTGGCTGGTTTGATGCACCCCTGATGACTTACTTTTACTTAATCACCTATAAACTTAAGAAACTAGATGTATGTGTTGCAAATTCAAAGAGGCATGTGAGAGAATAACCTTAAGTACCTAGCCATTGATGTATACCAAAGCAATCAACTTGATTCCAAAACTTGGATTGGAAAATGAACTCATATAATTAAACTATAACATCATCAAACTAGGCTTTTACTGACTAAAATAGAATTTTTACAAATCAATGATTCAAAGATATCAAGCAAATAACATAATCAACATCCTATGAACTCATTAAACAAGTAAATAATCAAAATCACAAGGCAATTGCAATTTTAAATTCAGCTAATTTCTCAAAAATCATAATCTATAAATATCATCAAAATTATCAATGAAAACATTTGCAATTTAGAAAGGGGATAACAATGTGGAAGAACATAAATATCCAAAACATTCAAATATAACCATATGTGTTCATTCATCATTCATCAAAACCCTAATAATAATACTCTGAAGGATTACTAATCGCAAAATTAATGAAATTGGAAAACAACAAGTCGATTAGCTTATTAATTTTCAGGAATTTCAACCTCATTATCAGAAATCTCTTGTTGCAAATCCTTAGGATCCTTACCATCAACAGTACAACCCACAGAAACACAAGTTCCCAAAATCTCCTTAACAGTACCTTTCAATTCTTTAGCCATAGATCTACATCTCATAACTCTAGCAATCTCAATAACATCATCAAGAGAAATATTACCAGTATGTTTAATATTCTTAGTCTTCTTCCTATCTCTTTCTGGCTCTTTCAAAGCTTTGATCACCAATGCAGCAGCAGATGGAACAACTGTAACTTTGGCTTGACGATTCTGAACAGTAAGTTTGACAGTCACTCTTAAACCCTTCCAATCTTTTGCAGTTTCCTTAGCAATGTCTTCTCCTATTTTCTTTGGAGAAAGACCGAGTGGACCGATTTTTGGAGCGAGTGAACTCGCTGCTCCAACTTCTCCTCCGGTGACTCGGACGAAGACGTCCACTATCTGAGATGGGTCCAACTTTGGCGGCATTTTTAGAGAGAGAAAGAGAGAAAATGTGGCGGCGGTGTTGATGGATGAAAGGATTGTAGGAAGGGGAATGTGCTGGTTAGAGGATTAGGGTTAGGGATTTTTAGCAGAGCAGTTTATAATCAGGGTTTTTGATTTGTGGAATTTATTGGGCCGATGTTTCTGCAGTTTTTGGAATTTGGGCTTTTAGAAGAGTGATTTGGGCTTCAAAAACGGTATCATCATGAAACGCATGTATATATGGGTTAAATAGATTAATAATAAAACAACACAAATTCTTTTGAGAGACCATCTGTAATTGGGTTAGCCCATTAGAGAAAATGCATAGTAAATATAGACAATAAGCTTTAATGGATTGGGCCTGAGAGACATCTCTCAGAAAGACGGTCTTTCAGGAGACTGGCAGATAAAACAAACAGCAAGTTTCATGAGAGACCGTCTTTTTGAAGGACGCCTCTCAAGCCCAGTCCATTAGAGTTTAATACTGACTCTTATTCTATATTTGCCTTTATGGGCCACCCAATTAGAGTTGGTCTCTCAAAGAGATCGTCTCTCACAAGAATTTGTGTAAATCAAATTACACAAAAACTTGGATGAGACTGTCGCAAGCTAGGATGAAGTGGCCGGCCCATTTCACGCGCTCGAACAACATTTAAATTTCCTGGGCATTTAGCAATTTTGACTTTAAAGGTATCAATTTTGAAAATTGATACATTTAGGATCAAGATTGAAAATGCCTAGAAAATTAAAAATGTCCAAATTGTTACACACGCGAATTGGACCAACCCAAATTGACGATTTCATTATGAGGTTGTCTCGTCCTAGACCAGTCGTACAAATTATCAGTGTATAAAATTCTTGTTTTAAGGTTGTTTAAAATTGTAACTAACTATTTGAAGATTGTAAGTGATATCTTTAAGATTATAAATAATCACTTTAAAAGTATATAATTCACCACTTTACCATTGTAATTGGTCATTTAATTGTAAGTAATCACTATTAACACTATAAGTATACATTATACAACCTTATAGAAATGTTCTCACCATGAGCACAATGAGAGACTTTCTCATACAATAATTTGTGACTCTTTAGTTGTTTTCATTAATCATAAATCATGATTTACTGTCCACAAATTCTCATTTAAGCAGTTTATAGTGAGATTGTTGTAAATTAAAGTAAAAAATATATAGTCTAATTTAATTAATACAAATAGTTGTGAGAGACGGTCTTTCCGTGAGACGTATTAAATATATGGGCTAAATAGCCCATTTTAATAAAAATTAAAGATAAAATAAGAATGTGGGGTTCTTGTTTTAAGGTCGTCTCTTTGAAAGACGGTCTCTCACAAGAGTCCTGATTAATTAATGCAAACATTCACTTTTGTATTATAAATAATACTCATGTATTTTTGGATTTTTTGTACAGATATGTCTCACTATAAGATGATTTTATATAAGAGTTGTATACAATTTTATCTAAATAAGAGCAAATATTATTCTTTTGAAGGACATGAGTTTAATTTTCACTATTTCTTCTAGTATTTCTCTGCCCTAAACCTACCCTATACCCATAAAAATTTAATTTCATTGAAATAATTATTTTTATATACTAATGGTATTTCGATCAAGCAACTTAAGTAATTAGTTTTTTTAAAAAAGTAAGAGTGTGTTCCGTATATAGTATAGCATTAATAAAAAAAATAAAAATAACATTTATATAGCGTTCGATGGTGAAAGTAATGGTATCGTAAAATTTTAACCTTTAACATCCCAACATCATAATTTGAAATTTTCGACCACTAACTTGAAAATAACGAAAAATATTGAGTTAAATCCGACCGAACTCCAAACCCAAATTTGATCATTTTGCCTAGTTATCTCAATCTTGTTAATCTTTTCAATTAAAACTGTGTTCTTTTTAGTCAATATCTGTAAATTTAGTTATCTTTTTTAAGCCTTAAAATTGATATTCATACAAATTTTTTATCAAAAAGATTACTAGCTTCTCGGACAATTTTTTCTTATTTAAGTCAAATATATAATTAGATGCTCAAACCATATAATGTCAAATGCTTGTTATATTAGTTGGTTGATCAATTAATTTACAACAAACAACCACACCAACGTAGGTAAAATTAATCGGCAAATTATTTTCAATTAGATAGATTGCTACTTGCTAATTTATCAAATAATATTATTATTTGACAATTTAACATTTATTTATTTCATAATACAATAAAATTGTTCAATAACTATTTTGACAAACAATAAACTTAGTCATCCCAATCAGCTATCAAATATCAGCATACTCAACCAATCAAATAACGTTCCTTGTCCAAGCTAGAGGTGTTCATTCGAGTTTTCGGGTTAATTTCGAGTCGGATGTTTCAGGTCGGTTCAAACTCGGGTTTTGTGTCCATATTGATTTTTATATTATTTTAAATTAATTTTGATGTGGGTTAAGTCGGATTCAATTTCAACATTGAATAAATATTGAATCATCGGGTCTGCTTTTTAACACTTCTCGTATTGGTTGGACGGGTCGGATCACCAACCGTAATTTAGCCCGTGTTTGTTCAAAAACAAAACATAAACTGGCATCCCCGGACACTCCGAGTCCCGAGATGGTTCAGCAGAAAGCGCAGTTTTCTCCCGCATCATGAACATTTCTAGAGGATCCGGTAAGAGGAGGAGAGATCAAATGGGCATTCCTAGAAGAGCTCTGCTTTTCGGGTTAGCCACTGTTATGGTATTGGGTATTATTGTATACTTTAGATTATGGATCATTGATTACCAGACTTCTGCTGGCGATACTGACTTGCTTAGGTATGAACCGACAACCCTTCTCTTTTTGATTCATACCCAGATTGCTAGATACTTATCTGATATTGAACAATGTGAGCATTTGCATGCCATTTGCTTAATTTTTCTTCAGTTATTTGCGTTACTAGCTCTAATTTATTGGGTTTTGATTTTTTTTCCTCTCTTGTCTGTGTGAATGACTAAGATATTGAACACGAGGGGAAAACGAATGGTTGAAGATGATTTGGGCATGTAACGATGGGATACTGATAAACCGGTAAAGAAAATACCAAGTTGGAATTTGGCGTCTGGGAATTTACTATTTAGGAAGAGGGTTAGGAAGACCAAGAGAGTAGGAGAGGATTTGAAAACTTTTAGGAGAATTAATTTGGACAACCAATTAGACTCTTCCAATTGACTCTTGTAATCGATCTCGATCTTTTGTGATTAATGCTTTGTTTTTGTTGTTATATGTCAATTACTTTTGTGTCATTGTTTGCGTCGATTACTGTTCACATTTGGATATTAACATGAGATTAGATAAGCATTAGTGTTGGGGTTAAAGTGTGAATTGGGAGTTGGGAGTTTTATGTTGATAATTGTGTTTAAAATGTGAAGGAATATGTTCCAATGTGGTAATTAATGTAATGGAAATGGTTGAAGAGGTAATCAAATAAGGTGAAGAGAACATTATTGATAGTGGAATGGATAGCCCGGAAGTATTGAAGTGCAAAATATGACAATATTTTCAAGTAAGGAGCAATTACAAATGGATATTGGTTGGTTTCTATTTTTTATGTTTTGCTCCTTTGCTGAAAATTAAGGGTTCAAATGGTGATTTCTGAATGTTATGCATTTTTTTGCAGTATTAGTTAGTTTCAGAATTAGCTCACTAAATTAATTTCCTTTCGAATCTGCAAGTAGATATTAGTTGTGAATTGTGTGCGGCCTAGTCCTTTGGTAGTACTTAGGTGACTGACTTTGCTGTTAATTTGTCTAAATTGCATTGGATTACTAGAAGGTTCCATGATTTAAATTGTTACTCGAAATGTGTAGGAGACAATTTGATCTTGCCCATAGAGAAGCAATGGATGAGTCGGCAGAGTGGAGGTCTAGGTTTGATGAAGAAAGGGCTAGAGCCTCTCAATGTATGAAGGAGCTCACTGAGGTATGTCACGATCCTTATTTTTTCCATGATGTTCAAGCTACATAATTGGACCTTTTTATCGATGTTTTTTCCTCCACTTTCTTGTGTTTTTTTAGTTGTCCCTTTCTTTAATTGGCGTGTTTATAGGTTTACTTGAATATTGATATTATGTTTGCTTGATATCCAAAAATAAGACCTAAAGTTGTATATCTTTACTTAGATGTTGAATGAACTAAAAAGTTTCCAAATTTTTTGCGTTAGAACTCAAACAACGATGCTTCCTTGATCTTGATGTGTGAAACAGTAAAACCAACGTCAAAAGTCTTGGATTCAATGTACAAACCTGATTCAAATTAGTTTGATTAATCATTGAGTGTCCGGTGAAGCTACTTTGACCAAGCTAAATATCTCGTATTTTTGGTTGGCGGGTGAAAATTTTCTACCAAATTAAAATCCCTTATAGCAAGCAATTTTGTGAATGAATCTCTTGGGATCAATCCAATCGTACGAGTAAGATTTATTGGTGAATAAGGATGTGATAGGAAGTATAGAACGCCGAAATGTAAAAGTAATGAAATAACGGAAATGGAGTGACTAATGAGTGAGTAAATTATTGGTGAAATTTTACAATGATCCATAGGGTTGTTATGGCATTTTCCCAGTTCACGTCTTTGGAAGAAGTGAAGAAATTCGTAGATATTTGGTTCACAAGTTTTGGTTTTGTAGGCATTTAGATGACCAAAACTATATTTTGCACTTTGTCTTCAAGTGATAATGAATAAGAATGAAACTAAGAAGATTTTTTTTTTGGAGGTTGACAAGCATGTGCATAAGTTCATGTACCGTCACATGTGATTTTTCCTACAAAATTACATATACTATTATCACTCTTTAACACCATTTATACATGCCGTATATCATCATCATACCTAGTGTATCCTGCACATAGAAAACTATGAAATCAGGGTCTACGGAGGTAAGGAAGGCGGCAACTCATATCCATTAAAGAGAATGCGGCCAAAGAGTCCCTCGACTCGAGAAAAATCAAGAGAAATATAGGAAACATGCCCATATATGTTTTAAAAAATTATCATAAGGTAGATTTATATTGGTGATCATATTTGGATAGGCATTGTGTAAAGAAATTAACTTTCTAACCTTAAGAACATACTCCAACGCAAGGAAAAATCTTGATACAATCAAGCAAGACTCTCAATTATGTTTATCGATGCTAAACATTTAAGACACACTTAAGTTGAAATAGGGAATGAGGGGAGAACAATTATCTATCAAGAAACAGAAGGTTTAATATACAAAGCACACACCCCTTTCATTGATTCACTCCGCTCTTATTTGCGCAAGAAAATACAATAGTATTGAAAACCCTGTATTTGTATACACGAACACCTCTTTGAATGAATCCTGAATACATTGATTTCTTTCCAACACAAATGTTTCTGCATTAAGAGCGTTGAGCCAACCATGTTCTTTTTTTGGGTCCTCCAGCCAACTTGGATACATTGCTTCAAGTCTCTAATTGTTTCCAGAGCTACTTTGGTTAGAGATCGTCTCTCAAAGAGACAACCTCAAAACAAGAAGTCCACATTATTTTCTCTTTAATTTGTATTAATTGGGCTATTTAGCGCATATATCTGATGCGTCTCTCGGAGAGACCGTCTCTCATAACAATTTGCATCGTAAACTGGAAAGGTTAGTTGGAGTAACTTCTATTCCCCCACTTTCACGGTGGAGACAAATGATTTCCATCACTTGGAGCACCGAGCCAATCATCAGTTTTTGCACCCATTAGTTTTTCCACCTTTTCACTTGCTGGTAGTCTCTGGGAGTTACAAATGGTGTGGAATCTTGTAGGTTATGTTTTATTATGTATAGTACATAATTTATGCTAAACTAATCAGGAATCTCATCTTGAAAATCATTGTAATAAACCAAATTAATTTACCATTTTCTGGAGGACTAGGAAATGAGATATGGAAGCTGAGATTCTTAGTAGACATCTCTCTCCAATATTTTGTCACCTTTCTCTATGGAGAATTCTCATTAAAGGCTTGTGTGGTACATTTCAATATCTACTAAATTCTTGTATGACTTGTTCTCATTAGGCTTAGTCTGGTCCTTATACTATACATGTGAAGTTGCCATTTTCGCCACTTCGGATTGTACCTTTCTATTTTTCTTTACATGGGATCTTTACACTACACTCCTAATCATCGGTATTATATAACATGAATTGTAGTTGTTTACGACTTTACTAGTATCTTCTGCTCTTTCAGGTAAAGGAATCCCATAGTAAATTAGAAAAGGACACGCCGAGTGTTGATGAAAGAGTTCAAAGGCTACAAAAGGTAAATTATGAATAAATATGAATTCATCCTTTTTTTTAATTTTTTATTTTGGGGTAAGGCTGAAGCATCCTTCGTGTGAGTACTTTTGCTTTGATTTAGCATTTTAAGGGGCCATGAAAGGATTTATGAAATATCTGTGATTTTCAACTTGGTAAACAGGAGAACATAGATTTGCTTAAGATGTTAGAATCCTTGAAGCAAGAGCTTGAAATGGAGAAGTTGAAATGCAAGTCCGAGTAAACTAAGTTCATTCGAAAGTTTCTCCGTTGGATATGCATATATTGAACCTTAGATGATCTATAAGTCGAAAACTTTATCTGCTAAATTGCCAGTATGTGATAAAATTGTTCACTTCACCAGGGGTGGCTTTTTAGTTGAGATAACGTCTCAACCATATAGTGTATGTGACAGCTAACACAGGATTGTTTTCACGGAGATGGGTGTTATGGTCATCGGGAGGTTTAAAATCATTCGTAGTTTCTTGGATGTAATTAAGGATTGAACACAAATGAAATATTGGTATTGTTGCAAAATAATGTTATTAAAAATATGTTACAAGTATAAAATACAACACTATTTGTAATCCCTTGAAGTTGGCTATCGAACTTTTCTAATCACCAAAAGGACACCACGAAGATAAGTTTGCGACAACGAATTTAAGTCGCTCGAAAACCTGATATTAATAGGAGGCGTGAGTACACTTTCCTTTTGTGATATCACAACAATATCAAAAAATATTGCAAGAGTAAGACAAAGTATTGTAAATAGATTAAGAACTTTGATTGTAATGAATGTTAACTCCTCCTTCAAAAACAATCTCATGTAAAGAACCAAGAACAAGTTTGTATGCTCTAAGAGAAATGAGAAATTTGTCTCTAAGAATAGGTGGAATGCCCTCATGCACAATCTCATGTAAACTTGTTTCATCCAAACCAAGCTTATGAAATAAGTGCTTGTTTCATCCAAAGCTTATCAATGAAACAAGAAAACGTTCCATCAGAATTAACCATCAAATGTAGGTTACCAGTCATTAGTGATGATTGAAGTCAAACAACACTAAAGAAATAAACTAACAAGACTCGGCTTTCACCCATATGCTGACTCAGCTTTGGGCTCTATCTCAAATTGAGACAATGCAGTAAACAAGAGAGTCAACTTTTCTTGTTGTTTCCTTATTTGCGAATTTTCTTATTAGGCATATTTTGGACTTAGCTATTATTGCATACAATTCCGCTATACTTAGTATGTAGTATATAAATATTTATAATCTAGGTCTTTATATATTCTAAATTGTCCAACAGGTATAGCACAAGTTGCTAGTTTGCGTGGTGGATTAACAATTGATGAAAATTCGTATCTGACATCTTGATCAGAAATCGTGGGCTTTGATACCATGAGAATTATTCAAAATTTAAGAGAAATCTTTTATAGAAAAATTATATTATGTTTTGTATTAATTTCTCATAATCTTTATAAGTTACATGACCATCTATTTATATAAAATAGATAGATACTAAACATAAGGATCTTGATCCTTGATAATTGAAACTAACTTAAACCTTTTTTATTTTCTACAAAGAAAAACAAACTATCTAGAATGGAACATCCCTCAAGCCCTTAAGGGAAAAAACCAAATAGCTTATGAAGAAGGTAAAAACAATAAAGCTAAGGAGACATCAAATGTTTAACCAACAGCCAATCCATATCCGAAGTAGCCTTGATCTTCTTGTTGAGGGTGTTGGTTATAATTCTTCAAAGAACTGTAACTTTCTGATTCGTAAGCGCATCATTCTTAGCACGTCAAATCGAGTGATGCAAGCTGCGAAAGACAACAACAACAGCACGTTTTTGGATTAAAACACCTCTTGCATATGTTTGTTGTTTGAGAAGAATAAGAATGTTACCTGTTCAGAGCGACTCGACAAAATGTTAAGATCACCTTCGCATTTGTATCCTCTCCCAAAAACTCCACATAAAAGTTCTAAGACAATGAAAAGCGTTAGTGTACAAAAAATTTGGCCATGGCCTGTTATCTATTACAACCTCCCTTGATATGGGAACATCAAAAGAGGATGAAGTTGATGGCAGATTAGTATTGTTAGTGGCTACTTGATATTCACTCCCTGATTCCTGGGTTGTTACTTGCAGGAGCCTAGGATTGAACTCTTGAAGATTCAAATCTTCCACAACATAACACAACAGAATTCCTTCAAGTTCTAGGCAACCTTTAACACACAATTTCTTCAGTTGAGGAAGTCGTAATGGTTCCATGTTGTCGCTGATTTCACCAAGGAGCTGTTCATAATCTTCCTCCTCAGCCATCGCTCTTGATCTCCTCCATCCTTTCAGTTTCGGAAGATAATATAATACAAGTTTCTCAAGGGAAGGATATAAGCAAGTCGTTGATAATACGGAGCTAGTTGCTGATGCGACACAATAATCAATCATGTACTCCAATTCATTCAAGTACTCGAGTGTGAGAGTTTTCAGGTGGGGTAAATTACCTAGGCAGATGAGGTTATTAATGTGGAGATTAGAGAGTTGCAACCTGATGAGATTCGGAAGAAACTTCACTAACCGGTATCCTGTAGCCCAACTTGGCATACTCGGATTACGACCCCCGAGTTCTAGCCCCTTGAGATTAAAATGTGGTCGGAGCTCTTCCATCAGCCTTTTTGCTTCCTCATCGTCCTGATTTGCCTAAAGCATAATCTTGATTTCATTGAGATGTTCTGTACTCTTCAGGTATGCTCCTTCCCTTCGATCTTCCTCGACTATTGTATAAGCATTTAAGGGGGGGTTTATTTTCAAGTAAAGCTCACCTGTAAGGCACTTGAGTTGTTTAAGTTCTTGCAGATGATTCATCACTTGAATCCAATCTGACAATCTTTCTCCGACCACAAATCTCGTTAATTTACGAAGGTAACTCAACTTATCTATGCCCCAAGGCATATGAGTAAGCCCATGACATGATGTTATATCTAATACCCTCAGATTCACCAACTTGCTCAAATCTTCCGGCAATTCTTTCAGTTTTAAACACTCGGTTAAGTTCAAAGTCTGCAAATTATATAACTTTGTAATTGATCGAGGGAGTACTTCTAAATCTTTATTTCTTGCCAGATCTAAAAACCTTATATGCACCAATGCACCCACCATATCCGGCAAGCTTTTCAAACCTGAATTACTAAGATCCAATGCCCTTAGATATGACCACTTTTCTAGTAATGCAACCAAAGAAACCCGATCCATCATAACATTTACATACCATTCACCAATACGTAAATACGAACGAATATGGGTCTCAGTGAATGAATAGAGTGCAGAATTACCTTTAAGAAGGGTTACATGCCGAACTTCTTCATCCATGTCGGCGTTGATAGAATCGGTTAAGTATAACTCCTTTCCTCCTAGTTTTTGAGCCATATCATGCATGAGGTCATGCATTTTGCAAGAGAAAACCTCACCGTAGTCATTGTGTTTTACCTCTTGGAAGAAACATCTTCGTAACAAAACTCGAAAACATTCTTCAGCGGCATCTTCCAATGTTTGGCCTTCATCTAATGGAACAATGAAGCCCTGTGCAATCCAAAGGCTTATCAGCAACTCCTTCTCCATCACAAAATCTTTCGGGAACAATGCACAATAAGTGAAACAACTCTTGAATGGAAGTTCAAGTTGATAGTAACTGAGTTTCAATATTGGCATGATGTCCATTTGACTTGCTCTGGAGTTGAATAATCCGATGTTCTTCAATGATACCCATTTGCTCTTGTCTTGATCGAATAAAAGACTTCCTGCCACTCTTATTGCAAGAGGGACTCCAGCACAACCTTTAACAATATCTGTCCCGATTTCGTAATAATCATGAGGGTCGTTTGATTGTGTGGCCCCATATGCTATCTTTTGGAACAAATGCCAGGAATGCTCATGGTTCAAGCCCTGCAGTTCATGTGTTGAACCATGTCCAATAATCTTTGCCGTCTCATGTGAACGTGTAGTTACGACAACCCAACTTCCCCTCTTGCCTTTTAATAAGACATCAACCAGCTTAAGCCACTGATTGTGATTTTCCGTCCAAACATCATCTAATACAAGCAAGAATTTTTTATTTGCGAGTAGTTTACGAAGTTGATTTTGGACTCGATCCATGGTTATACTCTCATTCAGTTGACCAGTAGCTGATGCATGAATCTTACGAAGAATCTCATTGATGTTCAGGTGTTTATCATCATGATCAGAAACACACACCCACAATTTCTGTTGAAATGCACTTGTAACCCTTGAATCGTTGTACACGAGTTGGGCAAGAGCTGTTTTTCCTAATCCTCCAATCCCCACAATCGTAAGGTAAGAAACATCTCGATGAATGGTAGGATCTGTTAATGTACCTACAATCTTCTCCACATCATCTTTTCTCCCAATAATATTACCCTCATACACATAAGAACAAGTCTCCTCTCTTCTCTTCCTTATAGGCTGAGAGCCAATACTAAAGCCGAACATACTGTGATTCTTTGCAATATTGTTCAACTTTGTCCTGATCTTCTTGACCTTTCTAGAAATTTTCGAAGCAAAACTGATAGGATTTTTGTGAGAGAAGAATTGTTGAACCTTTTTGGAAATGGTTGCATCTTCCTCGCTTTGCTGCTTTCGCTTGATGACAGTGATGACCTCGTCAAACAAATCATCAGCTTCATACACAACAAATTTGAGCTGTTGGATACAAAGCTCGTCTTGACGAGAAAGCTGCTCCTTGCTCTCTGCATCAATGAGCACAGCCTTGATAGTTTCAACAGTCGTCTGCAGATCAGTAAGATCATTTTTATAGTTCCTGATCGAACTGATCTCTTTGAGCTCCTCAGTTAACAGAGAAGCAATCAAATTCTGTGCAACACCCACTGTAAATGATCCAACGAGGTCCATATTTGGTTCCAGAAAAGAGAAGTTTGTGTTTTGAATTGTGCTTTGGCAGATTACAGATTACAGACATTGTTAAATCATATATATATACTGCTATGCTATACTAGCTTCTACTCGATGCTTCAATGGAATTTACATGAATTTCCTGAAAGCTCATGTTTGAAGCGAGGTTTACGCATTGGTGCTACTGCTACGCGCGAAATGGGCACAGTTCAAATCTAATTCACACAACTTTTTGACCAAGACTCGACGTCAACTACTAAACACAAAAGGTTTTGAGATGACTAATGAAATTGGATGGAAAGACTAAACAAGGGTCTTTAAGTCTTGTGAAATTCCATCTTCTAACATTCACTTTCAAAACAGTCTCTTGTTACACCGTGAGACGGGTCCATTCGAGCAACATATTAACAAAAAAAAATAAAATATTTCTTCCAATTCACCACTAATGTTCCATTTACTTTATGCACTCTATTCAATGCACTTATTCAATTATTAATATCTCTAATTGGGCAAAATTAAAAGTTATGAAAAATTGATATGAATAATCTTTGCATTGAGACGAATCAAAAAAATCCTACATAACTATGCTTTAACTTGTAAATTAATAATAAAATACAAATTAAGAGTAAAAGATGAATGACGTCTAAAAAGCAAATAGGATGTTAGTGCTGAATTGGAGGGAGTAAAATCTAAATTCACTCTTGTACAGAAAGCTATTTTCTATAATGATGTAATTGGATTAAATTTTTTACTTTTGATGTCAATAAGATCTGAAAACTAATCTAGTAGCTTCAAAAGCAACATAATAAAGTGATGATGAACGATGATGGTGATGAGAATGAAAGGAGATGATAGTGAATAGTGATGATGAATACTGAAATTGATAAAGCTATTAGTTCGCTGTTATAAACAGCGAACTTACTATATTAATTTTTTTAAAAAATTTTCTATCATTATTTGAGATTGATTTTTATTTGACCAATTTTATTTTGTTCGCTGTTACTAACAGCGAACAAAGAACTTTACTTTTTTACCAGTCGTAGTTGTTCGCTGTTACTGATTGCGAACATAACCAAACCACAGGCCCGAGAGAAAAGTGTTTACTTTGAGAATTTTTTTAAAAACTTTGTTATTATTTGAATTTTTTAAAATTTTTTGTTTATTCATTTCAAAATTTCCCAATACTTTGTATAGTGGGCCAGATAAAAGTTGGGTTGAGTTCAAATCAAAAGTAGCAAGTCTTGAATGATATTGTCTCACTGTGAGACGAGATTATACAAACAGTCCATTAACAAAAAACATAAAAAGTAATGAAATCTAAATTCACTACAGAAAACCAGTTTTTTTTTTTAATATAGTTTGGGCTGACTAAATTGATGTCTTCTCATAGTGAGACGGTCTCAATAAAAAAACGAGTGAATTCATGGGTGGGTTGATTGAGTTAGGCCCACTATAAAAAATGAAATGGGCTCAAACGGGTTGATTATTCAAATTATAGTTAGTCTTTTAAACCATGGTTCTTAGAGTCGCGCTCCGGATTGTGGGATCGTACGATCCTACGACCCAAATCGAAGCCAACGAGCAGGATCGCATGCAGGATCGGAATCAGGTAGAATCACAGGCAGAATCGGTGGGATCGGCTGGAATTGGGTAGCATCGCGACTATTGAACGATCCCACCGATCGGGATCAGGTAAAATTTAAATTGTTCTTCAACTGTAAAAGAAACTCATTTTCCTACTTCACAATTATAGTAACTAATAAGTCATTTTTTCTTTTAACTTATTTATTTCTCAGATTTTCTTTTTATTTTTCACTTTATTTGATACCTTAAAATTGATTTAGTATTTATTAATCATTCATTTTTTAAAAGGAACGAATAACATTGGGATAAATAATGTTAACCATTATTCAAAAAAAAAAAAATAATGTTAACCTTTTTTATCTTTGTTTTCTTCTCTGATTTAGTATTTGAAAGATATTATGTTGACTTTATAGATTAATTACAAATATGTTCTTTCTAATTTCAATCTTATATACATAAACAGTAAGTCTAATGGGAGACAGTCTATCCTATAGACGGATCCATAAAGCCCAGCTCAAACAATATATTATCAAATTTTGTTTTTGTTTTTTAATTTTGTTTTTTAAATTATCAAAATACAATATTGGGTTGGGCCAATTCAATGGTCTATAGGATAAATCGTCTTTTAGGAGAATTTGTGATTTGATATTTTCTTTTGTAAAGATGGCTCTCAAAAGCCCAATCTAATTCTAAATATATATTGTTACAACTCTAAATATAGATTTGAGTTGGACTTTAAAGAGTAGTCTTTACAAAAGACGGTCTCTCAGGAGAGCATATGTATTTATGGTTAAAATTAAAGGTGTTCAAAACAAACCCGATGGCCCGATAGACACCCGACTTTATAACCGAACCCGATTTGACCAGACTTAAAAATGGATCTACAATTATGTAAAAACCAATGTGAACACAAAACCCGATTTTGAACCGATCAGAAACATTTGACCCGAAATCAACCTGATGACCCGAATGAACACCTCTAGTTAAAATTAACAATCTAAATTACTATTTTTGTAAAAATTTCTGCTCCTACATCCCATATAAATCGGTCTCATACACAAATTGTCCAGAGTTTAAAACCTGTCCAGTTTAATTTTGGCAATACTGAACCCAAGAGGTGCTGCTGGCCCAAGACACAGAACAATCCAATGTTTGGGCTTCCTCCATGGAAAGTTTGAAATAAATGAGCAAAAAATATAAAAAGTGTTTATTTTGGAAATAATTTTTAAAAGTTGTCTATCATGCTACTTTTATATATTTTTTTGCTTATATATATATATATATATATATATATATATAGGGGAGGGATCCAATGAGAAGAGTGTTGAAAATAAGAAGGGTAAGAAGAATTCTACACCCTTGATTTCATTAAAATAAAAAAATCTATGGTCACGATTGAGCCAAAAACACATAACTGTAAAAGTAACTATAGTAACTAAAAAAAATCAAACAAAATCCTTCTCATCCTTCTCATTTTAAAATCCTTCTCATTGGATCCCTCCCCTATATATATATATATATATATATATATATATATATATATATATATATATATATATATATATATATATATATATATGACTTTTTATGTTATTCAATATATTATTTTAATCATTTACATCTTGAATTGTATATAGCTGAAAAGCATAAAAAGTTAGAATTAGAAAAGTAAGTGTTAAGTGTTTCAGAATGAAGTTAAAATTATAATTTTATCGTTAAATTAAGAGTTAGGATTTATAATACCATTATCATTGTTGCTCTTAGCATCCTAGGTAAATTAAAAAAAAAAGGCATTCTCTATAAATGGTTGATTCTGAACTTTAATGCGTATTTGGAAAAATAAAATTATCATTATAAATAACATAGATGTTTCATATACATCTTAATCAATAAAAGACTAATTATTTCAAATTTTAAGCGTTTAGTTCATTAATCGAAATTTTTGGATATTAAGATCCTTTCTAACGCTGGTCTTTAGGCAAATATCTACCTTGCCTAAATAAAAAATGACCCTAAACATTACTAACACTACTCTATCCACAATATTCTACATTTATTTTTTAAAAACTCTTGTATTAACAAGCTAAATGAAACAATTTTTATAGGTGTAGAACAAAATAATTTCATTTAATTAGCAATATTTTCTATTTTGATTCGTCTTATTTAATTTGCATCATTTCTATTTTTAGACTATGACTCACCACTTCCTTTTAATCTCATCCATAAATTTTAACTACCTCTCATTTTTTAACCACAAAATCTATTTTCTTTCTTCATTTATTACCAATATCCGTATTTTTCTTTAAAAATAAAAATTTAACCACAAAATCTATTTGCATAATATTATAAAAATTTAATATTATGAAAGTATGCGATTAGACGATTCAAACAAGATCCCATTTGATTATATTTTTATTTACACATCAGTCGTAATATGTAAAATAAGCTTAAATGATGAATAGTGCACAAAAATGAAATGTAGCGAGTATTTCGGAACGGAGGAAATATGAGACAGAGAGAATAATAAATATCAATTTTTTTTATTTTTTTAAAAAAAGGTCACAAAGTGTACTAACGTGTGACTTAGTAGATCATTTTTCAAAGTGAACGTCCAATATGGGTTGCTGACTTCTAGCTGCCGTGCGTAGACTTGACTCTTTTTCTCTTTCTCGTGTATGATTCGTCAAGTATAGCTGTTCAATTGAATTATCGGATTAATTTCAAATAAAATATTTTTAATTAGTTTAAAATAAAATTTAAGTTTGTTGGGGTAGGATCAGGTGAAAACAATTAAAGTAGTGAAAACTAAAAATTAGACTGAGATATATATAATGTGGTAAACGGTGTATATATTATCGTATAGGGTGTACATATTTTTTCTGAAGAAAAAAATTTATATTATTCGCAGAAATGACATCCGAATATGTACACCTTTTAGAAAATATCCGCTTAATTATAAAATTGCTACTGAAATATGTATACCATTTAAGCTTTTATGTATACCCGTTTTCAGTTTTCATCATTTTTATTTGTTTTCACATGATCCAAAACATAGTACTCTTTATATTTGTTATAATAATAATAATTTTAAATTAATTTTAAAGTTGAATTAAAATCAAATTTAATTAAAATTAGATAGATATTAAATCATTGAATTTATTTTGAGCACCTTTGAATCTGATAGTAAGAAATTAACGAAGCTTGCTTAGCGTCCCCACTCATTTTCTTAGCTCTTTCCTAAAAATGTCCATTCGTCCGTTTTTCTTCTACTTTGAATTCAATTTTCTCTTTATCAGTTCGCTCTTCAGTTAATTTCCCTTCAGTTCAGTCAAGATTCAAGAAGCTCGTGATAGAAGGTGACTTTTTCAGCTTAATTTTGTGGGTTTTGTCACTTATTGGATTATGGTAATTTTGTAGGGTTTTGATCTTATTGTTATATTTGTTTTCGTGTATTTCCTTTTCTGGGTAATTGATTGAAATGAATCATGAGTGAGTTTATATTTGTTTGTGTAATTGGGTTGTTACTATTAGTACTATGTTTCTTGTAGATCACACTAACTGATTTTTGCTGAAATAATTCAAATTTTGCTTGTAGGGTTTTGATGTAATTTGCTTGCATTTTGTGTATTTAATTAAGCTTTAGGTATTCATATATGGTTGCTTGATTGAAATTTGAAACCCATATTGAAAGTTAAGTTGCGGTTTTTGCCTTTTTGGGTATATTGACGATCTACTTACTATTTTTGCTCAAATAATGGAGAACTTTACCTAAAATTTCAAGAATGATTTCGACGGATGAAAGCTGTATGCTCAATTCGCATATACTATGTACCTCATGTTTCAGTTGTGTTTTATATGATCTCTTACACTATGTTTGGATAGCAAATTAGGAGAGAAATGAAAGGAAAGGAAGGAGAAGGAAAGGGAGGGAAATAGTCCATTGTTTGTATAGGAATTCCAAATCTTTCCTCTTATGGAGAGATTTAGATGTTAACAAAATGAAGAGACTTAATCCCCCAAATCACTTCCCTTCAAATCCTCTCCCTCCCTTTATGCTATCCAAACAAAAGATTCTTCATCCCTCCAAATCCTTTCTTTTCTTTTCCCTCTATTTCCCTCGATCCAAACAAGGCCTTAAGGGTGTATCACCAAAAGGGGCATTTCATTATATAGTATGAGCCTATGAGGCCTTTTGCTGAGTTCTCAATTGCATAACATAAGTCACTGGTGCCTTTTGAACTAATGATTATGCTCATTTCATTTTGGTTCACTTTATATCTGAATTATGTTTTATTAGATGGGTGGTCTCCCAATTCTAATTTGCTGTTTCGATTTCTCGTGTTGCTTTAATGCAGTCATTGCTATAGTAACTAGTTGATTAGAAACCATGAAGTGTCTTCCTGTCTTTGATGAAGCCAAGAAAGGAGAGTCGAAGGAAATGAAGTTCGCATCTAATCTGTCGTCAAATTCTGGTCTTGGTGATGAAGAAGTAAATAGATCATGCTCTGATCTCAATTCACAAGGCGTTTCTGATACAAGCACTGAATCTATTAGGAAAAACTCATTTCTTAGCATGTCTCAGAGATCTACCTCCAACTTGAGAGTGTTCACATTTCAAGAGTTAAAAACAGCCACCAAAAGTTTCAATCGATCCGTTAGAATTGGAGAGGGAGGATTTGGATGTGTATATAAGGGGGTAATTAAGAGTTTGGAGGACCAATCCGTGAAGGTGGATGTCGCAGTAAAACAGCTTGGGAAAAGGGGTCTTCAGGCAAGTAACTCCCACATTCACTTCTTTTGTTCATCATCTTTTCACTTGCTTTGATGATTATGTATGAATTGTTCTAATGATAAATTATAAAATTACCTCTTGCAAAACTAAGATCAAACTTATCAAGTTGGTGAAAGGGAATATTTGTTTATTGGAGTAGTTTCAAGGTTTTTTTTATTGACAATTACTGCTGCTGATAGAGTTGTTCATTCGGGTTATCGAGTCAATTTTTGATATGATGTTTCGGCCTTTCGGGTCGGTTAAAAATCGGATTTTGTGTCCACATTGAGATTACATTATTTTAAATGCATTTTGAAGTCAGGTTAATTCGGGTTCGGTTCTAAGGTCGGGTAAATATCGGGTCATCGAGTCTGTTTTGAACACTTCTTCTGCTTGAGGGCCTTTACAAGGTATAAGATTTGCTTATTTGGTACCAAAAATAGCAATATGATACCACAAGTGTAATAAGCTATTCTAGTTAAAATTTTCTTTATTTCTTAACTCATTTCTCTATTGGATGCTTCTGGTGTATGAAGAAGGCGTTTGTAAGGCATGTACAATATGAATAACGTTGTTCCATCCCCATTCCCTACTCCTCACTATGTCTTCGGTTTTCTCATTGTTGACATGAAGCTTGCTTGAGTATATGTTTTGAAGTTTACTTGGGTGTTTATGTGCGCGTGTCTGTTTTCAATGTTGATAAAGGAAAATTTTTGTTAGTCCAAAGCAAATCATGAATATTCTAGAGGTTACAACCATGATAAAACACACTGGAGCAATTAAAAACAAAAAAAAAAAGATGGCAATTTTTGTGTCCTTTCACCAGAAATAAGTTTCAGCTCAGTTGCTCAAGAATAAGTTCAGTCCTGTTTAGCATAAATGATTCTTTTTGTTTCAGCTTAAGTAAAATTTAATTCTGCACAAATAAGTCCAATCTTAGTTTTAAAAAGCACGCCTCGCTTTGCCCTCGAGCTTAGGCTCGGTTGAAAACGCCTCGGTCGCCTCGATGCGCTTCACGCCTTGTGAACCCGATGCGCCTCCTTTTTGAGTTGGGTAATTAACTTATGCTCATTTTTTCGAATAAGAAGTATGATTTGAAACTTAAATCTACTTGAATATGAAGTTCGAAAAACCGTTGCATTAAGAAAAACAAAAAGCATGCGAAGTAGATAATAACTTTGGGAATTCTTTGTCTTTCATTATAATAGTGTTGTGCTAAAGTGGTATTTATCTCAAGAATAATAATTGTTTTCAAGCTTGTTGATACTAAAATAGAATATCATGGCTTACATGTACTTAGCAAATAATACAACTGATTTACATGTAGATCTCATGATCTATTGTAATATAATGTAGCTTCTCATTTTGTTTTTCTTGTCCTATAGGGCCATAAAGAATGGGTTACAGAAGTAAGTGTTTTAGGGGTAGTGGAGCATCTAAACCTCGTCAGATTATTGGGATATTGTGCAGATGATGACGAGAGAGGTATACAACGGCTTCTGGTTTACGAATACATGCCCAATGGAAGTGTAGATGATCATTTATCTTCTAAGTGTCGCACAATACTTCCTTGGGCTATGAGACTAAGAATTGCTAGGGATGCAGCTCGTGGTCTAAAATACCTTCATGAAGACATGGATTTTCAGGTAATTTCAGTTCTATAGCTATTATATATCTTTTCTGTCCACTCATTATTCTACAAAATCAAAGGGTGTTTGGCAATTAGCTTTTGGCTGTTGGCTTTTTAGTTGGCTTGTTTGACTAGGTGAAAATGTTTACTATTTTTGTTGACTTTTAGGCTGCCTGAAAAAGATAGTTGTTTATGGAGATGTTTGGTAAATTTAAGTATTGGATGTTGGTTGTTTATTAGTGAAAAAGTGGGCCAACAAGCCAAAAGCCAACCGGAGTAGTTTTTTATTTTGGCTTAAAATCCAGAAAGCTGTTTAATAAACACTTTTTTAGTTGTTTGACCAACCAACAAGCCAAATGACAAAAGCCATCCAAAAAGCCAATATAAAAGCTAAGTACCAAACACCCCCTTGATATAGAAATTGTTTTGTTTTCTTTCTTCTCTTGTTATGTAAAAGTATCATGTACGCCGTACGATGTCTCAGGTCAACGTTACTTGTTAAGTCAAACCTCCTCTGCATCCATTCTCACTTATCTTTTATTGCTGACAGATTATCTTTAGGGACTTCAAATCCTCAAACATACTGTTGGATGATCAGTGGAATGCAAAATTGTCGGATTTTGGGCTTGCAAGGTTGGGCCCTTCCGAAGGATTGACCCATGTCTCAACCGCAGTATGTTATTTTGAACTCATTTTCTATAATCTGTCCTGGAATTTCAGCTTTTCTAAAATAGTGGCCATGGATTTGTGATATCTGATGCGTACTTGAAAGTTAAAACAGTTTTTCTAAACAATCTCGAAGCATAGTTGACTGTTGACCTCATAATGCAAAAACAAGGTTGTATCACCGTATTTTGACCGTATCTTAAAGGGTTTTCAATTTACCGTGACCGGAATTTAGGCCAACACAACCTTGAAATGACCCACATCATTCATGAAATCCGTTTCACGACTATGACCAAAATCGTATTTTAGTACTAGTTTCATTTTACATGGGATCTATTTCATAATCAATGACATTTGTATATCTTTCTAGTACCTTCTCTATTGAAATACTTCTATACGAAAACATTACAATCCATTTAACTCAAACCACAAGAAATAACTAGATGCACACAAAAACCTTTAAACCTCGATTTTCAAGTATCCTAAGAACTAGTGCAAAGAAAAACTACTAGTGAAATCAAAATAGAAAAGCATGACAAATCACAAAAAGCGTCAAATATAGTTTGGGTTTGGATTTTCGGTTTTTAGTGGGATCGAATCAAATCCATACCAAATATTTTGTTTTTTTTGAACCAAAATCGAAAACATTAAATATCAAATCTCTATTTTGATACAAATTGATTGATTTATGTTTTTATTTGACTAACTTTCACCTCTATCCAGACCTGCTAGGCTCAATGATAAAGTAACTAAAGAAGAAAGCAAACATCGAAAAGAAATCCCATTTGTTGTGTTCTAGCTATTGTCTAGTGAAGTGTATTGATCAAATCCAAAGACCTTATATAGACTATAGTAATACTAAAATCGATGGTAATCTAGTATTAGAGTGTTATGTTTTAGCCTATCTGCGGAAATTTTTTCTTCCCTGTTTTAAAAATATGTGTTCCCTTTCAGATTGTAGGAACGTTGGGATATGCTGCTCCTGAGTACATCCGAACAGGACGTCTCACGAGCAAGAATGACGTATGGAGTTATGGAGTCTTCCTGTATGAACTTATCACCGGGCGGCGTCCTATAGACAAAAACCGCCCAAGGAATGAGCAAAGGCTTTTAGATTGGGTGAAACCGTACCTTTTCGACTTGAAGAAATTCGAGCTGATTGTGGATCCAAGGCTTGGTAAAAACTATTCTCTCAAATCCATTCATAAGCTATCAGTAGTTGCTAACCGATGCCTAGTTCGACAACCAAAGTCACGCCCAAAAATGAGCGATGTCTTAGACATGGTAAATAGTATTGTTGGTGCATCAGCCGAGTTAGCCGTTCCGCTGCCACTTTTGGATTCGGACACCAAAGAAGCTTATATAGACGACAATGCAAAAAAAATTCTAGACTCGAAATGTATCGAGGATGATTGCTTTGCCCGTTTATGGAGACACACCATTCGGAAAATATGTTGATGGCAACAACGCGTAGCTAAGGTTGTATGACTATACTCAGGTTAGTTTACACGTCCGGTTACTTGTTTGGTGCATAGACGGGAAAGGCGCAATGCCTAATGCATCCCTTGGATCCCAAGTAAAAGTACCATTTTGAGCATGAGATCAATTGTATATTAGTATGTGATAGTAATTATTTGTTGTATTGTATGATTTGGCTGAGGAATTCAAGATTCATTGTTGAGTGTAAAATTGTATATTGATCGTAATCAAAAGACTTGTCGAATTTTGTCCTAACTCGAAAACCCGAATCAAAAAGTCAAATTATTTTCCAAAGTATTTTGGAATGCCTATATGAAAATATATAAGCTTAGAATACTAAAAAAATTCACTTTACCATTCTAATTAAACATATAGTATATAATAATAGGTATTTAACCTAGATAAGCATTTGTTTTTCTCAAATTTTTTTGGTTTAATTTGAATACTTCACCGGAAAGTCCAAATGTGTAATGATACTTGGTTATTATGTAATGAAAAAACACAAATTCTTAAAAAATAAAATTATCCCAATAAGGTTTTTTTTTTCATTATGGTTTGCAAAAACTAAATAAATATGTTCTTAAAACTATTTTGCCAAAATAATTATGATTTATTTTTTCTTTTTTTTAAAAAAAAAAAGAAATCAAAATATATCAAACAATACCTTAGTTTTTTGTTTTGCTTGGTAGTGAGAATCTAATAGAGTTTTCGGTACGTTCGTCTCCTATTTTTTAAATATAGATTAATAAAAAGATCAAAAATGGTTTTTAATTTTTTATCTTTATTTTCCGATAGAATATTAACCCTACACAACAATAAAAACTTCAGAAAAATTCTCAATTAACATATTCTTTTTAATCTTTTTCGCATATTCTAAACTCTTCTTTAATTTAAATTCGCTCAATTAACCCTTACAAAACACCGAAATTATACTTGTTGCAATTCACACGAGACAAAGGCAATATAGTTTTATCTTGAGCAAGTACTGATCCTCAAATAAGGTCTCGAGATCAATTCTCACCCAGTCTTTCCCTTTCTTCGGTCTACACGTAATAACAAGAAAATTTAAAATAGATAAAATTAATTATGAAAAAAACACAAAACAAGAGCTAAATGAATTTATTTTCAAATGTAAGCGCCTTCAGCTCCAGAGCTCAGGTTCTGTACTATTCGCAGTTACAAACTTCGAATAAAGTCAAACTGGTCAAAAAAGTCAAACAACTAAGTGGGAACAGAGGAAAACCCCATGTTCGCAATTATTAACTGCGAACAGGAGTTGACTTTTTTTGACTAGTTGGCCTCTGATCGCAGTTACAAATTGCAAACAACACCGTACCTAAGCTCTAGAGCTGGAGGCGCTTACATTTGGAAA
Source organism: Amaranthus cruentus (assembly GCA_019425755.1). Taxonomy (NCBI): domain Eukaryota; kingdom Viridiplantae; phylum Streptophyta; class Magnoliopsida; order Caryophyllales; family Amaranthaceae; genus Amaranthus; species Amaranthus cruentus. The sequence continues at coordinate 12,161,194 of CM033465.1, read as the reverse complement.
TAAGTTCATTTTGCTCTTATGTAGTACTCCCTCCAATTCACCACCAAGTTTCCATTTGTTTTTTGACACTATTCATATCTTGATTTTAATTTGTATTTTATTATTAATCAATTTAAAACATATTCAAGTGAGATATTTTTTTATTCGTCTCAATGCAAAGATTATTTATATCAACTTTTCATAATTTTTAATTATGCACAATTACAAATATTAACGACTGAACAATTGCATTGGATAAAGTGTTAGAGCAAATGAGACTTTAACGGTAAATTGAAGATAGTACCTTTTTTATAACTAATCTTATCTATTTCAAATTTTCTAATAACAAATCTTAAAAATAAAAAAAAATATTAATAACAATACAAATCTCCAATTTTCGTTTAAAAAAAAATAAAAAAAAAATCTCCAATTTGCACTAGAGCTCGAAATTGGGAAAAGTTCAAAAACAAAACCTGATCCCTTACTGGGAGGTTATGAGGCTGAAAGTGAGACAACATTCAAGTGAAGTGATGACTAATGAGCAGCAAAATCTTCTTCTGATTTCTATTTCTTCATCTTCTAAAATTTCCCTCTGTACAATCACAAATATCCATGGAAGCTGCCATTGTTTTTCTTCATTCATCTCCTTCATTTACTCCTAAGTCTGCCCATTTGAGAACTAATGCTTCTTCTTCTCCTTCTGGTATTCCATTTCCTTGTTCTGCATTTTAATTTCATTATCTTGTGTTCCTTATCAATGGGTAGTTTTTAGGTATTCTATTTATATTCGGATGATTATTGGGAAATCCTTGTTTGGTTTTATATGTGGTAAGGACTAAGGAGTTTAATTTTGTTATATGGGCAAATATCAAATCCCCATTTATCAAAACCTATAATTTTATTGGTTTTTTGGAATTGCATTTTAGGAGGAAAACATGGATTAGTGGTTTTCACCCATTGTTGATTTTTATTGTAAACAAAAGATTTTGTTGGGTTTAAACAATAACAAAAGCAATGATAAGCCTTAATCCAACAATTAGGGAATTTTTTAGGCTAAATAATAGAAGGTTATGTTGCTAGAATGATAAGTAGGTTTTGTGATAGAATATAGAAGATATTTAGTGCTATTAAAATCAGCTTAAGCTTTTAGTTGTGTTTGTTTTGGACATGGTACGAGAAGGTCACCGATTTGTATCTCATTCACCTCTTATTTCAAATGGGGATTATTTAGTGCCAGTTATGAGGCGAGTTTGTGTTGTATCTAGACTTCTTGCCCACAAGACTCTCGTGTGAGGGGGCCTGACTATCACCGTAAGCTTTTGGCTGAGTTGGTTTTTGGCATTTCGGATATTTGAGTTTACAAAATCTGGTTTTGGGTTTACAACGCTAGAACCATTCATATATTGGTAGATTACTAGATGTTACTAATGTTTTGCGATTTGTATTTGTTGGGTTACCAATGTGTAGTAAGATTGATGAACAATCAGCAACCACTTAGAAGGAGTAGTTGTTGGAATAAAATTCCTCTAAAGGTTGACCATCATACATACTTGATTGGCTACTCCTAATAACTTTTGGTTTTAGGATGGAACCTTATCGGGTTTATGCGCAGTCTAATTCTTCTCTTGTGTGGGTCTTGTGTACAAGCCCAAATTTATCAGTAGTGTACTTGTTTTCCTTGTTTAATTTGAAATGTTTATGGGTGTAGAAATGTATTTATTTGTAAGGGAACTTTCTGTGTTTCCAAATTCAAACTGTTGGAAGCTTCATGATATCTAAACTATTACAACAGTTGGAGGCTTCATAGTCTCTAAATGTATGTCCTGGTATATGTTTCTGTTTCTAAATCATTGTTCGTGTCATTAAATTTGCAGCGTCGGTGGTTAATGAGCAAACATCTTTTGCTACCTCGGCACCCATTTTTTCCTCGTTAAGGCAATTTCCTACTTCTGTTCTTTCACACGAGCAACGTGAGGAAATCAAACCATCCTTATCTGTTCCTAAAGGAGATAATACATGTCAGGTTAGTCTATGCTTATGCGTTGGTTAGATTAGTACGCTTAGATTTTATTCTCGTTATTGCCAAATAGTTATTGCTCCGTTTCTGCTTAATCTTGAATTGAAGCGATCCATTGTTGGTGAAGTTTTCTGTTAGTTTTTGTTATAATTTATCATTCTCGGGTTGAATAATTTCTGTTTGCATTTCGTTTTCCCTCAGTTACTGTCCACTTTAGAGGGAAAGAAGATCGAGCACACGCAACCTTCTCTCGAGCACCTGAGGGACTATGAACTTCCGCTTTGCGATTGGTCTGATTCGTCATTCTTGTAAGTTTCTGTTTGATACATTTGTTCTGTTCAGCGAAAAAAAGGAAAAAGAAAGTATTTTTGTCCTTGTGCATTGTTACCCATCATTCCATTTTCCGTGTCTACATCAATAGCGTGATTCTGTTTCAGGTTGCCATCTTTAGGAAGTGAGGAACCGACTACCTCAGTTGCTGTGGAAAACCCTACAGACCCGAAATCATATGATGCGATTTTTCTTGCTGAAGAAGCTCTTTCAGCCTCAAAATTTGCTGTATCCTTAGCCGAGAGCTCAGATGCTCTTGATGCTGATATAGATGGATCCCTTTCATCCAGGTGAAGTTTCCAGCATTTTGCTTAAATTTATTCAGGGAAAACAGATGGAATAGAGTGGGAAAACTAGGGATCTTTACTTTCAAATAGAGTAATATAACATTAAATGTTTCATTTGATGTTTGCTACCGATGGTTTATTGGAAACAACCTCTTTGTAATCACTTACTAGGGTAATGACGTAGAGTTGTGTACATCTGACTGCCATGAACCCCGCCTAGGTGGGAGTTCTTAGTGGCATTGGAATAATGGAACGTTGAAGCGAAAGTTTGAGATCAAGAATTGGTTGCCCCTACCGTTGGTATATTGGAAACAACCTCTTTATTGTCACTTACTAGGGTAAAGACGTAGAGTTGAGTAAATCTGATCGCCCTGAATCCCGCCTAGGTGGGAGCCACTTAATAGGATCGGAATAATGGTATGGTCAAATGAAAGTTTGAGACCAAGAATCGGTTGCCCCACCCCACCCCGATGAGTCGGTCACATTAGTGTGCTTTCTAAGTATGTCTCTGTATTTCAGGTCGAGCAAGTCTTTAAAAGCGGCACCAAAAACAGTAAGGTCTTCTCGGCTTTTAGAAAGAAGAGCCAAGAAAAGAAGGTCCTCGAAGCCTAGAGTAATTCATGAGATGGGTAGCTCTGAAAAGACCGAATCAAGAAGATTAAATGAAGGATATGATCCCAACGATCCTCTTCGGCTATTTTTATGGGGTCCAGAGACAAAGCAATTGCTAACCATACAACAAGAAAATGAATTAATTAGAGACATACAGGTGCCTTATGCTATTTATTCCCTCTCCTGTGTTATGTGCTCTCCAAACAACTTACTAATAATACTTTTGTTCGTTGTTTATCAGGACTTCAATAAACTAGTCGCTGTGAAGCAAAAGCTTCAAACACAATTCGATCGTGAGCCAACATTTGCCGAATGGGCTCATGCCGCTGGGCTGAGTTCTGTAGAATTGCGTTCAGAGATTCTCTCCGGGAAGAGAAGCCGTGAAAAACTGATATATGCTAATTTCCGTATGGTGGTATATATAGCCAAACAATATCAAGGCCGTGGCCTCGGTCTTAAGGACTTATTGCAGGTAAAACGAAAACAATACCTCTGCTTCTGACTTCCTTCTATGTTAAGCTTTTTTTTTAGGTGTAAAATTTCGTTCTATGGTTCCTATACCTAGAAGTTGTGGAGCTAAATTAGAAAGACTTTTCTTATCATACAATGGTTAAAAACATATTTTCAACCCATACCTTTAGCAATCTAAGAAGCTAAAATCCCCAAACTCTAGTCTTTTTATATATTGTTTAAAACTTGATATTTGAAACTTGTTGTCACTTTAAAACTCAAAAACCATAAACCTTTTTGTCATTAGACTCTTTTTGTCACGAAAACATTTCCCTGTGGACCGACCCCTTACTTACCACTAATGCTAGTCATTAGGGTTATTTAAGGAGAACAAAATTAATTGTGTAGACCGGACCTAGTTAAACGATCAACGACCTACGGTTCCGCGCCCTACCAATTTGGCGCCGTTGCCGTCACCTTCCCTCACCCAAGCCCTTTTTTCGAGCGGGATATTGGGTTGATGATGATGAACTGTAAAATTTCGTATTTTTGTTAGTATATTTTGTGGGACTTTTCATCAGACAATAACTGAGCAAGTCTTCTTTTATTATGTATTTCTGCCAAAGGAAGGAAGTATGGGGCTAATGAAGAGTGTGGAGAAGTTCAAGCCCCAAGCCGGCTGCCGATTTCCTAGCTATGCCTATTGGTGGATAAGGCAATCAATCAGGAAGGCCATTTTTCAACACTCAAAGACCATCCGTCTGCCGGTACGAATTCTTAAATGCCTTTTTTTGGATGTTCCTGAATAACAATATCTGTCTATAGAACAATTTTTCTTTTATATTACACCCTATACTTTTAAATGGCCGGAAAATAGTTTGGGAATTCAACCATCAACTTAAGCTTTTGGTTAAGTTGGTTCTTTGGCATGGTATGCTAACATGACAAAAGGTAATGGATTCGAATCTCATCCAACCCTCATTTCAAGTGGAAAAGTATAAGGACGTTGTGCTGCATTTACTCTTCTAGCCCAATATTACATAATTAGCTAGTTAATTCGATTTTCAATTCGCGATTTGTTCAAAATAACCCAAAAGTAACCCAAAATCGGTCATAATTTGCTTCCGCAATTCGCAATTCGCAATTTGCGAGAAGATTAGCGAATCATATGACACTGTTCTAGCCCAAAGGAGCTCTCTTGTGAAGGGGCGTGATAGAATACATATAACATATCATGGGCCTCAACCATCAGCTTAAGTTTTTGATTGAGTTGGTCACCTGGCAAGAGCTTTAATACAAAATGTAGCGCAATACTTTTTTGGCTAGATGTAATATGGTATAAACAACTACGTCCTCAATGATTGCGGTTGAACTTCTGCAGGAGAATATGTACAGTCTCCATGTCAAGGTCACGGAAGCTCGAAAATCGTTAATCCAAGAAGGGCATCAACATCCCTCACCCGAAGAATTGGCTGTCCGTGTAGGAATCACAACTAATAAGCTGCAGAATATGTTAATGCTTATGAGAAATCCGCTTTCAATGCAGCAATCCATATGGACAGATCAGGATATCACTTTTCAAGTGAGGAACTCATTTCGGGTTTTTTCTAAACATATCGTGTTTTATAAAACTGTGCTAGTTTAATCTCCGTATTTTCCATTGTTTTTTGTGCAGGAAGTTACCGCAGACACTAAAATCAAAAACCCAGATGTTTGCGCAGAAAGACAGATGATGCGGAAACATATACGCAACCTACTTTGTACCCTTGCTCCCCGAGAACAGCAAATAATCAAGTTAAGGTATGGTATAGGATCTGCTTCTGCTTCTGGGAAACGGATGTCCTTGTCGGAGATTGGAGCCATGTATAGCTTGTCTAAGGAAAGGGTCCGACAAATAGAAAGCCGAGCGCTGCACAAGCTTAAGGAATCACTTGACAGCCATGGCTTAAAAGCATATACAGATTTACTCCTTTAAATCAAATCTGAATGGTTTTATTCTCACTTGTATATTAGATTGAAAGCCTTATGGTTGAGCTTTTACTGATAAAATTGCTACCCATTTTCTTTAAATGGGTTTTCATGTAAATTTAGATGAAATTTGTGTATCTTATTCTTTCTTACATGCTGTACATACAAGTATATCACATAACTAGCAATTCTATTTGTGACCAAAAAATTTCCATGCTTAAAGAGATGATTATAGCTGCAAAACTGTTTTGTAATATAAATTTTATGTGCGTTTAAATTTTTATCACCAAACTAGTAACTTATTAGAGACTTCTTTACAAGCTTTATTATAACAAAACTAATGTCAGAAATTTGTTTCTTTCAAAATTTATAGTTTTTTCGATCTCGTCTAATGTTCTAATCTATAGCTAAGAAAATAAATTTTAGTGATAAACACAGATATCTCCTTTATTATACATTGTCATGGTTTTGCAAATCTCTTATTTCGCGTTTGAAATGCAAGGGTTTAGGATGTTTGGTGAATAACAAATAACAAACAAATGCACAAAAATAGAGCCCAATACAATAGAAGAGCACATACAAGACATATGAGGTATCAGGTATCTAACGATACCTCTCCCTCAAACAAAGAATACTTGCTTTAATATATCAACATACGCTAATGACAAGCCTCACAAAACCTTTGAGAACACTCTCAAGGTAAAGACCTCATCTTTAATAGTGGTCTCACTAAAACACACTAATACAAGAACTTTAATGGATGAACCCTAGTTGCCTCTTGTGTATTAGCCTCTCTACATACTTTTAATAATGTTCAAAGTCCCCTTTATATAATCCCTCAACATATTAGAAACCCTAGGACAAAAGCCTTGCTCCCCAAGTGTTTCTTGTAACAAAACAGAAAGTCGGCAATTTTGAGTGATGTACTCCGTTCGACTGAGCGACAATCCGCTCGACCTGCCTTGACCTCGAGTGAACTGCTGCATTAGTCGTGCAATGTTCTCCTTGAGCCTTGCCACGATCAAGGCACTTGCTAAGCCCCATGTTTAGCACTCTCTTGCTTTGATCAAGCCACTCCATGTCTGCCCAAAGCTCTCCAAGTCTTCATCAATGAATCATTTCATCAAGTGATCCAAAGCTTATCCTCCCATAACCCATGCCACTCACTTATTCACTCTTAAGTGTGCAAGCTAGAGTATGGGCAATGTGGTGATCATACTCATCACCAATGTGATGGAAACTGGCTCTTACTTCAACAATGTCATTCTTTAATTTGTTATCCATTTTGATCTAACTCTTTCTGTTTCTTCTTCAAAATAGCTATATGGATAAGATGAATAGAGAGAGAAATTTTGTAAACAAGAGTAAACTAGAGGTGAGTCCATTGTCAAAATAGGGAATGTGACACATTGAAAGGAGAAGACTAAAGTAATGCGTGCGTCAAGTTTAATGGAGTATGGAGTAATTTTTTCAATTAGCAAATTAGACATGAAATTTGTGTCGTGTCGAGCCATTGATAGGTCATATTGTAGTGGACAAAATTCTTAAAGGGTTGTGCCATGGTGGGCCATAAACTATAACAAGTTGTGTCGTGCAATGTCAGAGTGACACGACACAAGCTTGTATCATGTACCTGCATCTTGCAAACCACGCATGTGTAGCACCATTCTCATCAAATAGTGACCGTAAGTCCACAACATACTTATAGCCCACTACAACAATTAGCGGGTAGTGTAATGCCCGTCCATATAAAACAATGCGTATGCTCGTACCATCAACATGTTGGCTCGAACCGTGCCCATGTCCAAATTACTTCATAGTTCATATAGAATGGTGGAACCGTGGAACCTTGTTGCGTGAAACAGGACGTACAATGAAGGCGTTTAGGTACGCCACAATGTTTCGGACAGTCACCTTAAACCCTAATCCATTTCCTAATTCCATTCTCTCATCCCTTAAACCTCGCACCATTCCACTTTCTCTCTCCCCTTTCTTTTCAATTCGTTCTTTAGTTTCATCTTCTTTTCTGACATCTTCAATGGCGGATGGTGCTGGTGTTACTCCTTTCGATGCTACTATGGACACTCAATTTCAAACCTTTCGAACCCAACTTGATGATTCTGGCAATTTGCGTGAACGAATTCGTGCTATTGCACTTCAAGTTGACTCTGTTACTAGAATTATGCATGCTAATCTTCTTCTTGTTCATCAATCTCGTCCTATTTCTGGTAATTTTTGCTTCACATTTCCCATTTCCCCTTTTTTAACTCTTATTTTTCTAGGTTTTCCTTCAATTTCAATATGAAACTGGGTTTTTATATGAATTTACTAGTTGTTTGAGAATCAATCCGAATATTATGTACAGCCTACATAAGAAGCTCACTTGATTCAGTGAGCCATTTATTTGTTTTATTATTTGTGAAGAGGTTGTTTGCATTTAACCCTTCATTACAAATATCATGTGCAATTTTAAGCTCCATTGATTTAATGAACCATTTTACTGTAGTCTAACTAATTTAATGCGAAACCAAATGATTATAAGTTCCATTGCATCAAATTTTCTGGGTTTTTTTCTTCTGGGTTTTCTGTTTGATGATACTGTGAGTAGTTTGAATTTCTTGGGACTGTATGAGTGATGAACTTTTGTACTTTTCATTTTTCTTAACTGGCAATGGGTACATAAATCTTAGTCATTTGAACTGCATTTCATTCCGAAATTGAAATTGATTTGCATTATCTTTTGTGCAAAATTTAGAGGTTAGATTGACTTAGATTCTTTTTTTTGATGATAAATTAGAGGCGCTAGAGAAGGCTAAGTCACAAATAGGTGTGCTTCAGGAGCACTTTAACCAGCTTGCTGAGATTGTTCGAGAGTGCCCTGGTCAGTACTACAGGTTTGTGAAAACTAAAACTAGACTATGAATTCTGATGATCTCTTACTTTTATTGGTGCAGCTCGGGAGTGTAGCATGATTTTGTATTTATGGTTGTTGGTTTTATATGTAGGTACCATAATGATTGGAAGAGTGAAACTCAAACTGCAGTATCAGTGCTTGCATTTATGCATTGGTTAGAGACTGGAAATCTTCTTTTGCATCCTGAAGCTCAAGAGAAACTTGGATGTGCGGTTAATTCATAACTTCCTATACTGTTGAAATTTTCATGGGTATAATTTTTGTGCTAGAATGTTGTATAGGATATGTGCTCCACTAAGTGATCCTATAGTGCTATTCTTGGTTTGAGAATAATTAATGAAGGGTGTTATAGAACACACGCAAAGATCATAGGTGAGTAGAGATGGTGATAAAGGGGATGAGATGTTGGTAAAGGGTTTGAGTTAGTAACAACATGGGGTAGAGGGAAGGAGCTGGGATACGTCTTATAAGTCTATAACCCTCCCAATTGTTTCTTTTCTCATCACAAGCACCCATTATTTTTACAACCTATGCCTTGCTCTCTTTTTGTTTAATAAGTAAGCACCTATTGATACTTTGTTTTATTAGGTTTTGGCAATTTTTAATCCCTTTAATGTTGTAGCCCCATGGAAGATGCTCTAAGGGTAAAGGGTGAAGTCTGAAAAGGATCTATGAGAAACACTTTTTATAAGTTGATTTTGAAGCTTCTGTTTTTCCTGTCTCTAGTAGAAGCTGTTTGCCTGCTTTGGGCTTTTTCAGAATAAGAAGTTGGTTTTATTATATATTATATTTAATCAAATTTCTGTTTGAATGTGAGAAATACTTCGAGTGCTTGCCCACACAACCTCAATGATTAGTGGTTTAATTGACTGGCTGTGTTGAAGATGTGTTTGCCATGTGAAATTGTGTGGTGGATTTGTGATGTGTAAGGTAAAGAGCAATGAACACTTGGCCTTTTCAGTTTGTGACCTTAAATGTTTTATAATGAGATTTCACTCTTTTAATAAATTTTTTCTATATATTGTGTATATTGTTTTTGCTTTAGGGTGTTTGGTGCCACTCTCTTAATGTGTGGTTTGTTGCCTTTCAGCTTTAGGTGCTTTTTGTCTTGATACACTCTTCCTTTATTGTGGGATGATACTTGTCTAGTTGTCCTAAGTCCTAACAATAGAAATCTCCTTTTGTTAAAAAATGTAAAAATGATAATTTATTGAACTTTTTCAACTAAGTGTGGTCATTTTCTCTACTACGGTTCATTTGTGTGATTAGGTAGATTTGAATGCTTGTTATTGTGTATATACTCTGCTAAACCTTGATTGTCGGACTTTCCAGTTTGGGGTGTTTTGAAATTCAGACCAATCTTTGTAAATGTTGACCTTCACTTTGTGTAATGAAGGTAGAACATCTCTAAAATAATTTACTGCTGACAAAAAGCTTTATTTGCATCTGTATCACTGTCTTTGTCCCTATGAATGTTCCATTCTCTCTCTTCTCTCACTTGCCTGACTGCACCCACGTGGCTATGCGTTATTTAAAAGTTAACCCCCTTCCCTTGGAGCAAACTTATGGGGACAGAGTATATGTCTTGTCAACTAGGATATTTAAGGTGATCTGGTGGGAAACCTGTGTCTTGCTATTCTCCCATCACCACTTCCAATCTTTGATGTCAAAATATGTCATTCATGTACTCAAACTTATCTTCTATATTTTGATTTACTACTTGTTTGTCAAGTGTATAAAAAAGCATGTTAAAATGAACTCTTGCTTGTTGGCAAGATCTGGCTTACAGAGTAACCTTTTGTTGCTGATTGCCACTTATATTTTGGCCTGCTTGCAGTAACTACGCCGGATTTTGGTTTGGACATCGAAGATTATCTAGTGGGTGAGAAATTTAGATTCCATCCATTATGTTTACACTTTTTTCTTTTTTCATTTAATTATTTTTAACATTCACATCTTTAAGATTTTCCTTTCTTATTTTCTTAGCATGTTATAATGGTCATGTGCGCATGGACATATTACTCACTATCTATATATCTATACACACGCTGATGTGAGATCATTTTCTTTTTGCAGGAATCTGTTTCATGTCCAATGAATTGGTAATTTTTTCATGCTATATATATATATATATATATATATATATATATATATATATATATATATATATATATATATATTTATATATATATCCATGACTACCGATTTAGTTTTTGACTTCTCAAGTGTGGCCTTTAATGGTGGTATTTCAGTTATTGGGCGACTAGTACTGTTCTTTTCCACATGGTTTTAAGGTCTATTTTGAGCAAATGTCTTTTGCAATATAATCGTGTTGTGAATCTTGACTATAGTATGGACATATGTCGGCTTGTTTTGCGTCTTACGTCAGTACCCTGCTTCTGCTGTTGATTTCTTAAGACGAATGTAATTGTTTATTGATATTACTCTTTTGATGCAGCCCAGATATGTGGTCAATAGGGTGACACATGGAGACTATGATTCTCCGAGAAAGGTGCTGAATTTTTTGACCGATCTTTATGCAGCCTTTCGGATGCTAAACCTTCGGAATGACTTTTTGCGCAAGAAGTTTGATGGTTTGTTAACTATTTTTGAGCTGTCTTTTTTTATCAACATTTTATATGCAAGTTGCTTGTACAACCCAACTGCCTAAGCACGGTCCCTCCCCTCCTCACAATTCACAGGTATGAAGTATGACTTGAAAAGAGTGGAAGAGGTTTACTACGATGTGAAGATTCGAGGTTTGATCGATAATGTCGATTCTAAAGGAGATCAATGAAGATGCAGTCTTCCTTAAGCTGATGCCGAATGATGGAGATGATGTAAATTTTGTGCACTTCTACTTTTGAAACATGGAAATATTATCATGCATCAGCTCATGAATTTAGTATACTTGATAACTTGAATGATTCTGTAGATGAATTTTCCCCTCTTCTCTTTGATGGGTTTTAACTTTTGATGAGTATCTTACGTTTTGGCGTATGATATGCAATGAGGGGCTTGTAACAGGCTAACAGCTCTTATAAGTATTGACTATTCTTCATCATCATCATATTGTATTCTGTATATTTCGCCTATAGAAAACTATAATCAGTATCTAGGGAGAGAAGGCAAACGACAACGCGTACCCATAAAGGAGGATACGGCTAAAGGGGTATTGACTATTGAAGAGGTCAATTCGCCCATCCTCATTAGGCTTTTTGGTTTATGGTATGCAATGAGGGGCTTGCATTTTTTAGAGTCATAAACTTATAATGCTCAATATTGGGTATGTTAGTTGAAGTTGTTGACCAGTTTGACAAATAAAAAATATATTGACGATGTTAACTCTACTGTATCTCCATCTATCTTTCATAAGAATGTCATATATCTCTTAACTGACATTTTTATGTTTGACAATTTCAATGGTTCTATATATGTCCGTTTTTTCAGTTTTGGAAATTTGAACTACATACGTTTCACCTTTTTTTAGAAGGTGGAATTCTCACCACTTATAATATATTCAATTTCTCAACTCTTACCTTATAGATTATCCTTGTCTTGTATAATAAATAATACAATAAAATTATAGGGATAATTTTTTTGGTAATATTCTTGTGTATAACTCTTAGACTCTTAGTCACGTAATACTTGTTACAAAGATAAAATTTGAGCAAATTAAGAAAAAAAATTTAAATCATAAAAACCCGTAAATTATGGAAAAGCTAAAGGCATTTGTGAATGACATGAATCTTAAAGTATAATTAAATGTGTCAACACAAATAAAAAAAAATACCAGAGAGCATGATAAACAACAAAAATATGGTAAATTTATGATATTTTTCTAACAACTTTATATTTTGTGAAAACATATAACAAAACTTGTGGGATAGAATAGATGTGGAACAAATATTGATATATTCTTTGTAATTACTATATAATTTTAAAAATTTTAATATTTTTTTAATAAATTTATATTTTTAAATACTTAATATATACTACTTAACTTAATATTAAGACTCTAATTTTTAAAATTATGTGCGATCGAACATGTTAAATATCTTTTCCGTTAGACGTAAGTGTGAGGGTCCATTTGGGTGGAAGCTTATTCGGTTTCGAACATTCTCCTTCGCTTCCCATATGCCATTTATCCGTCATTTCCTATAAAAATATTTTCTCCTCTTTCTCTCTCCTATATGCTTATGACTTCTGAGCATCAGACTGGATTCTTCTTTCAGTCTCACTGCTCACTACTCACTACTCACCGCCATGAATGAGGTTTACTCTGCTTCCTTTACTCTCTTTAACTTATGCTTTTTTCTATTTCTGCTCTTTTACTTCTAATTTCTGTCCATATACTTAAAATCAAGCTACAATTAGTTACTTACTGTTTCTTCACTTTCAATTTCGCAATCGGTACTGATTTCATTTACTATGATTTTGTTTTCTAATTGTTTCGATTAACTACTTGTTACGTTACATTATTGCGTGATTTTTCTGATTTGGAATTTGAATTTATCATGCATCTGTATTTTTTTGCTCTTTGCTGCTTTTGGTTTGATGTAGAGTGATTGAACTAGTTGTATAATCTTAGGTCTGAGAAACATGCGCTAAAATTGCTCGATTTTACTATCTTATTCAAGTAAACACACCTCAAAATTGTGTCGATTATTTGCATATAAATTATACATTTGCAACAATGTGTTTGTTCATATTCTTGTGTCTACGCTCTACATGGTCGAAATCGTTTTATTTCGTAGAAATTTAGTTTGGATTTGAGTATAGTCATATGTTATGTATGCTTGTTCAGTTTCCGAGCTCCACTCGTTTACAGCGAGTTCACACAATGCTTAAAAGCGCATGTTAGATTGTCGAGCATGCATGTGATGTAGATGCTCAAAACTAAAAGGAGTGTGTGGATGTATGCTAGCATTCAACTATGGTGTTTTATTATTGAGCTATGGGATAAATGGTAGGATAAGAATAATGTCTTGTCATATATTTGACTTGCCCTTTTGCGAAAAGCACTTTGTTAGAGAAATGAGCTTTTGAGGGAAAATTTGAATTTGATAACATGGTAGAAATCAAATTCCCTGAATTCAAGAAAATATAGCATTCAAAAAATTAAGGAGAAGAGGAAACGTGGCAAAATTTGATTGGTTGTGTTCCTAACACTATTTTTCTTTACCGAAAGTTCTCAAATTAAAAAAAAAAAGTTAAATTTTATCATTTAATCAGGCATAGCTTATTGCGAAATTTAAGGGCGTATTTGTAAATGTTGGAGTGATAAGATGAGATTTAGTTGATAAGTAATGAACTTACTTCCATGAAAATAATTTCCTTGTAGGGAAATTTTATGATGTTTTCTTTCTGTAAGAAAAAAATGTGAAAAATAAGAGTATCTTATTAGGAATAATCAAAGATGTATTTTTTTAGGGTTCTATTTTTTAGCATTCTTGTTAGTTGTTTCCTCCTTAATAGGAAGGTTGTTTATAAGCCTTTTAGACCTATCCTCTATTATAATTGATGCTATTATTTGTCATTTGTAATTAACTTGAAATAACCAAAATAATAATTTTTTTTGAGTTGTCTTTTTATCATGGTATTAGAGCGATTAAGAGCAAGAGAAAGTGAAAGTGGAGTTGTTAGACTCAAAGCCTCTTCCTTGGCTTTAACAACTTCGGCAACATAATCAATCATTTTCATTTGTATTTGAGAGACTAAACACGATCTTTTTCTCTTCTTTCATCAACTATGATCAAAACGATCATAACTCAACTTGTAAAAGAAAAACGAAGATCACTTAAAGTATTAGCCATCCCTATTCAATAGTGTATACCATTCATCGCTATATCCCAGTTTTCTGATAAAATCATCCCAGTTTCTCAAACGATCAAAATTTCTTCCCACACATTATATATCTCCAAATTCGGTTGAAACATTATTCAAAGAAAAAACAATCCGACAACCCAATGGGATTCCAAAAGCTTGAATATCAGTGGTAAATTAGCCAATGAAGATGAATTGGAAGTGACATATACTTGAGAGACTAAACAAGATCTTTTTATCTTCTTACACCAACTATGATTAAAACGAAAATAACTCAATGATTTTTTTAGGAAACAGTGATATAACGTGGTATACACTATTGATGATGATGATGAATTGGAAGTGGCTAATACTTTGATTCATCTTCGTTTTTCTTTTACAAAACCATTGAGTTGTTATTTATCCTTTTGATTATAGTTGGTGTAAGAAGAGGAAAAATCTTGTTTAGTCTCCCAACCACATGAAAATGGCCGATTTGATGCTGTTAAACATCCAAGGAGAAAAGGCTTTGAGTCCGACTACTCCGCTTTCACTTTCTCTTGCTTTTAATCACTCTGATACCATGATAAAAAGAAACTCTAAGAAGAGTTTTGTAGAGGAAAAAGACTTATTATTTTGTTTATCTAAGTTAATTACAAATGATGCACCTCTATCTATAATAGAGGAATGTGTTAAAAGGCTTAGTAACAACCCTCCTATTAAGGAGGAAACAACTTACAAGATGCCTAAAAATAGAATTCTAAAAATATGTCTTTGACTATTTCTAATAAGAAACTATCTTATTTTCTACAGTTGGTGCCATTGAGAATTTTGTGTTCTTTGAGCTTTTAACAAATTGTGGATTTGGATAAAATTTGGCTACTAAAGCTCCATGCATTACCAAATATTCTATTAAAGTTGAGTTCATGTACTTGAAACTGAAATTAAATCCAGGTTTTCTTAGATAGTAATAAATGACAGTGTATTTATACATTTTTATTCTACTGTATGTTTTGCTATTTGTATTCTATAATGACCCTGCTGATGCTTTTTCTTTATGGCTTGCAATATATTTCTTACCATATTTGAAACTAGAAGTCCTTATTGAGGTCTCTTGTGATTGTTTAAAGAAATTTATGGGGAGACTAATAGGTTGAGTGGATATAGAACTGGATTATACCTTGACCTGCCAGAAATCAACCCCACTCGAATACTCGATTGGTACCGACATGAAAATACAAGGTTTAGAACAATTTGGTACCAAAATACTTGATTTTTGGTGAAAATGAATAGCATTTGATTACCTCAAGGACATTAAGATTCTCTAGTTTCGGTGAGATTCAAAGGGTAAGGTTGCACGCATTTTACCCGTGTAATAACAAACAAGTTGTTTTTGATTGACCCTTAGTTTATTAAAAACTTCACAAAAATAAGAAGTGCACATGATTTAATGATTCATTTTACTTTACTCCATTATATCCTGAAAAGCAAATAGCTATAAAATCTGGGGCTCCATTGCAAAGGAGCAATTTATTTTAACGTGAATAATTTGAAAAATGTAGGATGTTTAAGGTTGTTGCATAGTATGTTTAGGTTTATTTGGAATGCTGTGACAAAGCTCTTAGATAAAGCAGCTCTAAAGCTTGTTACTGCACTGCTAATTTTTTGATTGTAAATTTCTCCTAATGTACATCTTTGTTTCCCATAAATTTGCCTCATTGATCAACAAAATAAGAGAGCTTTTTGGGGTCAATGTGGGAAAGTCTCCTCGAGAAAGAGTGAGTGATAGATTATAACCATTTCCATGATTTGAATATTAATATTGGCTATTTAAGCAATAAAGTGTTTCTAGGTGCTAAGGCAGTCTCAGCTCGCTTGTAGTTACTGAAAACAGGAGTAAAAAACACATGAAAGAGTGTTCGTGATTCTACTTCTTCTTTGATGTTTGTTTTTTAGTGTTTGGTTTGTAACCCTAGTCACCCCTTCCTTTTCTCAGGTTAAGAATGCCGAACACTATGTTTCTGACATTGCATATGAAGGTTCTGGCACTGGTCATATATGGGCTCAACCTAAAAATGATGAGTCCTCTGCTTTTTATTTGGATGCAAATTTTGAAAAAGCATTCAAAATTGATGATATATCTTCAGTATTCCATTATGAGCTCATTAACAAAAATGGTAATAAGACACAGGTTATTGTTGCTTTTCATCTTCCACGTATTTGATCAAAGCCGGGAAAGATAAAAAAAATTCCTTGGGTCTATATAAAATTATAATGATTGGGTCCCTTTACTTGGATTTTACAGATTATTTTCCTACGATTTTTAAGTTATTCACTTTAATAATTTGTTTATATTTGTCATTTTTATTTCATCCTTTCTGATCAGTGTGACAATGAGATTGTTTGCTCTACGTTTTTGTAGTGGGATAGTCTGCTGCATCCCCTTGAAATACAAAGCCTCAATGAATGTATTTTGGGGGTGGGGTGGTGGGGGAGGAGGTGTTGAATTTTCTTTTGAAAATGCTGCTTACTCCATTTTGGTCGTGTGTTTACGAAGATTTATCCTGTTATTTCTGCTGTATGCTTTGAGAACAAAGCAACTTAAGGCCATTAACTTTGCCGCATGGAATCTTTATGCAAGAACGGATTGAGGTTTTCAAGATTTTTGTCTAGTCTGTGTGATACGGTTTATTTAGATTATTTTCCTAAAGAGTTTGTCAGTTACAAGGTGCCACTAAACTTTGTAAATCTAGAATCTCAGCTTCTTATGATTTCAAGAGTTTTTTTATCATTAAATTATATGATGATAGTACTCTACTCTAAATCATGTGGTTTTGGTTTTCTTGTAGGCGGGCTAAATTCTTGTATGACAGAAGGGAAAGACGACATAAGATGCAGTGTATGTATCTCCTTTTCGTCTTTTGTTTCTCGTGTATATGTAAAAGTAACCTTGATCAAATGGAATGTAGTGTACTTTCATCTAGGCATAATTCCTGGCATCAAGAACAAAGTACATAATATGCTAGCTGATTCACTTTTTAAATTCGTGATTTACGATGAGATTAGCGAATTATGTGACATTGATCAAGAATATAAGAATACTACTGGATGATCCCTTTCAACTCTGCTGTTTATCTTTGTTTATTCTTTGTTTTGCTTTTTGAATGGACTATTTGGGTGTTTTCTTCCCTATCAATACTATTAAATGTTGGATTTCTGATTTTTTCTTCTCTACTCCACAGTCCACCCTATCTGATTTGCTATTTTGTTTGCTCGTATGTTGATTTTCAATTCAGATATATAATTAGAATATGCTTGTTCAGCCTGTAATTTGTCTTTTGCACTCTTGTAATGGATCCACGTCCGTTATTTTGATGGGGCCAAAGACTCATAGTTTTTTGGTTTTGGATTATAATGTACTATATTAGCATGTATTGTTAAATTATGTGCACTTTCTATTTATGTCTTATGTGTATCAAGGATCAATTGGAAACCACTTCTTTGTTGTCCCAACAAGGGTAAGGTTGCGTACATTTGACCCCTCAAACCCAACATATGTAGAGCCATTTAATGGCATTGAAATAATGAAATAAAACTCTTGAGGCTAGTGAGGGGTACTTTGCAAAATTCTGTTAGAGAATAGTTTGTGGAGGAAGCTAGTAGTTGCAGATAGAGATAATAAGAAAGGGATCAGAGAGGAGAGATGCTATAAATTGGGAGAGTAGAGAAAGATGGGAGAAAATCAAACTTCTCGAAAGTTTTAAAGAAATTATTTTACTACTATATCTTTAAGTTAATTCAATCAAAAGCATAATCTTCTTATCTAATATTTTCTTAGCAATGTAAGATTGTTGTCAGTCAATGATAATTCTTGCATAAATCACAATGCATGTTGATTTTGCTTCTTAATTAAGCTTCCTCCTTATTGCAAGTTTTAAGTTTATTCTTGTCGAGTTCTATATGGATATATATACATTGAATCAATTTTATTCTAACTGTTGGCTAGCTAGGGAGTCACTATTCTTCTGATTCTCTTTCCTTGATAACGTGGAACATGAGGCTCTGTTTTAGCATTGCATGAATACTTGATTTATGTAATTTTATGATTTAATCGAGTCCCTCTTATAGGATTTTGATGAAATGCTGCATGAAGTCGAAATGATCAACCTACCTATAGCAGTTAGTTTCTCACATGCTTCCGAAGATCAACTTTTTGGTATGTGTTTGATTATTTCCGCACTGACACTCCAAAGACAGAGATGGCTGAAGATTTTCACTTTTTTGATTGTAAACCCAGATGTTGATTTTGCAAAAAAGGTCCCTGACCTGGATTATAAATTCTGTGATGATGTGACTGCTGAAGACTTAAAATCTGAGCATCACTCTCCAGGAACTAGTAATGAAGAAGTAGGGTTATCTCAATCATCTATTGTAGAGCCTAGATGTTTCAATAAGCAATTTGGAAAAGCAACTCCTGATGAAATTGATGGGGACTCTGGGAACAAATGTTATAATAGACCAGTGCAAAATAAGATGAAACTCAAAAGCTTACGTACCAGGGAATGTGAAATTGAAGCTGTTCAGAAAACTAGCGATATTCAATACACTTTGGAGAATACATGCTCTTTCGGTCATGATAGAAAGGAAAATCATTTTTCTCTCAGCTCTGTGAAAGCACCATGCACTTCCATATGTACAAATGATGAAGTTGACTCAGTGAGTCAATGTACTGAAGTGGAGGATTTTTGTGTAGATGAGCTTTCAACTGACAGCTGTGCTGAAACTAAAATAGTAACCACTAGACAAAGGAGACTGAGTAAACCTCCACAGAGGTATGTTGACGGATCGCCATGGCTGAAGTCAAGACTCCATAGGGCTAAGAAACACCCTCCTAGCTTGCTAAAGGATGAAGATCTTGAAGTTAGCTCTCAAAAGTATTGTAGGAATGCATCGAAAATCAGAGCATCAAAGTGCTGGGCAAGCAATGTGGTATGGATCTATTTTATCCAACACTTTGATCTTCTCGTGTCCTTGGTTTTGCTTGAATTCACCAAATTTCTCACAACATAATAATGTCAAAGTCTTAATGCCTATATAGGTTGACTATTTGAATAAAAAAAACCCATCATGAAGCCCTATCTAGCACTAAATTTACATGAACTAAGAAAATCAATTTCCATGATCATCAGCTCAGATGCTCATTTTCGTTTTCAATGTCATTATCTATTCCTGTAATCCAAGTCATTTTTGACTCTTCTCACCCTCTTTTAAGCACCCCAATGTCCTTCCACTTTTCTGATTATGCACTTTTCGTTCTTCTTTTTACATGAACAAACCATCGTAAAATATCTTCTCTCTTTTTTTGGCTTCAAATTCTCAGATGCTTTCTTACGTCTACATTTGAAAATCTATTCCTTAAGGTATAGTTATCCATCCATCTTAACATTAGCATTTCAGTAACCCCCATCTTCCTAGAACGATCTTTCTAGAAGTCTATCATTATGACCTATATAGTAGTGTTAGTCCAATGGTAGTCCACTAAAATTTTCCCTCTAACCTTAGTGGAACACTTTGGTTGTATAATATTCCAATCACACTTCACTATACAAGGCTTTGAGCCACATGCACTTTTTTTAGAAAACACTTGCTTGGAGGAAGTCCTTATATCCAATTTACAATGCCTTTTTCTTAGATCATCCACGCTAAGTTGACGATCCAAATACTGTGTTGATTCGAATTAGTTTAAATCCTCATGGCATCCATATCTCTAAATTAACAGACCTTTCACATAGACACTTATTTCTTCCACTAAAAACAATGTCGTAAACGTACACCATGCACCATGACACATCTCCTTGAATAGGTTTGGTTATCTGAACTCAGAGAAGGTCTTACAGCATAAACTTGGTGTAGACCATCATCATTAGGAGATCTTTTAATTCTCCTCAACGTTTAATATTCATTTGTTCCTCATACATATCTTGAACTTTACTAATGTCTTATGCGGCATGCATGTCTTTGCCAATACCCACAGAAGTACTTCCCTTGGTATTTTGTCATAAGTCTTCTCTATGAGGCCGAATCCATTATGCTAAGTGGGTGAAGAGAGTTTACCCACATTTGTACAAATAAGAGCTTATGCAATGTAAAGAATTGTATTATGATTTATGATGTAGCTTAGTGGTTCAAGTTTCTCCTGTAATCTTTTGGAATTACATTGGTCTCGTGTTCAAATCTCCATAAGCTTCCTATCTTCTTTTTTAGTTTCTTTTTACCCTATTTAATTTTCAGCATAAACACCTTATTTGTTTTAGAAATTTATGCTTATAATATTGTTATAGCCAATTTAGAAATCTTAAATGTACCATTGTTTTTCCTAGTATAAATATTATGTGCATTTTCTTTTATCTTTACCGTGCAATACGCTATTTATTTCCGCATCAGCTGAGTAGCTTCCATGACAATTCACCCTCGCTTCAAACCATGTTGGTTCTCAGAAGTGCTTGTGCATCTTCTCAGTGCTCTATCATCTTTTTCCACAGCTTCATATGTGGCTCATAATCTTGATTTCCTACAATATGTAATTTAAAACCATATTATTGTCCATTGTTTGCACTCATAATTAGTTGCAGCAATTTAAAAACAGTTGTAATTATCTTACGGGTGTGACTGTAGATGTGAGCATATAACTGGCCATCAAATGATTTACTAACAAGAGACCTTTGGTTTTGAGATCCTTGAATTGCTTGACAGTTTGCCTAATTGGGTTTCTTAGTAGTTAACAAATGTGAGGAATTCCAACTCCCAAGATACAGTAGTATATCTTCGCATAATCTATTGTGATATACAAAGCTTTGTAATTCAGCTTTGACTTTTGCTTAGTGAGAACTAGAATTTGAGACACCAAGACTCTTCGAAGCTTATTTCAGTGCTGTTTCTGGACTTGTTAATTTTGATTCTGGTAACAACTAACGAGACATGGTTTATGCAGGAACTTGATTCAGATGAAGAATATGAACCTGACTCATCTTGTCTCAACAGAAATTCAATGAAAAGGGGTGATCGGAGGAAGAACAGCAAGCCCTGGACATTGGATGAGGTGGTGGCGTTGGTTAATGGTATGTCACAGTTTGGTACAGGACAATGGACTTCTGTAAAGAGGGCTTTCTTCTCATCCTCAAATCGTACAGCTACTGATATCAGGGTAATCTATAGCGTTGAATTTGGCTATTTCTACTTTGCACCTTTTTATGAGTGTTCTGTATGTGCTTACTCATTTGTTTTTGGCTTCAAAATTATATACTACATATGATCTTTGCAGGACAAGTGGCGCAACCTTGTGAAGACTAATAGTCGGAGTTTGAGGCCAAGAAAGGTTTGTCTTTTTAGTCTTGTGACTTGCAGACTGCAGTCATTATGACCTGTGCATAAAGAAGTCCAATCACACATCGTGCTGCATCATCATCATATTACCTATATCCATTCATTGTATTTTTTATATTCTTCTCTTGCATGCACTAATAATTTATTGCTGGCATTTGATATGGTCCAGGGGAGCAGTACTTTTACATCATGCTATCATTACGAATTATCTTCTATGACCAACAAAACTTGTTCTCCACTGTACCATCTCTTGTCTGTGACAGTGGAGTTATGGCTATCGGTTACTTGCATGACTTTAGTGTTAAAACTAAATACCTGCGGTTATTTAAGAGTACCGCATTTAATTCACTGCCTATATTTTCTACTCCCCAATGTTCCCATGATTTTGCTTCACTTTCTATACTTGGATGTCCTTTTAGTTTTCCCCTTTTTACTAGATTTGGTTAGTTGCCTCACATATTTCTCCTTCCACATGCTCTTTCCCCACACATTATCATACCTCTTGAAAAAAGGAAAAATTTGGTAGGGAGCGAATCAAGGCGACGGAGGGAGCATGTTGTCATTTGATAATTCTGAATTGTCCTGGATTAGCTTGGTGCCCCTTGCAATATACCTATAGACAGGCTTTGACGGAAAAAGGTTCACTAGAAGTACTTCTATATACGAATGTTTTGAATTTTTGTTTTCTGTGTATATGTCCTTGCTGACTGTTTTGGTATGTATACATGTAGCTAATAACTATTTCATTAGCTCTCTAGTCATAATAAACAGCCTCAGGGCCATAATAATATTAACCGTGAATTCCACGTCCAGCAATTATTGAGTCTATGTTAAAGAGACTAGCACTAAATTGATTCAGCTACTCTGTCATTAATTTCTAGAGTTAGTGCTGTCTTTAACATTCTTCCTTATGTTTTTGATTCAAAACTCAAGTTGTTCAATGAGTTCTTCAAAACCCTTATGTTAGTTAATGCTTTTGTTTAGATGTCTGTCAATCATCGTTCATCCCTGTGTACTTCATTAGTTTGTTTCTTATCTTTGTGGCTTTCTCACAAAGTGAAATTTGTCTTGAAGTGCTTGCATGAGACTTTTTGGATTGTTGAACAAATAGTTAGCCGAGGTTGATATGAAAACATTTAAAATTTCGACAATACGATCGATTCGGCCTTGTTTTTGCACTATAGTTGAGAGACTTTTTTTTTTTGAGATAATAGTTGAGAGACTTTATGTCTTGGTAAGTTTGTAAATTTCAGCTACAAACCTTTATTTCTTGTACAGTTGTACCAGATTATTTTGTGAATTCAATAAGGTTCGCCTTTAGTTCTTGGCGAATTCAATGGAATTGTGGGTAGAATTGGTACGCCTAGGCCTTTTGGACCTCGATTCAAATTTTGATCTCCCAAATTACTTTGTACTAAACAATATTTCAAGATGGCAAGGCCTCAAGGGTCATTTCCCCACCAGGCCATCTCGTCTTCATCTCTTTTTAACTAATATATTCATAACCTTTACTGTATCATCTTTGAATTGATATAATATTTGGGATTCTACTTCAAAGCTCTTTAACCTTTGTGCTTAGGTCTGTAGGCCGAAAAGATACATAGTTAGCTTTGTCTTATCACTTGTAATTTTTTGTGTAGACTTTAACATGGCTTGAAAAGCCAGACATTTTTGTTTCTTCGCTATTGGTTTTTGGTCTGTAAAAACTTCAAATTATTTATTTGTATATCATTTTTATAGAAAGCAAATTAACCATGAAAAGATTTAGGCAGCTTATTCTCAAGTGACATGAAGCTAACTGTATCTATAGTAGTTTTGCTATGTTCAGGTACTCCATTTTATGAGACTATGTTCAGTGCCTGCATCTTTACTTTAAAACTCTGGTCTTCATTTTTCAAGCACTTCTAGATTCTACCATTGCGTTTAACTGTTCGGAATTATCTCTACCATTGATTTTTCCTAGAGAACAACACCCAGCTCATCCTTTTCTTGTGAGGTGGTTGACCAATGCAGCAAAACTTGTAATTCTATGAGATGATTTAACCTGTAATTTTCTTTTCAGGACGATCATAATAAGAGCGGCTCACAACTGTTGCCAAAGACACTGATAGAACGAGTGAAGGAAATCGCCAATAATTCTCATGTTCGCAAGTCTACATCAAGAAGAGGCAAGCAACTTCAAGACTCAAGATGCTCTAGTATCCCCCCTTTGGCCGAGTGACATTCATTTGTTCTCCTATATGGTAAATCAGATTTGCCAAGTAGTTACATAGACAGAAATTAATTTTTAATCATCGAGCTAATTTTTTGTTTACAAAATACTTCTACAATTTAATTGAACCATAGGCTGACCTATCTTGAAGAGTTGTCATTAGCTTTTTAGCTTCACACCAAAAAGGTAAATCATAGATAGTGC
Organism: Amaranthus cruentus; assembly: GCA_019425755.1. Taxonomy (NCBI): domain Eukaryota; kingdom Viridiplantae; phylum Streptophyta; class Magnoliopsida; order Caryophyllales; family Amaranthaceae; genus Amaranthus; species Amaranthus cruentus. The sequence continues at coordinate 12,137,033 of CM033465.1, read as the reverse complement.
TGTAAAGGTCCTCGAGTCATCAACTGATGTTAGCGTCACACAACTCCTCAGAAGTGCGATTACTGCACAACATCATCGTGCCATCGTCTGCTATACGTAAGTATCTAAACTTGTAAAGCCTGTTGAGACCTTTGTACATTTGGTCTTGATTTTGGAAGATGGTAATGAGCACTATTGTGTAATTAAACTCGTGTTTTCTTCCTTTACGAGTTTTCTTATTTTGAAGCATTCTTGCTCGCTATGTTTCTCGAATCATGACCTATTCCATTACTATTTTTCCAAGCCTAAGTAGACAGGTTTTGAAAATCATAGGTTAGTCTAATGGTCGAGGACTTTCTCTTTTGCCATTTTGACTTATTTCGATCCTTACTACCCATATGAAGCATTAATTTGTCTCCTGCCTGTAGGAATTTTTTTAGTGTAACCCCGAATCAAAAAAAGTAGATGGGCTAATAATAATCTTAACTCCTACGTAGTGTTGTGACATAATAATAATAACAATAATAATCATATAATGAACAAATTGAAATACCTCCTATATAATCACTAAATACAATTTAAAATTTTCAATTTTTCTTTACATACAACAATAAACACATTATAAATATGCACTTAACTATAAAAAAAATTCCATTAAGCATTTCCCCAAGTCTATAAATAGCATTAGAACGAACAACAAGAAAATGTTTGCGCTTGCGATGCAGTTGTAGCAGCCTGTCGAACAACATCAAGAAAAATAGATTCATGGCATGGAATCCAAAGTTTCAAAGGTGTTGGAGACTCATCATATTTATCTCTCACTAATTCTAGTAATTTTGCAAACAAACCATGGTTTAACAACCCTATTTTTACTACAAATCTCCTCATATTTTCTCCTACATACACTACTGTATGACCCTTCGGAACGTCTTTAGGAACCAACGATTTTTGACGTTTTATTTTAATCGAAAAAACCCACCATTGAAAACAACAACAATCGTACTTGTTTTTGTTGCACGATTTTGTTGAATGTTGTAGAAGTTTTTTGTTCATCTTTGGTGTTATTAACATATCCATATTTGATGAGAATTGGGTTTTATTTAAGTTTTTAAGTTCGATTCTCACCTAATCTGCTTATTTTCTGTATGAAAAAAAATTGTTTGACGAAAATAGAAGAAAAATAAAAATGAGAATTCGCAATGATCAAAATGAGTGATGGTAATCTATTTATACATAGGATTGAAGCTTGAGAAATGATATATCTTCGAGAAGATATTCACATATAGTGATGGCTTTGGGTGTGTTACTCTTATGACTGAATTAATCTATCACTGACTGAATATGGACCATATCACTATCACCATTCTTACTCTTAATTATTTCTTTGGCTTAATTAATTGTTAGTAGGTAGTCTTACTAGTTAGTGGATTAGTAAACAATTGGGAAAACTAATTATGATAATATGAGATTTTCTCACAATGAGACGAATTCATATAATTTATTTATTTCTCTATTTTAAGATTGTAAGTAATCTGTTTAAGGTTATAAATCGAAAATTATTAATGATCACTTATAACTGATTACTTTAAGACAAAAATTACATATTGAGTTAACCTAATCGAAATATCTCATTATGAGAGACCGTCTCATTTAAAAATTTGTGTTAGTTGATATGTAATAAGTAATATATAATTATTGTTTAGAATAATTTGTGAATTACAGCCTTTAAAATTTATTACTTTTGCGAATTACAGTTTTAATGTTTATTTTTTGTGAATTACAGCCACCAAAGTATCAAATTTCGACCACCAAAATGGTCGGAATTCTGTGTTTTGGCTTGAACTTGTAAACTTTAATACTTTGGTGATTGCAATTTGCTAAAAATAAACATTAAGACTGTAATTTGCAAAAATGATAAACTTTAAGGATGTAATTCGCAATTAATTCTATTATTTATATGAACATAATGTTTAGTGATTTAGTCTAACTTTTTAATATATAAGAATTAATATTATTTATGTACTCGATTCTAATCTTTTAATATTAAAATATTTTTTTATTTATAAATAAGTGGTGCTTTCATTGATCACCTTTATTGTAAATTTTCTCTGTTGGCAAAGAAAAAAGCGAAGACAATTTTGATAGGCAGAGTACGAATGTGCTGACTGCTGATGTTGGCATTCACTTATGTGTTATTTTCACTATTTCTCCATAAATTTGCATTATAAACTTGGACTCCTTATTCGTTGTTCGGTATAAAATTGTGAGAATAATAATAAAAATTTATTCAAGTTTCAGGGAGAGAAAAATCTTTCGATCAGTGTATTATTACTTGAGATATAATATTGGATGATAATAAAAAATGATGAAAAAAATTTCTACGATCAAAGTATCATTCAGAATAACTCAAACTACAGTTTATTCTTATTACTAGCAATCAGTACCATCAACCAAATAGATCGTCAACATATTCTAAAATGGGGATAATTATGATTTATGATGTAATGAAGGAATGCACGTATTTACGTAAAGAATTTACGGCTCGTTTGATAGATGGTAATAAACCACGACAATGAGAATGAAAAGCTAGTGTAATTTTGATTGAATAATCTCTTTGCTACCTTGATGGCCATGCTTAACAACCTTCAATCATCTCATTTTGTTAATAAAATTCATTCCAATGCATTACCAATGGAAGAGGTGGTTTTAGGTGGTAATGAAAATTTGTGAACAAAAAACTTTTTTGTGATCAAAGTTTCATTACCATGGGAATGACATGAAAGGTTTGATGAAATTTTACACTATAAATCATTCTCATTACCACCATTTAGTACCACTAACCAAACGGGTCGTTAAGTGTTAATTTTTCCAAAGAGTTAAACTCTTTTTCCAAAGCATCTAATAAATATTTCTTCTGTTCTTTTTTTATTCTTCTAGTTTACTTTTTGCATAATTTTTCAAGTAAATTTTAAACTTCAATATCTCTAAATAGACATAATAAAAAATTATAAAACATACATAATAAAAAAAAGTATACATTAAGAGGAATCTAACAATATCTCACATCAATATATTTTAGGGTTTTTTATGAATTACAGCCTCAAAGTTTTCTCGTTTTATGAATTACAGCCTCAAAGTTTTTTTTTTATGAATTACAGCCACCAACTTTTTAAATTGACCACCATTACGGCCAAGTGACTGGTTGAGACCGTTGACCAGCCTTTTTACCGTTGACTTTCCATTTTTCTGATTTTTCCTTTTTTTTTTCCTTTTTTTTCTTTTTCCTTTTTTTTGAGTTTTCCTTTTTCTTTTTCCTTTTTTAAATTTAATTTCTTCATCCACTTCACTTCTTCATCTTCTTCCTCCTTCTTCTTCATCCTCTTCATCCTCCATTAATCTTCAAAGTTACCATTAATCCTCAAAGACCCAATTTCTCTCCAAAGTCTAAACCCTACATTTCTTTCCCCTTTTCAAGCAACCTAATCAAAGAATACCAAAATTAGAAGGGATGAACTTTCTGGGTATTTGAATTTCATCAAACTTTCTCTTAAAATTCAGCAATATTTTTTTTGTATTTTCAGACAAGATCTGGGTATTTTTTTTTGTATGTATGTGATTTTGGAGAGAAATTGAAGAACCAATAAACGTTAAAAGTTCTCTCTTTCTTCCAGTTGGGGGTGTTCTATCTCTGTCTCCCTCTACATTTATCCATAAGAATTATACTTCTACAAAGCAACAAACCATTTCAATTTACTTTCTCCCTTTTCTTTCTTTCTTTCTTTTTCCTTTTTATTTTTCATTATTTTCATCCATCAATTTCCTTTGATATTAGCAAAATTTTGTGAAAGGAAGGAAGAGAGAAAAAAAACCCAGAAAGATTTGATCTTTCTGTAGTATAATCCCCCATTTTTACTCATTTTTTCTTGAAGATTTGTATATCTTTGATAATAGCAAAATTTTTTGAATACACTTTGTTAGAAATCCACAAATTCTCTTGAAAAAAGCTCAAATTTTACCCAATGGAAGGAAGAACTAAAGTTGGTAAAGGAGAGCAGGAAAGATTCTGTAATTAAGCTTAAAATAGTCTGTTTATAAAAGGGTTTCTGATTTGATCTGAAATAATCTTTCTCTTCTTGTTCTTCTTCAATTCTTCATTCATTCACGTGTGACAGAGTTAAAAGTTTGATGAAATTCAAATACCCAAAAAGTTCATCCCTTCCAATTTGGTATTCTTAGATTAGGGTTCTTGAAAAGGGGAAAGAAATCTAGGGTTAAAATTGGGCCTTTGAAAATTAATGATGACTTTGAAAATTAATGGAGGATGAAGATGATGGAGAAGAAGGAGGAAGAAGATGAAAAGTGAAGTGGATGAAGAAATTAAATTAAAAAAAGGAAAAAGAAAAAAGAAAACTCAAAAAAATAAAAAGGAAAAAGAAAAAAACTCAAAAAAAAAAGGAAAAATCAGAAAAATGGAAAGTCAACGGTAAAAAGGCTGGTCAACGGTCTCAACCGGTCACTTGGCCGTAATGGTGGTCAATTTAAAAAGTTAGTGGCCGTAATTCATAAAAAAAAAAACTTTGAGGCTGTAATTCATAAAACGAGAAAACTTTGAGGCTGTAATTCATAAAAAACCCTATATTTTATTTTCAAAATATATGTCAAAAATATTTTCTCTCCTTAAAGTGGAATATTTCAAATGGAAAGAATATGGAGAAAAAAAGCGTATTAAAAGAAGAGTTTTTGTTTTACGTCTTAAAAG